>VDFB02271358.1:289599172-290009501 GCA_007258455.2 Sequoia sempervirens
TGCTGATGTTGAAGTTTTTGTTTTGGTTTGTTGTTTTGCAATTTTTTTTTAGGGTTTTATCATAAATATATGATTTCTATGTATTTTTCTCAAATAATGCCAGGCTTTGATAAATGCAAAAAATAAACCAAGATCTGAAATAACTAGAAGAAATCATAGGGCTGCAAATGATATTTATTGAATATAAAAGATTTACAATGCTTAATCCAACAACTTTGCATACCCGAACTGAGGAGATAATAAATTAGCAAAGTTCTGAAATTTATTGCAGCAACTGTAATAATGTATGGCTTGCCTGTAGATTGATTGCTCCACCTCGAAAACCACACAAAGGCCTTCTTTGAACTTGGCGTCTGCACTGATGATGAAGAGAGCTGAAAACCCTAGGCGTTTTGCTCTAGGAGAAACATGCCTTTGCTGGAAATGGTACAGCCTGGTTATAAATCAGCAGCTGTACGGTTTCTTGATAAGTGTGCCAAGCCCAGAAATAAATGTAGCTTCAAATGATTTATCCTTCTAAATGCAATCTGCTGAAACCCTCGATAAAACTTCTCTTGAAGCACAAATTGGACCCCTGTATGAAGCCCACAGTCAAACAATAATATCAGTTGATCTCTCACAGCCTCAAAATTGCATAAACACTAAAGAGTTTTCGTTCTCCAATGCTGAAAATGGCAGAAACCCTTTCAAATTCCTCCAACTTGCTCAAATGTCAAAACCCAAATAATATATTCACCAAATGATGATCACTTCATGCTTTTAAAAACCTTTTATATCCTTTGAAGAGAGGTTGGCCTCCTCAAGTACTTTTAAATCCATTTTGAAATCTACTTTTAGGTTTTTAACTAAAACTTTATAATATCTTCAATCATGGGCACCCAAACCAATAATATTAAATTATTGTACTTTAAGTGATTTTAATTGAGGGTCATGGCCTCATCGGACATAAAGTACACTTTTGACTTTATAATATAACTTTATATTATTTAATTATCATTAAAGTACCTTTAATGATAATTATTCATTAAATCTTTAATATTTCGCCCAACCAACTGATTAAGGGGTCAACACTGCATTTGAGACCTGTCCAGGTGCCTTACTAAATATAGTAACCCTTGACTCCCCTGAAATGGTGACTTACTATAAATAGTAAGTATGAAGAATTGAGTCTAACAAATGCCAACCTAAACCAACACTGAGCTTTGAAGGAGAAAACCACTAATTACTGCCAAGAAGGACCCTCTAACCATCTGTCTTTGCCTACGAGGGTCAGGAATAGGCCAAACCATCCAAAAACAACAATAGGCTAAAAAGGGGGCATTACAGTTTGCCCTCCCTAAAATTGCTTGTCCCCAAGCAATCTCAGCTGCAAAACAAACTCTCCCCCACCAGGATCCCAAGGGAAGATCTGTGTAATGTACCTGTTGTCACCAATCAGCTCCTGTAACACCAACACCAGAACAACTATCTAAACCTATCGAACCAATCCAAGTGTCGCAGGAGTGTAAGCCACAAAAGGAAGCAACTCAAAAGACTGACAACTTTTGCTTCCTATCACTGCGCAAGGCAAGCTGCCATACAAACTGTCTAGCCCATGCACCACTGAATTGTGCATCTGAAATAGACCATGCACATGAGGATCAAATGTAAAACTGTACGCACTTCTCACTTTGTACACCTCAGAAAACTCCTCTGTGAGCACTGTTTGAAATCTCGATGCACTAGAAGGATCCCAAACACTACGATCAATGCTCATCTCGGGAATAGGGTCAAGAGAGTGATCGACATCAATCTCAAAGAGCAGATTGTCATATGACAATGTAGCATCCGCCTCAAACAAGGGGTTTGTCACAAACTGAACCATACCTCTAGGCTGATCCCAATTAACTACCTCTGAACCCCCGGATGGTGCAGGGGCACCAAGATCATTTTGAAAATTCATGTAAATAAGGTCTTTGATAAGTTGGTTTTAGGTGTTTTTGTGTCTAGAGTCTTTTAATCCTTCAAATAAAGTCATAATAGACCATTTAAAGTGTTATGGGTCATTTAGGGGTCATTTTGTTTTTGTTTTCAAATGTTGTCAAATAATGCAATATTGTAAAGTTGCAAAATTGCAACAAATGGGAATACCAACGGTTAGAAGTTCAAAATGTTGGTTGTGATGGTTGAGTCGGTTGCCTTTTGACGTAAGAAGTTTTTAAAGGCCTCTCTCAAGTCAGGGAAGAGGTTAGAGATTGTATTGAAATTGAATTGATAGCAAAGAATTCCGTTTTCTCAAAAATTACTGGTAATTCTGTTGTTGCAGGCCATTGTACAGCCTGTACAGTGTGTTTTTTGATCCAAGCTGCATTGAATTCAATGGGCATATGAGTTAACATCACTTTGGCTTTTGTTGGATCGAAATCCATCAAGTTTCAAAGATTTGGTGGCCAATTTTTTGGAAACGGGTCTGTATAGTCCTAATTAAGGGTTTGAGAGTAGCTAAAATGTAAAAATCACCCATTCCACCATTGAATTTGTATATAACTTGGTGGAATGGGTGCTCTAGGATTGTTTTAGATGTTTATGTGGTTTCTGAGAGTAGGGGAGGCTGTTTGAGGGCTTTGGAATGATGCCTTAGGGAGAAAATGTGCAAGTTTTGAGTCAAACTTGATGGCTAGAAGTTAAGAATGATTGAGAAACTCTTGGGCAGCATTTTGTAAGAGTTGTTTGAGCATGTGCAAACATAATGAGAGGTGTTTGAGGTGTTAGTTTGCAGAGAGAAGACTGGGAGATTAGATTTTCAATAAACCCTATTGGAAACTAGGCTAAATGAGGGTTTTGAGGTTTGGAGAGTTTTTGGTTATTTCTGTTGAAGGAAGTTGTGGATTCAGGCTATTTTAGACCTTAGAAGAAGGTTTGAGTTAAGTTTTGTGACTGAGAGAAGGTTTTATTGATAGTTCCTTTGTAAAAGTGGCCTATTTAGGCCTTGGGACAGCATACCAGTCAATTGTTGAAGTAGATGTGTAAAAGCAACCATATGCACAAAGGAGATATGTTAAAGTTTTCCATAATGGGTGTCTAAAAAGGTAAATGGTTAGTGGGTTTGTGGTTGGACTTGGCAGATATGGTCAAGAAAGCACTGTAGCAGACCTATAAGGGAATTGGAATAGTTGTATGAGAAATCACTCTAGTTAGGGTTTTGTGGATTCAAGAGTTGGTCGAGTCAATTAGAATTGTGTTTGTTTTGTCAAAAGCCTCCCTGCTCTGCATCACCGGAGTATTGAGTAAAACCATGCCCAATCAGCACAAACTCCTGCTCTACCCTCTCGCTCTTCTCACTAACGAGAGAGATAGAGCGCAAGCTCCCATCTGTAATCCCCCTCAACATGTATCTCTTGCCTCGTAACTCAAATCTCATCTCCATCTTAGGCAAGTTGAGGGTGAACACACCAGTGTCCTGGAGCCATCTCATACCCGACACTATATCCATCCTACCCATGTTGACCACATAAAAATCAGCCTGTAACTCATAATCATTCAGCATAAGGGTGAGATTACAAATTCCTCTAGTGCAAGTAAGGGTATAACCATCCGCCACCCTAACTCTGAATCCAGCGAAGTCTTCAGTCCGAAGTCTACACCTGCTGACAAAACCCTCATCAATAAAGTTATGTGTGGCTCCGGTGTCAAGCATGACAACACATTGTTGTCCATCCACTAATCCCTTGAACCTGAATGAATCATCCTGTGCACTAGTAGATAATGCCAACGAGGATAGATTGGCATCAGGCCCAAACTCTGTAGGGGCGTTTCCAGCCTCATTATGGTCTGAAACAGCTTGCTGGTCTGAAATTTCAGACTCCTCATCCTCATAATACACCCACATCACGTGGTTAGCTTTTCCCTTTGGCCTCATAAGACAATCATGATCTTTGTTGTAGGGCTCCTTGCACCAATAACACAGTTGTTTCCTTCGTAATTCATCACGAGTTGCATCATCAAGTTTTGTTGTTGTCTTTTTCTTGGTTTCTGCAACTGGTTGATGACTCTCCTCAATAGGCAAGGTGTTTGTTTTTGGCTGAAATTGTTTTTTCGGAGCAGCAAGCTCCATACTCCTTGCCTTCTTAATAGCACCATGTAGGAAAGGCGGGTCAAAGGCCTTAAGTCAACCTCTCAAAGGCTCCTGTAAACCCTCAGTAAACAACATAACCAAACGCCTCTTTGATAAACTAGGTACCATCACAGCGAGCCTCTAGAACTCGCTAATGTAATTATCCAAGCTGCCTACCTATCTAAGTCATGCCAGCTCTTTGAAGTACAACTCCGGATCTTTCTTATCGAAGTGCTCGATCGACCTATATGTGAACTCCTAGTAGGTGGTGATAAGGTTATGTTGCAAAGTGGTCATCCCATGATGCCACCAATCATGAACCACTCCATCTAGGTGTAGTGTGGCAAACTTAATTGCCTCGTCCTCGTGCATAGGTCTTAGCGATATATAGTTGTTGAGCTTCTGCACCCACGATCTAGCTGAACACTTGTCACTACCATCAAAATGTGGCAAGACAACCTTGTTGACAGCATGCTGGAAATCCCTGTTAACCTGAGGTGGTGGGGATGCTTGTGGTGCTCTATGTTCAAATCTGCCTACCCCTCTAGGCGTCTTAGTATCCAGAAACTTATGTAAAGTCAATGCCTGCCTAATCTCAAAAGAAAGTGTCATATATTCAGCATAGTATCTAGTAATATCCACTGCTGAGAGAGCACAGGGTGACTGAATCTCAGGCTGGGGAGCCAGTTGCTCTGTCTGTTGGACTGGAGGAACCTCTCTAGAAACAAAAGTAGGTTGTCCGAGTCTACGCTCAAAACAACTAGAAGAGAAATTTTGTTGAACTGTCACCTGAGGCTGCTCTACCCCTGCAGTGCCACTAGACTGTCCTATCTGAAACACATGCTGTTGTGGAATAATCTGCCTCATCATACCCATAAGTTGAGACATCATATCCATCATGTTATCATTCCTTCTCCTAAACTTTGTCTCCGGACTCTCTGACGTAGCTCGCTTCTTTCGTGTATCCTTATTGATCTCCCTCGAAACTTCTCTATCTGCCATAAGACCTGTGATGCTGTCCTCACTGCTACTAGAACTAGACCTATGGATACCCAAAATACCTGAAACTGTATCGCCCTTTGGAACTTGAGGTGGATCCCAATGTTTTGTTCTTGTTCCTCTTCCCTTAGTATAAAATACATTATTTCTGCTCATGAAAGCTAATGCTGCACAGGATGGCAGGATTACTGCTCTAATACCACTGTAAGAGGCCTGTTGTCTCTAACCCTTGCAAACAGTGCTGATGTTGAAGTTTTTGTTTTGGTTTGTTGTTTTGCAATTTTTTTTTAGGGTTTCATCATAAATATATGATTTCTATGTATTTTTCTCAAATAATGCCAGGCATTGATAAATGCAGAAAATAAACCAAGAACTGAAATAACTAGAAGAAATCATAAGGCTGTGAATAATATTTATTGAATATAAAAGATTTACAATGCTTAATCCAACAACTTTCTATACTCGAACTGAGGAGATAATAAATTAGCAAAGTTCTGAAATTTATTGCAGCAACTGTAATAATGTACAGGCTAAAAAGGGGACATTACAAATTTGTTCTTGTCATTTCCTTCAATTTTTCATCATTTTATACTTTATCTTCCATTGCTGCAGTCATTATCAATGCAACCTTTAGCATCCTACAAGAGTCATTAGTTGAAAAAACAGGACCACAACACAATGACTTTGTAGTTTATAGGACAACACTATCATTGACCTTGACTTGATAAACAAATGATAATAAATTGATGGGCAAAATGGATGCCTGAAAATGAAGTTTCATATGGGCACCAACAAACCTCTAGTTCTCTAACCTGTAAGGCATCGTGGGTTAAATGATAGCATAATAGATCCATATCTGTGTAGGAATATCTTAGAATGACATTTGAAAACCTTGAGGTTCTAAAACAGAAAGGATGCTTATCACTTACAAAGGCATGATTGAGAAGTACGTTTAAGATTTTAAGAGATAGACTTGAAAGCTAAACTACAAAGTATATAGGTTGTTGTGACTTTTATCAACTCGCCTTTGCAAGAAAATTTTGGAGGCATTTAAGATTATAACCTTGGTCTTAGAAAGGTTGAGCACTAGGGATGTCAAAGCTCTTGCAAGTGAGATGGAACATTTGATTGCCATTGTAGTCCCACAAGAGAATGTGGGAGGAAAACCATGTCATTGAAGAAAGAAGAACAAAAATCAAGACATGATACAAAATAAACCCATACATTAATGGGTTTGTTATCAAATGGATTCTTCTATCTTTGGTTATGTGAAAGAGAGTCAATTAGACATGGTACTCCTTTCGATACTAACATCATTCTTGATCCACTTAAAAGCTTAGTGGGCATTTTGAAATTGACTAACCACTATGTTAGAGCCTTGTCGCAGCATTGACAAAGAGCTTTGAAATGCCAATATCACTTAACCTCTTGAACAGTAAGTGTCTTTGTACCATATGAAAGTCCTATAAGTTCAAAAGAAGCAACGAATTTAGGAGCTTATCTTTGGGCCTATTCAATAATAGCTTGAATTGAAAAAATGATCAATGATCTAAGATTCTCCTAAACCTAGCCTGCCCTCTTTTCCAAAAAAATAGATTCTTACCTTGCTTGTCCTTGGTCTTATCTCCTAGCTGGCCACAATGGTATTTGTGAAGGATATATTTGGCTTATACAACTTTTATGGTAAGTTGCTGAATCGGGTACGGATACGGAAACAGGTATCTGGGTACGGTATGGGTACTTGGGTATGGTACGTTGATACAACAAATTTTTTTTGGGGGGGTTGGGTATGTCTGGTTACATGCGTACAAAAATATATAAAAATCATAGATATATACATATTTGTAGCCTAAAAAATAGAAACAAGAATTAAATTTAGAATAGCACATATCATGCATATGCTAAATAAATCAAATATGCATATTAAATTATTATATTATATATTTAATCTATATTGTGAATCTATGAAATAACTATTTATTTAATACTTTTAAATATATGTATATTATATAATACTAATTATATTATTATTATTATGTTAATAAATAAATTAATATTAATACATATATTATAGGTTTAAATCTTAATTTATAAATTATAAATTTATAACTATAAAATTATAATATAATAATAAACTTTTACGCTTTATCAAAAAAAAAATGTAAATCATATAAATTTAAAGTTCAAAGTTTTAAATTTAAAATTTTACACAAAAAAACCAAAGAGAGGTCATGCGATAGATCGAGGTCATTGTAGAGTGCGAGCGAATGCTTGAGGCTATCTCACTCGAAGAGGCATACCCCCAAGTCCTTGTTTGTGTGTGCCTAAAGCTATCTCCTTCGCTCCTTTTGAAGAGTTGTTTAGTGCTCCTTCCGTTCCCGTGGCATCATAGTTCCCGACAACATCAATCATAGTCTCCATGGCCCTTTGCAAAACTCATCCAAATAAAATCACCTTTGCAAAACCGCGTCTGAACTGGTTGTGTTTTGTGCAGAGAAAAACAAACGAAAATGACAAATGAAAATGTTTAGGGTTTTGTGTTTCGTTTTGCATGCGAAAAAATTGGAAAGGTTTATGAACCCCACGCCAAATGCCTCAAAATCGTTGAAAAGATTGCACATCACTGTTCGAAATGCTCGGATTCGTCAAGTTGAAGACCGAAATGTTTCAGCCTCCTAATCATGAATCGGGTCCAATTCCACAAAGATTCCAGGGAGCTGAATTGTGGAATCTAGGAGGAAACCATGTAACCTTATCTCTTGCTGATCCAGGAATTCTTGACCCTTTCATGAGGAACTAAAGGATTGGTTTTGGGTACCTCCTAAGTGTTTATGTACCTAGGAGATAATTAGATTCTTTTTTTGTACTCATTGAGTGTAAATCATATAACAAACAAAAAATCCAAGAAATGGAACCAATATTATTTTATCTATAGCTAACATGTGCATGAGCTGGGAAGTGTTATGTGTAAATTGAAGAGCTAGAATGATGAAATGAAGAAATGGACCAGGTGCAGCTAAATTTTTTCTAATCTAATGCTGGAAGTATGGTAGGATGCCTGAGAGATGCTTTGGTGAAATTCTCATTTCAATTAGAGGACTTCTAGAATTTGGGTGCCATAGCTGTGTGTGGTGTGTGGTGGGCATTGCTGCAAATTAGGGCTCCAGAGACTCTAAAATTTGTATGACTTGGTTGCCTAAAATTCCCAACTTTCTCCTGCTTGCAGAATGGGGACTCTTGACTTCAAATGTGAGGAAACCTAACTTGAAGATTGGGACAAGAGACAGAGGTGTGTTGTCAAGGAGATCGCTTTAGTTAGTCCCTTGGGTGGTGATTTCAACCTCAACAGAATACAGATGATAATAGGATGTGTGTGCAGATCTAGTGATGTGAGTGGTGTGTACAAAGATTTGGTGTTCACAATCACAAAACTTGGGAGGCAAGCTATGCACAAGCAATGTGTCTTTTGGTGGAGACACAAAGCTGATGAAGATAACAAAAGTGGATGCAAAAGAGAGGAAAGGATGGGAAATGATTTAGATCTGGTTAGAAGGGTAATGGTTAGGGTTTTCAGACTATGGCTTAGGTAGGGAAAAGACAAATGGCTTCCTATAGCTTCCTATGGGAGAGAATGAGATGGATGGAAAAATGGAGGAGAGGAAAATGAGATTTCTATGATTCCATAGCTTGGATGGCACAAAGGGCTTCAAATCTTTAGACTTCAGACTTCTCTAGCTTGCTTCCCTGCTCTATAATGGTGTCCCTGCAAATCACCTGTGAGTGTAGAGAGAACTGCATACTAAGTTTTCTGATGTGAGTATTCCTTTAGTGTGTCAAGAAAAGAGGGGTCAAAATTAGGTTTAAATCTTATACTAGGTTTTGAGGTAAGTTACCATTGAAAACATAGTGAGGATTAAAGCATGAATGGGTGGGTAAAGTTAGTTTTTTGATTTTGAACAAGGACACTAGCACTCACTACACGAGGGTGTCCTTGAGGAGTTAAGAGCTTACATTTTCAAGGTTGATAGATGGTGTGTTCGTAAGGTTGGGACTGCTTGCATTATCCTCCTGTGATGTAGGAAGAGGCCAGAAATAGGTGAAATGGTCCTAAAACACAACTGGAGGTATGGACACCATAATGAGTGCAGAAATGTAAGACAATGAATGCAAAGTAGACAGTTTCCAACCTTACAGTAACTTGTGTAAGTGTTTTAATGTTTGGGAGTTCTTTGTTTGCTATTTTTAGGAGCCTCCTTTTGTTATTTTTATTTTATTTTAGGGGTTATGAAATTTCACTTGTTGGATGACTTGCATTTGCTGTTTGTAATTGACAAATTCTTACTGGTTCATTGTTGTGTGGGATACATAGGCATTGCAGAAAGGACGAGCTCTTGTTCGTATAACATTCCAAACAAGCCCACAAAATGCTGAATTTATTTTGGTAGGTTTATCAGCCATTGATCTTGTGATAAATTTTAAGAAGATAAATTCACTTAGTATATTACTGTTTTTAGTGGACTTAGTAGTTAAATAACAACTCTCCTATCTTTTCATGTTGGTGAGCATTTGAGCTGAGATTTGTGGCCTTCAGATTCGAGTAGGTGCATATATAAGCCCAAGAAATCCAGTTCTTCATGTAGGAGCTCATCTTAATTTCAGTATCACAGGAAATGGTAAGCTTCTTTTCTTCTTCTGCCTTGCTTTTGATGAAGAACAAAGTTTGTATCAATTATACACAATATGAAAAGAACACTACCTAATATGATAGAACAAATATTTTGGCCATTGTTATTTTGACATTGTCAGTGTAGGTCTCCATTTCAAAATAGACTCTTTTAAATTAGGGCCTACACCTCTACCCTTCATCTTTTTCCTCAGAGGCAATTTGTAGGTTGCTATTTCGAAGAAATTTTGTACTTATTATACCTTTTTGGCTGATCTTTTGCACTTTTATTGACCTGTTGACATATTATATACACATGATGACACATCCATGCTGTTGGCGTTGACAAGTAATTGAAGAATATTAGAGGCATAAATGTAAATCTCACTGAGAATGTTGTATAATTACAGTGATGCCTTTCTAAACACTAGATATTATAGTGGATTTCCATAGGCACTATCTGTTTTTATGGATTTTCTAGGTTTACATGAAGGAGAGCATGGGCACTGGTCTAGTACAAATGAAGGTGTTGTTATCATAGATAACCCATCTGGAGAAGCACGAGCTGTTGGAGAGGGTACCACACAAGGTTTTTTTGCAAAACTATTTTTTCTTAAAAATGTTATTATTTATCTGGAAATCAGTTGGTCATTTGAGAACTCTAATGTGGTTATATCTGTGTATTATGTCTTGTTTATGGCAGTTTCTTTTAAAAGCTCAAGATTAACAGCATACACAACTGTTACTGTGGTCAAACTGGCTTCTGTGATGGTTTCTGCTCCCTCCGATACCTTGACCAATGTTCCAGTTCCAGATAAGGGATATAATTTCTCTGTTAAACTTAGGTGTGTATTTTTGCAAAATAATTGACCTCGAGGATCATTATTGCTTCAAATGTTAATTTATACTTTTAATGAGCTGCTATTATTTTTTCATTCACGAGCATAAAGGGAGTACAAAACATTACTGTAGACAGTATATAAAGAGAAGAGGGAGCAATTCTCCACATATTGGTCATTTCTGCAGTACAGTTAAAATGTTCTTTATCAGCTGACTTTTATAACTGTCAACTACAACCTTTCTGTCAGCTAATGAATAGCTACCAACTAAGTTGCGACTATCATAACCAAGAATTTACATTACATATATTTTATGCCCTCTCTTAATGGGCCAGTAATATACTACACCATGTTCATATTTAAAGTTTGATGAATTCATCAGGCCGAAGGTGAAGGTGTCAGTTGTTTGCTCTTGACAGATAAAGTATTCCACTTGCCTCTGCATCAAAGGCAAGCTATCTGATATGACAGAAATGCACTTGAATATGCCTTTTGCATTAATGAAAGAGTGGATTTTATGTCATTTTAATTGTACTCTGATTCACAATGGAGGACTGTTTCTTCTGTTTGAGTTAATTGCAAATCAACAAGTTACTCAACCAACCGCTTCACAAGTTATTAGGACAGCAACTTTATGCATTGCTTAAGTGGAGGAAAGTGCTATTATTTCATGCTTTGTACTAGCCAATGAAATTTTCTTTCCTAGACCAAAACCATATCTTGCTTTAGATTTTCTATCTTTTGCTGGACCTGCTCAATCAGTATCAGTGAAATAAACAAGTGAAAAGTTAAAACTGATTGCATAGACCTTATTACTGATCAAACTCTGCTGTGTCTTGTATATACTTCAGAATATTTTATGCAATTCTCAGATGGTATATCTTTGGTTTGGTGATAAAGATAGAAATATAGCACACTACAAAATTGAGATCAGGCCTAGTGGTTGTAATACAGATCAAACTGCCTGCCAACTTCTAAAAAGTGAGTCTATGGCCTTCTGTGAGTTTATTGACTGATAGTTTTAGACCAGCCTTCATTGTAATTGATAATCTGATTCTTGTGATCTGCACTAAATTTTCCCAAAAAAGTAATGGCACCCTTCATCTATAAAATGAACACTTAGTTGATACTTTGGGAAAACTCTATCATGCAGTAATCAGTGTTCCACTGGAGTCTCCTGCATGGGGGACAAGTTTTGAGGATGTCAAATTTCTTCCCAAAATTTGGGGATGGCAGGGGACTGGGATGATTGTTAAATGAATATATAAAAAATAAATATTTGAAAACTAATTGCAAAAAATAGTAAAAGAAATTACAATATACCATATATGTAAAGCCTAAGTTACCGGTTCGGTTTTCGGTTCGGGTTCGGGTTCGAGAACCCGGTTCGCCGGTTTGGGAAAAAAAAAATTTGGGTTTGGGTTCGTTTTGGGTTCGGTAATACAAAAACATATAAAAATCAGAAATATATACATATTTGCAGCAGTATTTAAGTTCAGAATACACCACCATATTAATAGTCAAATAACATAGCAAAAATACACCACCACTTTATACTCAAAAGTCAAATGTCATGATATAGAATTATAAATTAAAGTTTAAACTTTAAACATAAAAATGTCAAGTGTTTACAATGTCAATCTGAATCATATGGGTCATAAAAAAAGCAGCATCATTAGCAACATTAGATGCTACATTTTGTGTAGAACCACAAAGAGCATTAGTGGCACTCGCACAAGCACTGCCACTAGCACTGACACTAGCACTGACACTACCACTCTCATGCTTAGTAGTTGCTTCAGGCTGATAGTCATCATCAATATCAAGTGCAGCTAAGTGACTTGTGGAAGCATCCAAGTCAAGCTGCTCTGGCTCAATATCCCACCTCCTTGTGTCTCCTTCTTTGTAGGAACTATGTTTGTGTGTAAGGAGGCGCAAGTTTGAATGCACATACACCAAGTCCTCAGCCTTTTTTGAATGTAGCCTATTGCGTTTTATTGAGTGGATGAAGGAGTATGTGCTCCAATTCCTCTCAGAAGAGGATGAACTAGCAACCTATTAAGACCAAATTAAATTAATAAATTGTTAAGAGTTACAAAATTTAACTAAACAAAATTATTAATTAAAATTAAAATTACAAATATAAATTATAAAACTTACTTGGGATAAAACTTTTATTGCAATAGGTTGGAGGTGCATGTATTCTTGCCCATGGAAGTACCACCAACTATGAGCATCCACCCTGCACTTGTCTCGAAGAGCATCCATATTCTGATCAACACTCCCAGAGCATGCAAAAGCCATAAACTCAGCCCTCACTCGATCACGTTGGTCACGATCAGTGAAGATTCTACGAATTGCTGCCTTGTACCCTTGGGCCTCTTCACCATCCCTATATGGAGCAACTCTTGATGAAGCAGAAAGTATCTCAGGGCTATAATATTTGGGACTCAATGCAAAAGCGAGAAGATGCAAGGGAGTGGTCATTTTGTTCCATCTATCAACCATGATTTCCTATAGCTCTTTGAAGAATTTTTCTTCAGGATCTTCCTCTTTTGCATTGATGATGGATCTCATCTTCTCAAATCATTGAGTCGATACCATCATATACGTCACCTAAACAAAGTCTATCCAAGTCAGTATAACGGATCATGCTCAATATGGGCTCGGTGAAACTGATGAGATACTCAATACGATCACACCAACCATCATATAGTATCCTTTGCTTGATCCTATTTTCCCTTTCATTGCTAGATTGCCTCCATACAACCCAATTAGGGCTGATTACCATGGCACATAGTGCCTCAAGAACCTTTATAAGTCGTCTCAACACAATTGTGTTGGAGGCAAAATGGGTCTCGGCAACCTGTTTGAAAATCAAAATTAAAATTAAAATATAATTTAGATATACAAAATCAAAATTTAAAAATTAAAATTAAAAGAAAATTCAAAAATTTAAAAATATTGAGAATTAACTTACCTTCAACAACTCCAATTTAGAGAATTGTCTAAATATTCCTTGCGTCATATGGTGGTTGGTGACAAACATTTGGATGTCTTCGCCCTCGGCATACACCTGTTTGATCCATTCAATTTTGGATCCAATTTTTTGTAGCATTAGATTGAGGGAGTGGACAGCACAAGGTGTCCAAAAAATGTGTGGATACTTCTCCTCAACCAATAACCCAACAGCCCTACAATTTTTGGCATTGTCGGTTACAACTTGCACAACATTTTGATGGCCCACTTCTTCAATAGCTTGGCAAAGGATGTCAACAATAAATGGACCATCTTTCACCTGTCCTTCACAATCCACTGCTCTCAAAAACATTGCCCTTTAGGGGACACAGCAATAACATTGATCAATGGGCGATTTCTTGCATCTTTCCATCCATCAGAAACTATGGTCACCCCTGTTTCGATCCACGAATCCCTTATGGGCTTCAAAGTACGCTACATGTTTCCTGTACCTACTCCAATAAGGTGCGGCACCTTCTCAAAACCTAGACCCTTATACCCCTTTGGACCCTCATTAATAGATTTCACCATTTTTTGCCAATATGGTGAGCGAACAACGTTGAATGCCAATCCATTGGCATAGACACATCTTGCTATGTCTTGATCAACAATCTCTCTTGCCTCATTCTGAAATGAAGCTTCCAACGGTCCCTTAGATCTTTTATTTGAAGAGGGCATGGTTTGCTCTTGAGGGATGTCCATAAATGGATGGCTTTCTGTAGGTGGAAAATAAGATGGTGTAGGGGGTTTCATGGATCGAGATCCTTTCTTCAAAGGATGGCTTGTTTTACCACCGGTTGTTTTTTGGTCTGCCTTTTCTTGCTCAGCAATATATTTCAACACTATATGTTCAAATCCTGTTAGGGATCCCGCACAAGTGCCCTTTTACTCGACTGTATGAGCTCGAATATTGAACATTGCAATGACTACAAATCCAAACATATCCTCCACCACCTGGAAGTTGTTGAACCATTTCTACATATTTCCAAAGGGGAGAGGTTGGGTTTATTTTGAAACGAGATTGGATTGAGCCTGAGGAGGTACCGGTTGCCATTGTAATACGGAATAGTGAATACCTAAGGCACAACATATTGAAATTTTGGTATTGATTCATTGAATTTGAAACTAAAAGACTTAATTAATTTCAAAAAAATGAAAAAATTGAACATGTGTTATAGACATTTAGAGGAATGAAAAGTAAAACAAAACAATAATTAAAAAGCAAAACAAAAGAGTTGAAGTTCACTTGTGAAAAAAAATGTAAAAAAAATAATCAAAAACTTCAAAAAACCTACCTCTTTTGAAGAAATCTTGCTCTACGATCTTCTTAGCAACGAATAGACACTTGCAAGTGCTTAGGAATAGCACAACAATCAACTTTGAACAATCTACGATCAGCCTTCAAGTCTATTCCAGCTTGTGCAAGCAAAAGAGAAAGTTCAGCAATGGAGGCAAAAATCTTTTTTCTCATTCACAAATTGGTAAAATGAGTTTCACTTTACCTATTTCATGTTTTTGAGGCAAGTATTAGGGTTAGAAAGAATAAAAAATTATTTAAAAGTAAAAACAAAAGTCAAAAAATATTAAAAAAGTCAAAAAACGTGTTAAAAATTGCACTGGGCGCGAAATTTTGCCCGGGTTCGAAATTTTCAAACCTTGGCCAGACCCACAGTCAGGGGTCCGAACCCTGGCCAAACCCACAGGCCCATTTTTGGACCCACAGTGGATTCGGGCGGACCGGACCCGAATTCCGGACCCGAACTGAACCCGAATCGAACCCGGGGCCTATATGGGCGAATCCGGTAACATAGTGTAAAGCTTTACTAGTTACTAATTAGTGTTCCACTAGAGTCTCTGGCACAGGGGATGAGTTTTGAGGATGGAAAATATTTTCCCAAATTTTGGGGATAGCAAGCGATGGAGATGATAGGCAAATGACTATTTAAAAATTATATGTGAAAAATTAATTGCAAAATTCAGTAAAGATATTGCAATTTATTATATTTGTAAACAAGTTAGGAGAGAGAGAGAGGGTGGGGGCAGTGGTAGTATGGATGGGAAGAGAGGGTCTACAAACTACAATGGGCCAATGGGTAATCAAACTCATTGTCCAATGCAAATGTTGTGGCATACTCATAGCTAGAATTGTTAGACCCATAGTTTGAAAATTGTCATGTCCCCAAAATAGAACACCAAAATATAAAAATAACTAAGCGTTGAAATGCAAATAAATAAATAAATAAAGTAAATGACAAAAATACATATTAAAAATATATACACGTATTAATAATTATCAATTTAAAATATTATATTCACAATCATTATAATATAATATAAAAAATATTAAAATATATAAATAAAAGCAATCTAAAATATCATAATCATATTATAAATGCAAAATAGAAATAAATTCTTTAATTATTAATTTTTTATTATTACTAGGTGTTAAGTAAATGAATAAACCCAAAGCAATTCCTAATACCTCAGCAGCGATTATGTTGAAGACTATAAGGTAGTGATAACGAAGAAATAGGCAATTAAGTAAAGCATATTTGAACAGCGATTCACTTGATATGATTCAAAAATACAGCGATTACCACTAAACTGAGAGACACATTCCTAGTCGGAGGTGCCAGGAAAGACTGTCTTTTAATCATATTGGGGTATTAAAAGAGAATGATTCTCAAAGCAGAACATCATTGATGGAAGTAAAGGAAAGAAGACAAGACTAAGAGAATAAATAAAATCAAGAACATACAAGCAGATTGATGCATTCGAAGAGGGGACTTAGGAAAGAAGAATAGGGAAAATAACTATAAGGGGATCAAAAAAGATAAGAGGAATATATTCTGAAAAAAGAATCATTTAATAAAAGATATTCTCTAAAAATCTGATCATCAAGAATAACAACAAATTGTGGTATGTCTATCATAGTTATTTTATATCTTTATATGTTTGGTTATTTATATTTATTATTCCTATGATAGGCTTTATCTAACTATTGTATGCAATCATATATTCATATATATATATATATATATATACGATTATGCAATAATGATGCATGCAGCAATTATTCAGCCTTATAAGTAATTATGATTCTTTAATATAAAAATGGATAGATTTATGTATGTCTTTATCCTATGATCAATCAAATGTGAGGTTGAAGGAAGCAAGTTAGGAGGATGCAGTTTACGGGCCTCCCATGCTAAGTAGGCGACTCCAAGGGTGGAATTGTCTTGGTTCAGACGTTCCTGCCGCTTGGGGTGAAGGGGTGGGTTGTCTTGGTCAAACACTCATGCTCTTGGGCTTAGATGGGTTAAGTAGTTTACAAGAAACCTTTTCAAGGCTTCTCGTATCAAGCCAAACTATGACTGATTGTTAGGATGGAGTCTCCCATGCTAAGTAGGCCACTCCAAGGGTGGAATTGTCTTGGTTCAGACGTTCTTGCCGCTTGGGGCCAAGGGGTGGGTTGTCTTGGTCAAACGCTCATGTTCTTGGGCTTAAATGGGTTGAGTAGTTTACAAGAACCCCTTTCAAAGCTTCTTGTATCAAGCCAAACTATGACTGATTGTTAGGATGGAGTCTCAATCATAAGGAGGATGGATAAGACAACATGGATAGGAAAAGTAGATACAAGTGTATTCCACTAAGCACGCCACTCTGAGGGTGGAATTGTCTTGGTTCAGACATTCCTGCTACTTGGGGCCAAGGGATGGGTTGTCTTGGTTAGACACTCATGCTCTTGGGCTTAGGTGGGTAGCTTCAGGCAGACTTATCATGTTTCTCACCCAAGTCCTATGATGATTAAAGACTTCCACTATGCATTATGAATATTGGTAGTTTAGATAGTCTTGAAAAAAAATTATGTATTTTGTATAGCTTAATAGATAAGGCATTTATTATGTTTTGATAATATGAAATTATATTTCCAATATTATCTAACATGATTACAAGACCTAAACCAAGATTTATCTTGCTTAAAGAATTTAAGTGGTAAGTTATAACCCTAACTACATTAAACTTGTGATTCTAGGGCAAGATTTAGGCCAATCCCAATAGGGGACATTACAAAAATACAGACTTGGTAGCCCAAAAATTTGAATCTATAATAGGCCATTCACAAATCTGCACTTATAAACTTATGTCTGTTCCACGAATTTATGCATATACAGTCCCAATAACAATTGTTCATAACCCCTTTCAAATTTAAGTAAATTGGTAATTGCTTCTCAGAATAAAATACTTGCGCCCAACATTTATTCTTAGGTCCACAGAATAATAATGTTCAATCAGAAAATACACAGAATGCTAATATTCAATCAGAATTTACACAGACCACCGAGTCTTTGAATGAAATATACCAAGCACTGATAGGTTGAAGATCCAACAATGGAAACTGATACCCACCCAAATCTGAATTGAATCTCACGACAAAATTAGCCTTATTACTTAATCGACATAAGCTCACCAGTTATGGAACTAAGTACAGGACTGTAGAGTGAACATTCAGAATACAATAGCACACACATAAAACTGAACCCAAATCTAATTGCCCAGACACAAAAATAATATCAGATCACAAAGATGTCAAGCTTGATTCACATGATGAATTGCAGACTGATAGACTTGTTCACCCAAAGTGACTTATCATAGATTTCAATACAATGATAATTAGACGAATACAATTAGGCCTCTGAAATGCATACAGAAGTACATTGATGGCTGCGCACAGAGGAATAGTTTGAGCAAAGGAGCGCGTATGCTGACCCTTATAGTGCTGATGGTGTGCAGAAAATGTAGGTGAAGTCTGACTTGAAATGAAAGCCAACACGAATTCTCAGGCTCTGGGGTTGCGTCCAGACCTGAGCGCAAGGTGTGAGACTACGTCCTCACAAATTGCTTAGAAGCTACACTCTATTCCAAATTCCTGCCCCCATAATGAACTGCGACCTCCCTTAAATACAAACTTACTTAGAGCCTCCCAATAGGTCGGCCAAGACAAGAAATTCAAATTTGCAAAAGGGCGCCAACTTGAAAAGGAGTCGGCCAAAAGGGTTAATTTAAATATTATTTATCAATAATTTTTATTTATTTTATTATTTATTTATTTATTTAAAATGTCAAGGTGGCCGACCCAGCCCTAAATCGGGGACATTACAGACTCAAACTTGGGACTTGGCAAATACTTTACAAAAAAGACTCATAATTATGCACAAGAAAAAGAAATTAATCCATTTAGAGAACACAAAACTCTCATTTGATGATCAATTTGTCATAATTCAAACATTACATATGTCATATGACCCTCAAACTCTCAAATTTTGAAATTTCAAAGTCAAACAATACATTGTAATACAACAAAATTATACATAATAAATATATAACAGCACTATAACTGTTTACATGTGATGATGTCAAAATACGGCCAAATGTAATCTACAACTTCCTTTTTCTCCTTGTAGTGTAACTTATTTTTTCAGGCCTCGGACAAGAAGGTAAGTCGATATCAAAATGATGACCGATTGTTTCCTTTTCCTCCATTGCATTCAACTTTGTTGCTTCTGCTACTCCTTTCTACAATTCAACAAGATCTTCATTAGTAGGTAGGACAGTACTATATTCTTTGACAGTCCAATCTTCAAAAGGATCAATGTCATCCAAGTCGATTTCATCATGAGAAAGGCCCTCTGCCTTTTTGGTTTTAAAGGCGAAGGTTGTACTGAACGAAGACAAGGTCATTCAGGTGCACCTAGGTCAACTTGTTTCTCTTCTTCATGTTAATGCTCTCAAATAGGCTCCAATTGCATTCACACCTAGAAACACTATAGGGTTGAGACAAAAATGGATAGCTACCCTTTGAAGATTTGGCGTGTCAGCACCATAATTTTCCCACTACAAATCTACGAAGAATTTTTTTAAAGGAATATAAGAACTAAGTAAAAAGTTTATATCTTGTTCAAACTTTCAAGATTCTAGTTTCTACTTCTAGTATGAAGCTAAAAGTTGGATTTTTTTAAACTTGGTTGTTGTTTTCCCTCTTTTGAATTCCTTGAGTTGAAAAAGAACCTCTTGATTGCATCCTTCTAGACCTCTAACTCATCAAAAACTTTGTTTCTCATCTTAATTTTTGGCACCATTTTATCAATGCATGAGACAATGCCTTCCACAACCTCCTCATTGGCCTTAAATGTATTAGGGAAGTAGAACTTTGGGTTCAGATTGTATGCCAAGGCATATATCGATTGGTGGAGTTGATCTGGCCATTTGTGATAAATGATATGCCAAATGATTTCATATTTTTTTGTATCCACTATAGTAACGCAAAATGACCTCTTTGGCCTTATCCATGGCCTCATAGAGGTAACCCATCAACATGCCATCCTGTAATGTCCCCTTCTAATTAACCTTACGTGATTCAGTGGATTAGCCTATTACGTTGACCCTCGTAGGCTAATGGTTCCGGTTAGAGGGTCACCTGTTTGGGCACCTGGTCGGTAAAATGCAGTGTTGGTATCCGGAGTATGGTGACGTGGTGAAATTGTGCGTTTGGCGTGTTATGGGAGCTTAAAATATTGATCTTCACCATTATTTCACCTTCTCAGGCTTTGGGGACCATGTGTCAATTAGTTCAAGGGGGCATTTTCTATTTTTCAGTTACTATTCATCACTAAAGTGGAAAAAAAGACATAACTTAAATGAATAGTGATTTTTAATGAATAGTGTTTTTCAAAGTGAAATTATAAAAGAGCTTGAGAAAAGTCGACCTCTTCATGTTATGAGTTATTTTGTTTGCTTGAGCTTGTGAAGTGGAGATTGTGGAAGAGAGAAACTAGGGTTTCTTGATTTCAGCAGTGGGAAAGCCTGGATTGGGCTTTATTCTTCGTTTTTAGGCATCTTGAAGGTGTGAAAGACCACTCTAAAGTTGCAGATCAGAATTTGTATGCTTCATGGGAGCCATGTTTTGCTGTTTTCAAGTGTTTGAAGTCATCAATTGGAAGGGTATTTGCTGTTAGAGGCTCCATTCGCCATCCTGAAGGTGTTGTTTGCAAATTTTGAAGACTTGGAAGCTGATTTATTCACCTACAGCCAGCCGCCTTTATTTGAGGGTTTCATCATCATCAAGTAGGAAAAACGCCTTTCCTTTGTGGCTGTTTTCTCTCCTAAAGTGGGCGCCCTCATCCTTAGAAGACATTCCATCAAGTTTTCGGTAGGAGAAGTTCGTATGTATTTTTGTATGAGCGTTTTTAACTTTTTATATGGACGGGTACTGTAGCAAACACTATTCACAGTGTTGTTTTGGCTGTAAGTAAATCTATGGATGTAAATTGTATCTTATTTCAAAATGTATGAAAACTATGCAACTTAGGCACTCTCCCATGTAATTAAGAATCCTTTTAACTTTCATATTGAGTCTCTTCTTAAATTATCATTGAAGTTTAGTTTATTTGAGTTCTTTATAAGCATATGCCTGTAAAAAAAATCATTAGTATCATTGGCATCAAACTTCAAAACACAAAAACAAGAAAAGCAGAATACAAAACCAAAAATCAGACCTACAGAACTCAGAAGAATCATCGTAGCAGAGAGTTCAGTTCATTACACAACCCATCCACCAAATTGAGAACTTTGACCAAAGGCTGTGTCACTTAAAAAATTGAAAATAAATTTGAAATTATTACAAAATTAACCAAAAACATAAACCAGCAAATAGATAATTCTATATAAAGTTTAACTTTATGTTTGTATTTGTTTGTTGTCTTGATTAATTTTGCATTTTTGATGAATAATTCATCAAAAATTGTTATTGCAACCTTCTCTCCTTTGTTTATTTTGGAATATGGAGACTCCATCTAGGCTTCAGACACAAGCATTTGCGTGAGAGAAGGAATTGTGGTGACAATGCTTTATTGAGTGATTGAGTGGCTAGCAAATCATGTCTCTCTCGATTGCACTTGTTCCTTGCCATTTGTCAGCTTTCTCATCAAAGGATCCAAGTAAGGTTGTAGATAAATTTGATAACTTTTTTAGCATTTTCAACCACACTTCTAATCTATCCAATTTTCTCAATGTTTTTTTTTTATCAAATCTAGGAAAATGTGCAGCACAAGGAGTCCAAGAAATAGCAGGATATCTCTCCATAATAAGTCTCCCCATAGCTACATATATTGTTGCGATTTCTATGATAATTTCGACAACTTTCTCAACTCCAACCTCTTGGATCACTCCATCCGATAGATTGCACAAAGTCTCAATAGTTTTGACTTTGTGTGAGGCATCCATGAACCTCAAGAGCACCAATGTGCCATTAGAAGCCATTAAGGAGAGTCCTATTCTACCCTAAGTTACCAATTCGGGTATGGGTTCAGATACGGGTACGGTGGTATGGCAATTTTATATAAATATAAACATGTTCAAAATTATAAATTATTTATAAGAACAATGATATTAATTAGACATAAATGATAAACATAATTGCCAATAAATAGAATATTTAAATACCTCATATAATCATATTCATAATTCAGATTTAACTTCTACAGAGCAAAAATCCAATTTCGCAGACCAAGAAAGAGCATGAAACAAAGAATGGTCAACATTCCAAAACCTTTGCTATAAATTATGTTAGCCATAGATGCATGTTTGAAAAAATCAAGAGTATCTGTTTATCAACCATTCTATAAAAAGTAATATAAATTCTAGGTCCTTTCACCCACAGATTTTATGCAGTTATCAGAAAACTTTCTCAAAGGGAAGGCATGAAGGTATGAACGTTCAATCACATAAAGAAAGTGGCAACATTCTTAATTCTTTCATCTTTCTCAAGCATAACTAATGTAGTCAAGGATAGTGGGTCAATCAATGACAGCCTTTGTCCTTGCGACCAAATCCCAAAATCCTTAATAAACACAAACACCATCCGATTATGAAGACACTGAGATTAATTTTCCAGCCAGAGACAACGCCAACATCAGATTTATTAACTGCTGCAGAACAATCATGGTGCGGGCAGATATCAACTGCTGCAAAACATGCTGCAGAAAAATGTTTTACTGCTGCAAATACACTACAGGCAAATATTTTACTTCCACAAGCACACTACTAGTTGTTAACTGGTGCAAGACAGAACATGCTATAGGCTGATGTTGTCAAAAAATGCTACAAGCAGATTATTCATTATTATCTTCTTTCTATTTGTATTCACTTCTATCCAAAAGAAAAATGAAAAATCCATTCTCCAAAAAGACTGCACTTATTTGAGAAAAAATAATATCAAAGATTGGTCCCTAGCATAGTTGCCAAGAGACTAGTATTGGTATCGGTGCGGGAGATTGGTACTGGTACCGGTACGGATTTTTCATGTTATAATTTTTTAATGCTTTTAAATTTCACAGGTGATGCAAAAATTTCTGTCAAGAGACGTTAGGAGACTTGGGAGACGGCACTCCAAGTTTCCATGCTCCTAGAGGCGTTTCCAGAGATGTCTCCGATACTGGAGACGCGTACTAGTCTTTGAGACGCGTCTCTCGGCAACTATGGTCCCTAGGGTTGCATTGACTCTAGACCTTCTCATTGACTCTTTGTTGACTCTAGACCACAATTAACCAAGTACTTTTAGAAATACATATTGGAGCTGCTACAAGGTACAACATTGAACGTGGAGCTGCTAATTTTAAACTCATTGTTGTGCAGCCCTCCAGGGTCCACCCGGGTATGGCTCGAGTATGCCCAAGGTACTGCCTAGGCTCCTCAAGTCCTCTGTGAGGACCCAAGTAGCCTGGGCGATACCTTGGGCATGAAGGACCCACAGAGGACTCGGGGAGCCCGGGTGGTACCCTGGGTGTGAAGGACCCACAGAGGACCCGAGAAGTCTAGGCGGTACCCTAGGCATACTCGCAGCCAGACTAGCAAAGGACCCAAACCCGGATTGGACCGGGCAGGGTACGGGGGCCAAAATACAAGAACCTGGTAATAGAGATTCTACCCATCTATCCATCTACTTGATAAGATGTTGCACCTCTTTCTTTGCCATACTTTCTTTTGATCGTCAACCATAATCTATGTATTTTTACAGCTGCCTCTAGTAATGGCCCACTCAAATCTTGGGTTATTGGAATCTTAAAACCCTCATTAGCAACTTTCAATGCATTCACCAACCCTTCCCAATATGGGTTCTTCACCAAATTGAATAGTAGATTATTGTAATATCAAAGCTTGCCATTGCCATCCTAGTCTCATGGTGTCTTTCCTTATTCCAAGTGTACCTTCAAAGAAAGGTTTTGTGCTTAGAACATTGTGTGGAATAAAGAACTTTGGATTCAATGAAGGAAGTTAGCTAGAAGTAGAACTCTTAGGAGTCTCATCAGTAGAGGAAAGTGGATGAAGATTGTTTGGGGTAGAAAAAGAACTCATAGATAAATTAGGATTGACATTCGTTGCCATTGCCATTGCTTTCTTTGTCTTTTATTTTTACATTTTTTTTCATTTCATAACTGGTAAGTAGGGCATCCATTCTTCTCATAATCTCTTTGGGCATAGTAGGGCACACCCTCACATCTTGTCCAAATGTTTTAGCAACGTGGTATTTTAATCTATTAATAACCTCTGTCATAAGAAGCTTACATCTAGGAAATGGAGGAATGAAAGAAGTCTCTCCAGCAATGATTGTCATTTCTTTTCTTTGTCTCTTTTTTAATTCTTTTTGTTGCTCAAAAGTTTTTAATTTACTTTGCACTTTATGTATAACTTCAAGAGGTGTTGCTGAGCATGGTATACGTGCAAGGTTAATGCTCCTCCAGACAATTTTTTTGCAATGCATACTTGTTATCTCCATTTTTTTGCCTTAGGGATTGCATTTTTCTAACAAGGATCCTTTCTTATTAGGGTTGACATTGTGATTGAAAATTTGGAACAATTTATAAATGTGAAGTATACTACAATAAGATATAAATGAAAAAAATAACATTTACAGTTTCCAGTTAAATTAAAATGAAAAGAAAGTAAAAACTAAAAACAACTAGGATTTGCAGCTACAAAATTTTAAAACCTAAAATGGAAAGAAAAATTAAAACACAATGGAAATTTAAAAATAAAGAAACATTTTTTTTCTTTCAAAATACAAACTTCTTCAAATTTGCTACAAAATGTTGGTAGGCTGCTCCAAATCAACAGCAGGCTCTTCCAAATCTTCTGTAGGCTCCTCTAGATACATCAATGGCTGCTACAAATCTACTCAAATGGTCTTCAATTACCATTTCTTACTTAACCAATGTGCTGGTTTTCTCTTCAATGGCATATATTTGTTGTTGAAAAACCAAATTTTCATTCTTTGTGTTTTTAAATAAAATGAATGTGCTTTTGCCTCAGGGATCTCCTTGACAGGTTATACCCAATATTGTTGTATGTCTTCTAGTCCTATTGGCCACTTCTAGTCACTTGTGGCCTTAATTAAATTTCAATCTTGATTTTCCTTCATCCCCTGTTTGCATAGTTGCAAATAGACTTTTCACATTGTATGGTTGCATCTATCCATCCTTTTACTGTGGGGGAGTTCCGTGATTTTGAGCACAAACAGCATGTCATAAAAATTGTATGACTTACCATATTTTGGTTTTATTTTTAGTAAACATTTATGTTGTTCAAGTTTTTTCATTTTTCTGTCATAATTAAATTCTAAAGAGGTAAAAGGCTAAACTCAAGGAATATAAGCTGTATCAAATAAATTTCAAGATCAAAATAAAACTAGCCATTGAAGTATGCAAAGTTAACCTTAGTTTTGGTCAATAAAAAATTATTTTTTTGTTAACTTCCAATTTTCTACCATGATCAAAGATAAGAAAAATTACGATTTGCAAGAGAAAGAACCCAGAATTCAAATTGCAGAAGAGGGAAGGTAGTCTGGTTTGTATAATAAAATACTTTTTGTGCATTTTTTACCATCAGTGATGCAGTACAGACATGTCTACTTGTAAAATATCTAACTTAAAATTTAGTGTTATCACAAATCTACACTTCTATACATTTATTTGTATCTACACTTGCTATGTGTTTCTGATCTTTAGTTGGTATGATTTGTGCTTATGCTAACGATGAGTTACGTCTGATGCTAGTATTTGTTGGCAATCTGCATTGATTATAGTTTGATTTGAAAGTTTAGAGTTATTATATATGCATGGAATTCATTGAATTAAAAGTTAGCTTCTCTTGCAAACTATGGTGAGGAAATCTGCTTGTTAGTTTGTTTCAAAAATCTTTACGACTTTAGAAAACCTTTTGATGGATGATGTGTTTATTTTCAGACTTCGTAAATACACCAGAATATAATTTCCTTGTGCTGAATAATTGCTTGATTTTTCTAACACATTTGGTTTTGTTATTTTAGCGACCACCAGGGGCACAGTTTCAAATCATTCAGTCAGGGAATGGAAGTTTCTTATGATTGCCTTGTGGATCCACCCTATGTTGGGTAGGTGTTTGTTTTAGTTTTATTGAGCTTCCTTGAAATGATTTAGACAAGCTATGTTTCAAAACGACTGGGGATTTAACAAAGTTTATGGTCCTTTTTCTTTTCATCAGGCACTGTAAACCATGGAAGGACTCAGTTACGGGGATCTTCTATTGCTCATTCATTCCACATAGTCCAGAATATTTAACTCATATTTTGTCAGGCTTAAAGGATAGATCTCAGAACTTTAAAGTTGGAGATCAAAATGGGATGCTTCATATTTCAATTACAGCAGTGATTGGAGGAGCAAAAGAGATGTCGGGTTCAGCTGATGTAGTTTTCACGGGTGGATTTTCTGTACTTGACATGGAGGAGGTAGCTAGTACCTCTATCATTCTAAAAGTAATGTTGTCAGATTATGGATGAGTTCTAGGCTTAACTGCTGTTTGATATTCTTTGTTATAGAAAATTTAAAAATATCTCTCCCGAATTTATTTTTTTATGTTGGAATTTGTTTCTTGAGAATTACAAGAAATTATATGCTTTGAGTCAGTCTGAAATGTGAATACAAACTGTCTTTTTGCACCGATCTCATATGAAGATATAGAATATCAAGTGCCAGTTTTATGTGAGTAATATCAATTTTTATACATAGTGAATTGATGATTCAAGTGCATATTTTGGAGTTATATTATGTGCTTGCACATCACAGATACTTCATTAGATAATCTCGTCTTTGTAGCTATGAACCAGCTAGTACTGGTTGTATGCCTAGGGATAGCATTCTTGTATGAAATTATCTTAAGTGGTATTTTTCACCATTTTTATCTATTCACTGTTTGTTACTCTCTCATTTATGACCAATTAGTTTCATGATGTGTGCAGTTGCATTTAACACCAAGTGCAAATAAAAGTCGGATAACAATTGTTGGAAATGTTGGTAAGTTTTGATTATTTTGGAAGTCGTGCCTGTTTTGAGAACACTGTATTTGTGGTCATTATCTTCACATAGACTTTGTTATATATGGTGACAGGAAGAATTAAACTGCGGTGGCAAGCCAAGGATTTTATGTCAGTTAGTTGTGTCAGCTATCACGACATGGGAATTGGTGGGCAAGCTGAATATGAGGTGAGCATTTTGTTTTGTGTAATTCCATGTTTGCAAGGTTATTTGTTCACTTTATGCTTACAGTAACATTGCTATTTTGCATTAAAATTTTACCCTTGTAATTGAATTGAATGAGGAATACATGGTTCTTTTTTTATTATAGATAGATAAAGAATGCAATCTTAAGTATGTAGATTACATGTGTCTTTGGAACTGGTTTTAGAGGATATTGAGTTTTACAGGATTGTGATTCAGTTTCAGAAAGGGTTTTAGTATCCATAATGATGATATTGCAACCTTTACTATTGAAACTTTCTGTGTGCTGCGATTTTCTCTGTGGTAGGTCAAAGTGCTGAAGAGAGAAAGATTTACTGACAAGTTGGAGATCGTACTTCCACCAACTGGTAGAGATTCTATCTTTGGGATTTTTTATTGATTTCTTTAAAAAATGTAATACTAATAATGGCTTCAATCATAACAGGTCAGAAAATGGAGATTGGTGTGAGCTATGAACCTAGCAAGTTTATTGGATCGAATATCTCCCTAGAAGTCATTTCCATCATAGTTGTTGTTAGTGTGATTTCACTTGTGCTGACTGTAATTATTTATCTACGGTTACTTGATCAGCCAGAGCCACCCAGGCAAAATTTTGGCACAGAACCAGCACCTGAAATTCTTGCAAATGTGGAAAGAACTCCTGCAAGAACCCAAATGTTGAATTCTATGAGTTTGCACTCACCAACCTCATCGCAGTCTTACCCTAGGACACCACCACAACCTTATACAGAGTACATAAGAAGAACGGTGGATGATACACCTCTCTTTAGGAAAGATGGTCGCAAAAGATTTGACCCATCCTATACTTACTAGACAAATTGAAACGTTCCTTGACTCTATATAATGCTTTTGTAAACTACTACCTTTTTAAATGCATATTTTCATTGGCAAGGATAATTATTTTCTTCTTTGATCTCTTTTGTGTCTTAGATATGTGACTGAACTTTTTGAAATAAATTAAAAATGAGCTCTTAAAATTTTTCTGTAGTGTGGGATAACAGAGAGCCATTAGGAGGAAGTAGAGAAAGTTGAAGGTTAACTTCGTCTTGGATTTTAGCCATGGTTCCCGTTGCCCAACAGTCCATTGATTTCATTCTTTATTTATTTTTAAATCCTTGCAAAATTGCATCCTTTACTACTTTGTTTTGCTCAAAACATGACAAAATGGGCCTCTTGTTGTAGGGGGATGTGTTGTTATACGAGTCTTGGAAAAAAGCAACCTTATTTTTCTTCGAAAAAACAAAATAATTACTTGATTATACATACCATGATGTTGTAATTTGCTTCATACGTCCGATTTGTGTGTTCAGTCATTCCATTCAAAGGAATAATCAGCTTTTTGACTTTTTAAGATGTTAATGCTCACCAAATTCTTTGTTTCAATTATTGGCATTTCCTTCAAACATAGGAGGAAAGTGCTACATACCACTATATCATTTAGCAAATCGCTTGCAGAATCATCAACCATTTTCCTCTATAACTCGAGTTTCTGAAATTTTCAGACTTACTGTTGACTCAAGCCTTTAAAGTATTGACAACTGTTTGATGTGTGCGTCCATTGTTCTCCAGGAAGGTGCAATTTTATTGAACGATGGCAAAGGTTTTACCATATGTGCAATCCATCAACTTTCTTGCATGTTCTTGCAAGTTTGTTTTTCCTAGACTGCACTTATTTAGTTTATATGCGAATAATATTCGAGTGACTCCTAAAAGATTAAAATCTAAGTCTAATATTCTTTCTTAAAGACATCTCATTTCTTCTATAGGCACTTGCCTCAAACTCATACTTTTGCTTGTTTACTAGTGGAATTGCAATCTATCCATGGTGTTGGGTCCCAAAGTTGTAGTTCCACAATCGTAGAGTATTAACCTAAGTCGTAGTTTGACAATCCTAGAGTATTAGCCTATCCTAAAGGCCATGGAGTTATCCTCAAGAGGACACGACATGGGCTTATCAATAATCATGGATGCTTAAAGGCCAATTTCTAAGAGTGAGTATTTTCTCATTCACTTTGGGTTCAACTAAACCTAAGATGGCATTCTTAGAGGTACCCTTAATAAGGCATTTATCAAATGAATGATGAAAATGGCTAAATCAGTAGCAATTATACTTAGTGTACACTTGATCCTAAAAGTTTTCATTAGGCTAGAGACTAACTAGCTATTTGGAAAACCTCTTATAAAGTTGATCACTAAATCTTTGCATATACACCTAAAGATGGCAATAGTACTATATCCTCACAAGTGAATCTGCTTAACATTTCATACACAAGTATAAGGTGTAGGCATGCATGACATGATTCTCTAACAATCTAGGTGGTTTGTAGTTGTTTGGAATGTTCCTTGAGCTATAATATTGAATTGTGGTCACATGTAGGACTTTAATATACTCCCAATCTACTAAGGATAGAGAAATGATTAAACAAAAGATATTCATTCCACCACCTCCTAGACTAGTGCCCACTCTATTGGGCAATAGGGTCACAATTTGCAAGGAAGAAGGGGATATGCTTGTAGATCATAAATGGAACTAGATGTGCACACATACAAATAATCAATGGTAACACTTCTTGAGAATCCATCTTAGTATTGCAATATCTCACATGAAACAAAGGAGAGACCATTACAAAAACTTTGCAATGAATTAGAAGTTGTCACACTTTCATCTAACCCATATTATATGTATACCAACAAATTCGAAAAAAAGGATCCACAACTAGCTCCAAGTATCCTTATGAATAATTTCAAATTATTGTGGAGACATCCATTTACATGTGTTGTGCTTATTGAATATCCTTGTGATTTACAATGTATCCCATCCTCTTACAAACTAGACTTTCATCACTTGATTCCTTAGAACAACTAGAGCTATTATGTAGTCAAAAAATTAACTCAGTGACCAACCCTTTTTACATATTTGTTTCACCTAATTATAACATTTTGTTACAATACATTTAGTTTGTCTTATCGGGGATTGCAAGATTTACATATCAATCAATGCATTCAATGCACCAATACAACAATTTGCAATACAATTGTTCTCAGATTTGGTGTAGAATGGTTGGAGTAATGAAGAAATCATTTATGTGCTCAAAGGTGAAACCTTGGGTTGGGTTGTAGACTTGTGATTGCTAGGGTTTGCATTAATGGTGATTAGGCACCCATTACCTTCACGTGGTCTTATGTGTGTCTTTGTGCCTTTGATGGGCTCAATGTCATTTGGGTGAGATCTAGAGATTTATACATTTTCATCAAATTTATTTCTTGTTATTAATGTCATCTTGAGCCTACTTGTGGAGGTAGGTGGATTATTTTGGTTAAGTAGCAAGGGTTTGTGGTTTCTTGTGCTTGAATAGTGTTTGAATGGTAAATAACCACTTTAGATGTTCGAAGTCGGGTGTCCAAGAAAAGTAATGTTGAATTGTTAAACAAGATGCCAAGGAGGATAAGTTAGGGGTCGAGAAAAAGGCATGCTAGGGAACAAAGATCCATGAGATCAAGGAACTATAATAGAGGATAAATGAGATTTAGGGCTTTGAGCGGTAAAGGCAAAAAATGTTGCAAAGGTATGATAGGAGGCAAAACCCTGAAGACCCAAGGAAGGAAATTAAGATGGGGATTGAGATCTAAGAAGGTAGGATATGGAGGGGCAAGGATGTGAGGAGATTTTTTTTTGAAAGCTCGAGAGTAGCTTCATAAGGGCAACAAGGATTGAAGTTGTGGCATACCATATATTGCCTTGGAGTAGAGCTACCATGTACTCAATGTAATTTGGGGAGAAGGGGAAAGAGAAGTTTGCAAGGCCACAAATAGAGAAAACTCACACATGACAACATTAAGGTGTGCCATTGATGCTCTCTTGTAGCCCAAGGGCATTAAATGTAAGTATTTGGTTGTCAAAGAAAATCATTTTCATGAGTAATCACTAGAGAATGAATTAGCATGATAGAGAAAAGGAAATTGTAGAGTTTTTGATTCAAGTAAAAACAGGTTTTGAAGGGACCCGAAACCCTTTACAATCAAGAACAAGGCTGCAGAAAGAACATCATGCAGCCAGCCAAAAACCAGCCCCCAAACAAGACCCGTCAAGATTTACATTTAGAACTACTCTTGTGGGAGCGGAGAGTCATGTCAAAAGAAGGCCTAGAGGATTTTTTTCTTACCCTTAACAGTAATCCAACCTTCTTCTACACACACTGCCTTATCATGCCAAGCCAGCCCACAATTTTCTTAAAGATGAATGTCTGTAGCCTTTGTCTCAGAGATTTCATCACTATTCCTTCGTGCAGACATTGACTTATCTAAAGAGGAAATTGTAGAGTTGGGACAAGAAAATCACAAGATATTCAACTAATTTTAAAGGTACGTATCATTCCATATTTCACTGCTTCATATTACCCATTGAAAGGTAAATTGTAATAATTGGAGTAATCTTGTGGGATGCAAGTGATACAGAATTTTGAGGAAAAATTAGAGTTCTTCAAATTTGTTTGGTTATTTGTTGGTATAAATTATTCATATCTTTTCTTAGTCATAATGAAGTATAAGTACTTAGGCTACAAGCATTTATTTGGCATATCTAGCACCCTCTCTAAGATTGGTCATACTAAATTAAGGCACGAAAACTTGAAAGACTTTTGGGAAAGTAGATAAAGAATATAGATCCCCAATTATGCAAAGGTTGATACAAAGTGGATTATTGCAAGCAATTGTGTTCCTCATAACCATTACGACCCTCAAACTAGAGAAGTGCAAACTAGTGATAATAGATTGGTTGTTAAGTTGAGCGGTGAAACTTTCAACACGTGTCTTCAGCTACCACAAAGGGATGAATTCATTGATATTGTTTTAACCATAGCTTACCAAAATTTCATAGAAAAGAAAAGCCAATGTAAAAATACAATTGCCCGACAATGGCTGACAATAACTAAATAGGGAAATCTTAGCTATCAAAGATGTTGCATTGGTCTCACTTTGTGGAAGAAATTTTAGATATCATAGTCCTCTACCAGTTGAGATGTGACGAAAATGCCCATGACTTTGAGGAATGGATGTATCTCTTCATTGTTGTAATAATTCATGGTCAATAATTTATTGTCTAGGCTAGTCTCATTAGTAATCAAATTCATTTAGAGACAGCCCATTTCCTGCTCATTAGATCTTTCTATATGTCCTCTTATATGTTCTATGAGATTACTAGCACAAGACCTTGGCCAGGGCTTTGTTTGGTTGGTCTTCTTGATGAATCAACACAAATCTATGATTATTACATTCAACTATAGCTAGAAAGGATCTACGAAAGTTTTAGAAGGGTCAATGATGCGTTCACCATGTAGGTAGTAAGAGAAATGCTAGGGGATATGCGTTTGAGAATAACCTCAGAAGCTACCCAATTGATGAATATTTATGGTAGTTATTTTATACAATTTCAAAGACTCACTTATATTAGAGTTGGTGGTTTTGATGGACTCCCTTGCAAACTACCTAAATATGTCGATGACAAATTTGTCCTCATGGAAATATGTAGACAAGTAGTGGAAGTAAATAAAAGGTGCCAAGAAAGAAATAAGGTGGGAATTCCTTTCCCTATTGGCCTAGCTCACTACCAATGCAATTCTATGTCGAACACCATAAATATTGAGAGGGACCTAGTAAAATATACAATTCAATTTTATCAAAGAAGCTTCTCGTTCGACAATAAAAAATTTGTTAGAAATGATTTGTAGCTAGGGTCGAGTTTTCACCATCTCCCATAATTAAAAAGATTATTGGGCGGATTGTGTTGATGAATTTGAAGTCCAAAGAAGAGGTTTGATGAGATTATCTTTGAGACAAATAATAACTTTCAAATTAAATTGGAATATCTAGGGTATTAAGGATGATGAAGTAGATATGGTTGATCCTATTTTCATTCATCACATAGAAACTCAACCCATCTTGCCAATTGATTGGAGCATAAAGGAAATAGAAACTATTGAGGCAAGACTGCAGTAGTGCTCAAGAGGATTGAAGAATGGGTAATGAAAATGAATTTAGAGAAACATAATAGAATCCAACTTCTCTATAGACTGATAAGACCATTGAGTGTGCACAGAGCAATCAAAAGAAGTTGCCCTCTCCTCAACAAGCAATGTCTACTACACAACAACTGCCTCTAGTAGAGACGAAGATGATGATGAGGGTCTGCCTGAGAGGGGAAGTTTGGAGAAAACTTGTGAAGGTATTGTTGGCGTTTCAATTAGCACCTTTGGAGTGCTTATTGGAAATGGACAGCTATGCACAGTGTGTGATGACCGCTCTTCAAATTATGGAGGGGAAGCTCCCTCTTGTTTGCTAATGTTTGCTTAAAAGTAAAACGGACTTAAGTGTTCCTATCTTTATTACTTAGCGGGCAAGACACAAGGGTGCATAAACACAATGTGTTGCAGCTAAGGTTTTCTCTGGTTTCTGCAAATCTTAGCTACAACTAAACTAACTTTTAATCTATCCTATCTCCTCAAGGTAAACAGAGCATGAGGGCATAGGAGCGGGAATGGATTGGTTGGATCGCTTGGTCCGATCGCCTTTCAGAATGTGTCTGAGGCTTTGAACTCTCAGATTTATGTTGGAATAAGGCTTTATGCAAGTAATCACTCTTACGGTAAGATGAATCTCATACTTACCAAGGAGGAGGAACCCCTATCCAAGGTATAGGCTAGGATACAACTCACTAGAAACAACAAAATACGATGATTTGGCTAATAGGATTCTTGAGGAGGTGACGACACATGTCCAAAGTGTAGGCTAAAATACAACTCATTAAACAACATCAAACGACAATCATTAACAACAAAATATCCAAGGAGGTGACAACACCTCTCTAAGGGGGATATTGAAACAATAGATTGTAAGAGCAAGACGTTGAAAGAAATTGTATCTTTAGATCAAATTGCATGTGCCTTTTGATTTCTTTCTTCAAACTTTCTCAACAAATTACAAGGGTTTGGGACAGCAAATGTACGATACACAATTGCTTATCAAAACCAAACAACTCTCATCCAAGAGTGAACAAATATGCACTTGCAAGCTTGTGGCAACAATGGGGCAACAATTTTGCGTAGTAAATAAATGTTACAAAATAATGAGCAAAGGTTCTTGCCAATCAGTAAGATTTATTCCTATGTCTAACAGTAGGTGAGCAAGTAGTTAACTGGAAATCTACTTCAGTTAATTGAAACTAAACTAAAAGTAAACTTAAATTACCAAATGTGCCTCCAAAATAGAGATCCACAATTAGTGGAGATCTAAGATAGATATCCATAGTTGATGGGATCTGACATACATGATCAGTGGGACATGGAGTTAACTTGGAATGAGGCATCATGTTAACTCCCATCGCCATTAATGTTATTTTGAAGGGTAGGAGGTCCTAAGTGGGTGCTTTACACCTCACCACCTCCAGTCAATAGTGCCTCAATCTAGTCGTCGACTTCTTTTGCCTTTGGACAATTAATGCTTAGTAGGATGATATGGTGTTTCAACATCTCTTCACCATTCGCAAGCTACTGCTGATATTCTATGAACTTTGCAGTTGTATCATCTAGCTTGGTGGACATGGTTGTGACCTTACTCAAATTGCAACCATTAGGGTCATTATAAAATGTGCTACAGATGACATCCTGGAACTGTTTTTGCACTGCGCCTAGCTCAATGTATGCACCTACCTCGTGCTGATAAAGGCAAGGGATAGGTATTACCAACATTCTTGTCAAGTTGATAACACTTGCCACAATTTATCGGTACTCAATCAATTCCACAAAATTGGCATCATAGGCTTTCACCTTGTATGCCAATTGTTCTTTCCAAGTGAAAAGATGTCACTTGTTCTCTACAGTGGTAACTAATTGGTATGCTAGTTGTAAATCAATGACGGTGATTTCATCCCCAGAGCTCTGTTCCTCAACTAGTATAGTTCTGCCAGTATACACCATCCTTTGATGACAAATTCTTCCACTTGATTCCTCAAGTGTTTTCCATATAAGATCAACTGGTGGTGATTTTGCTTCGTGGGGAGGTCAAGCATCTCTTGTGGCAAAGCATAGATGTTTGGCATACCGTGCATCAAGCTAGATATGTATAGTCTCAACTATTGCTTTTCAGCCTTTAAGGCTGCTTTGTCTTAGCCGTCCTTAGCCATTCTTTCTTGAACACTCACTGATGCAATTCCAAGAAGATCTACCTCCACCTGACGAGTGGTCTTACCGAGGTTGACCTTCGACAATGTTAAGTCATTAACCTCTACCTTGTGTGCATTCTTGTCCTCAGGTGGTGTAGCCATATCTATGACAACTTCATTGTCATCATTCCTTCCTATATGAACCTACTTCTTTAGCTTCTTTACTGGCACGTCTTTGAGGGATGTGATCAAATTTCGTGAAGTCAAGCTTGTAGGTGGCCTTTCTCTCTTCCTTCCAAGGAGGCTCTCAAGCCAAGATGAATCCTGACTAGCCTGGCTGGAAGAAGGAATGTTAGGCCCTTGAATGCCTAATGAATGAGATTGTGCTTCAGTATCTCGTGGTGGAGAGTCCAAGTCAATGGGGACTGGTGACTGATGTGATGGTGGTGAAGTAGGATGTTTTGTTTCCACTACTGGCACTATATCTGCTGTAGTTGCTTCCATCATGGGCTATGTCTCAGTTGTGATTGTCTCAATCACTGGCTCAACTGCAACTGTTTCCATGGTTGTCTTGGGTATGATTGTGGTTGTCTCCACATGTACCTCTTACTGATTTGTGTCAGCAATTTGTGCTCTTTCCCTTGTGTGCCCTAGCATTCACATTCCTTTGGGAGGGTTACTCCATTGCTTTTGTTTGGGCTTCTTCCTTGGTGTGGAAGGTAGTGAAGGATGAACTGATGGCGGCTCTGTGCAGGGAATTACTACCTTCCTTGTCTTCATGTTCTCCAAGTAGAGTTGGTTGTTTCTTACAACCTTACTTGTCCTTTCCTCTATAAACGTACTTTCCTTGGCATAATAATCCACTTTTCCAAGTGGTTGTGAGTCCACTTGATCTACGAAGAATGTAGGGAGAATAACCTCCCCGTCATCATCAAATAGGCCTTCCACGTCTTCTAACATGAAGTCAGCAATTTGTGGAAGCCTAAACCAGCTATAGTTTCATCTTCGTACATTGAACTCATCTTCATAGTTGACCCAATAGTCGTCCATGGAAGACTCGTGTGAAGATTTTTGCTTAAGGTGTGTTGCATAGTGACCTCGTGGATCATACGACCGTCTCTCGATGAAGTACTTTGAGATTAAGTCTCACCATTTTGTGGTCTATGGGCTTGGTATCAACCATTGTCTTGCACCTATATAGTCTCATCTCAAAAGGAAAGCTCGCAACCATTTTGCGCTTGAGGCACAAATGAAAATGAACTTCGGACAACTGCCGCATGAATTCCGTGAAAACCACCCTATTTGAAGGATAGCGGGGCAACATGGTAGGATAATCCCTGTATCCATATACACGTAGGTAGGTGAAGGTGGGGAATTGGATGAACCAATCTGCCCAATCTACCATTGCCTCCTTAGTTGCTGCTAATATGCGTATATGCATCTCATGGGTTAGGTCTTTGATGGTGTGCATTATGAAGAGATCATTCATTTGCTTGAAATGTCTTTTTGCTTGAGTGAACTCAAGTCGCGGGAAATGCTCACGGACTTTCTGCTCACCTAAGGTTCCCACAGTGTTTAATGCTCCAAATTGGCCTTGGAAAGCAATCAGGTATACAAGATATGAGCACATGTGGAACCTGTGAACCTCTAAGAACCCGGTGATCTGCTTGTGGAGTGTATCATTGATGAGGGCAGGCCAATCATAATGCTCTCTTTTGCTTACAATTTTAGCGATGGTGTACATCCACGACTAAATTTGGTTTCCCTCCTATCCAGTGATACGGTTGAGTAACATGATCATCACCGCATACTCATCTTGGAACTCTCCACACCCTACATTTTTAGGCAAGATGACCTTTTTAGTTTTTAACCATTTTTCTACCATTCTCTTCTAGCAATTATCTTTTGATACTTCAAATGCCTTCTCGCATTCTCTCATAGATATGACTACATTAGTCGGACATGGTGGAATAGCAAAGCATTTTTCAACATCCTTAGGCTTAAGACTGCATACCACTCGCCCATCTATTGATCGAATTTCTCATGTGGTCGGATTGTAATGCCTAATGCAAGCAATTACAAACTCCACGCTTTGTAATGTGATGGGGATGGATGTAGCCTCGAGCAATCCAAATTCTTCTATGTTTTGTAATGTGCACTAGTCTATTCCTTCCAACCCTTCTGAGACGACCTCTGGGTTCACTTGATGTAGGTCAGTGTCGATCATTTTCAGAAAATCATGAACCAAGACCATTTTGGTCTTGTAATTGACTTGGGAGAACTGCATTCTGAAAAACTTAAAGATCAATTGTGCACACGGTGTGGTTCAGACAACTTCTAAAAAACCCCTGAAAATAGCACCTACCAAGAAGTATTTTTCCAGAAAAAAATATGACGGGTTTTTTTTGTGCTTCAATGCTGAACAAACCCAATTCGTTTGATTTTCAAATTTGGACTTTTTTGAAAAAATCCCTAAAAATAGGGGTAGCAAGTTTGTTGTTTTTGGAAAAATTCAAGAGATGGGTTTTGCTAAAAAAAACTATGTTGATCATACCCAGTTGGCCAGATCTGTGATTGCCTGTTGTTTTCTATGACATGCAAGAAGTTTTAAGAAAAGAAGAGAGGAAAAAGACAAGAAGAAGATTGGAAGTTATTCAACTATCTTTGTGGAAAAATTGTGCCTCTGGATGCAACCTCTGGCAAATTATCCCTCTATCCAACTAATCTTCAAAAATATGAAGAACGGTCAAAACCCCCCTGTCAAATATTGAAAAGATGCCTTGGAGAAGAAATGATTGTTTTAGCCTTCAACCTGCAAAGAAAGATAATGAAATGGGATGCCTATGCTTGATATATAATGATTGAAGCTTGAATGCATCAAGTTTGGGCGCCAACTCTTGAATGAGGAGTCTTTATGCTTGATCTGGAGTTCCCGGGAGTGATTTCCACTGATTGTTAAACATTTTAGACATGAGGAGCCTTCAAAATATCTAACTCAAGTCAACAGATCTTGCTTTGACCTTTTAGGCATCCTTTTTGAAGTTGAACACTTTTTTTATGTTGAAGTCATGGTGAAGTGCCTCTATTGGATCCTCGTTCCCGGTCGCTCCATTGATCTTGAGTTGTTGCTAATAGATCCATTGTTGAGATGGGATAACTTTGATTAAGTGTGCCTGGGAGCTTCAAAGCTCAAAAATTGAATTTGATGTCTTGAATTCAAGGGCATCTTTTCTCAACAAGGGCACTTTTTCACCAAACTTAGTCAATTTTCTTGAATGTTATTCAATTATACCATTTTGACCCTTTGTGCTCTGATCTGGGATCACTAGTGGCTAATGAGTCTGATGATCTCGTTGAAACTTGGGATGGATAACCAACTCAGTCCTGGAAAGGATGACTGGCTTTATGAAGCGTGGAAGTTGGTTTAGGTACTCCAAAAGCAAGGGCACCCCTGGCCTGCAAGGGCGCTTTTGGCTTTTTGTCTTGTTATTTTCATGTTGCAAACCTTCACAAACGGTCCCAGTTCGATCTCTATCGTCAGATGTCTGATTTGTCTGTTGTCTTTGTTGACGGTTTCGTTGCCGAGATTGATCAAAACGAAGAAGGTCATCTTGGAGGTTGTAGAGCTTGTAGACTGCATCTGACTACCCAAAAAGATGGGTGCCTTTTCTCAGCAGGGGTGCTTTTCTTTGACACGGCCAATTTCTCCATATTCTTTATTCAGCTTCCACCTTTGGTGTTTTCTGCTTGATCTCTAGCTCTAATTACTTGACAAGTCTTGTGAACGTGTAGTTGGATTGATCGTGAAGCTGAGAGAGAGCTAAACATATGCCTTGTAGAACGCAGTTGTTGAAAACTTCATTAGATGACTCAAATTCAAGGGCACCCCTGGCCAGCAGGGGCACTTTTGTCTTGATATGCATTGATTTACCTTTCATTTTGCATGCTCTAATGATCAACAATTGTTGTCGTTTGATGTGTTTCGCAAGCTAGCTAATAGATTCATTGCAAGGCTGAGTTGATGCTGGAGAGTTCAATTGAAGACAATTTCACCCAAAAGTAACATCAGGATCATCTAGTTCAAGGGTGCCCCTAGCTAGCAGGCACTTTTTCCCATGTGTAACTGCATAGCCTCCTTGGTAGCAAGGTGTGCCTTTTCCAGAGTTAGTCAATTTTTGGCATTTTTCAATTTTGAAAATCTCCTCTGTGAGATAGCATATTTTTGAGAATTTCCACCATGTTTTCTTTGTTGAAGCTTTTAAGGCTTAGCTTTCAACACCTAGTACTGGCCATTTTGCCATTAATGGTTGTGGAGGTCCTAGCTTTCTTCCTGAAAAAATAAAAATAGACCCACCAGAGTAAAACAAATTTTTTGGTGATTTTGACTTGACCAATGTGATCATGAAGTCAATTCATCCTATCAAAATCATTTTCAATCAATTCTGGAGAGGTCCTATTTTTAGGGGTTTTCCTAAAGACAGGGATTTGAAACCCTAATTTTCAAATTTTTAAAATTTTGCAGGTATCATTCTTTGGACAACATTTTTACATGGCCTAGATCATTTTAAGAAAAATGTCTCTTTAAAGAAAAAAATTACTTTGGGTACAACATTAGGTTTTGTCTGGTCACCATGTCAGATACTTACTGCATAGGAGAACCGAGAATCTCTAGTTTTGTAGACCAGTACTCTTATCAGTTGGGCAATGGAGTCAAGACTTATTTCCTAATTCACCTAATAATTGGAGTTCACCTATTTATTGGTTATCATCTTTATTATTGTGTTTTCTCAAGAACCTTTCCAATTTCTCCTTGTTTTCAGTCAATTGTTGTGGATAACACCACAAGGTGAGGAATTTTGTTGTTGTTGAAGCACCATAATTCATAATGGATTATAAAATTTTGGTTCCAAATATTCTTTCTCATTTTATTGTTGTGAGGCATAAAGTGTTTTCTACTAGCTTTAATGTATAATAACATGACCTCTAATTTGGTTGGAATAGTCGTTGAACTCACTAGTGTGGTATACACATTGTCTAATAAGGTCAATGGTATTTCTATTCAAAGTCTCGTAGTCATTGAAGGGCAATGATCTACAATCAAATGTAAGGTCAGGATCTATAATGGATCCTCAAATCATGAAGTACTTTACACTTGGATTCCCTACATGGAGATGTGGTTTGACTAAAATCGAGCTCCTAATGATGACAAGGTTCCTTTTGCAAAAGTGAATCTCTCAAATGTCATGAAGGTCTTGGTCGCTAAATACCAAAATGTTCAAAATCCTATCAACACATGAGATCAACTTCTCATAGTTTTGAAGAATATGTTCTATCATTCCAAGTATGATTAGGATCTAGATATTAGTGGCTTCATGTGCGACAGGGGTGTCAATGTTTGTAAGATTATATTTACCAATTCAATTGATTGGGGATATGTGCTAGATCCAATCACATCTCTCATTTTAAAGTTCAAGAGTGGATGCTACATTTAACAAAGCACAATTTGCAAAAGAAAAACATGCTACCCAATCTTGAGCATTTTGACATTTTTGGAAGTCTTGCCAAAGCCTCAAGTTCTTAGCCACAACATTTTCGTAATTAGAACTCCTCATGGTACTCATTCTCTTCCTCCTTATATTAGGAACTCTAGTAAACTTTGTAATTATTATAAAAGAAAGGGACATGAAAAGTTTGAATGCTTTAAATTGGAGTTTGATTATACTCTCCTTGTGTAGAAAAAATGAATGTTCCCATCAAGACTTTTGGTGATGATAGTACATAGAATGAGTTAAAAAGTAGACTAAATAATGTCACTTTGATAAACCATCATTAATGATAATTTATTTGTTACTCATGCTCACCAACACATCAGTTCTTTATGGATTGTATCATCAATAATGGCTCACATAAAAACTTGATTGCAAGGTCCATTGTTGACAAATTGTATTTACCAATGGATCTGCATCCTCATCTATATTCACTTGAATGAAAGGATAATGGTTCATCCTCACAAATCACACACATGCGCCATGTCTTTTGCATTTGGTCCCAAATTTATTGATAAGGTCAAATGTGATGTGACCACTATGGATTGTTGTTTGTTACTAGGTAAACCATATGTTAGAGATAAAAATTCACCTTAATTTCTACTGGCTTCCATCGCCCTGTTCACACTTCACCTACATCAAAAGATCTATTGTGTTTGGTTCTGCATTGTACTTATCATGAAATGCAACAATTTGTGTGACAAGATCCATAAAATAATTCATATTACATAACCATTAGAACCACCTTTTGTAAATAAGCCAAAGTCTAATATGTTCATTTATTTCTTTAGACAAATCCTCTTAATAATCACCACCCTCCCCTAAGTATCACCTCAGCAACATATACTGTTCAAACCTTATAAGAAGCATCTAAGAGACAATACCACATCAGAGGGACTCTCATCACGGTCTCCTCGATGAGTCGATAAAGCAAGTCAATATACATATTCCATCAACGCAACAACACTATATCAAGCGGACTTGTAACACAGTCCCATCGATAGACCGACAAAGCAAGTTAATATAGACATATCGGGGTAAGTGGTATACACTGACAAGACATACTTCATTGTTTGCTCGATAGTCCGAACAGAACATATCGAAGACACTTGAGCATATCGAAGAGAGAAGACATGGTGTCCCACTGATAGGCCGAAACATATGACACTATGAGATATTTTTTAAAATTAATTGCCAAATATTCAGTGGCAAGTCATTTCGGGGAGACATAAGGTTAACAGCATGTCCCTTTGATACAATGATGAAGCTACCAAAGACAAAAACATAGAAGGGAGTGATGATTATCGATGGGATATAACCAAATGTCCCCTCAATGGTCCAATGACATAAAAGGGGAAAACTTTATTAACGGTAATCAAATATAAGGTCTAAGGCTAAGAAAAGATATCAGAGGGCCAAGGTATATCAAGGAGAGACTATTCGGTGTCGCATCGATACCCCGAAAGGGAAGTAGTGACATAAAGCTCATTGAAGAGAAAGATATCGGCGGGAGCAGAGTTATGGTCCCTTCGATACAACGATAATGATTACTTTTCTACTGATGTGACAAACATAGATATTAGAGAGATATTCAAAATTTAATGACTAGCCTGATAGCAAGAAAGCCAGCAAGTGCACCATTTATGAACCAGAGTTGAAGAATGTATAACAAATATTGATCTCATTTTGATTTTCAAAATCCAAGAAACACACAGAAAGTAGGAGTGAGGGAAGCGAACCTGGGATATGACATTATTGCACGATCGGGAGTTCAGAGCAGGAAAATTTGATACAAGTACACAAAGCTCGAGCTAAGAAAATTTTCTGAAAATAAGTAAATTGCAAAGAAAAGCTAGGGTTTATATTATGGAAGGAACCTCAAAAACACCAAAAGCAAAAAGGCAAAAAACAAAAACTAAACCTCTGAATCAAGACTTAATTGATCAATGTCTTGGGTCGAGGACGAGGTCCAAAAGAAGTGCACAATTAAATCCTGCAGTTGACAAGTTATGGGATAAACATAAGGACTAGATTGTACTATGAACCAACCATTTACGATAAAGGATCTCTTAAAAAAGTATCACACTATGGACACTAGCTATAAGAGGTGGAAATTGCCATTGCATAAGCCTCGGAATGTAAGGAATCAACTCAACAAGTTTCCTAGTAATGAACATCCTCCCTTTCAAGTGAATTTATTTGAACAATACTTTCAGTACACCTATTATGTTGTCGGACAAGTATTGGGAGTGGAATTTCATGCCCTCATGTCAATAGCTCCTATGGTTCTGGCAGTAGACATACAAAATCGAGATGCTAGGCCATTTGATTATGCAGAGTACCTAGCCAATGCATTAAACAAGGCCCTTGAATAGATCAAAATTAACAGTGATGGAATCAATTTCAAACACTATTCTCTATTTATGCATCTAATCTTATATGAAGGTCAAGCTGAGGGACTTTGGGGAGAATAATTAAGAATAAAAGACACATATGAAGATGGGGATTTTAGGCCAATACAGATGTGGACCTCAATCTGGGACAACAGATATACAAAGTCTCATTATCTATACTTTGAAGAATATTTTGTCAAACCCTTGTACCGATTACTAGGTCACCCATGTGATTACAACCTATCCCTTGAAGTGCAAAGATTTCTTAGACCAAAAGAGAAAGACCCTAGAAAGAGGGTAATGTTGGATAATGTGGTTGTGTTGTTGATATGTGGTTGTCATTGATGTCAACACTATTAGCATTGATGTATTGAAGATTGTATATGTTGAGGATATTGAGAAAATTGTTAAAGAAAGAGTTGCAGGTTGACAGTGGAACAGTGAAGGTCTTGAAGGTGTCTTGCTCAGTACATTGATGATCAATCGTTATAGATTAAAGGGTTTATTGCTGAGTGTATCTATCTTATCCACTAGAAGTTTCAGAGGTCTGTGTGGAGATTTATCGTGTTATGAACAGTTGTGTTCTGACAATTTTTCCGTAGTTTTAGTTAGTGTTCCTGATTGAAGTTGATGTGATTCTAGTAATTTCGGTTGTTGTGGATGCTTCTCTGTTGATTCTTGGTGCTTATGGATGTTTCTAGATCATGCTCTATCTTTGTTGCACATCCGTGTTGATAGGTGTGTTCGTGGTCGGTGATTTTTATCGTGTGTTCGGGTTTTATGTTCTTGGCCGACATGGTGGTTGTAACGTGTTGTAGATCCTTGGAGATTAAAATTTGAATGCTTGGCACGCTCGAGGATGTTCTTTTGGGCCACAATATAATATTGGCCGATGGTGTTTGATTTGCATTGAAAATTTACTTGTAAATTTGGGTCGACATTGTGTATATGTTTTATATTTCATAGTTTATTCTGGCCGACAAAGTTGATGTAAATCCATGTTGCTGATATATAAGAGCGGTTGTTTGTGCAAAGTAGGTGTGTGTGTGAGTAGAGAAACTACAAGTGTGCGAACAATGATCTAATCATTTGATTGCAGAGCAAAGTGTGAAGAAGTTTGAGCAAAGTGTGGAGTGTTTTTGTGCTTAACTGGAACTATAATTAGGCTTTTGTAGAAGCTATTTTCTCAGTTCATACCCTACGAATCTAATCTGATTTTTTGTCAGATAGTGTGTCTTCTTTGGGTAGTGAGCCCTCTTGTATTTGAGCAGTGAGCTCTAGGCAGTGTGCCTGAATGCATGTGCATTCCCATTATTCTTCTTTATACTTTTAACAGGGTATAATATTGTGGACTGACATCCACTGTGGTTTTTCCCCTAACAGGGTTTCCACATAAAAATATTGGTGTTCTCTGTGTTTCTGATGTGTTGATTGTCTTTGGTTTATTGTTCATTCATCAGATCTGAGATTAAGTAAAGTTAAGTTTGAAAAGTTTAAGTATATTGTGACAATTGATTCACCCCCCCTCTTAGTTGTTTGTCCTAGTTTTTCCAACAATTGGTATCAGAGCAGGTTCCTTTGAAGAAGTTTAAAAGTTTGAGGTGATTCGAAATGGCATCATACAAGAAGGACAACCCTAGATTTGATGGAACAAACTACTCTCTGTGGAAAGCCATAATGGAGTGTCATTTGAGGTGTATTGGTGAACCCTTCTGGAAGATTACAAAGAACAGATATGTTATTCCTCAGAATGGTCCTTCCACTCTTGATGAGATTAAAGAGGTTGGGATTAACATCAAGGCTATTGAAGATTTGCTAAGTTCTCTGACAGATTCAGAAATAAAAAATGTGATGGATCTGAAGACAGCTCATGAGATCTGGAAGAAGCTGGAGACTTTGTATGAGGGAGATGCACTTGTGAAGGTTGCTAAGCTACGGAGTTTGAAAGGCAAGTATGAAACTCTAAAGATGGGTGAAGATGAAAATATTTCTTCTTTTATGCAAAGAGTAAATGAACTTGTGATGGGTATTAGATGTGCCAGTGGTACCTTGGATGAACAAGAAATTGTAGCTAAAGTGCTTAGATCATTGCCTCCCTCTTACAAATCAAAGGCCCGTGCTATTGAAGAGCTCAAAACAGTAACAAATATGACAAGAGATATGTTGATTGGTAACTTGTTGCATTTGAGTAGAGTGAATTTGGTGATTCTGCCCCCAAGACTGAATCTGCATTTAAGGCTTCTATATCCGAAAGAAACAATCAAAGATATGATCCGGGAGAGAGTTCTTAAAAGACATTCAAGTATGAGGAAGAGATGAAACAACTTGAAGATGAAGAAAGAGAGGTAGAAGAGCTAGAAGCACTAATTATAAAGAAGGCAGAGGACATGGTAAGTATAAAGGAAAGTTGCCTATTAAATGTTTCTCTTGCAGTAAAATAGGTCATTTTGCTTCAAGGTGTCATGAAAGAGTTCCTAGTTCTAAGCCTAACAAACCTAGATTTCAAAAGAAATGCTATTTTGCTGAAGGTGTTACTGATGAAGAATCTGATAAAGAAAATGGAAATGAAGATGAATGGGTTTTCATTGCTATCAAGGAAAATGGTTCAGTGGCTACTGAATTTGCTAAAGTTGAGAAAGCTCTTGCAACCTGAATTGAAGAAAAGGATGAGTGGGTTATTGACAGTGGATGCTCACATCATATGACTGGTGACAAAATCAAATTTGTAAGTCTAGAGACATATGGCGGTGTGGTTGTAAGATTCGGAGATAACAATGTTGGTGTGATTTGTGGCAGAGGATCTATTTTTCTTGGTGGTAAACATAACACTAATGATGTCATATATGTTGAAGGCTTGAAGCATAATCTGTTGAGTGTTGGACAGATGGTGGACAAGGGTTATGATCTTCAGTTCAAAGATGGAAGATACTAGATACTTGGAAGTTCTAGAAATATGATTGCTTCAGGTACAAAGACAAAAGGTAATATTTTTCACTTGAGTGTTGCTAATGTAAGTTGTTTAATTGCTCAAGTAGATGAAAGTTGGTTATGGCATAGAAGGCTATGTCATGTGAATTTTGATAACATTGTCAAGGTAAGCTCCACTCAAGTAGTAAGAGATCTACCTAAGCTAGTGAAGCCTACTAACACAATATGCAAGGAATGTCAGATGGGAAGATAGACTAGAGTTTCTTTTCAGAGCAAACAACTCATTCTAATGGAATACTGGAGTTGGTGCATACTGATTTATGTGGTCCCTCCAGAATCAGAAGTCTACAAGGAGAAAGGTACTTTATGTTGCTTATTGATGATTACTCTAAGATGATATGGGTTGATTTCTTAAGAGAAAAATGTGAAGCATTAGAGAAGTTCAAAAGTTTCAAATATATGGTAGAGAATGAGACGGGTCTGAAGATAAAATACCTAAGGTCAGACATAGGTGGTGAGTTCACTTCCCGAGAGTTCAATTCTTTCTGTGAAGAGCATGGAATTAGAAGACAATTATCTGCTCCCCGAACCCCTCAACAGAATGGAGTTGTAGAGAGAAAGAACAAAACAATTTTGGATGTTTCTAGAACAATGATGATAGAAGGAAATGTGCCTCACATCTATTGGAGAGAAGTTGTAAACATTGTTGTGTACACTCTAAACCGGGTAAATGTCTATGGTAATTCTGCTAAGACTCCTTTTGAGCTATGGTTTGGTTATAAGTCTACTGTTAAATATTTCAAGATCTTTGGAAGCAAGTGTTATATCAAGAGAGATGAGGACATAGGCAAGTTTGATGCAAGGAGTGACGAAGGAATCTTTCTAGGTTACTCTACTAAAAGCAACGCTTACCGATGCTATAATAGAAGATTGAGAAAAATGGTTGAAAGTGCAAATGTCAAAGTTGATGAGGACTCTACTAGGTCATCCAAATACTATGGATATGATTCAGATGACCAACAAGATAGTATAGACAAAGGGAAGAATGCTCAAACATAGAATCAAGTTCAAATTGTTCCAGTAAATCAAGAAAGTCAGGAAGGAGAGACAAGTGGAAGTGCAGAAGAAAGAATAGAAGAACCAGAAGTGTGAGAGAATCCTAAAATTTTGAGGTATGTAAAGCTAAACCATTCTGAAAATCAAATCATAGGTGATAAGAACAAAGGTATCCAGACTAGGAGAAAAATTGCAGAAGAATCTTGTCTGATTTCCAAGACTGAGCCCAACAATGTCAATGAAGCTTGTAATGATGAACATTGGATGGAAGCTATGAAGGAAGAACTAATGCAGATTGAAAAGAATGATACATGGATTCTTGTTCCCAAACCTAAAGATAAAAATGTGATTGGTACTAAATAGGTCTTTTAGAATAAGCTGAATGAACAAGGTGAAGTGGTCTGGAATAAAGCAAGACTGGTATGTAAAGGGTATTCACAAATGGAAGGTATTGATTTTGAAGAAACCTTTGCCCCTTTGCAGAATTGAAGTTGTAAGATTATTTCTTGCTTATGTTGCATATAAGAACTACAAAGTTTATCAAATGGATGTGAAGTCAGCCTTTCTGAATGGTGAGTTAGAAGAAGAGGTATATGTTGAACAGCCAGATGGATTTCAATTGGCTGATAAGGAAGACATGGTTTTCCGATTGAAGAAAGCTTTGTATGGACTCAAGCAAGCTCTCAGAGCCTGGTATGCTAGACTGGATAAATACTTACTAAAGCTTGGATTCAATAAAGGTACTGTTGACAGCAACTTGTATTTTAAGTTGGATCATGATAAATAGTTGATTATTGAAGTCTTTGTTGATGAAATTATTTTTGGAGGAGATGTGATCTATGTATGAAATTTGCTGATGAAATTAAAAATGAATTTGAAATGAGTATGATTGAAGAGATGAAGTTCTTTCTGGGATTGCAAGTCACTCAGTTAGACAATGGGATTTTCATATCTCATTCCAAACATGTGAGAGAGTTGTTGAAGAAGTTTGGCATGGAAGACTCAAAGGTTGTTGGTACACCCATGGTAATCGGATGCAAGTTAACACAGAATGATGATTCTCCTTAGGAAAATCAAACAAGATACAGGTCAATGATTGTGGATTGCTCTACTTAACTTAGACCAAACCAGACATCATGAATGTTGTGAATATGGTTGCTAGATATCAAGTTGATCCGAAAGAATCTCATGTGAATGTTGTAAAGAGAATTTTTAGATACCTAAAAGGAACAGTTGATTTTAGGCTTTGGTATCCTAAAAATGATGATCTTACTTTGAGATCCTATACTGATGCGGATTGGGGCAAGAGATGTAGATGATAGGAAAAGCACAAGTGGAGGTGTCTTCTTCCTAGGGAAGAAGTTGGTAACTTGGTTGAGTAAAAAGTAGAATTCCATATCCCTATCTACTGCTGAGGCAGAGTATATTGCTGCTACAAATAATTGTACTCAAGTGTTGTGGATGAAACAGATGCTGAAAGATAGCAGAGTAGTATATGATGAGCCTATTGCCATATACTGTGACAACTCAAGTACAATAAACATATCGAAGAATCTGGTGCTACACTCTAAGACCAAGCATATATCAATCAAGTTTCACTTCTTGAGGGAGAAAGTGAGTGAGAAAGAATTTAGATTGGAGTATGCGCCTACCAAAGAACAGATTGCAGACATTTTTACCAAGTCATTGCCAAAGGATACTTTTGAGTATCTATGAGGGATGCTAGGGGTGATTACCCCTCCTGATATGAACTAATGATGCATTTACTTGCATCAATCCACGTGTTTCATAACTATATTCTAATCTGGATTGATGTTTCTGTGGTTGCTACTCAGGGGGAGTAGTCAGATGTGCAAATATGTGGTTCAGAGCTTGTATGTGGAAAGATAATGCTTATATTTGCCATTGATGTCAAAGGGGGAGAAGAGTAATGTGAAAAATTGGTGATTATCTAGAGAGAAGAGCCTTGTGAGGAGAAGATCATGTGGAAGAGTTGAGGAGAAGAGTCAAAACCTAAAAGAGGAGTAAGCGTAGTGTTGATGGTATTTTTCACATCATGTGTTGCCATCAATGCCAAAGCGGGAGATTGTTGGATGTTGTGGTTGTGTTGCTAATATGTGGTTCTCATTGATGTCAACACTATTAGCATTGATGTATTGAAGGTTGTATATGTTGAGGATATTGAGAAAATTGTTAAAGAAAGAGTTGCAAGTTGACAGTGGAACAGTGAAGGTCTTGAAGGTGTGTTTCTCAGTACATTGATGACCAATCATTGTGGATTACAGGGTTTATTGCTGATTGTATCTATCTTATCCATTGAAATTTTTAGAGGTTTGCATGCAGATTTGATCGTGTTATGAACAATTGTGTTCTAACAATTTTTTTGTGGTTTCATTTAGTGTTTCTGATTGAAGTTGATGTGATTCTAGTAATTTCGGTTGTTGCAGATGCTTCTCTGTTGATTCTTGGTGCTTATGGATGTTTCTAGGTCATGCTCTATCTTTGTTGCACATCTATGTTGATAGGTGTGTTCGTGGTTGGTGATTTTTCTCTTGTGTGTTCAGGTTTTTATGTTCTTGGCCGACATGGTGGTTGTAACGTGTTGTGGATCCTTGGAGATTAAAATTTGAATGTTTGGCACACTCGAGGATGTTGTTTTGGGCCACAATATAATATTGGTTGACAGTGTTTGATTTGCATTGAAAATTTACTTGTAAATTTGGGCCGACATTGTGTATATGTTTTATATTTCATAGTTTACTCTGGGCGACGAAGTTGTTGATGTAAATCCATGTTACGGTATATAAGAGTGGTTGTTTGTGCGAAGTAGGTGTGTCTGTGAGCAGAGAAAGTGCAAGTGTGTGAACAGTTATCTAATCATTCAATTGTAGAGCAGAGTGTGAAGAAGTTTGAGCGAAGTGTGAAGGAGTGTTTTTGTACTTAACCGAAACTATAATCAAACTTTTGTAGAAGCTATTTTCTTAGTTCATACCCTACGGATCTAATCCAAATTTCTGTAAGACAGTATGTCTTCTTTGGGCAGTGAACCCTCTTGTATTTGAGCAGTGTGCCTGAATGCATGTGCATTCCCATTATTCTTCTTTATACTTTTAACAGGGTATAATATTGTGGACTGACATCCACCATGGTTTTTCCCCTAACAGGGTTTCCACGTAAAAATATTGGTGTTCTATGTGTTTCATATATATTGATTGTTTGTGGTTTATTGTTCATTCATCAAATCTGAGATTAAGTAAAGTTAAGTTTGAAAAGTTTAAATATTCTATGACAACTGATTCAACCCCCCTCTTAGTTGTCTATCCTAGTTTTTTCAACAGGTAAACCATAATTGGGGTGATTGGTACACATTTTTTGACCGCACTGTGATAAGAGTATATGGGTTTCAAGGAGCACCACTTTTTCTACCAAAAATGGTTCTTGTTAGGGTTGCATGTCTAGATATTATAAGGAAATTGGCTAATTCAGATGCTATGCACCTTAAAAGATACAATAAACAGTCACTTATGCCATGAACTTTGTATTTTGGAGACTTCACAGTTGTTTTTGACAAAGGATATCAAGAAATTGACAACAAGTTGGCACATTACAACATGCCAATAGGAAATGAAAGGAAGAACTTTGATCTAGAAAACTTCATCAATAATGAAATACTATCACAGAGATTGTCTGGGTATGAACATTATTATTTTTGTCGATGATGTAATACGGAATTGTGATGAAACCTTAACAGCACAGAGGATAGCTACATACAACAAAATCATACTGGCTGAGGCATGGAGGAAGGAAAATGATCTTGTTTATATAGGAGCATACCATGATGTACAAGACCCCTTGGAAAGAGTGGAACGATTAATTCCACATGAGGAGGAGCTGACTAAAGATGTACCTCCCATGATCTTTGAGACACATGTAGCAACCTATTCTAGGACATAGGCTGAAGAGATGGAGCCTCTCAATTATGTTCCTTCACAGCCTACCCCTAAAGTTAGCTTCTCTATGGACACTCCTACTACTAAAGAAGAAGAAGATAATGAAGAGGAGGATGAACTTAGGAAAATAAATGTGCATGTTGTTAAGCAATATGAGCCCCCCCCTAAAAGAAGCAATTTTAAATTTAAGACATCAAATGAACTCTCTGATGATGTGAGAGTCCGAGCCAGCCAAGAATTTGTCTTTGATAGTGATTTTGTTAAGACTTCAGAATTTATATCATTTTTCTATGAACACAAAGGAAGGACACTAAGACAAAGGATGAAAAATATCACCCCAGAGCAAGAGGCAAATGCCCTGGAAGAATTAAGAAAAGAGGTAGATCAAGAATTAGAGGTTATTACCCCTGTGAGAGGAAGGGAATTACTACAAGAAGTTGGAGTTTTTCTCCTACCTGGATGGGACATTAGTTCTACCATAGTATTTGATAGCTTCATAAGAAGAGGGTATAAGAAATGGCATTTGACAAAGGAGGCAAGTGACAAAATGTACTATGTATCAAGGTATAACCTAGATGAGGCTACCTTGTTGATTCAAGCCTTGTATCCCCGAGATAAGAGACCTACCATTATCAGTAACCCAAACAAAATGTTTGGACATATTTTGGTGCATAGAGTGGGAGATACTAATCCCATTGAAACAACAGATTTGAACATAAATGTTGCAAAGTTCAACAAGGCACAAATTGAGAAGTTAATAAGGGAAAATGAGAAACTAAAAAGAGAAGCAACTAGTTATAGAGATAAATTTCCCTCTTCTCCATCGGAGTTGTATTATCCATTGGTGGATCATGATAAGAAGGTGTTAGATGCCATGGTAGATGTCATATACTAGAAGTGTTGCCATGAAAAGGGTCAGAAGAAATGCAATGAATTGGAGAAAAGAGTAAATACCACTAAGTTTGAGGCTATGTCTGAAATAATCAAGAAGAGATTTGAAAAGGTGATGAATCAAGTTGACCAGTACTGGGCACTCTTTGTAAAAGTGCACTCTACTTTCCATGAACATAAGAAATTCTAAGAACGCATGGAAAACAAGAAAGAGGAACTGATTAGTAAAGAGATTATGAATGGACAAGTCCTCCACAAGTATAACGAGTTGATCAATCAACATAAGTAGTTTCATGCTAGGTTTAAGGAGGAACTCAATGATTTTGACCAACCATTGGATATCCCATTTCCCTTGTTCTTTGATGATCGCGAAGAACTTAAAGAGCAAGATCATTGGAAAAGTGAATTGGCTCAATTGTTACCATGGGCACTTGATCTAATTAATGATGAAGAAATGATGATGGAGAACACCCATAAACAACTTGAAGGAATAATATCTATGGAATACAATTTGGAAGACATGATCACAAATATCGATACTCATGTTAGGAAGGACTATATCGATCATTTGTCAATGATAAATTTGTTCATTACCAAGACTAGAAGTGCTTCAGATGCGAAGGGATAGGCATCGAGTTGAATGAGACTGAACAATCAAACACTTCATCAAGGAGAGGGGAACCTTGCCAGATCTAGAGAGGTCATGGGTTCCCTACGTTGAATGACGGAGCAAGTGTCATGATCTGTTGCAAAATCTTAATCATTTCTTTATGTTTTAAACAAATGCAATTAGTTAAGATAAAAATCATGAAGAGACACATCTTTTTGTAAAAGGCCTAAAGCTTGTTACTTCCCATAGAAGAGGGGAAACAAGGCCTAGTTTTGATCATCATCATTATCATTGTCATCCAGCATCTAGAAAGTAATATTAAAATAATGAAGACTTCTGTTACATTTTGTACAATCTTTTGAAGCAACATTATTGGAGAAGAAACATTAATCGGGCATGCAATTTCTTGGTGTTCAATTACCTGTTGAGTTTAATTCTTATAAGTTATCTTTGTTTTCTCCAGAGTGGTATTTTCTTATTATTTAAATCATTATATCAAGCATATATATGGTTTTTTTGGGCACATTTGTTGTCACTGTGTGATTAGTTTAATTGGTCTCTGTGTGAAAGAATTGATATCCTCCTTAAGTGGTTCATGTTTATAGGTTTCCATCAAGAATTAAAGTCCTTTAAACAAATCATCTCAAGTTGGTTTCCTTCATAAAAGAGTTAAACTCCTTTGAATAGTCACAATAATTTGAAAATATATCATTGGGATTAGTAAGAAGAGTCTGATAGCTAAATAACCTTGCACATTTATACAAGTTATAAACAATCAAAAGTGTCAGATAGTTAGAGTTTATCCAAGGAAAGTGATACGTCTATCATACATATTTGACTCCATTCACCCAATAGGATTAGGCACTAGTCATATTCACTTCAAACAATACATTATACAAACCTCATTCTTACATTCAACTCGAAGCATTTATAGTAGGGTTAGTTGTTAGCTTTGTATCTATTTCACTCCCATGTGCCATTGTGAATAGATCATCCAAAGTAGAGATCATATACATAACTTTGAATATGCTCAATCATTTAGGTATACCCACCTAGGTCTTGCAGAGCCTAAAGTGCAGGGGGATTTCAAAACATACCAATTAGCCCCATTCGTTAGCCAAAAATGTTTCCAAATAGCTTGGCAACCTCTTAAGGTCTATAACCTATGTTTTTGAGACCTAACACCATATTAGTATGATGGAAAATCCTATTATGATTTCTTTAATAACACATAGATTGCAACATGATAATAAGACATTCTTAATTAAATTAATAAGACCACAACCAATCTTGTATTCAATTGCAAACAAGCATGTAAAGATATCAATTAAGGACAAGAGCTTGTATTGGTTTTCATAAGGCCACAATTGAAGATTCTAAAACAAAAGTAACTATGTCCAAACAACATGCTACTCTTGAAAAATTGTCGTAGTCATTTTCACGTGTTTCAAGAGTCTAAAAAACTTCGCCTAGAGTGAGCAATCAATCACACTATTAACATGCTTCTTGCTACACTTCTTCCTAATGCCCCATTTTATAACCAATTAATTCTCCAAAGTGATGAAACCAAAAGGAAAATGCAAGATTTATTGTTTGAAGGGTTTCATCAAACCAAGCTTGTGCTTCGCCAATTCTACTTGTGCTCAAGAAGTATGAAAGTTGATTTTTTTAGTGATTTTGGTGCATTAAACAAGATCACCATCAAAAATTGATATCTACCTCGTTGCAGTGATGACCTTTTGGATCAACTTCAAGGTATCAAATTATTCTCCAAGAGTGATGAAAAGTGGACATCAACAATTAGAGGACACATGGAAGACAACCTTCAAGACCAAAATGGATGTTTTTGAGTGGCTTGTGATGTGATTTGGTATTTTGAGAATTTTTGGACAATTTTTTTTACCATCTACGTAGGTGATATCCTTGTTTTCCTCATAGTTTGAAAATACATCCCCAGTAGTTGGAACATGTTCTTCGCACACTTCAACATAACATTTTGTAGCCAACTTTTCTAAGTGTTCTTTTGATTAGACATCTATCTCCTATGTTGGATTTGTTATTAATGCACATGGAATTTGGGTAGATCCTATGAAAGTGAATGTTCTCAAGTGGCTAACTCCTTCAACTCTTATTGAATTGAGGAGTTTCCTTGGTTTGGAAAATTTATACAAGTTCATATTTCATTACTCAAACATGACACACCTTTCCATCAATTGACAAAGACCAATTCCATTTTTGAGTGTACAAAAATCCATTCTCATGCTTTCAACACATTAAAAGAGAGATTATCTTCTTCTTGTACTACTACATATCTCATAGCCTTTTGAGATTGAGATACATGCTTCATAGTGAACTAAGTGTGAAAATATGATCTAGACTAACAAGTAACTTAATTTGGATCAATCCTTTCTTCAATAAATGTTTGAACACAAACCAATGAAGGCATTGTGATTGGCTAACTTCCTAGAAGGAGAGCCAATCTACGTAGGTTTTGTTCCTTTGTTGCAAAGAGGGTAGATTAATAAAATGCATTTTAATTAACCTAGGTGATATAAAACCCTAATATGAAAATGTAAATAATTACACATTGATATAAAAATTTATAGAAACCGATATAGATCTGGATAGGGAAAACAAAGGGGAACCTACCATTGAAAGAAAAGGAAAAATTGGAAAAGAACTAGCATTGGGCACTTGTGTCCTAGGGTTTTGTATAGTCCAAATTATAGTATGGAAATTTCAGTGATGTTTTTCCTGCCGACCTCTTAAATCTCCAATTTTGCATCCAAACCTACACAAACACACAGAAGGAAAAGGGAGGGGTGGCTATATAGGAGTTTTCCTTGGTCAAACCTCTTTTTTGGTATTCCTACCATGAATAGCCAATTTGATAAAGATGACAATGTGTGCTCTGAATCTTAAGTGTGTCTAAGATTGTGGTGAGTAATGATAAGAAAATTAATAAATGAAAACCCTACTTAAGTGTGTTAGAGTGAATTTCTACATGACTCAAACAAGGAAGTGTAAGATCAACCCAAGAGAAAGACAATAGTCAAGGGAAATAAAGCACAAGAAGTTACCTCACATAGGGAAGGAAGGTGATTAAAATTTTGAATGTGAGAATCAATTGAAATCATGCCTAATTGTGTTGAGGATGTGCAAAAGACAATCACGAGTCTTTGATCTCAAATAATCGTACAACATTCTTGAAACTTCAATCATCATGGCAATATCAAGTAGCAATAAATATTTTTTGTAATTTTACAAAGTTGAATATTAATTTTGGCAAGGCTTTGCCATAATGTGCATTCATTCCTTCCTTATGTTTATTGGTAAAACATTCATGTTCAAATAGGGAAACATATGAATAAACTTAGGTGTAGGCCAACATGTTTAAATTTGAATTTTGGAAATGCTTTCACACGTAAATATTAAAATCAATGTCACATTGTATAAGACAAAGTTTGACCCTCACATGTGTCCAAATATTTCAGGTGAAATGGTGGGACCTTAGCATCGAACACTAGTGTCCATGTGTTTCATGCTCATTAAAGTGCGAACCACAAGTTTGGGGTCCCTTGACTTAGGACCTAACCCAAGTTTAGATATTGAGCAAAGTTTTCAGGGTATAGGGTTGTGAACAAGGTGTTTTGGGTAGCATCATCACATTCTCTTGAGTTGGAGGTAAGGACAAGGTTGGATAATGGTTCTAAAGTGGATTAAGGGAGTAGATACTAAGTCAAGCACCAAATAGAGTGTGAACTTATGCTTGCACCATTAGGGAGCCAAGCACCAAATAGAGTGTGAACGTATGCTTGCACCATTAGGGAGCACAATTTACAATGCTACACTTACCCCCACTTCAACGGGTGTATGAAACTATGTGGATATGCAAACTAAAGTACAAGAAAGTAAAATTACAAAAGAAAATAAACATGTAAAGGATACCCAAAAAAGATATTGTAGATGACACAAAATATTTCTAAGCGAGAGAAAAGATCCCCTAACGTAGTAACCTGTAAAACCACAATGTTAGGAGTTACAACCTACAAAACCACAATGTTAGTAGCTGCATCTTGCAAAACCACTTGTCATAAATCTCCAATCATCCTACAAGGAAAAATAAATGTGTTAGTCTAAAAACTTATGATAAGGTTGTTTGGTTTTAGTGAAAACAACTATATTTGATATCCAAGGGGAATAGTCAATAGGGAAAATAAAGCTAGCTTGTAGAAGCTTCTCAATCTCAGTCTTAGCTAATAATGAAACCTTGGGATTCATTTTTTGGATCTTTTATTTGATGGGTTTGGCATCAGAATGCAATAGGATATTATGCATTACCACCATTGGATCAATAACAGGCATATCTAAGCATGACAAAGAAAATATATCAGAAAATTCATGTAAGAGAGTATAATGTTGATGTTGTTCATTAGATTCAAGACACTTTCCAATTGGGATAACCTTCTTAGAGTTAGTCAATTCCATTATGACATCGACAGTATCTCCAACAATGAGAGTTCTATGGTCTGGAACATCAGGTGGGTGATGCAATTTCCAAAGCATTTATTGAGAAATTGATGCATCATTTGATACACTAGCTTCTTTCCTAAAGTATGCCTCAACATTTAAACAATAAGGAAATCTATGACTATGATGAATCGGGGCAATTAGTCATAAACTCCCAAGAATTCATCCAAGAACTCATTAGTTGAGAAGATATCAAACGAAGGTGTATTGGAAATGGGGCTCGTTTTTATCATTTTAGGATGGATTAGATTAAGTGATTATGTAGAAGTATTTTGAGATCAAGATATTGTATTTACATTAAAATAGGGCCTACAAGAGGCTTTTGTGGGTTTTGAAGGGTGGTAACCAAGACCAACTCTTGAATCTTGTGAATTAGGCTCTACGAGGATCTTGATACCATGTTCATTTATACCAAAAATATTACCTCTGTTCCCAAATTGAGAGATCTTAAAACCTCAACCATAAATGAATTCCATTTCTATTGAATATGGTGGATGACCATTAGTGGGCTCATCAAAAGTAGAGGTCTAACTAGCATAAATTTTTTAAGTAAAAGTTGTAGTGTTGAGAATAGATATTTAAGAAGGAAAAGATTTTATAGATGGCACCGAAACAATTTTTGGCTCCTCAAGCTTTCATGGTGAAATTTTATACTCTGATGAAGGTGTAAAATATAATACAAACCCTAATCCTCACCAAAGAGTGCAATCGTAGGTGATTTACAATTAATGATACCATTATCATTGGAAGTCAATGGTTCCACTTTTGAAGATGGAATCAAAGTACTAAGATATTTGGAAATAAGAGGTATTTGGAAAGTACCAAGAAGAATTTTGTATGAAAGAGAATCACACGTGACATGGATAAGGATAGGCAAAGTCACAAGTCCTACATCAATTGGTAATGTTGTTATACCTAATGATTTCCTACCAACATTATCAAAGCCATGAATAGAAAGAGTATTGGGTTTGATGAGAGACATCTACACAGATCTTACATAATACATCAATGTTACAAACATTAAGAATTGATCATTATCGATTAGAGTACGATTTATTCCATTTCAATTAATGATAACTATAATCATGAGAGGGTCATGTTTTCATTGAGCCTCAGAAGAAGGTAATTCATGTTGGTGGAATACAATATCTAAGTTTGTTTTTTGCATATAATCTAATAAGGATGCTACATCATTTGTCTAACAAAAGGTGGTACAACTATCTTCTATAAGGCCTCTTGGAGTATCCTATGGTATGTAGGCAAAGTTTGTATTAATTCCCAAAGTGATTTCTTAGCCAATGTAATATGAAGTTGCTCGACAAGTAATTACTATTTACCAACATGTTGAGGAAGATGAGGTGTAGGAGGAAGAAAAGGTTGATGGAGTGGAATAGAAGTGGGAACAACTAGTGTTTTTTAGAATTTTTATTATTTCAAGTATTGCATGTGTGAGCAACTACATGATAATGAGGTTGTTGTGACACATTTTGGTTAAGATTATTGTTTTGAGTGAGGTGTTTTGTGAAGTTTAGAATGTAACTAGGAGGTTGAAGTTGGTTTGAAACACCTCTAATAGTGAGAGTAGGATTAGTTTGGGGTTGAGGAACATCAGAACAAAGGTGAACAATAATTTTTGGTTTCACATATTCAATTATGTTAATTAGTGTTTGGTAAATAGATGTCTTAGGAGTTGTCGAGGATGATTCCATTGAGATGAAGTCACTAAGGACTCTATTTAACATATAAAAATCATCACCACTAAATGGCTCATCTAACACATGAAAATCTTGTAGAAAGAGATCTGACATGATAAGATATCTTACTTTCTCCAAGATGTTGAAGATAAAAGAGAGAAGAAGAGATAGAAGTAGAAGAAAAGTGATGACAAGATTGTAAATCCTAATTTGGGGATAGAAGAAATTTTGTTTATGTTTTGGTTTTCTAATCTAAAGGAAAAGAAAACTTGTTTAAGTGTCGTTTTTAACTAAAAACACAATATTTTTGCAAATAGAAATATTATCTAACTAATTAGTTAACTAGTTAAACACTATTGAATTAATCAAGCAATTGAACACAATAAAGATAAGAAGATATGCAAGTGTAAGCTAAGTTGGGTTCACAAAAATGTTAAGTGTGAAAGAGGATCTAGACTAACTAGTAAATTAACTTGGATCAATCCTTCACTAAATATTAGAACACAAAACAATGAAGGTATTGCGGTTGGCTAACTTCCTAGAAGGAGATCCAATCTACCTAGGTTTTGTTCCTTTGTTGCGAAGAGGTTAAATTGATAAAATGTGATTTAATTAACCTAGGTGATACAAAACCCTAATCTAAAATTGTAGATAACTACATAGACTGATATTGAAATCTATAGAAACAAATATAGATTTATACATGGGAGACAAAGGGGAACCTATCACTAAAAGTAGAGGCAGAATTAGCAAGACAATAGTGTTGGGTTCCTATGTCCTAGGTTTTTGTATAGTCCAAATTATAGCTCAAAAATTTTAGTGATGATTTTCTCTATTGACCTTTGAAATCTCTAGTTTAGCATCCAAACCTACACAAACACAAAGAAGGAAAAGGGAGGGGTGGCTATATAGAAATTTTCCTTGGTCAAACCCCTGTTTTGGTATTCCTACCTCCATGAATAGACAATTTGATAAAGATGGCAATGTATGCTTTGAATCCTAAGTGTGTATAAGATTGTGGTGAGAAATGAAAAGAAAATAATAAATGAAAACCCTAATCAAGCATGTTAGATTATATTTCTACATGACTCAAACAAGGAACTGCAAGATCCAACCTAAGAGAAAGGAAATAATCAAGGGAAATAAAACACAAGTTACCTCAATTAGGGCAGTAAGGTGATCATAAGTTTGAATGTGAGAATCAACTGAAATCACACCTAATTTTGTTGAAGATGTGCAAAATCCAATCATGAGTCTTTGATCTCAAATCATCTTACAACATTCTTAAAACTTCAACCATTATAGCAATATGAAGTAGCAATAAATCTTGTTTGCAATTTTACATATTTAAATATTGATTTTTGTAGGGATTGGTCATAGTGCGCATTCATTCCTTCTTTATGTTTGTTTGTAAAACATTCATGTTTTAATAGGTAATTACAAGAATAAACTTAGTTGTAGGCCAACTTGCTTGAAATTGAATTTTAGTAATTTTTCGTGCGTAAATATCAAAATCAAGGTCACATTGCATAAGATAAAGGCCGACCCTCACACATGTTTTGATACTTTGGTTGAAATGGAAGGGCCTTAGTGCATAACACTAGTTTCCACATGTTTTGCACTCGTCGAAGTGGGAACCACAGGTTTTGGGTCCCTTGACTTAGGATTTGACTGAAATTCATACATTGAGCAAATTTTTAAGGGTATAGAGTTACAAATAAGGTGTTTAGGGTAGAATCAACAAATTATCTTGAGTTGGAGGTAAGGCCAAGGCTAGAAAATGGTCCTAAAATGGACTCTAGGGAGTGGATACTAAAGCGAGTTCCAAATAGATCATGAAATTGTTCTTGTGCCATCAAGGAACACAATTTATGACAATACACATAGTCTGTACTTGGGGTTGTTTTAAAGCATAATGGCTATCTATTGATCTACCATTCAAAAACCTTCTCTACTAAAAAAATAAACTACTCCACATATGATAAGGATTTATATACATTGGTTCAAGCCATCAAGTACTCGAGACATTAATTTTTGGGAAAATAAACAATTATCCATATTGATCACTTGCCTCTATAGTTTCATCAATCCTAAAACAAAATTGAAGAAGTATTAACTTGAGTATGTTCTTTTTCCTTTATCCTCCACATACCAATAATTCCCAGTCCTTAGTTGTGGGTTTCCCTTCAACTTTTTTTTTAAAGTATTGTGTTATCGTAAAATATGTTAAGTTTCAAAACCGTGTCAACCTATGAAGAGGTTCTCACAACCCCATCGACTTCTGAAAGGGTTGTTACAACCTTATCTAAACCTGAAAATGTTATTGTAACCTATCTTTTTTATAGAAAGTAATGAAGTATGTGTCGATTTTTTGTTTAAATCTTAAAATTTGTGTTAAATGTAGATTGTTAACAAGGTAATAAAGTGATACCAAAGCTTATCGCAAGCTACCACATATGATTTTTGGAACCATAAGAGGGCACAAGAGATCAAGCTAGATGTGTTTCATAAGGGTCATGTCTCTCTAAGAGACAATGTATAAAGATATGTATGTAACAGATGTAAGAACATAGATGATAAGGAATGAGAATATACATAGACCATAGACTAAGAACTACCTTTGTATCTGATATAGTATGATCCAAAATGTTAATGTAAAAAACTGACACAGTTTAATCCAAAAATATTATTACAATCATTATATATGCAATGATATAAGGATTGATATATGTATATGTATAGATATATATATGTTATAAATGGATAAATGTTTCTTTCTGATGTTAGGTAAATAAGGAATACATGTTAGTGTAGTTTTCCTTCTACAATTTCTCTTTTCTCTCACTATATCCATTGGGGTATAAACTAACTACATAAGAAACATTTGGGTTCAAATCTATGATTGAGTTTCCCTTTTTCTCTTTCCAATATTGGTTCTATTGTCAAGACCCTAGAGAGAACAAAGAATAAAAATATAGAGTAAAAGGTGAAGTGGTAGAGAAAGAAATGAAAGAAATTGGGGTAAGGAATACATGTTAGTGTAGTTTTCCTTCTACAATTTCTCTTTTCCCTCACTGTATCCATTGGGGTATAAACTAAATACATAAAATATATTGGGGTTCAAACCTCCAACTGTGTTTCCCTCTTTCTCTTTCTAGCATTGGTTCTATTGTCAAGACCAAAGAAGAAAAATATAGAGTAAAAGGAGAAGTGGTAGAGAAAGAAAAGAAAGAAATTGACAATGATAAGCGACAAAAAAATATTAAGCCTATAGAGAAAACTCTTAGGTGCCACCCTTGTAAGAGGGGGGTAGGAACTTAAGAGACGACAAATGGGAAGGGGGAAGGGATCTAAAAAATTCCCTAAAAGGATGTAACTGTTCAAAAGTGAAAATAACCAGGGGATATATAAAGATGAATTTAAAAACCCAAATTAGAAATACCCATGGAAAAATGAGATAGTAAAATGGAAAGAGAACATATTGAAAGAATTAGATTAGCAATGAAGATGAGATATGAAGAAAGGAGATTGAAACAAACCTAAGATCAAAAGGAAAGGTACTACAAAAGGATGGAAGAGGTAGAAAATGAAGAAAGGGAATGAGTCAGAAAGGTAACGGTAGAAAACATGAGAAAAGAAGATAAGTGTATTACTGAGGGTGCTACTGAGTGCGCCATTGTGGGTGCAACCAAGGAAATGAAAAATGAGATATTGCAGATAGGAAGTTTGAATATGGAAGGAATAAGTCAAATTATAAATAATAGTGTATGGAAGAACTAGAAAGAATTGGGAAAAAGAAGTTATGAAGATTATGACACCACCCACCACCCTTAATCATAAAAAAAATACGTACTACTTATCCACATTGGACAAATGTTCAAATAAGAATAGATGAAAATTGGTCATGGGTGGTTAACCCTATAGAGAATTTTCAACCCTTAATAGTTGATGTAGAGTATTTGGATGAACTAGTAATTAGAAGTGTTTTAAAAGTACGAGGAGGAGGAGATGTGATGGAGAATAAATTATATCTTGTGAGTTTGACAAAAAATTATGAAGTGACACCATTAACTGTTTGCATGTCATTTACTAATGAAAGAACATCTCCAAGAATGACAATATATCTTGAATAAATACAACCCTTGGGCCAAGAGTCACCCTTAATGCCATTAAAGTCAAGAAGAATTTCTATGGAAGAATTAGAATAAATATTTAATAATCAAGATAAATTAGAAGGAGAGATTGGGAGAAATAATGAAGCAACCCTGGGGGCGCCTTAATTTAACATTAATATTGGAGATATAGATAGCAACCACGAAGAATAAGAAGAGATGAATAAACCTAGGAAACTACCCATTTTTGGAAGGGACACTAATGAGGTTGCAGAACATATATTTGTTTTGGAATCAATATGGAAAATAAAAAACATAACTCAGGATAATACTAAATTTTTTGGTTTTATTGGTACCCTGCGAAGTGATGCCCTTAAATAGTACCACAAAACATACCCAATAAATGATAAAGAATGGGAAGTAGTAAAGAAATATTTTTTGAAAAAAAATGACTCCCTAGAACTACCTATTGAAAGGGTAAGTAAGTTAAGGGAACTAATGTAGAAAGAAGATGAAACAATTTTAGAGTTTGACAAAAAGATTCAAAGAAGTAATAAGGAGGTTAGAGGAACCTTTAACTGAAAAAGTAGAAAATATAATGATTTACATCTAGAGTTACACTAGAGATTAGAATTACCTTAGATGGAAGAAAATTCAATACATATCCGAAGTTGGTGACTTTGGCATTCCGCTTAAAAAACCAGTCTTGGAGAAAAATTAAGAGAAAAAAGGAAACTAAATAATTAGAAAGATTAAGGTTGGAAGTTGAACAATTGAGACTAAGACTAGAAATTATGGTAAATCAAGATATTGCTCCATAAAGACCCAACATATGGTACACATATTGTGTTAGAGAGGGATATATGCATAATGAATGCTTGGAAGAAATGGTAGAAAAGAAGGAAAATACACTAAGGGTAGATCTAAAAAAATGCCTAAAAAGATTAATTTAGTATATTGTGGACTTTGTAGAGAATGGGATGATCATGCAATGGAGGATTACCCATTTCAATTGTTTAGACTAAGGGAGGAACAAGACCAAGGGAACTAGAAGGGGGCTATATCTACAAGACCATGGATACAAGGTACCAAAGTGGCAGAACCAAAAAAACATAAGCTCCCTACAAAACCAAAAAAAATAGGGGCAATATAATGATAGAGGAAATCATAGGGGAGATAGAGGTGGAGGTAGATAGAGAAGGAGAAGGAAAAATGCTACCTCCTTTAACTACGGAAATTAGGGCAACTTTACTACCAAATGCTAGGGTGATAAGAAGAAGAAATGTGGATTTTGTGGAAGTACTCACCATGATATTTTTAATTGTGATAAGGTACAAATATATTACAAAAATGCAACTCTAAGAACGATGAACTAAAAAAATTAAATTCCTCTAGAGGAGAAAGACTCTTGAGTAAAATACTAAAATAATCCAATCATGCAATAAGGAGATGTCAAAAAGCAAAGCAAATTGACTTTGAAACCACTGAGACTAGCAGTTCATAAGAAAATACCAAGTCAACAAAAAATCAAAGTTACACAATAAGAAAAACAAGGCGCTAGTGGTCACGAGACAAGGGACTAATACAATAAATGAAATTGACATAAGCAATGAGGAGGAAACCACCAAAGATAAAGAAGAATTCCACCCCACTAGACAACATCATGATTAAATTGTGGAACAAACTAGAAAAATAATTACAAACAAAAAATACAAAGAAGTAGAACAAAATAGTTAATTTTTTGAACAAGAGGTGCTCATACTAAAACAACTTATACAAATGAATAAAAATTCCAACCTCCTAGAGAAATTAAAACAATTTTGTAAATATTGGAATGAAAAACTTCAACCATAACAATAAAAATAGGGGAAAGTGAAAGGAATTGGAAAAATAGGCCTATCATGATTACTATTAGTTTCAATTATAAGAAACTAAAAAATGTGATGGTGGACTTAGGAGCTGGCATAGATATGATCCCTAAAAGGGTATGGGAATAGTTAGGGAAACCAAAACTTAAATTTACACCCTATAATCTTAGCTTAGTTGATGATACTAGTATGAAAACTCTAGGAACCTGGAGACATGTAGAAGTAAGCATCATGGGGGTAAAACAAACCAAAGAATTTGATTCATTCACTGTAATTTTTGAAATAAGATGTGATGTAGAGGATAAACAAGATGCAAATGACAATGATTTCAGATTCCTATTGACTCTCCTAAAGGTGTTATAACCCTATCTTGGAAGATTTCTACAAAGTTTCCTTTCTAAGCTCAAACCCTTAAACAAGGTCCTAATTGGTGTTTATTGAAACCATACTCACTCCTAGGCCTTTTTAGGCTTATCAAACCTTCAATGTACTCTAGAGGACCTCACCAAACCTTACAGTGCTATGGTGAACACAAAACAAATGAATCTTGCACTAAACCCTCAACACCTTAGGGTTTTGATAGTTTTGTTGACAATGCATACAAAAAGATATGCACAAATCACTCATACGATTGAATTAGGACTTTTCCTTTGGTGGGAACCTGGGTAGAAACCTAAGGAAGGGTTTCACCGAGTTTCAGGAATTTTCAACATTGGAAACAAAAGTTATGAATTTTTTCTCTCGCTAGAAACCCTAGATCAGCAACAAGGTAGTCAATAGTAATTTTTCCATATCTTACTCAAAACCTCATGAAATTTAATGAAACCAAAAATATATGAACCTAAAAACATAGAACTATCATTCCATCCATTTAAAGATCTAACATGGCATCGTACAAGGTCATAAGAAACTATTTTCAGACTAAAACTACAGAAAACTGTAAAAATTTGTGAAGAAACAGGGGTATTTTCATCAAAAAGATCCTTCAATAATTTCTTGGAGCACTCTTCTTTATTAATTTTATGTTATTTATGATCAATAATAGTTACATTCAAAACTACTTTCTTTTCATCAAAATATAAAGTCCCAATGTCCTTTTTTAACACTTAAACTTGCAAAATATGCACTTTTACACAACCTAAACTAAAAGAAACATGTAAAGTGACCTTACAAGGTCAGTCATGGTCAAATAAGACCGTATTAGACTCATAAAACCAAATTCAAGAGATAAGGAACAAACCCCAACCTTGCAACAAGCCAAAAATAGCCTAGAAATTAAAGTTGGCATTTTGGCAGGAAAACCAATATCTAAATTCCTAGGTCTATTTAAGCTACCTAAAAAATTGTACAAACTCAAATAAGACTAATAACATCAAAATAAATCATAAAAGTATCATGAGAGTGATGCTCCTGCATCATACTCCCAAGGAAAAGAAAAAGAAACTCAGGTTCTACCTGAGAGGAGGTCTGCAACAGTCATTCCATGCTTAAGAATATCTGACTTTGTCATCCATGTGGCCTCCTTATTTAGGAGTCCTTTCCACTTGACCAAATATTGGAAGTATTGCTTGCCTCTGGTCTTCTTGCTCTCTTTTGTGTCAATAATGCACTCTAACTCTGTTGGATTGGTGTGTGGTAGGTCCTTTATTCAATCAACATCTGATAACTTTTTTACATCTAATCCTTCATCAACAATAACATCCCCTTTGAAAGGGTATAAGTCAGAAACACTAAAAATTGGTGAGAATCCTACTCCACTATTCTTCTTGAGATGTGCCAAGACAAGATCTCCAACCTTAAAACTAACCTTGGTACTCTTCAAATTTTCCTTTTGCTTGTATTTTTCCACACTAGCTTGGAGCTGCTCTTTCACTTGTTGATGAATCTCTTGCATGGAAATTGCATATTGTTCACCCTCTGCACTTTCCATAGGACATTTTGGCACACAATGTTGTGCTCCCTTAAACAATAAACCACCTTGTATAAGATAATCTAGCCACTTCTCCCTGTTAGTGCTAATATGCTACTTGCAAACCTTGTAAACTTCTTTGAAATATTCACCATCCTTATACACCTCCTTGAGTGCTTCAATACCAACACTTTTAAACTGAATTTTTTGCACCATTAATGTTATTTTTCTCAAAACATCAACCACCTTATTATTCTGCCCCTTCTTGTGTGTGATTGTGAAAGTGTAGCTTTGTAGGCACTCAACCCACTTAATGTGCCTTGTATTTGACAACAATTTACACCTCTTGGATGACACTCTACTTGTGTTCATATGCTCTAACTCAATCTCATCAGTTTCTTTCATACTAACCTTGTTACTTTTAGTATCAAAATCATTGTAATCTACAACTTGCATCTTCTACTCCATTGGTATTTTCAATTGTTTTAATTTTCCATCTTATATCTTCAGCTTAGTTTAAAAATGCTACTGCTCTGAATTCCCTCTCTTCATTAGGCATGGTTCATTCAGCTTTGCAATTTCCTTCAGATCAATCTTGTTTCTTTTAGCATCCAAATTCCTATCATTTTTAACCTTCCAAACAATTTTGTTTGTATCACTTTTGTTGACATCATCCTTTTCTTTAGATATCTTACATTCTTCATTTTGTTGGGGTTTCATCTTATAGGTTTCTTTGTTTGGTAGACTATCCCCTAGTATAAAGTCTATATGGTGACTAATATCTCTCATTGGAGGCAAGGAGTTAGGAAGGTCATCAACAACTATATCTACATAACCCTTCAACATGTCTTGAATCTCCCATGGCAACTCATCAATTCTTGTTGTTGTTATGACAGTCCTAGGTTTGATCATCACTACACAACCTATCTCTTCCTCTTCCATTTTCTTTAGAAACTCTTTTTCACCCACTAACATCACACTTGATCCAGCCTTTTGGTCTTTATCTTCCTCTTTCAAAGGTGTTAAGGTATAGGCAACTCCATCCTTCTCTAAAAAATAAATATTCTTCCTACCATCATGTTTTTTTTTTTATCATATTGTCAAGGCCTACCAAATAACACATGGCATACATCCATAGGGATGATATAACGTAACACCTTGTCTTTATACTTTCCTATTTGAACCTCTACCCAACATTGTTCATTGAATAGTACGTGTTGCCCCTTATTCAACCATGAGACTTTATATGGTGTGGGATGGGGTAATCTCTTCAAATTTAGTTTCTCTACCATCTCAACAACTAAATTATTAGTACTACCAGAATCTATAACTTTGCAACACTTACCTTGGGACTTGCAAATAGTCCTGAATAATGACTTCCTTTGTGGTGGCTCCTTCTCCATTGGAACCTTGATCAATTTCCTTCTCATCAGCAAGGACTCTCCTATCTCTAGTTCTTCTAGTTGTGGTGAGGATTTAACACTTTCTTCATTCCTAAAGGTGGTATTTGATTGCTCTTCTAGACACTCCCAAGCTTGATGGCCTAAAAACTTGTTACACTTGTAGCATTTTCCTGTGAATCCATTGAATCCTCCTCTTTGTCCAAATCTTCCCTTGAATTTAGGACTTATTCCTCTAAAAAATTCTCTTGAACTTGGTTCTTGTTCTTAAGAGGCGATTGACTCACCTTGACTTTCTTGTGACTGCCCTCTACTAGCATATGGACCTCTACCTCTATTATTCTTTTCTTGCTTCCTATTCAACTTCTCCTTAGCCTTTAAGGCTAGTTGATAAAACTCTTCAAGTGTATTGGGGCTTGTGAGGCTCAACTCATCTTGTAATCTATAATTCAACTCATTAAGGTATCTTGCAACCTTGTCAGTATCATCATCCATATGTCTTGATTTGATACTCAACTTATAAAACTCGTCGGTGTACACTTTCATTCCATATCCTTTTGTTTCAATTTTTGCAACTTCCTATACAACTAAGTCATGTAGTCACTAGGCATGAATTTTCCCTTCAACTTGGCAACCATCCTATCTCAAGAAGTAATCTTGGATTAACCTTTATTTTTTATGTCTTCTTGAACATAATCCCACCATAGGGATGCATGACCTTTCAGCTTGGTCCTGGCCAACTTTACTTGTTACTCTTCAAGTACATCTTCAAACTCAAAGTACTTGTCCAACTCCCCTATCCAATCAACGAGTTCTTCACAATTCAAACTACTTGCATATACTATGATGAAGGAGCATCCAACAGTGTAGGGAAATCTTTCATCACCCAAAAAAATTATTTTGTTTATTTTCTTCAGTTGTTTTGAGTCCCATGATGGTACTTAAGGGGTGTAAGATAGTCAGGCATCAAAAATAGCAAAAATTAGGCACTTAACTATTTTTAGTAAGTCAATCTAAATGGGCTCATATGGACCTGAAAATTTATCCCAAGGAGCATCACTGAAAAATATTTCCAATCGCAAAAGAATCACCTCAATACCCTACACGGTTTGGGAGAAATTAAAGTTTTTGTCCCAAGAAATTTCTCCAATGCAGCTTCAAATTTAGATATAAAACTTTAGAGACCCCAAAAAAGCTCAAAAAGTGGCCGAACCAACCTATGGTGGGTTCATACATTGTCGAGCTCGTCGAGTGCTTTCCAATGATATACAATAATAGCAAATCAGACACCCAGATCAAAAGGTATGGCCCCATGAAGTTGGTCCTCTAAAAATTGAATTTCATTAAAAAAATCTTCCTAGGCCAAAAATCAAACGACAGGACTTTTGGTGCCAAAACAAAAGGGGAAATTTGAACTTTCTAGAACATTCTAGGGCGGTTATTGGGGAAAATAAAAAGGGTTAAGTGAGGGTTATAGAAAGGGGGCCCGATAGTGTAAATTGTGGCTTTGAATAATAGATTTTCTTTTCAGAGTTGATTTTGTTGTAATGAATCAATCCCATGAGGCTATAGCATGTAAGCTTTGAATCTGTAGTTTCATTTTCTAAAAATAATTGAAAGTGAGTCATTTTTCTATCTCGCATCTTTTGTGTTGGTATCTATTGTTGTGATTTCTATGGGTTTTTGGGCGGTGTGACCCTCATCAAGTGGTATCAAAGTAGGAGTTCCTGAGACTATAACAGAGCGTCGAACATGAGGCAGTTGCAGCAAGACCTGTGAGTGTGGGTTGAGTTCAAGATGCCTCCAAGAATTTCCCAGTATGGAAGAGGTAGAGGTCAAGGTGGTAGAGGAAGAGATCCACCTAGAGATGAAATCAAAGCCCTTAGAAGGAAATTAGAAACCTTGCAACAAGAGGTTTGAAGAGATGTGCAACGAGATAGAGATGACAGTGAAGATAAAAAAAAAGAGGAAATGGAAGAGGAAGAGCAGGATCCAATGGATCCTAGAGAAAGAATATTGCTAAAAGCAATCTCAAGCATTGGGAAGAGACCTAAAATGGAGGTTTTGACTTTTAGTGGAAATCTGAATCTTGACTAATTGATTGATTGGATCAATGAAATGGAGGAATTTTTCAAGTTTGAGGAGATTGAAGATCCTCACAAAGTGAGGTTTTCAAAGACAAAATTGAAAGGTCACACCAGTATATGGTGGAAAGAGGTCCAATTATAAAGAGGAAGACAAGGGAAAGATAAAATTTCCAGATGTGATAGAATGGTGTCAAAATTGAAGAAACAATTTATTCCAGTCGATTATGAATTGGAGTTGCTCAAGAAGATACAGAGCTTGAGGCAAGGGACAAGGATGGTGAAAGAATACACAGATGAATTTCGCAAGGTCCTGATTCAGAAAGGACATTCTGAGGCGAATAAAGAGAAAGTTGCTTGTTATATTAACGGGTTGAAGACAAGCATACATAAAGAATTGGTGGTAAGAATGACCACCATTGAGGACACTTATCAGTTTTCTCTAAAGGTTGAAGAATGATTGAACAAGAGGTTTGAGAACAAACAATGAGGTTCAGGCTGTGGAGGAAAGACCGGTGGATGGTCATGTGGAGGTTGAAATGAAGATCAAAAGAAGGGTGAAGGATCTAGTAGCATCCAGAACCAAAAAGGAGATAACACTTACCATCCTCGTGATTAGAATAATGGAGACCAAAGAGGAAGGGGAAGATTTGGATGAGGAACGAGAAGAGGAGGCTTCCATGGAACCTATTTCCAATGTGGAGAAGAAGGACATAGGGCCTATGAGTGTCCTCAACATCAAGGAAGGACAAATAAAAGAATTGAGGATAATGCATGAGTTACACATATTGATGAAGATGTTGAGTCTTCACATTCTGAGGATGCAAAAAGAGGAGAGGTTCTTGTTACTAGAAGAGCCTTACTGAATGAGGAGAAGGATCCAACTCAAAGGAAGAATTTAGTTCGCACTAGATGTAAGTGTGAAGGAAAAGTTTTCAATATTATTATTGATGGAGGTAGTACTGATAACCTTGTTTCAGAAGAAATGGTTAGTAAGTTGTGGTTGGAGAGAAGAAGGAATCTGAACCCATATCAGATTGCTTGGTTGTAGAAGGACCATAAAGCCTTGGTACATGAACAATGTCTGGTAAAGTTCAAGATTGGAAATTACCATGATGAGGTATTATGTGATATTATGCCTATGGATGTTTTTCATATGTTAGGCAGACTGTGGCAGTTTGATCTACGAGTAGTACATTATGGACATGCCAACACCTATTCTTTGAAAAAGGATGGATTTTGTCATAAGTTGAAGTCCTTGAAAGAGGTAGAGGAAAAGGTATGTAGTAATGCAAGAATTTGTTTGGTTGATGGAAGAAATTTCTTAGAAGTTATGAAGCATGAGCATATGTGTTTTGCATTGATCCCTAGAGTTGATAAAGAAGATACTATTGAGGTACCTATAGAGGTTTTAGATTTGTTGAATGAGTTTCAAGCTATTATTTATGATAACGTACCTGAAGGTTTGCCTCTAGTAAAAAATATTAGTCATCAGATGGACCTGATTCTTTGAGCCAGTTTGTCAAATAAGGCAGCTCATCGTATGACTCCAGTAGAGAGCCAAGAGTTGAACAAACAAGTGAAAGAGTTGTTGTGGAAGGGATTGATTTGAGAGAGTTTGAGTCCATGTGCAGTACCTGCAGTACTAGCACCAAATAAGGATGGGTAATGGCGAATGTGTACAGATTCTAGAGCCATCAACAAGATCACCATCAAGTATAGATTCCCCTTGCCAAGGATGGATGACATTATGGATTGTTTGAGTGGAGCTAAGTACTTCACGAAGATAGATTTGAAGAGCGGATATCACCAAATTTGTATTAGAGAAAGAGATGAATGGAAGACAACCTTTAAAACCAAGGAGGGCATGTACGAGTGGTTATTCATGCCTTTTGGGCTAACCAATGCACCGAGCACATTTATGCAGCTTATGAATGAGGTATTAAAAGAATTTTTAGGGAAAAAAATTATTATTTATTTGGATGATATTTTGATTTTCAGTAAGACATTGGAGGAGCACCTGATGCATATCCGAAATTTTTTTGACAAGTTAAGGGAGGAGAAGCTATTGATTAATTTGAAGAAATGTAGTTTTGTAAAAAGGGATTTGGTGTATCTAGGATTTGTTGTCTCAGCAAAGGGTCTTAAAATGGATCCAAAAAAGGTGAGAGCTATCATTGAATGGCCTACCTCAAGGAGTGTTACAAAGGTAAGATCATTTCATGGTCTAGCAAGTTTTTACAAAAAGTTTATTAAGAGTTTCAGTAGTATTTTTGCACCTCTAACTGAAGCAATGAGAGGGGATAGAAAAGAGTTTAAGTGGACTACAGGAGCAGCCAAAATTTTTGATATGTTGAAGAAGAAAGTTACAGAGCAACCTGTTTTGGCACTTCTAGATTTCAATAAGGTCTTTCAGGTAGATTGTGATGCTAGTGGTACTACCATAGGAGTTGTTTTGAGTCAAGAAGGTAAGCATGTGGCCTATTTTAGTGAGAAGTTAAATGATGCTAAGAAGAAATATTATGTCTATGATCAAGAGTTTTATGCTATAGTTCAGGCTTTGAAGAAATAGAGACACTATTTGTTGCCAAAAGAATTTGTTTTATATATTGATCACCAGGCTTTGCAGTATCTCAATAGTCAAGGAAAGTTGAATCAAAGGCACTTAAAATGGATTGAGTTTTTGTAGAGTTATACTTGTTTTGAAGCACAGGAGTGGAAGGTCAAATAGAGTTGCAGATGTCTTAAGTAGAAGGAAAAATTTGTTGATAGAGATGAATATAGGGGTTGTTGTGTTCAATGAACTCAAGAGTTTGTATCTAGAAGATCCAGACTTTGCAGAAGCTTGGAAGGATTGTTTGGAACCTGTTACATTGGATAGGATGAGATGGTTGGATTTCTTAATCCAAGATAGGACGTTGTTTAGAGGAAGCCAATTGTGCATTCCAAGGAGTTCTATGAGAGAGAATCTAATCAAGGAGAAGCATAGTGGAGGATTGGCTAGACATTTTGGTCGAGATAAGACCATTGCTCTAGTCAGTGAGAATTATTATTGGCCACAGTTACAACAAGATGTAAAGAATTTTGTACAAATTTGTAGAGTATGTCAGATGGTGAAAGGAGCAAATGAAAATATTGGATTGTATCAGCCATTACCTGTACTTGAGAGGCCATGGGAGGATATTAGCATGGATTTTTTTCTTGGCTTGCCAAGGACACAGAGAGGGTATGATTCCATATTTGAGGTGGTGGATAGATTTTCAAAGATGGAACATTTCATTTCATGTCATAAGTCTAGTGATGTCCATGTTGTAGAGTTGTTTTTCATAGAGGTGGTGAGACTACATGGTCTACCGAAGAGTATAGTCTCAGACAGAGATACCAAATTTATTGGTTTTTTTGGAGGACATTATGGAAGATGCTGAAGACATATTTGAAGTTTATTTCTGCACACCATCCACAGACTAATGGACAAACAGAGGTGGTGAATAGGAGTTTGGGCAACCTACTAAGATGCTTAGTTGGAGATAAGACCAAGGGATAGGATTTGATTATACCACAGGTAGAATTTTCTTACAACAATTATGTCAATAGGAGAATTGGTAAATCACCATTTCAGATTGTGTATGGGAGTAGTGCAAGAACTACTTCTGAACTGAGAAAGATGGATAGGGGGGAGAAGAGTAGTGCTGAGGATGAAGATTTTGCTAAGCACCTGAAGAATTTACATGAAGAAGTGAAGAAACACATCAACAAGTTGAACTCACAATATAAGGCTCAGGAATATCAGAAAATGAGGTATAAGGAGTTCTAGGTAGGAGATGAAGTCATGGTTCATTTGTGAAAGGAAAGCTTTCTTATTGGTACATACAACAAGTTAAAGATGAAGAAGTTTGGACCGTGCAAGATCCTAAAGAAGCATGAATTAGGAAATGCTTATGAGGTAGAGTTTCCTAGTGGAATAAACATTTCTCATGTGTTCAACATTGTTGATTTGACAAAGTATCATGAAGGTGATGTAGAGGAGGGGTCGATAAATGAACAGTTGAAAATTCCAGCACCTACTTTAGAGAAGGAAGAGATAGAAGAAATCTTGGATAGTCATGCGGGTAGAAGCACGAGAAACATGCAATACGCAGAGTACTTGGTGAAATGGAGAGGAAGGCCTATTGAAGATTCATCATGGTTGTTTGAAGTTGAGGTTAACCATCTTGGTTTCCCTCTAACTCCTGAGAAGTGACAGGGTCACTTTTCAAATTACCCTGGGTGTCTAATGCAAGAGCATCCAGTAGTGGGTAATCTTGTGTCACCCAAAAAAAATGTTTTCTTTATTTTGTTCAATTGTTTTGAGTCCCATGATGGCACTTAAGGGGTGTAAGACAATCAGGCATCAAAAATAGAAAAAATCAAGCACTTACTATTTTTAGTAAGTTAGCGTAAACAGGCTCATATGGACCTGAAATTTTACCCCAAGGAGCATAACTGAAAAAAATTTCTGATCGTGAAAGAATCACCTCAATACCCTGCATGGTTTGGGAGAAATTAAAGTTTTTGTCTCGATAAATTTCTCCAATACAGCTTGAAATTCAAATATAAAACTTTAGAGGCCTCAAAATAGCTCAAAAAGTGGCCGAACTAACCTATGGTGGTTTGGGCATTGTAGAGCTTGTTGAGAGCTTTCCAACGATATGCAATAATAGCAAATTGGACACTCGGATCAAAAGTTATGGCCCCACGAAGTTGGTCCTCTAAAAAGTGAATTTCATTAAAAATTTATTCCTAGGCTAGAAATCAAATGGTGGGACTTTTGGTGCCAAAACAAAAGGAGAAATTTGAACTTTCTAGAACATTCTAGGGTGGTTATTGGGGAAAATAAAAAGGGTTAAGTGGGGGTTGTAGAAGGGGCCCCGATACTGCAGATTGTGGCTCTGAATAGTATATTTTCTTTTCAGAGTTGATTTTGTTGTAATGAATCAATCCCATGAGGTTGTATCATGTAAGCTTTGAATCTATAATTTAATTTTCTGAAAATAATTGAAAGTAAGTCATTTTTTTGTCTCACATCTTCTGTGTTGGTATCTGTTGTGATTTTTGTGGGTTTTTGGGTGGTGTAGCCCTCATCATATTGGAAGTTCCATATTCACTTTGGTTCCTTCACCCTTAACTTCCTTCAACAATATTTCCATCCTCAAATCATCAGCATCCCTCTCTTCTTGAGGTTCTTCATCTACCACTTCTTCTTGGTCACTCATACCCCATGTAACCACTCCTCTTCTTTGGTTAGCTTCCACTGTAGAGAGTCTTGCATCCAAATTGACTCTCATTTCGCTCATTTCTCTAGCAAAAGCTTCTCCCAATTGTGTTTCTATTCTCGCAGCCTCCCTTTTAGCGTTCCTTGGAGGCATCTTCCCATTTTTGAATTGTTAACCCTTATATTAGTTTTCTTGCTTAACCTGGATGTGATACCAATAATGATGCATAGGGATAAAGAAATGCAAGAAAATTAAGGTTTTCAACTTCTATAGACTAGATTGAAGGTGTTCCAACCCTACTTTGCTATAGTGAATTCAAACAATCTGATTTTTTCCATTAAACTCTTAAGAGCCTAGGGTTTTGACAGTCTTTATGACAATGAATACACTTAGACCTTCATAAATCACACAAATTATTGAATTAGAACTTGTCATTTGGTGGGCACCTAGGAAGCAACCTAAAGAAGAACTTCACCAAGTTTCATCAATTTTTTATAGTGCAAACAAAAGATGAATTTTTAGAGCTTGTTGGAAATCTTAGGTCTGTAATAGGGCTGTTGATAGTATTTTTGCCATATCTTGCTCAAAACCTCATGAAATTTAATGAAACCAAAAGAATTTTAACATAAAAAAACAACACTATTATTTCATCCATTTATAGATCTAACATGGCATTGTACAAGGCCATACAATTTTTTTTCAGACTAAAACTATAGAAAATTGTCAAAAATTATGAAGAAATAGGTGTATTTTCATCAAAAAGCTCCTTCAACTGTTTCTTGGAGCACTCTTCTTTATTGCTTCGATGTGAATGATGATCAATAATAGTTACATTTGAAATTACATGATTTTTCATCAAAACCTAAAGTCCCAATGTCCTTTTTTAGCACTTAAACTTGCAAAATTTGCACTTTTACACAACCTAAACTAAAAGAAATGGAAGAGGAGCCCAACATGGTAGGGGTGGAGGTAGAGGAAGAATGGAAAATTTTTTCCATGGTGATGATTTTAGATCTTTGAGAAGACGAGTGGAAACACTCCAAGAAGAAATAAGAAGAGGGTTTTCGCAGAGAAGAGAACCAGAGAGTGATGAAGAAGAAGAAGCCTCAAAGAATGCCAACCTGACAAGTGAGAAAAGAGATGCAACTGCAATAGTTGCAAATGACCCATTGTTGAGAGACCTTTCAAAGATTGGAAAGATACCAAAGATTGATGTTCCTACATTCAATGGAAATTTGAATCCAAAGGAGTTGATAGATTGGATTAATGATATGGAGGAGTATTTTGAATTCGAGGAAATTGGGGACCTTGAAAAAGTAAGGTTTGCAAAAACCAAATTAAAGGGTCATGCTTCTATTTGGTGGAGGGATATTCAGTTGGAAAGAGGAAGAAAAGGGGAGGAGAAAATAACAAAGTGGGACAAAATGGTAGAGAAAATGAAAAGGCAGTTTATTCCAATGGATTATGAGCTATATTTGCTCAAGAGAATGCAAGGTTTGAGACAAGGAAGCAAGAGTGTGAAAGAGTACATGGAATAATTCCATAGAATTCTTATCAAAACTAGACATTCAGAGGCAACCAAGGAAAAGGTTGCAAGATACATAAATGGGTTGAAATTGAGCATTCAAGAAGAAATGGCACTTGTTAGAGTTATGACAATGGAGGATGCTTATCAAATAGCATTGAAAATTGAAGAAAGAATGAATAGGAGATATGCAAATAAGCAAAGAGGAAAGGGTAAAAATAATTTGCAGTAGTATGAGGATCAGATTGAAGACACTAAGGACAGCAAGGAAGGAAGAGGGGAGAGTTCAAATTAGACCCATGATCAAAGTTTCAGAGGAAGAGGAAGATCGGGTAGAGGACTTGGAAGAGGAAGTTATAATTAACTTGTTTCAAATGTTGAGAAGGACATAGATCTTATGAGTGTCCAAAACAAGAGAAGACAAATAGGAGTATAGAAAATCATGCAAGGGAAGCAAATTTGAATGAGGAAGATGCTAAGTCTTCACACTCAGAAGAGGCGGAGAGTGGAGAAACACTTGTTTCAAGAAGATTCTTGACGAACGAGGGAAAAGAACCTCATCAAAGGAGAAGGTTGTTTAGAACAAGATGAAAATGTGAAGGTAAAGTTTGAAATGTTATTATTGATGGTGGCAGTACTAAAAATCGTTTTTCTAAAGAAATGGTGAATAAGTTGCAGCCGGAAAGGAGAAGACACCCGCATCCATATAGGATTGCTTGGTTGCAAGATGACCACAAAGTTCTGGTAAATGAACAATGTCTAGTAAAGTTTAAGATTGGTGATTATCATGATGAAGTATTATGTTATATAATATCTATGGATGTTTTTTTAGTGTTATTGGGAAGACCTTGGCAGTTTCACAGGTGTGTAGTGCATGATGGGTATGCCAATACATACTCTTTGACAAATGATGGAATCAAACACAAGTTGAAGCCCTTGAATAAGGAGGATGGAAAGGTATGTCATAGCATTAGAAATTGTTTGGTTAATGGAGTTAAACATTTATTGAAAGAGGATGAAGATGAAGGTTTTGATTTGCTAATGCAAGTTGTAGCAGTATTGATGGCATACAAGAGAGGTAAAATGAAGGTTTCAATGGAGAAAAAAGAAGAGGTAAAATCTGATTTTTGTAAGAATGATGTTAAATCTTATTTATTTGAGCATGATAAAATTGATTTAGAAGATTATGTTGCAGCAAGGAATACATTGGTAAGTGAAGGAACTATAGTTGAAAGTGAGGAAGGTTATGAGAAGGAGAACATTGAGTTGTTTGGTGAACTTCCCTTTGCATCATTTCTTGACTTATGTGATAAAGAGATTGGTATGAATGGTATTTTATTGTAGATTGGAGAGGATAAATCTTTTGATTATGTTACTAATGTTGATGAGAATTCAAAGGATGAAGTGATTACAACTGAAAATTGTCTTTTAAAAGGCATGGAGGAGGAAGAGCATAGTGTTGTAACTGAGGGTGATGATGAACAAGTGGTCACAGCAATAAAAAAATATAGAGGTAATGCATGGATTTAATTACTTACATGATGATGAAGAAGCTAATTTCTATATTTTTCTAGAGTTCCACAGTGTAGGTTGGTGGGAGATAAATTATGTGAAGAAAGGGAGAAGGAGAGGAAGAATGAAGGATGGAAGAGATATCAAATTGCAGGGATATGTAAGGAAGATTGTTCAGGTGGATAAGGTGGGAAGATGGATTTAGAAAGAGCATGGAATCTACAAATTTTTATGATTCACGCTCATGAAACATTTCTTTCTACCTGGGGTGTCTGATGCAGGAGCATCCTAGATGAATGAGCAATCAGCGTCAACCAAAAAAAAAGGAGGTTTAATTTTTTTATGCATTTTTGAATTTTGGTGTGGGATTATGTGGTTGGAAATTCATGTTTAATAGCTTCAATTTATTGAATGTTGATTAAATTAATTTTTCAATACATAACTTTTAAATGTGACAAGTTGGCATAGTGAAATAAAGCCAAAATTACAATTTTAACACAATAAATTGATAAAAAAAAATGCCATAAAAAGCATAGATGGCATGGGAAATTGAAGGAATATGGTTTTAAAAACTCCCCATAATTATCCCTAAAAATTAGGAGCTGAGGAGGTGGGTATCCAAGCCTGCTTTTTTGCATTTTTTCTTTTTAGGAGATAAGGAAGGAGTGGGTAATTGTAACTCCAATCATTATTGGAGAGTTATGAAAAATAATTTATGAGGATTTTATTTTTGGATTTTTGGAGGTTATTGTGCAACCAAGAAGGTGGGTGTACCATTCAGGGAAAGAAGGGGGAGATGAAATGAAAAACAATTTCATTCTAAATGAAGAAAATGGTGAAGAATCTCATTGAGATGAGAAGAAATTTGAAGAGGATTTGAAGGAGGGTAAAAAGGGAAGCATATTATTCTCAAAAGGATTTATTTTTGTTGTGTATTTCACGTTTTAAATGATATTCTACATCCATGGAGAGTTCCAGGCATTTAGAGTGAAGATGTTGTGTTGCAGGTGGAGGATATGGTTGCATTGAGCAGATTAAGCTTTAAGAAACCACATAATCTGAGAAGTTTATTTTAGTTTATCATTTTTTCTGCATATAGGATGTTATATTGGACATATTTTTATGTCCATCAGTCCATTAGTGACTGAAAATAATCTTGTAATTTGTATTTGTTGAATGAAAACTATTTGTTGCAAGTTGCAACCCAAGTTCTGAAAATTATTTGCAAGTATGCCAACTATTTGATTAAATGTTTGTGAGGATCTTAAGAGGGTTATTTGAGGATTTTTGAAGGGTTTTGAATCCATTTACATCAATATAAATTAAATTTAGAAATATGGGAATACATTTACACTAGATTGGATAACCAATCATGTGCTATCCTTACTAGAATCCAACAAATTGCCAACTAGAAGAGTGTATAGAGTAACCTACCCCAAAAATTTTAGTGAGCAAGAATTTGTGTTCCTTGAAAACAAATATAATTGCCACAAACACTTATAGAGAACTAGGTACCCAAATTCCTCACAATGATCCTAATTCACCTTCTATTGACAAATATTCCCATTATTTGGACATAGTTGGTTTTTTAAAAGTTCTAAGATCTAGATTTCACTAGCAAAATACTTAAACTTGAATTGTGGTGAATTGGATCATCTTGTATAATATGTGAAGTCTTATTCCCCACATATTAATGTTGTTTCCAATTATTAGTTTGTAAATTTTAAAGCAATTTCTTGTATTTTATCATCTAGGATAAAGGATCACACTCCCATGAGCCCAAATGAAAATCCCAATCCATTTTATGTTTCTTTATATATTGTTGGTCATAAGTTGAGTAGTTATATCATAGATTTAGGGGCTTCTGATAATGTCGTTCTTGCAAAGGTAGTCCAATATTTAGGTATATCATTAAATAATTTAATAGATTCCAAACAAGTCCCCGAGTGTTGCCACAATAATGGGTTACACTTTCTCGGACATTCTGATTTTTGCTTGAAATCACATATTTTTAGAAAATATAATTATTTAAGCCTTGAAAGGTTCCATTTAAAGGATTTTAATTGAAGAGGGTTTGATAAAACCCCCTTGGATAGAACCCCTCTAGTTTTAAACCATACCTATAATGGAGTCTCCTCTACACCTATCAAAATGTTGATAAAAAACCACTTTTGATACCTTTTGGGGGATCAAATGAATTCATTTAAAATTTATGTTTTGTAAGTATGTAGTCCTTATTATAAGCTTCCCAAAAAGTATAATTTTAAATATATTCAATTTGATTATTATACTTATTTTTTATTTCTTATGAATGTAGGTTTTTCAATGAACATCAAGGTCTCTGTTTCACACATGAAAAAGATAGGAAAATAGAGAAAAACAAATTCTAAAAAATACATACCCTCTAGGTATTGATGTATTTATTCCAACAAAAAAATTGAATTTTGATACATAAAAAAAATTTATGCTCTTTATAGTACACCTATGTCTAAATTGTAATTGGTTTGACTTCAAAACTTAATTAAAAATAATAATACTAATAAAAAATTATGAAACCAAATGCATCCTCTAGATATTGTAGTTACAAATCTAAATTTGAAAAAATTGGAATTTTATCCTTCATAGAAAAAAATTTGTGGTTTATAGTACGCATCACTCTTTAAAAATGGTGTTTACTGTTAAAAACTAGTTATTGAAGGAGATTGAAAAAGAAATGCAATTTGATTCCAAAATTTTTATATATATAAATAGACAAAAATGTCACAAATCATTAGTTTGCATCATCTTCGAATTTCTCACGGTTTAGTAGCTATAGGTGTCCAAAAGTGAATATTTAGTTCAAAATGTTCATTTCAATGTCAAGTTTGGGCAAAAAGTGTAACCCACTATTGTGGGATCACTCCACATTAATTGGATAAATAAAATATTCTCAAGTCTCTCCGACAACCTACCCATGCAAATGGTTGAAGCTAACCATACTAGTGGTTGGCATCACTGCTAGTTATGGAATGCTTTTGAGTCATGACTTTTGCAAAGATTTGGGAGGTGAAATATAAATAGATTGGTCAATTTTCTCATTCCTTTGGGAAACAAGAAAGTCCATTTAGATCCAAAACCAAAGTCCAAATTTATTGTGTTTAAGTTACATCATAAATCTTGTATGAATAATCAGACTTTATATGTTGTTCTTGAACCCAAAATAGGGATCTTCTAAATTTATTTTCATTGACATTCTTTAGAATTGTGGGCATTAGAATTTGATGGAAATTGTTCAACTCCAAGTTATGGGGATAGTGTAGTATTGGTCTCTCTTCATGGTGAAAAATTTTCTTTCTCTTATAAGTTATAATTTAAATATATAAATAATACAACTAAAATTGAGGCTTTTTTGTTAGGATTAGCTATAGCCAAGGAAAAAAGAATCAAAATGTTGAGAGATCTAGGAGATATGGAATTTGTGGTTAAATAGGTTTGCAAAATTTTCACGATAAAAACAAGAGGTTGAGGCATTGGCAAAAAAAATGTGGGAAAACAACAAATTTGTGGACCCCTTTTCCATAGAAGTCATCCCCAGAGAGAAAATTTCAAGGATAGACTCTATAGAAGTTTTTTCTTCCTTAGTGGTGTCTCACCCTAATTTGAAAGATGGCTCATACATGATAGAGATGATATTTTATCCTAATGTTCTTGATAATGGACCTACTACATGCCAGTTTTAAAATTTGATAGTCAAATTTAGGGTTTCTTGGAAAAAAAAGAAAGAGTTTCCAATTAATATTTTGGAGGAAACACCATTGAATGCAAAGAATTTTGCCCAAATTTTCATGATGAAATGGAAGAGGTAATCATTTAGTTGAAAGGTAATAAAATTCCCAATAGTTTAGTCTATCTTTAGGATTTGTTTGATAGACATGATAGGTCTATCAAAAGAAAAGTTAGAGAAGGCATCAGTAGTTTTGTTAAATATGAGAAACTCAACATTGACACTTTAGATGATCCCAAAATGGTTTGCATTGATAAATGTTGTACACCTAAAGAAAAATGAAAACTAATTTCATGATTGGTTAAGTATAGAGACATCTTTTCTTGGTGTCATGATGATTTGAAAATTTTCATGAATGAACATTTACATCACCATGTTCCCCTCAAGTAATATACATCTCCCTTCAAAAAGAAACAATGTACTTACAACCCAAAAGTATTTGATGCAATATTCTATGAGGTAGACAAGATGTTAGAGGAAATAATTATCTATCCCACACACCATTCAACATGGATTACCAATATTGTTCTTGTATGCAAGAAAAGTGTGGAAATCAAGATATGTGTTAACTTCGGGAACTTAAATCAATATTCTTTGAAAGATAACTACCCATTATTTATCATGGACCATGTGCTACAAATATTCTTAAGATATAAAATGATGTCCCTATTATATGGCTTCTCAGGTTATAATCAAATGTGTAGCAAAGGAAGATCAACACAAAACTACCTATATAACTCCTTTGGGAACCTTTGCTTATAAACACATTCCTTTTGGTTTAATGGGTGTCACCTTCTAGCGAGAAATAGATCTTTCTTTCAAAGCTTAAAAATAAAATCATTATTGGGTGGAAGGGAGGGGGGGCCTCCATGAGCGGCGGAGGGCACGTGGTGGGTGAAGTAGTTGGGGTTTGGTTTTTGTGGGGCCTTGGCAGTAAAGCATTCATTCCCAGGGGTGGCAGCCTTAGTTGGCCACCCTAGATAAACACGTAGGCAACACTCTCATGTGTTGGTTGACAAGTTGGAGCCCATAATGGGCACTTAATACTAGGAATGGCATGTTGTTAGAGTGGTGGATTATGAGTACCAATTCAAATGCTGATGTGATAGCCCACAGAGTAGTTTGTATGGCATTTGAGGATGAGGATGACCTCTCTCATGTGTAGCATCATGGAATTTATTTCTTTCCCATTTAAGTATCATTTAATGATGAAAGTTTAGCGTCTTCTCTGATTTAAATGAAACTTTGGAGGTTGTAGTTATCATTACTTTAGGCTTGGCTTTGGTATTCCATTTGCGATTCTAGAAGTGTATGCTTTGTTGGGTGTGTGGTTGGGCTATGTCATGGTAGGGCACTCGCGTTTCATAATTGAAGTTTCGGCTGAGGGTTTGGCTTGGTTCAGTGCGAATACGTCGATTTCCTTGGGGGTCAAGATGCATCAAACGACTTTTAGGGTGATAATGGACCAACATCTCAAGAGGATTATGCTTAATAACGATTATTTGTTGGTCATGGTAGTTAAAATGGTGCTAGGAGACAGGCATTTAGCTAGAAGTGAATTTGGGAGGGACAATACTTTTGTCACCTTCAGGTTTCTGGCGTCTCTTTTAGACAATCGAGTGTTGAAGGTGGAAGCCAGGGTGTTGTTGGAAAAAAAATTCAAAAAGGATTTGTTGTTGGGTGTGGATGAGGTGTTGAAGGCCACCATTGTGGGGATGGGTATTCCCTACCCTAGTGATTTGATGCAATACTAAAGGAAGAAAACACACCTTGACAAAATATCAAACAATCTCTGATTGTCCTTTCAATTAGGACTTCACATTTCCTTCACAAGTTCTTTATTCCAAAGTACTCAAACTGAAACATGGCCAAAAACCACATGTAGACTCCTTAAACAACTTCAAATAATAGAGATCAAAACCAATTTCCAACTCATCTCAAATAAGAGAACTCACAAAAATGGATTGTTCAAATCAGCTATTAGGCCATTTAGGCCACACCCACAAAGCAACATCCATTTCCCAAGCCCCTTTAAATTTTCTATTGCCAAAAACAAGTATAAGAATGTTTGCACAACCACATCATTCCATTCCCCATGTTCTAAACATGATGCATCAACAAATACTTCCCTTGAACCTTCTTTTTGCTCCAAAAGATGACTGTTCTAACCAACCTAACTAGGCTTCCAATAATCATTCAATATTTCAACCATAAACACTTTCTTGGACTCTTAATTTGGTTATAAATCATACAAAACTTCTTAAATAAACACCCTTCAAATAATTTCCATAGCCCTTCAAGATAAAAGATAATAAATTTTGTCCTAACTAGGACTGTGTTAACTTTGCCACTATAGGACAGTCTCTATTTTGGACACAAAACTTAAGCTTTCACTACTCTCTATCAAAAAAATGGATCCAAATACACCCAATCACCTCTTAAAAACAATATAACTCATGAAGAACTTAATAATCACAATCACAATTCATAATATCCTCTCTATATTCTAGTTTTACCAGTATTTTGCAACAATAATAGACCTAGGGCTTATTGCTTTTGGTATCTCCAGTCTCAAAACCTCTTAACCAATCATTCAAGCATCTTTATTTATACCTGCATAAGCTTACTTAAACATCAAAATTCCTTTTTAATTGTTTCTTTACCAAACCCTTAGAGAGGTTCCTTTCATAAACTCTATTTACAGACTGTGTACAAATTTATAGTCAAACCCTACAAGTTTCCACACATAAGCCCTTACCACTTGATTTGAAACTTTTCAAATATGAAAATATATGCAACCAGGAGTATCTTCACCAATTATTAAGAGTTTTCACCATAAATCATGAGAGAAATACAATTTACAATATCTTTGCTTACCCTAATAGAGGGTTTCAACTGTTTGTAGAAAAATTGCAAGAACTTTCTCAAATTCCAACCAAATTGCATGAATCAAGAATAAAATGGAAGGTGATTGAAGGCTTCAACACTTTCAATCAATTAAACATGTATTCTTACCTGTAAATATTTGTACAAGGGCCTGAAAACACTGATTTTTTGGAAAAGAAGTATAAAAACATAGCTTTTCATTGATTTTATTCAACTACTCAATCACCCACGCCTTCCAAAGTGTTTACAAAGCCTTTTAAATGAATTTCATACATGACTCTTGAGTTTCTAACTACCTCCAATGAGGAAAAACTAACTTGAACTTTCACCTTCCAAGTTTACATCTTTTTTTTGCAATTTTGCAAATTTTGTGACAACTTTTACATTTACTCAAATTTTGACATCAAACTTAAAACTTGACCTCCTAAGGACTTTAATACATGGAAAATGACCCTTGAGAAATTTTGAAACAATAAAATTTATCTTCCTTTCAAAATTTCTTTAAGGAATCACAAGGTTTCCATGATGCTCCTGCATCATTCTCTCGGCCAAAAAAAAATTCAAGTCCTCTTGAATTTGAAGTTGTCCACAATCTCCATTCTTTGTATGCTCTGCCTCTGGTCCACCTTAAAATTTCTCTCATTTATCTTCATCTTTACCTTAGGTTTTAACTTTTCCATGAAAATTAGCTTCCTATCTTGCTTGCCAACACTCTGTTGCTTCATAATTTTCATCTCAACACCTTGTCCTTCTCCTATCTACTGTATCTTGATCTACAAATGTTTCCCTGTCCAAAGAGTTAGTACAACAAAGAAATGATATATTTCTTCTACCATAATACCTCCATCTTTATGCAGCTCTTTGTAGGTTTCCAATATCAACTCATCCTTAATCAACTCTTCTTCCCATCTTGACACCAACTCAATATCTTCTCCTTCTGAGATCGGGTTTTTTATTTTTTCCACATCTTCATCTTCATGCTTGGGAATTGTTGCAATACCTTTGTCTTCTTCCATGTATGCTTCTGCATATTCATACACATCTTCCTCTATTCTCTTCATTTTTCTTCTTCTTTTGACTATCTTCTTTATGGTCCATACAACTTTCTTTCTTACTGTCAAATGCCAACTGAATGCTTGTCTATACAACTGTTCCATCTTCATTTGGAACTCCAACTCTATTCTTTCAATGGCTTGCTTCAACTCAACTATCTCTTTATCAAACTTCTCTTGTCTTTTCCTCTTGTTCCTTTCTTCCTCTTCATACAAATGCATCTTCAACATATCCATCTTATCCTCTACTCAAGCAAGCTTCTCCTTGCTTCACAACTCACTTTTATTAACATTCTTTGCCTTCTCTTGGCAGCAACTAGGTTCTTCTTAACCTGCACACAACCACAACACACAAACCACAAACCAAATTTCTATTTTCCCAAATCCTTCTAGCTCTAATACCACTTTGATGCAATGCTAAAGGAAGAAAACACACCTTGACAAAATCTCAAACAATCTCTGACTATCCTTTCAATTAAGACTTCACATTTCCTTCACAAACTGAAACATGGCCAAAAACGACATGTAGACTCCTTAAAAAACTTCAAATAATAGAGACCAAAACCAATTTCCAACTCAACATCTCAAATAAGAGAACTCACAAAAATGGACTGTTCAAATCAGCTATTAGGCCATTTAGGCCACACCCACAAAGCAACATCCATTTCCCAAGCCCCTTTAACTTTTCTATTGCCACAAACAAGTATAATAATGTATGCACAACCACATTATTCCATTCCCCATGTTCTAAACATGATGCATCAATAAAACACTTACCTTGAACCTTATTTTTGCTCCAAAAGATGATTGTTCTGACCAGCCTAACTAGGCTTCCAATAATCATTCAATATTTCAACCATAAACACTTTCTTGCACTCTTAATTTGGTTATAAAGCATACAAAACTTCTCAAATAAACACTCTTCAAATAATTTCCATAGCCCTTCAAGATAAAAGATAATAAATTTTGTCCTAACTAGGACTATGTTAGCTTTGCCACTATAGGACAGTCTCTATTTTGGACACAAAGGTTAAGCTTTCACTACTCTCTATCAAAAAAAAGGATCCAAATACACCCAATCACCTCTTAAAAACAATATAACTCATGAAGAACTTAATAATCACAATCACAATTCATAATATCCTCTTTGTATTCTGGTTTTACTAGTATTTTGCAACAATAACAAACCTAGGGCTTATTGTTTTTGGTATCTCCAGTCTCAAAAAATCTTAACCAATCATTCAAGCATCTTTATTTATACCTGCATAAGCTTACTTAAACATCAAAATTCCTTTTTAATCGTTTCTTTACCAAACCCTTAGAGAGGTTCCTTTCATAAACTCTATTTTACAGACTGTGTACAGATTTATAGTCAAACCCTACAAGTTTCCACACATAAGCCCTTACCACTCAATTTGAAACCTTTCAAATATGAAAATATATGCAACCAGGAGTATCTTCACCAATTATCAAGTGTTTTCACCATAAATCATGAGAGAGACACAATTTACAATATCTTTGCTTACCCTAACAGAGGGTTTCAACTGTTTGTAGAAAAATTGCAAGAACTTTCTCAAAATCCAACCAAATTGCATGAATCAAGAATGAAATGGAAGGTGAATGAAGGAATCAACACTTACAATCAATTAAACATGTATTATTTCTCGTACAAATCTGTACAAGGGCCTAGAAACACTGATTTTTTGGAAAATAAGTATAAAAATAGAGCTTTTCATTGATTTTATTCAACTACTCAATCACCCACGCCTTCCAAAGTGTTTACAAAGCCTTTTAAAGGAATTTCATACATGAATATTGAGCTTCTAACTACCTCCAATTAGGAAAAACTAACTTGACCTTTCACCTTCCAAGTTTACATCTTTTTTTTTGCAATTTTGCAAATTTTGTGACAACTTTTACATTTATTCAGATTTTGACATCAAACTTAAAACTTGACCTCCTAAGTACTTTAATACATGGAAAATGACCCTTGAGAAATTTTGGAACAACAAAATTGATCATCCTTTCAAAATTTCTTCAAGGAATCACAAGGTTGCCATGATGCTCCTGCATCATGATTTGGAGCTGCTACGGAATTCAAATGAGGTGGTGAAGTTTTTTCCTTTCCTGATAGATTTAAAGGGTTTGGCTCTCATGTGGCATATAATGATCATCGTCATGGTTGTGGAGTATATGAAGAAGTTTTTCGAGCTCAAGGTTGTGAAGGACATTGACTGGATTGTGGACTTTGAGGCCTTTGCCAAGGCCAATGGTTTTCTGTGAGTATGGGAATGTTAGGGTTTGAAATTTTCTCTGTGTCCTGGTATAGTTCAAGTATGGTAGTGTTGTTAGTAGTTGTAGTCTGGTTTTTGTAATTTTTGTAAGGATGGTTCTTTTGCTTTTCTGCATTTGGATGGTAGTAGTGTATGGATGGTGGTCTAATTAGTAGGTAGTAGTGGTTGGGGTTGCTTGGGGACTATGGGTTGAGGTCCATTTTTATTCTACTCAAGTTTTGAATGGGTTTTTCCATTGACGGTAGTAGCAATTATCAGTTTGGCATATAAATGGATTTGATAGTTTCCTGCTTTAGCAGACGATTGTAAACTTTATTTTAATCAATATAAATCTAAATCTTACGTATAAAAAAAAAATCATTATTATCTATCTAGATTACCTCACCATATTCTTAAACAAAAGGAAAAACTATTTTAAGGACCTAGAGGTGGTTCTTCAAAGATGTAGAGAACAAATTATATCTTTGAACACCAAGAAATAAGTTTTTTGGAGTGACATAAGGTAAGATTTTGGGACACATTATTTCAAAGGAAGGAATCAAAATTAAATTTGAAAGGTCAAGAGATATTTATCAATTATTTCTACCCTCTAATAGAACTAGTGTCAAGTCCTTCATATAAGTGAATTCATTGAGAAAATTTATGCCTAATTTCTTAAAAATCATAAGGCATATCACATAAATTATGAAGGAGAAATAAGGGTTTAAATGGAACTGTTATCACCTGAAGTTGCACCCTTGTTGAACCAGATGTTCAACACCTCAGTGTAACATGGGAAGACCTCGAAAGATGTGGGTTTCTTTATAGATAGAGGTCAACCTCTGGAGAAGGCCGGCTTCCTTTGGGTATCACCTAAGACTACTAATTTTTTGAAGGAAAAGGGAGAGAGATAATGCATAAAAATAATAATTAAACTCTAAGGTGATGCACCGAAATGACAGGAACAATGAGATACTCGATTTGCACTTGAATACTGATGACAGCCATGGGACTGCACAACAAGATCCTGTAGATCACACATTCAAACAGGTTTGACATGCACATGCCCTCAAGAAGGAAAGGCAGATTTTCACAAACTAGAAGCTCATATGTAGGATTGAATAAACATAGTTTGTAACCTACATGATACTACTTCTGCAAAGAAAGGCACGACATGAGACAAAAGCTATAAGGAAAGAGAAAATTTCACTAAGTAGCTCAATGAATCAAAAAAGAATGCACAATACTTCACAAGAATCAGAAGGCAAAAAGATGGACCATCAATGGTAACCAAGGTAGATTTTGTATATCATGTTCCAAATTGAGTTACAGAAATGTGCTAGTCTGAGAGAGGACTGCAAAAGGGTCACAGACTTCAGAGAAGCATACCTCAAAACTCCCTTACAAAAAAGGCAAAAAATGCCTTATATACAGAAAAGATCTCGGCCCCTTAGGGTTTACAAAATATCTATCAGAAAGATCAGCCTTTTGATTTTTCATGTAGTTAATGTTGCACCCTGCGTATCCCTGTCGGTGAAGAGTCATCCCCGAAGAAGCCTCCTAATCTTTTTGCAACCACCGCATTCACTTCTGATCTCGTGTCGATCTTTGAATCCCCCCCAGTCGAGTTGCTTTGAATCCTCCTGAGCTCACGTTGCTTTTCCTTCTATTAATCACCTTCACCCTGGTCAGACTACCACGGCTCGCCTCAGCTCCCCCTAGTTGGTTCAGTGCATTCCACGTAGATTCTATAGGTGGTCAGAACTCTTTTGAAAAGAATCACATCTCGGCGAGACACTAAAAGTGTCTCACCGATGCGATTATTCCCTCTGAAACCATCAGCAAGACACAATTCTGTCACTGAGACATCATCATGAATTCTCTATTCCTTAGCGAAGGCATCAGTTTTGGGAGGCTTCACTGGTCGGTGAGACCCTGTGGCGAAGGGATCCTTCTCCCCATGGCGACCTCTTTGCTGTCAGTGATACATCAGAGTCGGGGAGACCTTTCTCCGACTTGAATGCTACGTCGAAGACTCCTTAAGTCGAAGAGACCTCTGGCCTTCAGCAAGACATTATGCCGAAGGCTAAATCCTTATGCCGATGGTGGAAAACCCTTTCAACGAGAGCTCTTTTATTCAGTGAGACATCTTCAGGGTCTTGGTGACTCTTCTCTCTGAGGATTTTCATGCTGAACCTAAGCTAGGTAGGCCCCCGTGAGACCCTTGCAACCTAGCATCATATTCATGACTTTTGCTCTTGTGTGAATGCTCCATTTGACCTCTCAAACCTCTGAAACATAATCTATCTTGCCCGATGAGCCCATGGGTAAAAATTAGGTAACATTTCTAGCGACCTTTGTTAGATGTTTGCCCGCTAAACACAGAACCAGTAGCCTAGGCCTATCCATTGGGCATGGAGTCATTGGGAAAAACTTAGGAATAGAATTTGAGTAGCCTTGCACATGACTACAGCACATTGTTACTCGAGAAAAAGTTCATTTGGAAATTTATTGAAAATAGGAAAAATTGTTGAATGGAAAATACTAATTGTGTTGAAACAACACTTAGGGAATAAAATCTATAACTAAACCTATTCTACCCTAAACTAACCAGTAAGAAAACTAGTTAAACAAAATCATTCACAGGATGGTTAAAATAGCTACCTTTTCTCTTCAAAGTACAATGGCCTTCAAGCTTAATGGCAGTCGAATAGAGATGGTATACTGAAAAATGTTGAAAAAAGAAATGCACTACCTCATGAAAGAGATCAACAAGTTCACCTACCTCTCTAGATAGATCATATACATTGCCGACCAAAGTAGGACAAGTGAACTGAACATATTCTTGCTTGGCTATCAGTGCATCTTGGATATCTTCTTTTGTTGTACCTTCATGTGTAGGTACAAGGTTGATTCTTGGTGTTGTATTGGACTCCATCCAAACTAGGTACCTGATTGGACAGCCTCTGATAGGGGAAAAGCTTGAACCTTCCTTGATGGCCTCTTGTTGATCCCTAAGGACTTCATCTTTTGCTTGAAAAGATGTTGATTGGAGATAACATGTAGGTTGTTCATTAACTGCTACAGTTTGGTCTTCTCGATCAATTGTTCCTTCTTTCAACTCTGCAAAGAAAAAGGAGTCCTACTTCTTTGCATCATATTTAACAGTCTCTGAAAAGAAACCATTAACATTTTTTATGGTTGGATCTTCTTGACTAAGAAGCTGATATCCCTGTTGGATAACTGAGAACAAATCTTCAAATTGTGGCTCCCTATGCTCTTTGTTCATGGAAAAATACACCTCCTCTTCGAAAAAGTGGGGAAGCTCATCTAATAAGACCACAGGCTACAAGGCATCATCTTCCACAACTTCTTCAATAGTCTCATCAACTTGAATGGGCTGGCCACATGCTTCCCTTTCATATGATACTAGTTCATCATCTATGTTAGAACAAAAAGCTTCTATGATATCATCTAACTCATAATCTTGCATTAAGTCTAGATGAATTTTATCATTTAGTTGCTCCATACCAGGTGTAGATGCTATCATGCATGTGAGATCTTGATCTTCATCGACAAATTGAGGAAGCTCATTGAACAGGTCAGTGATATTCTCTGGCTGTCCCAAATCAACTGGTAAAACAGGAACCTACATGTTCTCTTCAACTTGCTCAACAAAACTAGGTAGCTGGTCAAGCAAGTAAACCAATTGTTCTTCCTCGTGTGGCTCCTTTTTCAGAGAAACTTGAGCATCCTCTGTCTGCAAGTGGAGCTCCTTGACTAGAAACTTTTGGATTGTTCTTTCAACCATCTTATAAACAGCGTCAGAAAATCTTTCAAATGATTCAAAATCCAAGGGGTTCAGTAGGGGATTTCATTGAACATTGTCTCCACATGTACTATTGTTGTTTTGTTGACTGCTTCTAATTAACAACTGCCCAAATTGTTCGATATCTTCCAGTTGTTCAATCCTTTGTTGTTGCTGCTTTATGTATTCCTCCATAGCTAGATGTAACAGATTTGGAGTTCTAGTCTCTTTCGTGGTGAATGAACCAACTTGATCACTAGGCTGCTCTTCCTCTGCAACAACTCTCTTCTCTTTGGAACTCCCTTCAAGCTGCCTCTTTTGAAACTCCTCCATCAATTGGTGCTAATCATTTGAGTAAGCTTGAGTATTCTGCACCTGAGCAAAGAGTAGCTTCATTTGTTCTTCCTTAGCATATACTTCCTATTCGAGGCATTCCTCGAACTGGACTCTCTTTGCCACTCTTTTTGGATCATAAAAATAGACTTGTTCAGCCATCTCTTGTTGCCGCATAATGGTACCCTGTTGTACCTTAATATCAACCAACATCTTAGATAGGTATGCAAGCACCTTACTGATATCATTAATCTCCATATTGTGAAGACCTTGATTCAAATCCCACAAGATATGGTCAATCTATTGGAGCAGGTCCAAAATGTTCTAGTATGGGTGTGTAGGAGCAACATACTCATGATATGGAGGGCAATAGTAAGCATCTTCATGAATATTTGACATCTTTTCAATCTAAGAGCTGGAAACTCAGAATTAACAAATTATTTTAAGACATACCAACACTTGTGCCTGTAAAACCAGAAGATCTGAGCTTGGAGTTGCCAGGTGTTGTTCAAACTACCTCCAAAGGCTGGAAGATACTGAGGTAGACACCAAATCCCTCAATATGTTGAATTTATCAATGATGCACTAGTACACAGAGTTGCCATGATATGTTGATGTTAACCTCAGAAAGGCCTGAATCTTACTGGTTGCATATCAAAACCAATAATAGATAAGAAAAATTTCAAACTGTCTGCTCAATGGTCCCACCGGGCGTGCCAAAAACTGTTATCACCTGAAGTTGCACCCTTGTTGAACCCAATGTTCAACACCTTAGTGTAACATGGGAAGACCTCCAAAGATGTGGGTTTCTTTATAGACAGAGGTCAACCTCTGAAGAAGGCCGGATTCCTTTGGGTATCACCTAAGACTACTGATTTTTTGAAGGAAAAGGGAGAGAGATAATGCATAAAAATGAAAATTAAACTCTAAGGTGATGCACCAAAATGACAGGAACAATGAGATACTCGATTTACACTTGAATACTAGTGACAACCATGGGACTGCACAACAAGATCCTGTAGATCACACATTTAAACAGGTTTGACATGCACATGCCCTCAAGAAGGAAAGGTAGATTTTCACAAACTAGAAGCTCATATGCAGGATTGAATAAACACAGTTTGTAACCTACATGATACTACTTCTGCAAAGAAAGGCACGACATGAGAAAAAAGCTATAAGGAAAGAGAAAATTTCACTAAGTAGCTCAATGAATCAAAAAAGAATGCACAATACTTCACAAGAATCAAAAGGCAAAAAGATAGACCATCAATGGTAACCAAGGTAGATTTTGCATATCATGTTCCAAATTGAGTTACAGAAACGTGCTAGTCTGAGAGAGGACTGCAAAAGGGTCACAGACTTCAGAGAAGCATACCTCGGAACTCCCTTATAAAAAAGGCAAAAAATGCCTTATATACAAAGAAGATCTCAGCCCCTTAGGGTTTACAAAATATCTATCAAAAAGATCAGCCTTTAGATTTTTCATGTAGTTAATGATGCACCCTGCGTGTCCCTGTTGGTGAAGAGTCATCCCCGGAGAAGCCTCCTGATCTTTTTGCAACCACCGCATTCACTTATGATCTCGTGTCGATCTTTGAATTCCCCCCAGGCGAGTTGCTTTGAATGCTCCTGAGCTCACGTTTCTTTTCCTTCTGTTAATCACCTTCACCCTGATCAGACCACCACGTCTCGCCTCAGCTCCCCCTAGTTGGTTCAATGCATTCCACGTAGATTTTGTAGGCGGTCAGAAATCTTTTGAAAAGAATCGCATCTCGGTGAGACACTAAAAGTGTCTCACTGATGCGATTATGCCCTCTGAAACCATCGGCAAGGCACAATTCTGTCGCTGAGACATCATGACAAATTCTCTATTCCTTAGCGAAAGCATCGGTTTCGGGAGGCTTCACTAGTCGATGAGACCCTGTGGTGAAGGGATCCTTCTCCCCATGGCGATCTCTTTGCTGTCGGCGAGACATCGGAGTTGGGGAGACCTTTCTCCGACTTGAATGCTACGCCGAAGGCTCCTTAAGTTGGGGAGACCTTTGGCCTTCGGCAAGACATTATGCCGAAGGCTAAATCCTTATGCCGATGGTGGAAAACCCTTTCAACAAGAGCTCCTTTTAGTCGGCGAGACATCTTTAGGGTCTTGGAAACTCTTCTCTATGAGGATTTTCATGTTGAACCTAAGCTAGGTAGGCCCCCCAAAGTGAGACCCCTACAACCTAGCATCAGATTCATGACTTTTTCTCTTGTGCGAATGCTCCATTTGACCTCTCGAACCTCTGAAACATAATCTGTCTTGCCCGATGAGCCCATGGGTGAAAATTAGGTAACAGGAACGATTCAAGCAAACAATATTTTGAGGATATCAAGAGGTCTATTGCTCATGTGTGAGTGCTAATTCATCATAGTTTTAAAAACTATTTAACCATATATTGTTATGCCTTAAAACACACTATGTCTTTAATCATATTGCAAGATAATGAACAAGAGGTAAAATCCCCCATTGCTTTCATGAATGTCCCTCTTAAAAAAAAGATCTTAATTACTCTCAAATTGAGAAACACATTTTCACTATGGTAAAGTTCATTAAAAAATTAAATTTTTTGTCTTGTGCACTCACTCTATTGTGTATGTACCTAATCTTGTAGTGAAAATTGTACTAACCCAACAAGAAATTGGTTGTAATAAAAAGAGGGCCTTGGGTTGTAAAATTATAAGAATAAGATATGGGTATGAAATGGTGGGAAAGAGGGACACTAAATAGGACTTTAAAGATCCACAATAGGTGTCTTTCCCTAGTGGCATTTCATTAGGAAAGAGATCACAAGGTGTAATGATTGACTTTCAACCTCAATGGTTAGTCAATCAGACCTGAATCTCAGTCTTTTAAGATAGTAGGGTGGATCTAAAACCCAATTAGTTGATTTTCAACATTCAAACTAATGCACAATAAGACCTAGATGATAAAATGTAAGATCTCGAAGATACAAAAATCAAATTGACAATTTGCAGGTAGATTTGAGAAGGGTCTGGACACATGTACCTGGCATAAAAATTTAATTTTGAGAACTGTTGAAAGACAGGTTCACCCAAGGGCGAATAGGTCCTGGCTAGAGATTCCAAAAATACTTTTTGCAGTCCTTTGAGTAAGATTTGAGATTCTTTTTTGTACAGGTTTCACTATCGAAAGCCGAAAAAAAATTATGTACTTGAGTTTCTGTGATTTGACAACAATCAATGCAACAAATGCAACAATGTAAAATTTCTCTTCAAGATCTTCAATCCTTCTTCAACCTGTAATTTGCACACACACAAAGAGGAAGAATTTTTTTTGTTTGAATGGGGGTTTTCCTTGGTCAAACCCCAATTTTGGTAATTAAACATTAATAAAAAAATAATGACAATGAAAGGAAATGATGAATGAAACAATTCTTGCTTACAAATAACCAAACCTTTAATGCTTGTCCTTAGAGAATAGAAGTCAGACACATCACTCCAAGGATTGATCTTTCTTTTCTTGATTGATTGGACACTTGAAAATGTTTGGATGCTTTAGGATCAACAATGCATAGTAGCCTTCACAAGATGACATGAATGTTGTTAGAGTTATCATGCATTAGCTAATAATTAATTAATCTATAATTTAGTCTAATTTATTCTCACACTTTAGCTAAACTTAGGAATGCTTTATTAGTTGAGTTAATATTAGATCATTATGTCTCATCTCATGTGATGTTGAAACTTGTCATGATTTGATCCCTTTCTCATTTAGGGCTTTGCTCGTATAAGCATTCAACCCTTATTGTAAATATCTCTCGCATATTATCTGGAGCTTTCATATCTTCTTGAAAGTCTTTTTTGTAGCTTTTCCTTGTTGATGAATATTGCACATATTTGTTTGCAGATATCTTGCGTGGAAGGTGTATTTGTTCATTGTTTGATCATGTGGCTCATAGTTTTGTGCTTGTTTCACAATTCTAACATGGTATTAGAGTGTGGATTCAGCAAACCCCTTCTCAATTTATGAGGTTATTTTTCTTTAACAAGGGTTGCAGGCTTCAGATTTGAATCCCCTTTGCTTGTTTTAAAAATTTTGGAGGTGGGAATTTTTGAAGTATTTTTGTGTGAAAAGGACCTCGCCATTGGATTCAGAGTTGTTGAGAAAGTCAGATTTGGCTTTTGTTTCGCCTAATTTGGATTTCTGACGCCATATCTATGTAGGTTTGAAGTGGTTGCTTTGTTTCCAGATCCGGAGGTTAGCTGCATTTTTGGTACATTTTGAACCAAAACAGAGGTTTCCATTGCACTCAGAAGGCCCAAAAACCTTAAGATTTCTTGTGAAATCATCAAAATCAGTGTTGGGAGCTTTTGAGGAAAAAAAATTGTAGAGGCCTATATGACCCCTGTACAGACTCCAATGCACACAGATCGAAAAAAATCGCAATAAAAATATTGCAAGTCGGCTTGTTGTTTAATTAAATTTTTTTTAGAAATTTTTAAAAAAATCAAAAGTTTTTTAAATAAAAGAAAAGTAGGTTGAATTTTGTTTATTGGGGCTAAATTTTTGCTTTGACTAATGCTTTTATATGAGGTACCTGCAGGGTACCTATAAATTGTAGGCCTTGCAGACCCCAACCAATCGCCAGCAGACTCCCTCTCCAATGTTGGCAACACTCTTCCCACCGACCAGTGTTCTTTCCCAACTGGTTGGTGGCGTCTTTTTTTTTTCCCGATTGCTGTGAAATTTACCAGTGTGACTGTGTTTTCCATTTCTTATCTCGGCAGCAGTCTTTTATCCACTGGCAACCTTCACCATGCCCAATGCGATTTCCAATATCACCTCAAAAATATTCTTTGGTAGTGGATTTTTTATTTGGCGATGAAATTTTTCTAGATCGAGGAGCAGCATTCTTTCCCAAATGGGAATTTTTGGGGAATATTCCATCTATCTGCATGTTTTTTGATGGGGATTTTTTTTGGAATATACCAACGACCAGATTTTTCATGCAAGGGGACCTGATTTTTTTGGCGAAGGGGGAATATTTTGATGACATCAGCATGAAGTCATGCTGACATCAATGGTACAAACTCTACATTACCCCCCTTTGACCCCCTTTGACCCCTCTTTGGCCTCCATGGAGCTATTTTTTTTCTTTTTCCCATACCTAGGGCATATGATATCATTTTTTAGGAAATGAGATATCGTCAGAAAGCTGATTTCATCAGCTTTCTAGTGGTGTGGGTCTCATCACCTATTTCTGCTTCTGGTGCATTCTACATTCATTTGAAGTCAAAGGAGTTGTTTTCAGTCTCGAGCTTGTAACTTTTGACTAGTTTCTCTGTTTTTCACAATCTCAGTGGCATTGGAACCATCTTTTAGAGCTCTTCAGTTCCATCCATGTATTTTTTCTAGATTACTCTTCAAGTACATTTTATTTAGGTTTTTATATTTTAGCACTCTAGTGAATTTCTTGGAGATTTTAGCTATTGGAAATTTTTTGTTTGCATGGGATGACTCGTTTTTGGCTATTCTATATGTATTTCCAGTTTTTTGTCCTATTTGGGCATTGTAGACATCTTTTTCATGCACATTCTTATTATGTAGACATACTGAGATAAAGTGCCAATCTAATGTATATTGTTTGGGGGTTTTGCACATCCTGTTGTGCCTTTTGTATTCGCACTATTCTAAAGTGCCATAGGGGGTTGATGTTTTCCTTTAGTTTTCCATCACACCTTTTTCAAGTGAGTGTTCCTTCCACAACAATAGTGAATCATAGTGATTCACGCCTCATGCATGTGTGCCCTAGTTTGCACACCCTTTTATTTGCAGGTTGTTTCTCCTACATGCACTTCTCGGTTTCACACAGTTTCAGTTTTCCTGTCATGGCTCTCCCTTTTTCAACATTATGGGGGGTTTCTACTATTGGTGCTAATGCTTCCTTAGTTTTTCCAGTTGGAGTGATCTACATATCTAGTTCTTGTTCCTGTGTACTTTTAGATGCAGCGTACATCAGTGGTTGGTTACTTGCATTTGAGGTGAGATGGATAATTTAACCTATGGACATTCTTACAATCCTATTTCTGGAGGCGACCTTTCATTTTTCATTTGATTAGAGACTTTTGGTACTTGTGTTGTTTGTATCTTCGAGTTGCAGATGTTTTCCTTTTTTCCATTTGACTTGAGTAGTGTCATTGAGGACACTCATGTAGATTATTGTCTGTCTCATGATCAATGTTATTTAGACTATTCGGTACCTATATTGTCAACTTGCATCTTGCATGTTGAGTAGTGTCATTGGGGTCACTCATGCAGATTCATGTACCACCTGTATCCTCGAGTTCCAGATGTTTTCCTTTTTTTGCCATCTTATTCGAGTAGTGTCGTTGGGGGCACTCATGTAGTATAATCTCCTTGATCTTGATATTTGTATCTTCGATTTCCAAATTTTTTTTCCTTTATTTACCATCTGATTCAAGTAGTGTCATTGAGGGCACTCGTGCAGATTCTTGTTATCTTGATCCTGGTCATCATTTGTTTCAGAGGAGGTTCTTCATTTCAGCACCATATCAGTCATCTTTGACAGCAGTCTACAACTTTGTGCTTCTAGATGTTCTACATGTTCCTATTTTTCAGGACATTGCCTTGTTTGGAGGCTTCTTCATCCTTCACTTGGATTTCATCTCTTTTTGGAGTAGAGTTTTTCCCATGATGTTTTCTCTATTTCTCCACATTATAGAGATCTTTTGTTTGTACATGGGTACCTTATTTGGCCTTGTTTGTTGGGACCCATCATGCATTCTTTTTAGGGTTTTTAGCTACTCCCTAAGTTCATCTTAAGGGGGGGTGTTAGAGTTATCATGCATTAGCTAATAATTAATTAATCTCTAATTGATTATTAATCTAATTTATTCTCACACACTTTAGCTAAACTTAGGAATGCTTTATTAGTTGAGTTAATATTAGATCATTTGAATCATTAAAATACCTCAAAAACCATATTTAAAATGGGTCATGGCAATTAAGGAGGACCCATTCACCCATGGGCGAATGGGTCTTGGCCCATCAGTCCAGGACTCTCATTCTCTAATGTGATTTAATTATTAATTGCATTTGTTAAATGTTGGTTTCCCTTTCGGAAAACAGGATAAATAAGGCTTTGGAATGTATAATTTAGGTAATTAGAAGCTTAATTAAGTCTAACTAATTAAGGGACCCAAACAAAGTGTGAAATTGTATACCCTTTACAATTTCCTACACTACAGGGTAAAATTACAAAGTTGTGTCACACTTTTGGCTAACTTATCAGCACAAGTGATTTAAATATTTCTAATAAAAAATCAATTTTGGTCACACATATAATCTACTAAGATTAGTTCTAGCTAAGTTAGATATGCCTATAACTTTTCTAGCTAAAATTATTGGCTAAATGCATATGTAGTACCAATTTGCAGCCAATTTATCAAACTATATATATATATATATATGAAAAACTTGATGTTTCAACAACTACTCATGTAAATAAGATTTTTTAAAATATAAAAATACCCCTTTGTAGATCTATAAGTGTAGTTTTATTAAATATATAGTTTAATTATTATTTATATTTTAATTTTTAATTTTTACTAAAAGTAGGTTATAAGCACAAAAAATATTAGGTTAATTATCATGTCAAGAAAAACTACTAAAACTTATTAAAAATTTGAAAAAAATATGATGCACTAGATAAAAGCTTTAATATCAAGATGGTATTTTTTTCTATTTTAGATAAAGAGTTAATATGAAATTTGACCTCGAATGGAAACAATTGTGTTTTTAATACTCACACATTTTAATATTTATTTAAAAAAATTATCAAAATAAAAAACCCATGTACTAAAGTTTCAAGTTATAAATACACAAACAAAATTTGAAGAAAAAAAATCTATATAAACATTGACATCTCATGTAACTTCATTTTTCAACATCTTATCAACAACTAAATTATAGTGTCAATTTATAAAAAAGTATATTCAATTTTAAAAAAAAACAAATCAAAATTATACAAACATAATAATACTAAAAAATATACATTTTATTAGTTTTTATGATTTTGAAATTCAAAACATATATGCCACTTTTTAGTGATTCAAGTTTAAAAGTTGGATTACTGTTGCTTGTTCCCTTTATAAAAGTGTGACACAATTTTGTACTTTTACCCATATAGAGATAAAGCTAAAAAAATTGGTTAGGGGTAGGGTAATTTGTAAATTTATTGTAAAAAATGAGTTGGAAGTCGAGAAAGACACTCCTCTCATGAGAATTCCAACCTTAGGCTCAAAGTATCTAAGCATGTTATCTAGAGAGATACTTTATACAAAAGAGGTTTGGATGGAACATTATTAAAGTGTGTAGATAGAGAGGAATAAAATAAATTGTTGAATTTGTCATAGTGAAGCATGTGGAAGACATTAATCTTTCTTAGTTATTGCCTTTAAGATACTAAGGAAATATTATTATTGGTTGTAGCGTTGAAAAATATACACCTTTACATTTTCACACTATGGTTGCATTCTCTTAATTAATTGGACTTAATTAAGCCTTTAATTGGCTCAATTATGCATTCACAAGCCTAATTAATTTTGTTTTCTAAAAGAGAAACCCACATTTAATCAATGCATACACTTAATTACACATCTTGGAAAATGTGTGTTCTAGGTTTAGGGCATAGGTCACCCTTAAAACTTGGAACTCATTTTTTAATATGTTTTTGGCACCATTTTAATTATTTAAATTCAAATTGCAAAGGTTGGCTTGTGGTGTTTAATTGTCAGATAATTAAGGAAATAACTATAAATACAAGGTCTTTTTATCAATTCAAATCCTAAGACTTCAAGAGATCAATCCTAAGAGCAAAGATTATTGTCAAGAGCATTAGAGAGAAAATTTATCAGTCATTTATTGCAGCATTCAAGATCCTATCATGATGTCAATATTTATGTGTGCTCATGCATGTTTTTGAGCTAACATTGTGATGTAGGTTTCAAGTTTCAAGCAATCATTCAAGCATCAAGATCTATTAAGCAATCAAGCCATTTCATGCAAGATCCAATCCTTAGAGAGATGTGTTAGAATTCAGTCCTCTAAGGGCATCCATTAAATGGTTTGGTGAGGTGTAACAAACTTTGTTCATTCATCAATTATTTTATTTAATCATTATTCCAGTATCAAGGTTTAATTACCAAACTAGGGTTTGACCAAGGAAAACCCTTATCTACCAAAAACAAAACAAAAAATCTCCTCTCTTTGTGTTTACATATTTGAAAGTGAAGAAGGATTGAAATTAGATCAGAAGTGCAATTTTGCAAATTATTCAAAGTTGTCATCAAAGTTGTCAAGACACAAAAACTCACCTACAGGTTTTATTTTTGGTTTTTTGATAATCAAACCTGGTGGAATCAAAAGCTTATATTTGGGATCTGAGAATTGCAAAAAGAATTTTCAGACCCATGTATAGAGACCCATTCGCCCCTGGGAAAATATGTCCTTCAACAAAGCCTAAAACCCACTTTTGGAGCTAGGTAAATGCCATCCTAACCTTCTTAGATCTATTGGTTAATGGTTGTTTTTGTTAGTATTATCATAATACTTCATGTTCCAAGTGTTATATCTCATAGTTTTGATTGTAAAAGTACCTTTATTCTTCTCCCAAAATTGTTGTTCAGTCATTTTTGTCATAAGGAAGTCAAGGCAGCATAGTGTCCAAACCTAGGGTTGACTCACCTTGAGAGTTGCAAGTCAATTCTAATCATTTGTGGCACTATCCCTCTTTCTAATGAACATGGAAAAGGTGGATTTTTTATTAGGTGGACACCCCCTTTTGCTTTTTCCATAGGTCCCTCATCTCATGTCTCATGTTTTTAGGTCTCTCATCCATCTCCTCCAATTTTCCTATGGTTCATTTTGGTGAACCTGACATTGTACATCCTAAATTATAATTTGGATACATTCAAAACCCTAGATCTAGATTTGCATTAGTGTGATTTGAATTGCATTTAGGGTTTAGTTTTGCATGTTTGCATCACTTAAATTCATAAAAAATTAAAAAAATTGCATTAAATTTGAATACATTGCATTGTAATTGCATCAAGACTGTCTTTCAATCATTTAGATTCAAATTTTAGTTCAAAATTGTATTTTGAAATTTGTCACTTTTCTCATTATTTGTCACTAATTGCACTTGCATTAAGACACCTAAAACTGGAAAAATCTATCACTGAATTCACATCTTGGTGCAGGGCACCTAAACCTTCATAATCTAAAGGGAGTCTAATGTTGTTTTTTTTGTTTAAGTCATGTTTTTGTTTGAAATAAGGTCTTTAAAGACCATTTTACATGTTTTGGGTCAGTTTTGGTTAGGTGGGGTCAGTTTTGTAGGAAGTTGTCCATTTTGTAAAAAGTTGCAAAAGTTGCATAAGCAACTTGTGCATTTTTGGGTTTTAGGGAAGATGAACCATTGGGGATTTGAAAGTCAGTTGGAAATGGTTGGATATGGTTGGTAAATGTTAAATATTATTTTTTAATGGTGAATACAAGGTTTTGGTGATTAATTTTAAGATTGAACATCAATAAAACTCTTTATTTTTGTGTTTTCCCATTGAATTTTGTTGTTGCACAGAATAGTACAGCCCTATATGGCCTAGAAATGGGTTAAGCTTCATTGGAGTTGATGTGGAATTAAATATTTTATCTATTTCATTTGGTTTCATCTAATTTCATTAAGTTTGGAGTAAATTAGAGCCAATTTACTAAAAGTTGCTTGAAACCCTTATTTTTGTGAGTTTTGATAGAAAATCATGAAGTTCTTCCCATTCCACCGATGAACCAGCCCTAAACTTGGTGGATTCGGTGTAGATATGTTAGGTTTTTTGTTCATGATGTTTGTAGGAGTAGGGGAGGAAGGTTGGCGACAATTTGTTGATGTCCTAGGCTAAAAACCCCATGTTTTTGGCGTAAAAGTTGCATAGGAGTTAGGGTTTGTAGGAAAACCCTTGATAAATTGTTTGTAGTGATGGTAAATGTTTGGTCAGACCCTATTTGACATGTTTGAATCCTTTTATTGAAGATTTTAAATTAGGAGATTGAAAATCATAGTGGTGCCTTGTTGAACTAGCCTAATTAGGCCGAATTTGCAGCGTAGCAGTCAAAATTTGAAGGGTTTTTTCCAAAGTAACCATACCTACAAATTTGATATGTTTTCAAATGGCTTAAAGGGTATCTTTAATGGTGTTCAAATTTTTGGTTTGAAGTCTTCTCTAAAATTAAAACCCCTGTTTCAATTACTCTTAGGAGAATGGAAGGATTTGTGAGAAAACCACCAAGTTAGGGTTTTAGAAGTGCAAAGTTTGTTTGATTGTGATTGTGGTTAACCTCCACCTTTCTCTGCATCAAATTGGTATCAGAGCATAGGTAGGTTTGTAAAAATTTAAAGTGTGAAATAAGAGAGAAAGGTTGAAGTGAAAAAGAGAACAAGATGCCTCCAAAGGGTAACCCTATGGCTATGAAAATGAATGAGATGAAAGAGAAAACTGCAAAAGAGATTAAGAGATTGAGTGAAATACAAGATATGGTGGTATCAAGGCTTGAGGTTTTTGAAACCAGACAAAGGAGAGGTATGGTCATGGGTGATGAGAGTGACCCCGAAGAAGGGGAAGAGGAGAATGAAGAAGAAGAAGAGGAAGAGGAATTGGATCCTGATGAGCAGAGGATGGCCAAGCTACTGAGAGCAGTCAAAGAAGATAAACACAAGGTAAAAATTGATTTACCTGTGTATGGAGGTAACTTGAATGATGAAGATATTTTGGATTGGATTGCAACACTTGATAATTACTTTGAATGTGAAGATATACCTAAGGAACAAAGGGTAAAGATAGCAAAAAAAAATTGAAGGGTCATGCCTTGTTATGGTGGGATTATGAGAAAACTAAAAGGAGGAAGAAAGGCAAGTCAAAAATTGCCTCTTGGGACAGAATGGTGACCAAGCTTAAGGGTAAGTTCTTACCAGTTGATTATGCAATTCAATTGTACAAGAAACTTCAAAATCTTAAACAAAGGGATATGGATGTCAAAGCCTATACTGATGAGTTTTATAAGCTAAGTATAAGATCAAGTCACATGGAGGATGATGTGGAGAAGGCAGCTAGATACCTTAGTGGGTTAAGATTTAACATTCAAGATGAGTTAACTTTGGCAAATCCAAAAATGGTTGAGGAATGTTTTCAATTGGCAATTAGGGCAGAAGAAAAGCTAAAGAGAAGGAAAGACAAACAAAATAGGGGCAAAGGCAGCAATTTCAAAGGAAGAGGATCAATTTCTAACCCAAGGAAGTCATATGAGGGCCAAAAAGAAGCAAGAAAATTCCAAGACCAAGTTGCAAATCAAATAGGTGGATTTAGAGGAGGTAGATCAAGCTTTAGAGGAAAATTTGGAGGTCAAGGAAGAGGATATAGTGGATTCACAAGAAGATGTTACCAATGCAACAAGTTTGGACATCAAGCATGGAAATATAATGAAGGTCGGGCCTCTACTTCACATGGAGGAGAAAGGAATCAATTGGTACAAGAAGAGGACAATGAGAGTGTAAACTCTCCGTCACAACATGTTGCTCCATAGGTTGGTGAATCACTCATGGTAAGAAGAACTCTTATCAAAGCATCGGTAGAGAAGGAGCCACCAAAAAGGAAGACTCTCTTCAAGACAACTTGTAAGTGCTTGGGTAAGGTTTCTAAGTTTGTAATTGATTCAAGAAGTACAGATAATATGGTTTCAGTTGAGATGGTTGAAAAACTTAAGTTTCCTAGAATACCACATACTACCCCTTACAAAGTCTCTTGGTTGAATGAGGGTCAATATGTTTTGGTAAATGAGCAAAGTTGGGTGGAGTTCAATATAGGAGGATACATTTGACATACTACCCATGGATTTATTTCATTTGCTACTAGGGAGGCCTTGGCAATTTGATAGGCATGTTATGTATGATGGAAGGAGGAATACTTATGAGATAGAAAAATATGGGGTCTCCTATACCTTGACATTATTGAAGGAGGAGGACAAAGTAAAAACTAAGGGAGCTAATGTGTTGATGGTAGGTAGGAAGGAGTTCATAAAAGTAAAAGAAGAGGAGAACATGGACCTTGCAACCACCCCTAAACCTAAAGATATTATGACAACAGACATGAAGAATGACTTGATTTTGGAGATCCAAGGTTGGCTTAAGAAGTATGTTTCTATGATGATGATAGGAGGGGTGTTCCATTCATTTTTTTCCCAAGGGCATGTTTTTTATTATATTTCTTTCATGACAAAGGTCGGTATACCTGATCAAGCAACAGTTATAGGGGCACCACAACAAATGGAAAAGATGAGAAACAAAGGTGTAGAGGTCAAGGGTAAACTACATGGGACTATGAAAAAATCCAAGCATACACTTAAAGTGAAGAAAAAGGAAGCTCATTACAAGGATGGAGGTATGGCTGCAAGTACTGATATAGGTTCAACAAAAAATTTAGGTGGAGTCAAGGATCATCTATCAAACAGGTCTCTGAAGTTGGAGCATAACCTAGGTGCCAAAGAATTCAAAAACACAAAGGACAATGCCTATTTCCAGTATTTAGTCCATTGAAAAGGTTTATCAAATGGAGAGGTCACTTGGAGGTTAGAGAATGACATGATTGAGTAGGAGTCTACTGTTGCAGCCCAGTCCTCAATGGGACTTAAGTCTATTCTTCCTGGGGAGTATGGTGTAGGGCACCTGAGCCTTCATGATGTAAAGGAATTCTAATGTTGGTGTTTTTGTGTTTAAGTAATGTTTTTGTTTGAAATAAGGTCTTTTAAGACCATGTTGCATGTTTTGGGTGGGTTCTGGTTAGGTGGCGTTAGTTTTGTAGGAAGTTGTCCATTTTGCAAAAAGTTGCAAAAGTTGCATAAGCAACGTGTGCATTTTTGGGTTTTAGGGAAGATGAACCGTTGGGGATTTGAAATTCAATTGGAAATGGTTGGATGTGGTTGGTAAATGTTAAATATGATTTTTAATGGTGAAGACAAGGTTATGGTGATTAATTTGAAGATTGAATATCAATAAAACTTTGTGTTTCTATGTTTTCCAATTGAATTTTGCTACTACATAGAATAGTACGGCCCTATACGGCCTAGAAATGGGATAAGCTTCATTGGAGTTGATGTGGAATTGAATCTTCTATCTATTGCATTTGGTTTCATCTGATTTCATTAAATTTGGATTAAATTAGAGACAATTTACTAAAAGTTGCTTGAAACCCTTATTTTTGTGAGTTTTGATAGAAAATCATGAAGTTCTTCCAATTCCACCGATAATCCAGCCCTAAAATTAGTGGAATGGGTGTAGATATGTTAGGTTGTGTGTTCATGATTTTTGTAGGAGCAGGGGAGGAAGGTTGGTGACAATTTGTTGATGTCCTAGGTTGAAAACCCCATATTTTTTGCATGAGTTAGGGTTTGTAGGAAAACCATTGAGAAATTATTTGTAGTGATAGAAAGTTTGGGAAGACCCTATTTGACATGTTTGAAGCCTTGGATTGAAGAGTGGAAGTTAGGAGATTGAAAATCATAGTGTTGCCTTGTTGAACTAGCCTAATTAGGCCTAATTTGCAATGTAGCAGTCAAATTTTGAAGGCTTTGTTCCAAAGTAACCATATTTGCAAATTTGATGTTTTAAAATGGCTTAAAGGGTATCTTGAATGGTGTTCAAATTTTGGGTTTGAAGTCTTCTCTGAAATTTATATTGAAAAACCCTTGTTTCAAGTACTACTAGAAGAATGGAAGGATTTGTGAGAAAATCACCAGGTTAGGGTTTTAGAAGTGCAAAGTTTGTTTGATTGTGATTGTGGTTAACCTCCACCTTGATCTACATCACATATACAACCTAAAATAGAGAACTCAAATATCAAACTAGAAACACGAACTTTGATTTTTTCAACCACTATACACAGACCCATTTGCCCTTGGGAAAACCTATCCTTGTACATTTTATTTTTCAAATTTTTGGGCATCATTTTGTCTCAGATTGCTTCATTTCATTCTATTATCAGATCCATGTTTCAGTTTCAGAAAATAGAAAATTTGTACTTTCTTGCATTAAGTTCAATTGGTCAAATTATTTGCATTGTTTGAAATCATAATTGGCATTAAAAAGACATCATTTTTTAGGTTTTTGCATAGCATAATCAATAAATTATCATGTTTCAAATCTGAAAATTGAAAAATATTTTCACACTTGCATTGTGATTCCTACTTTTGGGTGTTTATTACATTTGCATAGAGCCTTTTCTCCATTTTGGGTGCATTTTGGTTTGGTGAAACTTGTATGAGATTCACAACCTGGTGTCCTATTACCAATACTTTAGTGAGACATAGTTCAAGACTCATTCCATCCTGCACTAGTACATCCATTTTGGATCTTGAGTTTTCTAACTCTTTCACTAATAGTGTTGACACTAGTCAAGCCATTATGGACCATAGCTTTGATACCACATTTACCATGACTACTTTACCAACAACCAATGTAACTGATGTTGAAACAATGGTTGCTAATTTCCCTCAAGGGAAGCTAAAACAAATGGAAAAGCCTTAGAAAAACTTCAAAACTTTGTGAGCATTGAATACATTGCTAGCACTACAATTCCTATCATAGATAACATGAGGAAAATGCTTGATAATGAACAAGGAATAGAAATTGTGTGTAGCCTAGCCCATATAATTTACAATCATGTTCCTACAATGGCTACTTGCACTCAAACTCTGGGGTACACTCAAAGTCAAGTTGGAAATCAAATTCCTCCTTCTACAATTGTGGCCTTTATTCCTACATACACTCATCCAACTGTTACTACAACAAGGCAACCCACTAGCAATGTCAATACAACTTTAGGTATTTCCATTGGGAATCCTTTTGGCTTCGTGAATTCAAATCTTATATCTCCTAATCCATCACCTCTCACAAACTTCCAATTCACTTGTTCTCCCAATACATATACACCTCCATCTCTAAGCACAACCAATGATTTTTTCCTTAACCAACATTTGAAAAATGTTTCATCTCTCCAACAAATTTCCACATTAAACCAAAACCAAAATGGCCAACCTTCACAATATGTCAAACGAAACCCTTTATCCTTGGAGATATTGAGAGCATGAATGCCACAAGGTATAGAGATTCCTAGATTTGAGAAATATTGTGGTAAAGGAGATCCTAGTAACCATGTCTCAGCATACACAACCTTATGTAGTGACTTCATCTTCAAAGATAAGCTCTTAGCTAAAATTTTCCCTAGGTATTTGAAAGATATAGCCTTGGAATGGTTTTTCTTTTTACCAAATAATTCAATTAGTTCATTCAATGAGCTTTTTGATGCCTTCCTCAACCATTTCCAAGTGCACATTGGTCCCAAGATGACCTTAGCTGATTTAATGAAGTGTAAACAAAAGGATGATGAAAATATCATTGATTTTATAGCACGATATCAACTGCTTTACTCACAAATCAAAATTAAGATTCCCAATGTCGATCTTCAAAGAATGTCCATTGAAAATTTACAAAACAAAATCCAAGTCAAACTTGGGATGATGAAATTTCCTTCCTTTACACATTTGTGCATGGATCTTCATGACTATCAAAATTCAATTAGCCATCGTGAAATAAAAACTCCCTCTAATCGCCCTGAGAAATTTGAGTTTGTGCCCCATAACAATTTCCAACCATTCAAAAAAAAAATCTTTTTATAGATAAACCCACCTCAAACAAGTCAACATGTTGAGTCACAAGTGGTTGTCATAAAAACAACAACTCCATATCAATTCAGAGAACACAATAGACAATTTACCCTATTACCTAATACCCTCCATTCCATCATGTTGCAAATTTTGGTTAAGAACCTAATTACCTTACCTCCCATCAGAACCATTGATCATACAAAGCCCTACCTTTGAATTATAATGCTAATTCCTTTTTCCATTATCACTAGCACAATGGACAATATACTAAACATTGTAAGCGTCTTAAACACATCGTGCAAGACCTCATTGATTCTAATCACATCTAGATTTGTGGTGTTAATGATCAAGTAAATAAATCCATTGCCCCACCCAACCAAGATTTTTATTTTTTTACTAATCCCATGCCAAATCATAACATCTTCTTTGTGAAAACTAGTGATAACAAGAATGATGTGATGAGTGTTGGCATGACTGATGATAACATGAGTGATAATGAGGATGATTCTATAGATACTATGGTTAACCTCATTGACGTTCAACCTCGTAAGGGCCAAACCAAATTATCTATGAACATTGCTTTCTCACAAAATGACATAATCAAACATGCACCCAATGGTCCTATTTACATTACTAGAAGAATTAATGACAAGCCACTAGTACAAAAATAATAATATATGATTAAAAAAACTACTAAAAACTGCATATAAATGACCAAACATGATCACGCGACCATTAGTTTATTATCAGTCATTTATAACATGACCAAATTGATGACTAAACCATTTTTAGTCATTTATTGGTTGTTTTGATTGATCGATTGGGTAGTATATTTAGTCATTGATTTAGTCATTGATTGTTGTAATCTGGTCACTTATTTAGTCATTTTTTATTCACTGATATATTTAGTCGTTAATTTACTCATTGATTGTTGTTAACTAGTCACTTATTTAGTCATTTTTATTCACTGATTTTTGTCCATTGGTAGTGTATTTAGTCATGAATTTTAATCATCATTTTGATCAATTTGGTAGTATATTTAGTCATTTTTATTCACCGATTTCACTAGTCATATATTTAGTCATATTTATTCACTATTCACTATTTTTTGTCAATTGGTAGTATATTTAGTCAATTTAATTATTAATTGATGTCAATTAGTAGTATATTTAGTTATTTTAATTGATTGATATTTGAGGATTTAAACATAAAACATAGAAATACACATCAATCATCAATTGCACACAATAAGATAGCCATTGAGAAGGAAAAATCATTGAACTTTATTAAAATTAGAAAGGTGTTCTTACAACTTGCACAAGTCTAAAATATCTATCAGCTTGCTTGAAAAATTCTTAGAAATAGAGTATTACAATTTTATTTTTAGTCACAAGACTGAAAATCTGAGTTACAATGCATAGAAATTACAAGAAAGAAACTTCTCCAAAAATATTCTACAATAATGGAAACGCATGCTTGGATCCCTTCAATGCAAGCACATGTCTCTTTCATCTCTTAAAACTTCTACAATGTGGGAAATCTTCCTGGAGAAAGTTGTAATGTCTAGAATCCGAGAAGGAGAGTGTTGATCATGTCCCATATATGAAGCTCTCTCCTTCAATGTAGTCAACAATAACCCTAGAATCTTCCTCATTTATATGCAACATGCCATCTGATATGAGCAACAGGGTGTTGCATTTTCTACCATGAATGAATATGTGTCTCCTTACAACCAACAAAATTACTATTAGTCTCAATTCACCAAGAATAAAAGTGCATTGTATATTGCAAGTTTACAAAAGTAAGTCCAAACACGCAGAAAATTAAATCAATTAAAAAACTATAGCCTTGTCAAAAAATGCCTTAAACAGAGTGCTCAAGATAGGCCTAAAATATGTTGGAATATTTACCTCAATCCATACTGACATGTAACTTCTGGAAGGTAAAGTCGGTGTGACATTAATCATCTCTGGCCGACTAACTGTTCTATATCCGCTTGAAATGTTCATGTCACTGAGACAGAGTTGATGTATGGCCGAATGAAGTCTATCGATGTAACAAGGAGCATTCACTGTGACCTTTTGTCAAAGTAAAAGATCTCTGGCCGAAAGATTGTTCTTATCGGCTATCAGGGTAACACAAGGGTCACGAGGAGAAGTCTCAGCGATGAAGATAGGTCACGTCGACGGGGATTAAACTTGGTGTCTTCGCGGTGACTCAAAGACTTCGGTATGAAGTCTTGGCGACCGATGGAGAGTCTCACTGATAGTATGTGACACTCAGGGTGACATGGGATGTTCGCTATGACCTCTCGGCAAAAGTGGTAGACCATTCGGTGGAAGCTTTGTCTTTCGGTATGATGTCTCACCGAAAGTGTGGGGTCTTGCCAATAGTAGTATGGCTTCAGAGTAACATGAGAGATCTCGATGAAACCTCTTGGCGATAGTTGAATGTCTTTGCGATAGATGGGTGTCGATTCGAAACAACATGAAGTGCTCGGTGGAAGGTCTTGGCGAGAGCAAAGTATCTTGCCAATGGTATAACTCTTCGATGTGACTTTGGATGTTGATATGTGGTCTCACCGAAGAGCGATAGTCTCACCGAATGGAAAACTCACTACGACATGACTTGAAGACTTCAGCATGAGGTCTTGGCGATCTGCGGTAGTCTTGTCGATGGAAAAGTAGAGATCGATATGACTTGTGGCATTCGGTATGAGTCTTGCCGATGAGAAATATCTTGCCGATAGGAATGAAATGTTTATTGGTAGATTCGGTATGACTTGTGGCTTTTGTTATAATGACTTTCCGACTGATGGGACTCTTGGCGATATCGATATGAAGACTTTGTCGCATCGGGGAGACATTGTTAGTGTCTCACCGATATGCCAACAAAGTTTGAACGCCTTTGACCATGTGACCATCCTATGTGGCATCTCGTGGACCAATCAGAGGAATCAATTTTTTAAATGGTTGGCAGTTAGATTTTTGCAATAGTTGTGACGCTAGAGCTGAACTGGATGCAAGGAAAAATCTGCAATGAGAGGAAACTTTCTACGATGGAGCAATGGCGGATAAGGATGCATGGAGGACAAAATCAAAATGTGATAAGATAAAAGCAGATCAATTCTGAGAATTACAGGAGAGATGAGAATTGGATTCTTGTGAGCATTTTTGTAACTAGATGAACAGAAAATGAAACTACTATGAATTAATGCCAGTGAGTTGTATCTTTGATTTTGTATGTAATTTTTTGTTACTGTAATACAAAGAGTTTCAGCTTGGTGTGGTGGGTTTTTTTCCGATAGGGTTTTCCCACGTAAATTTGGTGTTCATTTGTCTTTGTGTATTTGTTATGTTTATGAAAATATTTCATGTGTGTCTTAATTAGTTTGTAATTTGAAAATTAAAAGCCCTTTCTACATTCTTCCCTGTGGTTTTGACGTTAGGAAAGTGTTTCCGCACCTTTGCTTTCCTTACAAGTGGTATCAGAGCCTGGCCAGTTGTGTTGTCCTTGTGAGTGGGTTGGGTTTTTTGTGTCAATCCTTTTCCAGTGGAAGTTTGGTAGAGGTCTGATAATTTAATTACAGATTAAGATGGCAAGCACATCCAGAAAGATGGATATAGAGAAATTCAATGGTAGCAATTTTGAGCTGTGGAAACTCAAAATGGAAGATCTATTAGTGGACCGAGATCTTTGGACTGTTGTGACTGAAACAAAACCTCAGGCCATGAAGCAAGAAGATTGGAACCTGGAAGATAGAAAATCAAAAAGGCTGATAAGGCTCTGTTTAGCTGACTCTATTTTTATGAACGTTCATGAAGAAAAGACTGCATCTTCCTTGTGGAAAAGATTGGCATCTATTTATCAAGGCAAATCCTTGGTAAAAAAATTGTTCTTAAGGAAGAAGTTGTACTCTTTGAGAATGCAGGAGGGAGGATCCATTGATGATCATTTGAACACGCTCAACATGTTGATTGCTCAGTTAGCATATGTTGGTGTGAAGACTGAAGATGAAGATTGTTGCATGTTGTTGTTATTTTCTTTGCCTGATTCTTGGGATCATCTAGTGATGGCTATTGGGAGTACAACATCCACATTCAAGATGGAAGATGTTGTTGCTTCTCTGTTATCAGAAGAAATGAGAAGAAAATCTTCTGAGATGGAAAAGGAGGCTCTGGTTGTTAGAGGTAGATCGAAGGAGAAAGGCAAGAAGAAGGACAAGAAATCCAGATCAAAATCAGAAGGGAGATCAAAGTCTCCTAGCAAGAAGTCTAAGGTGAAGTGTTGGAATTGTGGGCAACCTGGTCATGTCCGAAAGGATTACAAGGAGGAGAAAAAGAAGAAGAACTCTTCTGGCAATGATTCTTCTCATAGTGATGTAGACGCCTTCATTGTAGCTTTGGCTACACGGGCATCAGATGATGTCTGGCTGATTGATTCTGGAGCATCTTTCCACATGACATCTCATAGAGACTGGTTCACGAAGTATGAAGAATACAATGGTGGAAAGGTGTATTTGGCAAGTGCTTCATCTTTGGAAATTTTTGGTCGTGGAGAGTCAGAATTCAATTCCCTGATGGAAGAGTGAAGGGAATCAATGATGTGATGCATATACCAGGTCTGGCTCGAAATCTACTTTTTGTATGTAAGCTTAATGATATCGGAGTGTAGGTTACATTCTCTAGAAATGGTTGCAAGATGACTAGAGGCTTTATGGTGCTGGCTAGGGGTGATTGAATTGGTACCTTGTACAAGTTGGATGCACTGGTTGTCCAATGCAACAGTGTCTCTACAAAGTCACTTAAGGCTGCTCATGGAGAAAAGAAGGAAAACGTTCCTGATGGTATAAACTCCATGGAGGTTAAACTTCCAGTAGAGAAGACTATGCTCTGGCATCATAGGTTAGGCCACATTGGTGAGAAAGGTTTAAAAACCTTGAAAAATAAAAACTTGGTAGAAGGGCTTGAAGATTGTAACCTTGAGTTCGAATTTTGCGAACATTGCATATATGGAAAGCAACACCGTGTTTCATTTTATTCCAGTTCTCACAAATATTCTGGTTTGCTTGATTATATTCATTCTGATGCGTTTAGTCCAGTGAATGTTCCTTCTTTGTCTAAATCGAGATACTATGTGTCATTTATTGATGATTATTCAAGAAGAGCTTTTGTATATTTTCTGAAAAGTAAATCAGAAGTGTTCAGTCGGTTTAAGGAATTTAAAAATCTTGTTGAAAATCAGACTGGTAGAAAAATAAAATGTGTAAGGACTGACAATGGCGGTGAGTTTTGTTCAGATGAATTTGAAAGTTACTGTAAGGACTATGGGATCAAAAGACATAAGACTACACCTTACACTTCACAACAAAATGGAGTTGTTGAAAGGTTCAACAGGACAGTAATGGAAAGAGCACAAAGTATGCTGAGCAGTGTTGGCTTGGAGGAGAAGTTCTAGGCTGAAGCAGTCTCTACAGCATGTTACTTGGTAAATTGTTCTCCTAACTCTGCTCTTGTTGAGAAGACACCTTTGGAAGCATAGTCTACAAAGAAGCCCTCTCTGAGACATATTTGTGTCTTTGGCTGTGAGGCATATGCATATGTGCCATTTGAAAAAATACCCAAGTTAGAAAACAAAGCTGTAAAGTGTATTTTTATTGACTATAGTGCTGGCGTAAAAAGATACAAGCTTTGGAACCTTGAGACTGAGAATTTTTTGTACAGCAGAAGCGTTATCTTTCATGAGCTGAAGCCTTCTACATTAGATCTGCAGTCAGAGAAGAAATTAGAAAATGAAAAGGATGTAGATAAATTCCTCAGACACTAGATAAAGAGGAATTGAAAAATAAAAATGTACCCGATATTGAGGAGAGCTCAAGTAGTTCTAAAATTTCTGAAGAAGATGAAGAACCACCTCATCCTCAGCCTGTGAGGAGTTCAACTCGTGAAAGAAAGCAACCTGATAGGTATGGGTTTTCTTTGATTGAATCTACTTGTGCCTATGCTTTAATTTCTAGCACTGATGAACCTAGGACTATGAAAGAGGCATTTAAAATGTCTGATGCAAACTCTTGGTTGGAAGCCATGAATGAAGAAATGGCATCATTAGAAAAGAATGATACCTGGAGTTTGGTGCCATTGCCTAAAGGTAGAAAAGTTGTGGGCTGAAAATGGGTGTTTAAAAAGAAAATAGGTTGGGATGGCAGTGTGAAAAATATAAAGCGAGGCTGGTTGCAAAAGGTTATTCCCAGGTAGAGGGAATTGATTATGGAGAAATATTTTCTCTTGTAGCTAAGCTGACATCTATTAGATTTCTTTTGACTTGCAGTAGTGTATGACTTAGAAATTGAACAGATGGATGTGAAGACATTGTTTCTTCATGGTGATCTTGAAGAAGAAATTTATATGTCGCAGCTGAAGCACTTTGTGGAAAAAGGTAAAGAAAGACTGGTTTATAAGTTGAAGAAATCTTTGTATGGGTTAAAACAGTCTCCTAGAATGTGGTACCAGAAATTTGACACTTTTGTCTTGTCATTGGGATTTGTAAGATCAAAATGTGATCACTGTGTATATTACAAAGCTGAAAGTGATCAAGTCCTTATTATTGCTATCTATGTTGATGATATGTTGTTCATAGGCAATAGTAAGCTAATGGTTTTTGATCTTAAGTCTCAGTTGTCTGCAAAGTTTGAAATGAAAGATCTTGGTGCAGCAAGGTATATTCTGGGAATGGTAATAACCAAGGATAGAAAGAATAGAAAGCTTTGGCTCAATCAGAGTAAGTATATCATGACTGTTCTAGAGAGATTTTGTATGACTAAGTGCAAGCAGCTAGTTGTTCCAGTTATGCAGGGAACGAAGCTATCTGTTGAGGATTGTCCAAAATCTCCTACTGAGATGGAGGACATGACTAGTGTGCTTTATGCAAGTGCAGTTGGCAGCCTCATGTATGCAATGGTCTGTACAAGGCCAGACATTTCCCAAGTAGTGGGAGTTCTTAGTCAGTTTATGGAAAATCCTGGAAGGACACATTGGGATGTTGTGAAGAGAGTGTTTAGATATTTGAAGGGAACTTTAGAATATGCTTTGTGTTACCATGGCAACTTGGTTGAATCACAGAGGACTCTCAGCATTCAAGGTTATGTGGACTCTGATTGGGCAGGGGACATTGACAGCAAAAGATCCACCAGTGGATATATTTCATGATGAATGGTGGTGCAGTGAGTTGGATGAGCAAGCGGCAAGCTGTAGTCGCTTTGTCCACTACAGAGGCAGAATACATGGCAGCAACACATGCCTATAAAGAAGCAATCTGGTTAAAATGTTTGTGTTCTAACATTGGTTTTGATGCAGGAAAGATTACCATCTACTATGACAGTCAGAGTGCTATATGTTTGGCAAAGAATCCTACTTTCCATGCCAAGACGAAACATATAGATGTAAAGTATCACTTTGTACGATATATGGTGGAGGGTGGGAAGGTCTCTTTGGAGAAAGTGGATACTCTGGAGAATCTTGCAGATGCATTGACGAAGCCTATGAGCACAGACAAATACAGGTGGTGTGCCATTTGGATGGGCCTCTTGGCCCATTAATTTCAGTAGTTTTATTATGCTCTGGAGTTGTCAGTAAGGTCTTTGTCAAGTGGGAGATTGTTGGAATATTTGCCTCAATCCATACTGACATGTAACTCCTGGAAGGAAAAGTCGATGTGACATTAATCATGTCTGGCCGACTAACTGTTCTATATCCGCTTGAAATGTTCATGTCACTGAGACAGAGTTGATGTCTGGCCAAATGAAGTCTATCGTTGTAACAAGGAGCATTCACTGTGACCTTTTGTCAAAGTAAAAGATCTTGGGCTGAAAGATTGTTCTTATCGGCTATCGGGGTAACACAAGGGTCGCGAGGAGAAGTCTCAGCGATGAAGATAGGTCACACCGACGGGGATTAAACTTGGTGTCTTCGCGATGACTCAAAGACTTCGGTATGAAGTCTTGGCGACCGATGGAGAGTCTCGCCGACAGTATGTGACACTCAGGGTGACATGGGATGTTCGCTATGACCTCTCGGTGAAAGCGGTAGACCATTCGGTGGAAGCTTTGTCTTTCGGTATGATGTCTCACCGAAACTGTGGGGTCTTGCTGATAGTAGTATGGCTTCGGAGTAACATGAGAGATCTCGATGAAACCTCTTGGTGACAGTTGAATGTCTTAGCAATAGATGGGTGTCGATTCGGAACAACATGAAGTGCTCGGTGGAAGGTCTTGGCGAGAGCGAAGTATCTTGCTGATGGTATAACTCTTCGATGTGACTTTGGATGTCAATATGTGGTCTCACCGAAGAGCGATAGTCTCACCGAATGGAAAACTCACTACGGCATGACTTGAAGACTTCGGCATTAGGTCTTGGCGATCTACGGTAGTCTTGTCGATGGCAAAGTAGAGATCGATATGACTTGTGGCATTTGGTATGAGTCTTGCCGATAGGAATGAAATGTTTATCAGTAGATTCGGTATGACTTGTGGATTTCATTATAATGACTTGCCGACTGATGGGACTCTTGGCGATATCGATATGAAGACTTTGTGGCATCGGAGAGACACTGTTAGTGTCTCACCGATATGCCAACAAAGTTTGAACACCTTTAACCATGCGACCATCCTATGTGGCATCTCATGGACCAATCAGAGGAATTAATTTTTCAAATGGTTGGCAGTTAGATTTTTGCAACAGTTGCGATGCTGGAGCTGAACTGCATGCAAGGAAAAATCTGCAATGAGAGGAAACTTTCTACGATGGAGCAATGGCGGATAAGGATGCACAGAGGACAAAATCAAAATGTGATAAGATAAAAGAAAATCAATTTTGAGAATTGCAGGAGAGATGAGAATCGGATTCTTGTGAGCATTTTTGTAACTAGATGAACAGAAAATGAAACTATTGTGAATTAATGCCAGTGAGTTGTATCTCTGATTTGTATGTAATTTGTTGTTACTATAATACAAAGAGTTTCAGCTTGGTGTGGTGGGTTTTTTCCTGATAGGGTTTTCCCACGTAAATCTGGTGTTCATTTTTCTTTGTGTATTTGTTCTGTTTCTGAAAATCTATCATGTGTGTATTAATTAGTTTGTAATTTGAAAATTGAAAGCCCTGTCTGCATTCTTCCCAGTGGTTTTGACGTTAGGAAAGTGTTTCCGCTCCTCTGCTTTCCTTACAAAATATGCATATTGAACCATTGATTTTAGAACCTTGTTCAAAGTTTAAGAAAGGTGATATGCTTAGATTATAGAATGAAGTTGACAATATAGAATGAAGGCTATCAACACTAACCAGGCTGGAACAACATTATCAACAGAAATTTCCTAGAAACCAAGCCCAAGAATGCCATCAGACTTAGACAACAAAAATTTCAACCCTAGTTCATGTTTTGTCTCAGTAAAGACCTACACCATTAAAGAATCCATTTATACATAAATTCCAAATTAATTTGAGAAAATATCTTTGATATCCAACTAGGAAGCCTTAACATCCAAAAATTACTAACCTGACATTTCACAACAAGTTTCCCAATTGTGACATCATCTTTACTTATGAAATCAAATATTAATCCACTGCCATATTGGATCTCACAGGATTCTTCTTCACAAACAAAAAATTATATATATTAATTATTTAGCAACTTCCTTAATATCCCCATGTAAGCAGACTAAACTAAGTGAGGTTGAGGGTTTGAAGTAGAGTACCATCTTCTTGGTATGTGCTTCTTTGATGACTTGTATCTTGAATGAAAATAGCAAGCTAGCTGCACTGTAAAATCATTGTTAATCATTGTTACAAAAATAACCACAAAATCCTCTTTAATTAAAATAATCCTTCTAGATATTTCAAGACAAGATATTTTAGTTAATTTATAAGAAAGCTAATTTCACTATCCAAACAGCCATCAATCTATTTATTGTATATAATTTCCCAAAATTCAAAATTTGAATGTAATGAAACTAACCATAATTATCAAAGATTTGACACCAAAATGTAGTACAAAATGAATTGTTTGATAGAATGCCTCAAAGAGATGTCATCTCATGGAATGAAATCATATGATTGCAGAATGTGCACAAAATGGATTTGCAAGGAAGCTCTCAAAATCTATGAATTAATGAAGCACTTTGGAACACTGATATTGTAAGCTTTGCTTGTGTTCTATATGCATGAAATCATGCAATTTTAGTGGATGAGGGATGCACATACTTCACATGTTAGTAACCCTTATTGCATTACATATATAGTTGATCATTAGGTGTGCACGATTGACCTTCGTGCTCGTATTGGCTATCTTGAGGACACCCTAAACATTATTACTAATATGCCAGTTAAACCTTTGGTTCCTATGGATCATATATGAATATAAGTTGAGCATTCCAACAACACTACTTTTTTAGTTGGATCCTAAAAATGCTTCAACTTATATTCTTGTCTAAAACATCTATGCAGAAGTGGGTAGGTGTGGTGAGGTTCAAATAGTAAGGAGATTGATGAAAGAGGAATTAAAAAGATACATGCATGTAGTTGGATTGAAGAGCATAAAATGGTACATCCTTTTTTGTGTAGGAGACATATCACATCCACAAACATGGGAGAGCTATGCAAAATTGGAGAAATTGGCTTGGAAAATGAAGGCAATAGGATATTTCTAGATTCAATACTTTTACTTAATGTTGTGGAATAAAAGAAAAAAGAATCATTTATCTGCCACCATAGTGAAAAGTTAGCAGTTGCATTTGGTTTGTTAAACATGGCCCCTGGTACAACTATTGGAGTTCTTAAGAACCTTAGAGTATGTTTTTATTTTCACACTACATCTAAATTCATCTCCAAGATTGTTGCAAGAGAAATTGTTCTGAGAGATGTGAACCATTTCCATCATTTTAAATAGGGACAATGTTCTTGTGGAGAATATTGGTGATGCTAAATGAAACAATCTAAAAAATAGGCTTGCAATATAATAATGTGCACTACATTAGATATCCAGTAATAATGAAGGGACATCCATCAAAGCATAACAGCAGGGACATCCATCAAAGCATAACATCAAATATCCAGTAATAACAAAGGGACATCCATCAAAGCATAACAACATACTGAGGGTCATGATAATGGATTTCAAGTTATTTCTAGATATGTACTTTTGCATGCCCAATGCCAATTTAATTGCAGCTTTGTATCTCTGTGTTCACTAAAGATGATTTTTTGCAAGAATGACTTTTTGCTCACAACCACCATCCATTTAAAAATTTAAAATCAATCAATTACATGTGAATCAGATAAAAAATGGTGTATTTACTATAACAAGCAGTGAGATTAGATTTATTAAAACTGTATGACCTCCATATTGTTATTCTGTCTTCTTTTGGAGGCCACCGTAACACCACAAAATTTGTTACTAGTCCTTATGGTGATGCGGTGATCACTTGCATCACCGCAAGGCCCAACAACAAACTGTGCGGTGTTGCAATTTTTTGGGAGAAAATTTAAGAAAAACATACACATGCTTGATTAGATTGTCTTTACCTCTCGATGAGGAGAACCCACGAGTGTCAAATTCATAGTTGGTTGAGCATGAGTTGGTTCAAGTTCTCCTGGAGGGGGGTGATCAAATTTACAATTTGCACCAAACTTGCAAACACTAGTTTTCAGATAGAATGAGCAAAGAGTTTTACCCTGTGAAATAGTGTGCACTATATGAGCCAAATATTCATGATAAACTTTACCAAAAAAATTGTAAATCTAGTTTGATTAAAAAAACACACCTCTCACCTTGGGAGGCCTACAAGAGTCAGCTTTGGAGGTGACTCATTTCTATTTAGAGGATGATTGAATTTACACAAGGGCCCAAACTTGCATTCGCCAGTTTTCCTATAGAACTACTTATGAGCATTCAATGCACAATAGTCAATTTTAAAGTATTGTGACATAATTTATCAATGTGTCTATAATCATACAATATGTATGTAGCAACACTACAGAAAATAAGAGTTTCAAAAAGTGACATCATGCTCACATTGAGAACCCTCAATACAACTAGACATCAAAAGGCTATTCTTGAAAAAAGAAAACAAGTTGCAAAAACCAACTTCAACGCTAATAGAAAATGTATATTTCAAAGAGGAACCATTTTCCAAGTAACCACTAAATTTGCAAATTTGTGTCCTTATCGAAAAGAAGAATATTAACATCTACAGAATTCTCATAGACCATGTTCATGAAACCAAGAATGCTTGTAGCTAAAGGAATGCGCAAATGGTGCCTGTAAGTTCATAGTGAACCTCTTGAATCAAAGAGAACTAAATCAAAATACAGTAGAATATAATATATAAACTTCATATCAGGCTCTCAAACTTCCAAAATGTAGTAACTTTAATACAAACCAGAAGCCCATACATGACAACTAACTACAACATGACCTTACAATTGTTAGCCACAAGAAAATTTATAAGCTAGCAATAGCAGTCATGCATTATCCCTTCCATATTTTTTTCAGCCAACATAGTTTAGTCTTCAGGGTAAGGGAACACCACATTACTAAAAATATATCTTCCCATTTACTACCCAGAACAACCCATCTATCTATGCAATAATAGTACTGGTACCAGTCCAGGTGTACCTACTTGTCAAATGAGTGTCATAAAAGCATTAAAAGAGACAAAAATAGAACATAAACATCTAACTAAATAAAACAAAAAAACTAACTAACTAAATCTAAACAATGAACATCTATTCAGGATTCAAATAATTGAGCTCCTATTGAATGTGATTCCAATGAACCAATTGTTATTATGACTGCTTTTGATGATGAGCAATATTTATGATTTTATGTACATCAAGTTTAACAATGACCAAGTGTGCAAGTGTGATCCTAGGAGGTTCCAACATAAAGAATGGAGCTTAGTTCATTAATCCATGAACAAACATATATACTTCTTGTATTGCATTGAAAAGATACCTTGCAAAAGGCTTTACAAGGATTTTACATTATCAACCACAACACTCAAATTAGCAAATATGATCAGAGGTATAACTAGTTGTTTACAAAAGCATACCTACATTCATGGATACCCTCACATTCTTGGCAATTATGCATTAGAGAACTTCCTTCAATGATTACATAGATGCAGTCATAGAATGGAATTGACATTCAAAGTTCAAACTTATAAGAAAATAAACAAGCCTTACATCTAGTAGAGAATGACAAGCACTCTGATTACAATATTTACCATGTGTAGCCAGCCCATCAACAACCTTTTCAAGCTAAGCAATGATGTGAGGACAAGCATAAAATTTAGGTCATAATTCAAAATTGTGTGATAGATTATAGTAAAATGGCCATATTTTAGCATCCATTCATGGCTCTCTTAGAAGGAAATTCAAATTTGCAATTGGATTAGATCAGTTGAAAGTCATAGTACATTTACAAATATGGAACTTTTAGTGTATGATTTTACAATATAAGTGGGTAAGATGAGTTGGAACTTGAATTAGTTGATTTTAGTATAGACTAAGAAATTTGTCTTGAAAATATTGTTTTGTTCAAATTGTGATTCAATAGAAATTAAAAATATACTTTGAAGTTTCTTGTGTTGCCAGAGCACTATTTTTTTCAATCTTGTTTGTAGAATTTTGCATAAGTTTTTAAAAATCTATTTATTTCCTTAAAGAAACTCATGCAAAGTTTCTATGGTTTATGACCTAACTTACCCCTTCTGCTTCCAATACTTGAATTTGGAAAGTTTTGTTTCGTTTCTTGGTTTTCTTTTACCAAAGGGTTAGCACTTATTCTTCTTCCCTTTCCCAGTCCCACTGCCCCTAAAAGAAAAATCCTTTGAACTTTAAAGGTCAAGATAAGAATGTTGAGCCTAATGATTTTCTTTATCCCAGTATTTTCCATTCCAAACTATAAAGAATATTGAAGTTCTAGATAGGGTGGCATTTCAAATTTTTCTTTATTCCAATATTTAATTTTTTTAAGTCCATTTTATAAAAACTCATACAATGTGAAGTCATTTTTAAGCCCAACTGAGACTTGTTGCATGGGGTTTTAGGAAGTGATCTTATGGAATTTGGTTTAGAAATTATTTTTATGGAGTAGGGGATTTTATGAGATAAATTTTTTTTATAGGATTAGAATATTGTTCAGAAAAGAGGGAGCTCCTATGTTTTCCATTTTAATTTTTTTAAGGGATATTTATTGGTAGAGGTGGAAATTCCCCCAACTTAAGAGGTTTCACTGCCATTTATCATTCATTTACAATTTTTAGTTTTGAAAGAAGACCTACTTATAAATACTCAAACAACCTTTGAAATATTGTAGGAAGCTCCACTGGATAAAAGTATATTATCATTTCCCCTTTTGTTTACAATAAATAATCAGGTCAATGAGACATGTATATGCTCTTTTAAGTTGTCAGATGGAGGATTGTATGTGATTGTTACAAAGGTTGATTATCATAGTAAATAATGGTGTAAAGAGTTTAAAAGATGGCAATCACCAATCACTCAGAGAGAAAAACAATCACCAGTCTAATGTAGCCTTCTTCTCTCAAGGCAGTCATCATTCACAAGGAGAGAGGATAGTGGGCTAGGCAGGAGGTCTTCATTTATTCAAGAGGGAAGTTAGCAAAAACAGTGAAAGTGCAAGAAGATCAAACCCTAGGCAAGTTTATGCAATGCATATAGGATTAAAGTTCCTATAGTTCATCGGCAATATCAAAAGAGAGCTTATTTTATAGACAAAACCAACAACTCTACAAACTTTAAGCTAGTTCAAATTGCAAATAAAGAAGAAACAAAATATCATACCTAGCTTTGCACCTAGCTCAATCGCGTGTAACTTTGAAGTGATCTACCCTCTAGTGATTGTTTTTGAAGCAAATGAAATAAGGATGGAAGGATTTTCATTTCTTGCAACCTACAAAAAAATAAAATCAATGTTAGGAAACACTCCACATATTTTAGAGACAAGATGAAAATGGAAGCACAACAAGAAAGAAGCATTTGATATGGTAGATAAAATAATCTCAAAGAGTGGAAGATAGTCTTACTTTAAATGATGCAAATTTGGTTGCATGGGCTTCTAGAGCTTAACTTCCCTGCTGCTCTACAGAAAACAACTGCATGTTCCCCTTGACAAATTATGGCCTATGTCCATAGAATTTTGTTACTGTTAATAACAATTGTAAACCCCATCAATTAAGGAATATAATAATATCATAGCCATTAGATAGTACACACCTTAGGTGCTCCTGGAGCAATTCCAATCAAAACAAGCCATTTTTTAGTAGGATCACACCGATAATTTATTATTTGGTTGCTTGTTAAATTGGTCATTCACTCAAACATTCAAACAGGTTTAGAATCCCCTGTATGCCCCAATAATTTGACATGCTAAAAAGAAATAAAAAATAGAAGAAATCACATTGGCAACATAAAACAAGCTTTGCATGAGTACACAAAAATAGAATTTCAATCAAATTCAATATTGCACCTTGCTTTGCTTTAGGAATATTATAACATAAAGAGCACGTAAAAAGCAAAAAAAAAAAGAATTTTCTAAAGCTTTTCATTACCTTCCAATGACCTATGATACACTAGACTCTGTGTAACAAGTCCCAACATCTTTGGTGTGATCCACTTCCAAAACACAACCTATGAATTGCAAGTTTGTAATATATGAGATACCATGAACTATCTTTGTGTGTTAATAAAACAACACTTGTAGATACAAACTGAGCCGAGAAATAATTCAAGTTGGCAAAATGTCAATACCTGTTCAAGCATCTGATATGATTTTACTTTCTCCTTCATCTCAATGTTAAATATATGTGGATGATCCTGAGTGGTGCCAGGTATTTGTGCTGCCATTCATAACACATGAAATGTTAGATCCATAATTTCAACATTAAGCATGATTAAGCATTAGTAACTCGTAATTTGACTTTCTTAATTATTTCTCTCCACTGTGCTCTATAATGTGGCAACATTTTGCATTTGTTACAATTACAAGAACAGTGCCTTTTGGAAAAAAGTTGTAGTTACCTTACTTTGATTTAAACTTTACAAAGATAAAGAGTAATGGAACTGTAATCCAAATAAGGTCTCAACCTAATTTGCATTTTAAAAATCCTGATCATTACTTCCAAAGTGGCATAAAGTTTACATTCTTGCAAGGTTTCAGTGTTTCTTAAGGTTTTTTTTTTCCATAAGCCTCTAGGTTTGAATAAGGGGATTTTATTTTATATTCAAAACTTTGGAAAAAGCATTTTAATACATTCTTTGGTCTATTTTCTTGAAAATCCACAAGCAAGGTTGAGAAAGTGATAAAATTTCAACTTGTACTTTTGGTTTGAGAGGGAAAGCCTACGTTGGCTCCTTCCATGCAAGTTTCCTTGATTTTGACAAAGCAAAAAGAAGGAAAGCTCGGGATCATGAAGGAAACTACAGCCTTGAAAAGGGAAAGAACCTTATTTTCATGCAATGCTACGATCAGTCTTTAAGACTGAGAATAAGACCTTATGATAGTCCCTTTGAATGTAATAGAGACATTTTTAAGGAAAAAGAGATGATAAAGACTATGGCTTATAAGGTATAGCAATGATTTATGATATTCCTTCATGGAAAGAACACAATATGTAGCTCAATGACAATTTAAATGCAATCTACAGTAAGAAGAATGACAGTCACTTGAGGTGTTTGTCAGTCAAAAAGAGGTTGAGCAGTGACAAGATAATAAAGCTCAAACCTTGCATACTAAAGTGGAGATTTTAACAATGATTTTCCTTACCCCCTTGCTGACCTTAAGGGTTTTTCAAATGATATTGGCAGTGTTAGACAAGGAAAATGCAATTAGGGAATGACTATCCAAATGAAGAAAAAGTGGTAATCATGGGTTCAATGTTTCTTCTTAGCCATTGTATAATGGAGGTAGTGGATTGCATGTTTGAGAAGTGTTTTGAGACTCATCAAAGATGCGAGAATAGTGAATAATACCTTGTGTACTATGAATTAGTGACAATAAGGTTGAAGGATCTTAAGACCCACAATACCATGAAACAATGAGTCCCCTGTCATAAGTAAGTAGGCAGTCTATAGGGAATAGTTTGATTTTATAGAAGGATTCTCATGAAAGGAATATTCAAGTGATAGTGAATGATTTTTTTGAGATTGCAGCTAAGGGTGCAATATCCAGTCTTAAAGGAAGATAGCAAAGTAGTAAATATGCATGAAAATCAAACCCTACACAACAAAAAATTTACAATGTTATCTTGCATAATGCCTTGAGTTTGAAGACAAAAATCTCATTGTATCTTGATGAAAGTAGTGACCTTAATGGTCAATCATTGGAAACCATGATTTTAAAACATGTTATTTTGCTTATGGAGGCAACATTTTAAGCAAGGAAGTGAGTGGTGGTTTGGAATAATGGCAGGTATGAAGGACTTGCTTTATATGCATACTATGTAGTCTAGCTTAAGACAACATTCTTAGAAGAGATTGAAGGTGGATTATGGAACTCAAGGGTTACCATGATATAGATTAAAGAAAAGACTAATATCTATTTAAAAGCCACTGTCATGGAGATATTAAAGATGTCACATGCAAAACCCTACCAACTGGAGTAATGAATCCAATGCCAAAGAGGACAGTGAGTTGGGGAAGATTTAGGATATCTTTGTAATGATAATGCATTTTGCATCTTGAGGGATAGTATGGATAAAATAAAATTCTCTTACAATGAATGTAGCTCATTTCATAGGATATTTTGCAAAGAAGAGCAATCCTAATCAAGGATATTCATTTTAACAAATGACAACAGTTAAAAGTGACAATGCAAGGAAAAATACTCACAAATACCCCTTAAGGTTGCATTTATAGCTTGTGTATCCATGATTGTATTCTATCACCTTAGTTGCTAACTAAGGTATATAATGGAATGTATTCCATAGCCAAAATAATCATGATAAGAGAAACAAAAAATGCCCAATGAGATTTTTGAAAAGATGTTGAGTGGATGTTTAACCTGCATAGCTTTCTCCAGCTAAAAATAGATCTTTGAATGTATACTCAGGAAACATTTTAATCCAATTTCAAAGAAACGCAAGCATGTCCATAGCTATATTAGAAAATATTCAAGCTATAAGCTTAGTTTAAATTGTATGACACAAAAGGAAATGAAAATTTATTTAATAATAAACTGTGGATTTCTCACCACGATTATAATCTAAAGTAGTGTTTGAGTAAGACCATCCTACTCCAATAGGAGATTCTACAAAAAGGAGGTTTGATACTGCATGTTTGAAGAGAAAGCATGTTAGAATAAGAAAGACTATTTCATGCATCCATAATTATCATATAGTTTATATTTAATGATATGATACCTTTGTTCCAAGATTGTGAATTTCTCTTGAGTCCTTGACCATCTCCAAGTGGATAAAATGGGCCTGGCTCAATGAATGCACCCCCTCCAAGTGAAGAACAACCTAGCCCTGTTCAAGTGATGAATACACATTTTACTATTCATTGAGAAAGTGGAATAAATCATGACAATCCAATACCTTATTTTGAATCATCAATTGCAAGCCATAATAAAATAAAGACTTAAATTCCCGCAAGTAAATAAAAAATTAAATTTCTACATATTAGAGAAGAGGGATTGCTAGTTGGGGGTTGGGGCCCTAGCTCGGTTGGCTAAATCTTTCCTGTTGCAGGAGGTTGGTCACGAGGTCTAGTCTCCCCCACCCCCGTGGTACCGGAGGGCATGTTGCACCAGCGCTGCCGGTCACGTTAAAAAGTTTACCAGGCGCACTGTAGTTTATAGGGGGTCGTGCTACCCGATTCCTGTAGTCTAATAAAAAATAAAAATAAAAAGAGGGATTGCTAGTAAAATTCCATTTGTCGTAGAAGGAAAATACATTTTAAATTAGTTATCTAATCAAAGGAAAATCCCATAGATACCCTATCTTCTCCATATTATCTAATCACTGGAAAATACATCATTTATTTATTTTTTTAAAATTAAAAGAAATCATTCTAAACCCTATATAGGATACATTGATACTTCAAAAGCATCTAAAGGAATTTAAAATTATACAAATATATGTCAATTAAATACCTGGATTACAAACAGTAGCGTGAACAATGTAACCCTTGTTGAGCAGAGCAGGAATGAGATAAGAAGCAATGAATCCTATGTCGCTTGTCATGCACATCTCCTTACCATTCTCTGTCCTTCTTTACTGAAAATCTTGAACCCAACCAGCTTCAACTATTTCACTTCTCCATTTTTGCAGGCTATGCCTGAAAATAAGGTTTCAACAAAGGTTTTAGAGCATGTTTATTAAAATGAAATTTCAATTCTCCATTTTGGCGGGCTACACCTGAAAATAAGATTTCAACGAAAGTTTTAGAGTATGTTAATTAAAATGAAAATTAGGAATAGCATTATTGATTCTTGATTCCTTAAATGATCTATTCAAATGGATTGTAACTAAATAAATGACTAACTATTTAGTCATTTTTATTTGTGTGACTAAATAATTTTTTAGTCAACGACGAAATTAGTTATTTATTTACTCATTTATAGCTGAGTTGCAAAAAAATGGTAGTATTTAGTCATTTTTAGTTGTTGTGACTAAAAGTTTGTCATGTAGTCATTTATTTGTCAAATTCTACTTTTGAGCCTACTAATGGGATATTAATTGATCCCATGTGTGTAGAGAATCTGATTACTAAGGAATTCTTATTTGTGCATGAACTTTATCAAGAATCTTATCAACAACTAAAAGCATGGATCAAAACAAATAATGGTTTTGCTTGCCCTATGATAGGTTTGATCACTCTTCCTTTAAAATTCAGACCGAAACAATTGAATGTCTCATTCTCCATCATCCCGTCCTCAAACCAATTATGTGTGAAGCTTGGTTATCTATAGCTATGCTCCATGGATATCGTCCCATCGATAGTACATAAATGCTTAAAGTTTCCATTTTTCAATGACATCTTTACTATGCATCATAGTGGCTTTAATCTTGTGTTTTCCCATGGGAATTTCTCATTGGATTTCTTTAGGCCCGAACCTATGGAACCTATTAAGCCTCGTGAGGACTTCTTTTTCAAATATTATCAAAAATTCAAGGCAAAGTGCATAGCAAAATTATCCCTTAGCAACATGCATCAACCCATGATTAAGACTCCTATCATTGATAAAGCCATGATTGAACCAAAATCCCTTCCAATTAACCAAGACAAATCCATGGAAAATCCTCCACCTATTTCCTATAAGCGACCGAGAGATAACTATACAATTCCTATTGTGCCTCCTAAGATCAAACAAGTTTATAAAGCCAAAGAGAAAGTGGTTGGCCAACCTTCCATGGTTACTTTCGTTCCTCCCTTGTGAGAGGAAAAGAAACCAATGGTTGATAAACCCACTCCTACATAATCACAACTTGAAAATTGTGCAAGAAGAAACCAAAAATTTAAAGAGCGTAGGCATAGATGTTGATGTATTTCTCATCAATTAGAAGAAAAGAACAAAACAAAAAACCAAGATTGAACACCAACTCAAGCAATGCATGATGATTTGCCACATTTGTCACAAAAAAACATGAAACCTCTATGGACATCATCATTAGGCCTCCTATTGTGATTAACTTGGATGATGATGATGAGAAAGTTAGGATTGATGAGGAAGTGTATAATGAGTTGAATTTATTGTTTTCCTCTTCCATGAGCTTAGATGATAACAACCATAATGATCCTCCTAAAAAGAGTGGCTCACCATGTGTTGAACTTGGTGATGCTCCTAGTATGACACTTTTCATTGTCCCTTTGGCTAGTTATCCACCTTATGTATATGATGAACAATATTGGGATGCAAATGACCTGCTATAGGTTGACTTGCATGTGCCATACTAGTATTTTCTTTGTCTTATTTTCATGTTCTGTGTGATTACATGTACATAATGTGATCTCCCATATCGTGATGCTTTGCATGTCTTTATATGTTTGTGAGCCTACTTTGGATGACCCAAGTGTCACTCTGTTGGTGCAACGATACAAAGGAAGTGAGTCTATCATGATATTCTTCTATTTGTATCTCAATTCTTTTATATGTAACCATTACCTTTTCACTTTTCTTTTGTTTTCTTTTTAGGGATGACGCAAAGCGTTGAGACATTTAGGTCTCTTCCATGTTGACCCAAAAATATTTTCTTTGTTTTTGTTATACATGACTTTTTCCCCAAGGGAAGAGAAAACTATGAAATAAACCTTTAGAATTAAAATGGAGATATAAAAATAAAGGATATTATGATCCTTTGGTTAAAAGAGAGATTAATAAAGAAGATGCATAAAAACTCTCTTCAAAAGGGAGAAATAATTGTATTTATCAAATAATAATTAAAAGTATCCTTTGTGAAAGGGTGTGATGGTTTGGAAACCGCCTCTTAAAAGGATATATCAATCATTCATGTGAGACTTGGAAATGGAGGGGAAAAACATTTGAGGATGGGAAACCTTTTGTTGCATAGATGGTTGATGTTGCACCAAAAGATTGACCTATTAATGCCCAATACAACCACTAGAGTTAATGAATCCACAGGAGGCAATTAAGCCATGTCATGAACTTGAGCATTGTGTTGCACAACACAAGGAGACCAAGGGATCACACCTTGCAATAATTCCCCAAACACAAGTGAGGGGTTCGAACCCATGACCCAGGCTTTGATACCAATTTTTGCACAAACAATTTTTGTTGCACAAAAATATTGACCTATTAATGCTCGATACAACTATCGAAGTTAATGAATTCATAGGAGGCAGTAAAGCCACATCGTGAACCCGAGTGTTGCACTACACAATACAAGGAGACCAAGGGCACACACCTTACAACACATTCAAGGATGGAGAACATTCTAAGAAGAAGATAGTGGTTTGGTGAGCTATGGGAATTAGAGAAGGGGGCACACAGAGTGTGTCCAACTCAGGGTACAAAGTACACCCAGGATTGTCCTAACTAGGGCTACTATGCATGTTGAGTAGTTATTGTGAGGCATGTTGTATACATGTTGAGCAATTACTTTGGAGCATGTAGTATGCATTTTACCTAATAAGGTGTGCTCCTCATAACTGACTTTAGACATGATTTTGAATGTTCATTTTTCCTTTGTCAAGTGTACACCAATGAGCACATTTGTATAGTTTTTGAAATTTTAGCACATTCCATTTACAAGTGTGCACAACTATATATTTTTTGCACATTTGGGACTAAGACTCTCTTTTCCCTCGTATTTTTTGCCCATGTATTGTTCTGCTACTCCAAACCTTAAAACATCTTTTTTCCACTATAGGGCATATGCCCATATGCATGATTGCATCTTTTCTTTGAAAATGTGTATCCACTTCATAATGGTGAATTCTTCTAACCTTATCTGTAGATGTTTGATCCAAACATTCCATCTCTTTCTTCATTCAATGATGAACTTCCCAATATTGAATGACAATTTTAATGCCTAGACTAATCTACATAAGTTTTTCATCATTTGGGCCTAATATTTACCCCAATAAATGCATTTGAAATCTCTTTGTTATTGTTCATGTTAATACATGACAAAACAAAAAAAATGATGTAGACCAATGGGACAGCATTTGAAACGTATTTTTTGATTGGGAAAAGAACAAGATTTTACTAGGAAATTTGACACACTATGAAAATTTTCTTATGGGTACAATAAGATGTATGAAATTTTAATGTTGGTACATGAAGATACGGTTGTGTTTGTGATAACAGGTTGGGCCTTGTTTAGGAGGTGGGTTTCCTTGTGCTTTGCTTGGCTCACTATAAGTTTGAAGGTGTCATGTTGGAGATATGGAAGTAGTAACCCTTCCTTTGGATCCTCTCTATTTTTAAAGAAAAAGTTGTGTAAGAGATTTAGACCAAAAGGTAGTTTCTTTCATCTATCATTCAAATTTCCTTGGTTAAACGATTGGTAAAGTACTTTGTATGGCTTCATGGTGGTTTAGAAGTCATATTTTCCTTATACATTTTATTAAAATTGTGCAAAAGGAGCTAATCATGGTTGTATGGTTGTCCATTGTTTGTGTTGGTACTGATTCTTTTTAACTTGCATGTTTGGTGGTATTTTCTATTTCTTATTTTATTGTTATCTAATCTTGCATTTTAAGCTTCCATCTATAATTGTTGATTTTGATGCTTGAGAAAGAATAGCTTAGATTTTGGAAACATTGTTGTGAGAAGGCTGCGTCTTTGTAGTATGCTAAAACTAAACATCATGAGGAATTTTCTTGGGTAGAATGCACTAATGAGAAACTACAGGAAGAGTTGTTAACTTGTTAAAATTAAAGAGGGAGTTGCTTCATTGCATGGTGCAATGCCAATCATTGGAAAGAGATTGAGTTATTTCAGGCTTTGAGTGATAATAATTAAATTCTTTGAGGAAACTTAAACCTTTAAGAATGATTATGATCTCTTTCTTCCATAGTTGGCCTAGAAGGACAATTCTTCAAAATCTGCAACCATGTAATCAATCCCTTCAAATACAAGTTACTGTATTAATGGATTATAAAGTTTGCATGATGAGTTTTATTAATTTTTATATTAAGGGATTCTAAAGTTTGCATGATGTATTTTATTAAAGTTCTTGTTTTCGTCTTATTTAGATAGATTTTACAATGTAATTTATTATCTTTGTAAGAAGTATGATGAACATGTTAATAGTTTGACTCAGTATTAATGAGATGGACAGTGGCAGTTTGATAAGCATTTTAATGAATTAGTTCCAAGTTAAAGTTTAAATAGATGGTTTTTACAAATAGTGGACCTAGTAAACGTGTGCAGGGTATTCCTACTCCTATAGTGATGTAATGTCCTCTTTTGGGAAATTTCTAATTTGAGGCCTGCAAAACAATAGTAATCACTAAACACGGATATTCGTAATAACAAGTATCAACTTTATGGTAATATTCAAATTCATACATAAAACAATATAATATAGAGATCAATACATCATAGCTAAAACATCATAATATTTAGATCCATAGTTCATAGCATCATCAATATTTGAACCCAAAATACCTTTATATCATTACTAATTATTCCAAGGCATATTCCTATAGTCAACCATATTAGGAATTCACTAGAAATGCTTGCAAGCTGCAATCTCAAGGGTGGTGGCCCTTGTATTGCGAGAGCATGGAATGATTCTAGATATGTTCCATCCCTCAGTTTTCCTTGGAGGCTAGCCATCCTCAATCAATCCCAAGAGTACCATTTGGCCTCCTCACCCATGAGCATGGTAGAACCTCCAATTCATCCATCTCAAGGTGGTGTGCTTGATAATATGCATGAAATTTCTCCTCTTCAACCAAGCCCAAGAGAACGAAATGGATGTTGGGTCCATTCAACCTCCTAGCCCATGAACATTGCAAAACCTCCAATTCATCCATTTTAGGGTGGCATGCTCAATGTTAAGAATTCCTATCCCTTTAGCATCTAGTGACTCAGAAGGTTGATCGGCCTCCCTATTTGCAAAACACTTCTATAAATTCAAAATAGATTGCTAAAGGAATTTTCTATATTAATTGCTAATAAAATATCATTATGTAATTATAATAAATTTGCTTACAAGTCATATTCTAAGATTACCTTTTAAACTTACTTCCCAATAATATTCTTGCTAAAAACTATATTTATTTCGAATAGATATCTTATATTTCAATTCTTTATTTTCCTTTTTCCAATTTGATCCACTAGATTGATATGTTGAATTGATATATGAATGTGTGTTACTCGAATGAATTGATGATTGAATGTTTTGATGATTGAATGATTGATGCTTGATTGATTTGATGATTGAATGATTGGAAACTTGAATGATTTGATGATTGCATAATTTGATGGTTTAATGCATTGATAGACTTATTGTTGCTTGCTTGATTTCTTGATGCATAGATGAGTGATGATTGTTGATTGAATGTCAATAAATTGATTTACCCTTTATATCCATTTATTGAAGGAGTCACCACCCTTCACAATAAATAAGTTACCACCCTTCATTTTTGTCTTTTGAGAATGATAATTTATTTCCAAACTAATTCATTCATTCATTCCCTATAGATGATTTATCCACAAAGAAATGATCTCCCTTTTATATCTTATTATTGAGGGAGTCACATCCTTTCTCACATCATTGCTACTCTTGAGAAAATAATTTAATTTACTTGCAAAATCACATAAGGTATTATGGATGGCCTATGAGTCACAATGTTTCCTAAATCCTTAGACCAGATTATAGAAGACAGATTGCGTAAAACATTCAGCCTTGACTATACTCTAGTATTGATCGTAAGAAGCCCTATTTTGATCATTCCCTTACTCTAATGTTTTCTCCTACAATCACTACATCTTTGATGTTATTATACCTGAAAAGAACAAGTCATAAGGAGTTATAGTCACAATTATCTATCATCGTAATTATCACCGCCAAAATGAGTAATTTGCAAGTATTGTTTAAAATCGTAGATTATTATGCCATCATCACATCATTCACCATCTGCAAAAGCATGTTACTATGAAAACTCTATTGCAGTTACTGATTATTAATCTCCTATCTATACAGATTATTTGACTACTGAAAATTAATTCACAACAAATATTGAAAATAATACAACTACAATTTCACAAATAAAATCACAAGAACAGAGAAGAAAATATGCAAAAATAATAAACACAATATTTTTGGACAAATTATCCCTAGATAAACCCCGAAGGGAAAACTAGTTCAGTAGATGAGGAATTTTTATTAAACTTTAGCAAATCAACAGTTACATAAACTACTTGACTCTTACTAGTAGAGCTCCAGAAATATTTTTCTTCTTTGAAAATTCTTCCCTAAATTTCTCCTGTTGAAATTCCACTGTTGTTGTATCCAATGCTATCACTGTGCCCTTGCTATCACTACAAATATTTCTCAAGAATTTGTTCTCCAAATTCCCATTGATCCCCTTTTATAATCTTCTTATTGAGCAACCAATGGCCATGATTTAATCTCAATCAATGGCTAAGATTATCTAGACTCTAACTAACCACTTTCTAGAAGTCTTTAGAAAAATAAATTAATTAATATTTTTGGGTATGGAGACACCTATCCAAGATACACAAACTAACACTCCATCTTGGTGAGGAAAGTGTTTTTCATAACACCCAACTTATCTCTAAAGAATATGAATTTCACCTTCCTCAATGCCTTTGTCAAAATGTCTGCTACCTACTGATCTGTAGGTATATACTGTAGTTGAATAATCCTACGTTGTACACAATCCCTGATGAAGTGATACCTAATGTCTATATGCTTAGACCTATTGTGAAACACCAAATTCTTAGATAATCTGATGCAACTCTGATTGTCGCAGTGTATCACCATAGTCTCAATCCTCTGACCAAACAAGGCTACATTAACTTCTGAAGCCATATAGCCTCACACATTGCCATGCTAGCTAGTATGTATTCTACTTCTACAAAACTCAAAGCCATACGCTTCTTCTTCCTATTATATTAAGAGACAACTCTTAATCCCAAGCTGAAGTAGCACCCTGAAGTGCTTTTTTTCTGTCCAGTGCACTTCCTGCCCAGTCTGCATAAGTATATCCTATCAACCTAATACCATCAACTCGACCATATTTGATCCCATACTCTATTGACCATGCAAAAACTGTAGCACATGCTTTGTCATTGTCTAATGAACTCTCTTTGTCTCAACCATGAACTAACCAAGAGAGTTTACTGTAAAGGATATATCTAGCCCGGTTTTGACCAAATACATGAGAGATCCAATAAATTGTCTGTATAAGGTGGGGTCTACATCCTTCTCCCTAGATGTGTCTACCTTCTTCCAATTCATGATCATAGGTGTAGAAATGGCTCTATAATCCTCCATCTTGAACCTCCTCAAGATTTTGATGAAGTATTTCCCTTGTCCTAGGAAAATCTCTCCATATGTCTGCCACACCTCCATGCCTAGAAAGTAGTGCATAAGCCCCAAATCCTTCATCTCAAACTCTGCTAAAAGGTCCCTCTTGCACTCCTCTATGAGCCCTAGTGGACCTGTTAAAAACAAATCGTCCACATATAGAACAAGAATGAGAACCTCACCCCCAACCACCGAGTAGTAGAGGTTAACATCTGCCTCACTCTTCACAAAGCCCATTCCCTACAAGTAGATATCAATCTGCTCATACCATGCCTTGGGAGCCTGCTTGAGTCCATACAAAGCTCTCTTCAATCTATACACGTGGGACTCATTGATGTGTGCTACAAAGCCCTTTGGTTTCTTTATGTATACATCCTCTACAAACTCACCATTAAGAAATTTTGTCTTAACATCCATTTGATGGATCTGCTATCCCATTTATGCTACAAGTGAGATCCTGACTCGTATAGAAGTATACCTTGCCATTGGAGTGAATGTCTCCTTATAGTTTATTCCCTCTTTCTAACAGAACCCCTTGGCCACGAACCTTGCCTTGTATTTCTTGATGCTACCATCGGCATTGTGCTTAACCTTATAGATCCAACATGATCCAACCACTGCCTTATCTATCAATCTAGGCACAACCTCCCACACACCATTTTGTACTATTAAGGTATATTCCTCAACCATCACATCTCATCGTGCCTACTACTATATGGCCTCCTGATAGCTGGAAGGCTCGCTATCTATGAACTGGCTGACTAATGCCATATAGTCATTATACTTGGTTGGTTATCTCTATTGTCTATTGCTTGTCCTAGGAGCTCCCACAAACTCTTGAGTATCCCTATGTATATGTTGAACCTCACAGTTCCTCCTACCAAATGTAGAGGATGAAATATCAACCTCCATGTCTTCTTGATGCATCTCTTAGATCTATTGCATCTATTGCTTGGTACTCTATGAACTCTTAGCACTTGAGCCTATGCTTGTACTAGTAATTGTACTCGTGCTTTGTTGCCCCTGATATGGTAGCACAATCCTTGGAGCTTTTGTTGGTTTCTCACTTTATTCATCTACTAGAAAATCACTGGACCTCCTATATGCCTTGTCCTCCATGAATTTGACATCATTCCTAACTATAATCCTTATGGCCCCTAGAATAAATATCCAATATGTCTTTGAGCTTTCGTTGTACCCCACAAAGTACCCTCTCTCTATAGTCTAATCTAACTTGGAAAGTGTAGGCCCTGGAATGTGACAAAATGACAAACTCCCAAATATCCTGAAGTTACTAACATTTGGATTCTTCCCTACGAATGCCTCCTCTAGCATCAGCTTTCCCAATAGGTGGAATTATGTTCTGTATGTATACTATCATATTGCATGCCTCTTCCCATAAGTAACGTGGCATATACTGGTCATACAACATAGCCCTTGCTTCCTCTGATATAGAATGATTCTTCCTCTCAGCAACCCCATTCTGCTATGGGTTGTAATGAACAGTCCACTCTCTCTTGATTCCTTCCCTGTTACAAAACTCCTGGAACGATTTCCCTTTGTACTCACCTCCATTGTTTGACCAAAGAACCTTTATCTTCCTACCTGTCGAATTCTCTACAAGAGCTTTGAACTCTTGGAAATGACTAAAGACCTCATCCTTAGTCTTCAAGAAGTATATCTAGGTCTTCCTAGAGAAATCATCAATAAAAGTAACAAAGTACTCATATCCTCTGAGAGACTTCATCAACATTGGTCCACATATGTTTGAATGTAATAGATCAAGAACACCCTTAGATCTAGTGTCACTCCTTGGAAAAGTTGCTTTCACAAACTTCCCTAACACACATCCCTTACATACATCATCATGTTCTATGCTCACCTCTAGAACACCTGCCACTGTCCCACAAAGCAATTTAAGTGCTCCATGCTGAATATGGCCCATCCCCCTATGTCATAGCTCTCCTTGATCTCTAGGATTATTGCTACTCATAAGTTCCTTATGAGTATCAAATTGCAACCTGTAAAGCCAGTCACTCCTAACTCCAATATCTATGGGTGATTTCCAATCCTTATGCTTGATTAACACATGCACCCCTCTAAAGAGTGCATTGTATCCTTTATCTTGAAGGACAGATACGGAAATCAATTTTATGCCCAAGCCTGACACATGCAACACATCATGAATGGAAATTAGCTTCCCATTCTCCCTCTGAAATAGAACAGTCCCTTTCCCAACTAGATTGAGTTTGGACATGTTCCCCATAGAAATTTGGATTCTGATGTCCTCCTCCTTATAACTAGAGAAGTATTGTCTAAATCCTGTCATATGAAATGACGCCCCACTATCTATATACCAAACACCCTGTGAGGTTGAGCTAACCATACAAGCTATGAGTGAAAACTCATCCTCCATTCTACTAGAAATCTCATATGCACTTGTCGAAGATGTCATCTGCTTCTTTTCTTTCTTTTCATTTTTCTTCATTTGTGGACAATCGCTGACATAGTGGCCAAAATCGTGATAGCCATAACATTTGATCTTAGACAAGTCCTTCTTCTCACTTTTTAGATTTGATCCTTTGCTAGACCCCTTCTTCACTTTCCCTTTTCCTGCTAGGGCAACGTTTTCCTATTCCACCTCACTTTTTTAACTATTATTGTCAGTTCCACTGATAAGACTTAGTCTAAGCTCCTCCTGAGTGAAGTCACTCCATAGTCGAACCCAACTCAGTAAGGTGTCTCATCCGTTAATAACTTGAACAAAGACATCCAATTCAGGGTTATTTGTACTAGATCGTCATCATCTAATTTATCTCCAACATTTTCCAACTCATCCTTGACAATTCTAAGTCTGGTGAGCTAACTTGTAACATCTTCTCCCTTATTCATTTGGGTATTCCTTAACTTTTCTCTGAGAATTAGCTTCTGATTAGTGGTAGCATTTTGGTACATATTCAGAATGGCGTCCCACATCTTCTTTGTTGTATCTAATTTTGTGATATGCAAAACTATATGGTCCTTAACACCATCAAGAATTAGCCTCCTCACCTTGGCATCTTCCTTATTATATGCTAAGAGTTGTGTTTGATCTATAGGTACAATTACAACACTAGTCACATATTCCTTGATAACATTCTCTTCTAGAAATAAAGAAATTTTGGCTTTCCAGACACCAAAATTTAAGGCTCCATCCAATCTATCCTAATCTATTAAACCTACTGAGGCCATCTCAAAAGATGAGAAAAACCCAAATAATTCAAAAGAGGTTGAACTACATTTTATAAAACCTCAATTTTTCCTTCTTGTGCTTGTGTTGAGCCTTTTCTGCCCTCAAATCAGCTCTAATACGATATGAAAACTCTATTGCAGGTACTGATTATTAATCTCCTATCTATACAGATTATTTGACTGCTGAAAATTAATTCAAAAAAAATGTTGAAAATAACACAACTGCAATTTCACAAATAAAATCACAAGAACAGAGAAGAAAATATGCAAAACAATAAACACAATATTTTTGGACAAATTGTCCCTAGAAAAACCCTGAAGGGAAAACTAGTTCAGAAGATGAGGAATTTTTATTAAAATTCAGCAAATAAAGAGTTACATAAACTACTTGCCTCTTATTGGCAAAGCTCTGACAATATTTTTCTTCTTCAAAAATTCTTCCCTCAATTTATCTTGCTGAAATTCCACTGTTGTTGTATCCAACGCTATCATAGTGCCCTTGCTATCACTACAAAAAAAAATTCTATCACTACAAATCTTTCTCAATAATGTGTTCTCCAAATGCCTATTGATCCCCTTTTTTAATCTTCTCATTAAGCAACCAATGGCCATAATTTAATCTCAATCGATGGCTAAGATTATTTGGACTCTAACTAGAAGTCAATTAATTGATATTTATAGGTATGGAGACACCTATCCAAGCTACACAAACTAACAGTTACCAAAATAAGCATTTCATGATAGAGTATAGAAATATGATATAGATGTATGTCACAAGCCTAAGACCCACAATCCATGCAACATATGGAAGCATAGATAAAGAACTTGAAGTCGTTTGACTGAATACCTCAAAGAAATGTGGTTTCATGGAATCCCATGATTGTAGAATATGCAAAATGGATTTATTGAAAAGGCTTTAGAAACATTCAAGAAAATGCAATTGGCACAAGTGAAGCCAGTCTTAGCAACCTTCACCAGCATCCTCCCTACCTAGGCTAAAATGCGAGCTTCGAAGTAGGGTATGGACATACATCAAAGGATAAAGGATCCACAAATTTTATTTGTAGTTGCAACTTCCTTGGCACTATAATAAGGAATCCTTTTGTTTTATGTTGGGGGAGAACTTGTATTCTTGAGAGGTCACAAGTTCAAATCTTGGGAGGTAGGGTATGTACACCTTGTATTGTGGAGCACGAGTTAGGTGCCTCTCGTATATTGGGAGTACAAGGTAGTCCCATATATTGTAAGCCATCTGTAGACTCAAAAACAGATCGCCTGGTATGGTGGACTATAAAAGGATCTTTCCTTTCCTATCATGCCTCATGATGTTCTTGGCTTGACTTACATATGCTTTTATTTGGCCTTTTACAACTGCATACTATGGTATTCCTGCGCCTTATGCATACCTGTAAGTCTATAAACGATAATATGAAATCCTTTTTTTTTTTTGGAAAACTAGATTTCTTATAGGAATTGTATCAAATATTGCATGCTCTATTTTTACTACCACATATATTGATGGAACTAAATAATAGCTACAAGAAAATATGTAATAGGTTTTGCATGCTAGAGATATTCTTTTTTCCTTGACATGTTGGGACACCCATAATAGTCTGTGGTTAGACATATGTAGTTATCTGTATATGGGCTAAGTAAATTGAATAGAGTTGATATTTTAATTATAGAGTTCAACACTAAACTAATATTGGAATCAATTTTATTATCATCTACAAAGAAAAAAATTCAAAATTAAATTTTTGAAGTAATTTCACTCTTTTCTTATACTAGAACAACTATTAACTATAAAAAAATGTTGGAATTAAAAGTTTGACTATAGGAGCATAAACACTTATTTAGAATTATTAGAAAGAATTTATATTTTTTATATAAGTTGTTGAAAATCGTAGGACCTTTTAGATAGTTCTGGTTATATAAGAAATCATCTAGAAGTACATATTTAGTTTAGTGAAGAGATGCGTTCATAATATAGGTAAACAAAATTTTAGTTTTGATGGAGATGTGAGTGTGATTTATAGTTGTGACAAAATTAGATCTATTAGAGAGGTATATCTATTCATACCAAATATAGAAATAATATTTTTTGCTTGCACATATATTCTTCTATATTTATGAATTTCTTGCGCGCACACACACACACACACATATATATACACATATGTATACATATATACATATATATATACATATACATATATACATATACATATATATATGTATATATATGTGTGTGTGTGTATATGTGTGTGTGTGTGTATATATATATATTCTTTTATATCTATAAATCTAATAATGTGTCTTAAGATCTACAACATAGAGTATTGGATCTTTAAATGCTCGCAATATGTAATTGTCCTCATTGATGGCTAAAAGTAGGCAATGATGGCTTGTGCCTTGGTATTATTGTATCGACTCCACCTGTTGGCTTATCAAGAGAAATATGAGTGATATGATGTATTCTTACATATGAAGAATAATAGAATGTGATGTTCATGTTATGATATAATATGCTAGGTTCACACTAGATAATATATATACACCTATTAAATAAAATGCTAAATTTATTGTGGTGAAGCTACAATAAGCTAGATACCATGTCATTTTAAATTTGAAGCAACTTAATAGAGCTTCCAAATCTTTAAGTAATTTTCTTTATATGACTTTTGAATCTATCCATATATTGACATATGTAGCAATAGATTTTGATACCTAGCTAAACAATTATGTTGTAATGCTTGTGATTTTATTATTAGATGTATCAATAACTACTTGGATGCATATGTTATATAACTTTCTTTCATACTAAACTTTAAATATTTTATTGAATACACATTGTTGAGTGTGTAGAGTAGTCAAATTGATGATCTTTTTTGGTGAAACTAACCACCTTTCATTTCATGAAGTTCATCAACCATAATAGTTGATAAAGGTTTTAGTTGTAGGATTAATACTATGTGAAAGTTAATTGGTTGGGAGGGTAAATTTATTAGAATGACTTAACATGTAGACTTGTTACTTAATTCTAATGTAGGTTACATTGTGGGCCCATTACCCACAAGTTCTAAAATCATTTTCACATCATAAAATTAGAAAATATCATCTTGTATTAGTTAAAATAACACAATATTCTATAGGACATAAAACTTATTTGGTTCTCTTAACCTTAGACATGGAGACATGTCAAATTTTTACAAGGGGAGAAACCACCCATAAATTTTTGAAAATACTCATTACTCTTTCATGATATGGAAATGGTTATGTACATAGTTATTCCATATATGTGGGTTAGATTGACCAAATATATAATTAAAATTTTCATTGGATGATATCCCATTGGAGAATCTATACAGCTGCAACAATATCAAAATACATAGTGAGTGCCTAATAACATTTTGGTAGATAACAGTGTCATAATCAAATTGACAATTATTGAACTATATTTGTGAATGAAAATCGAAAGCTTAATATAGTCCCTTGGGATCACTACTGTAGAACATTGTGATGGTAAACTTACTTACATGAAAAAAATATATAAAGAAAAAAAATTGAGTCCTATCTCATGGAATATGGTCCTTGATGTGTCAACAAGATTAAGAAATAATAAGGCATGTGTTAGCTATAGCTACCAGGTGCATTCTAGTTAATATAGTTTTTCTATGAAGTGCACTATGCATGTTAATAATTTACTATTTTTCTATTCATGTTAAGATGCCTAGAAATACTACCATATTTTATTCTATTATACCTTGTTATTAGACTTGATCAACCCAATAACTTTGTACATATGTTGAAAGATATGAACTCTTTTTAGGGAAACTTTTTACTTGTTTTCCATTCAATTATGCGTGACATATAGGAAAAGAAAATACTCATGTAGCCTAGAATGTATGATTATCATCTTAAAATATATATTAAGCTATGATATTACTATCAGGATTCAACCGTGTAGTTTCGAGTCAAACTCATTGACCCATGCTTCATGAGTAGGGTTCACAAGGACCCATATATATTAAGTATATAGATTAGATATAGTTTCAACAATTAATGACTACATAGTATGGGATATGCATGTCATTCACTAGGTAAATGTTATCTTGACACATGATAATAATTTTGTAAATCTAATGTTGAAGTTACATGTAAGTGATTGAAACATTTAAATTAAGGAAAATGGGTTACATTAGAGAAATTTGATAAAGTTGAAAATATGTGATTAAACATATATAATAGCATTAGTTTCTTTGATTGTAAATTCTTGATATGTATGTATGCATAGTTCTTGTCATAATTTTGATTGGAAAAATGATTTTCTTGAGATTACTTATTAACATAAAATAAAATTGGAAAAGAGATAAATTTACGAATTAAGAGAAGAAAAATATGCAAATGAAGTAATATATAAATATAGAAACATTATTAAGAATAAATATATCCAATATCAGTTCCTCCAATTATTGATTATGTGTTTTTTTAGTTTTGATGCAGATGCATCTCATGCTACTAGGGACAACAGCCAATTTACAAGAGGAGAAATGTTATGTGACTTTTTTCTCAAAGAGAAGAGAAAAATATGAAATAAACCTTTAGAATTAAAATGGATAGAAAAATAAAGGATATTATGATCCTTTGGTTAAAAGAGATTAATAAAGAAGATGCATAAAAACTTTCTTAAAAAGGGAGAAATAATTGTATTTATTAAATAATAATTAAAGATATCTTTGTGAAAGGGAGTGATGGTTTGGAAACTGTCCCTTAAAAGGATGGATAAATCATTCATGTGAGACTTGGAAATGGAAGGGAAAAACATTCAAGGATGGAGAACATTCTATGAAGAAGAAAGTGGTTTGGTGAGCTATGGGCATTGGAGAAGGGGGAATACAAAGTTTGTCCAACTCGGGGTATAGAATACACCCAGGATTATCCTGGTCAGGGATATTATGCATGTTGAGTAGTTAATATGAGTCATGTTGTATACATGTTGAGAAATTACTCTGGAGCATGTGGTATGCAAGTTGATTAATTACTCTGGAGCATGTTGTATACATGAGGAGTAATTCCTCAAGAGCATGGTGTGCACTTGTGTTGAGCATTGTTTTGTTGAACTAACACTTGTGTGGAGCGAATAGTGCGATGTGTTCCAAAGGAACTGTTTCATCCTAGATTGTTCCATAGCAAGACCCAAGACCACTGACATCTTCCTAGAGTGAGAATGAGCTTTCCAAGTGTTATAATTTAGATAAGTATTGAACTTATTCAAAGATATTTCAATTATAAATGAGATGGAGTTTGATTCAATTAAAATTAGTTTAATATGTTATTTATTTCATTTGATCTATTCATATGGTTACATGCCAATTTGTATATTGATGATGATAATCTTAATGTGCTTAAATCTTAAGTTAACATTGATAAATAACCATTTCATGCAATAATAAACATTGATACTTTTCCACCATATAAAGTTAACTCTAATATAATATCAAACCTATCCAATTTTATGCTTGGGGAAAAGCAATGTTATAGTCTTTGCTCTCTATGTGTCATTCTTCCTTTGTGTTTGTTTTTCCATGAGTTATTTTGGGAATGATGACAATTTCAAGCTTGATTATATCACTATAGAAAAGACATAACATTGACCCCAAATCTGTGGATCCCTTATGTGTTATCTTAGGATTGCATATGGGGGGAAACCTCCTTTCATGACATAGCTCTATTTGGAAACATATGTTTACATAGGGATTTCTGAATAAATCTCTCATGTATTGGCATTTATCATTTTGCTACTTTAAATTAATTTCTCACAGCATGGTGTTTAGCAATTTCTTTAAAGTGGGGGCATACACATCCCTGCTCATTGTTTACATATTCCATTAAAAGTGTGATTTTTTTACTTCATGTGATGTGTCTTCATGGTGGTGACATTGGGTTTTATTTCCTTCAAGAGTGTGACCTTTCTTGGTATATGACATTTCTCTTGGTGGTAATTCTATGGCTTGCATTCCCTAAGGTGCAAATATTTTATCCCCCGACTAGTCCTCTCTTGGTTAAATTAAGCACGATGTTCCTTAAGGTGAGACCTTTCATGAACTAAGCAAAACCCCTTTGACTATGTTATCCTATTGTATATTACAACTTTTCCATGGCCACCAAGCATAACACAACTTGCTTGTTAGTGGTGTCCTTTTTGTTTTTCATGAGTGTCTAGCATTATGTAGCTTGCTAGCCTTGTGGAACCATTTTTTTGGTGTCTTATCAAAGTTATCAAAAGTTATAACTTTTGGTATGGTTGACGTATTGGGAGTCTGTAGACCTGGCATTACTTTCCCATTAGCCACCTTTTTTTGGGTACATACCAACATAGTGTATGTTTCTCACTTTCTTGGGCTCACCTAGTGTACACTGGATTTCACTAGTCCTCGTGAGTATATTTTGTTCGCATAATGGACAACAAGGTTTCACTTATGAACACATTTTATGGAAAACAACACAACCGCGGCTAATCCATCCTTCATTTTCTTTCTTTTTACATTAATTTTGACATTGCATGATTGTGCATCTTGTGTTGTTGCTACAGGCATATGTCTCTTTCTGCTTTTGTTGGTTTTCCATGAGATCTTAGATCTTGGGGGCTTGATCATCCTCTTTTACCTTTTTCATATTATCTTTCCAACACTTGTACAATTAGACCTCTCTTGACTTATTTTTCTACTTTAGTGTGAGTCTAAGCACAAATTCATACTCTCACTAAAATGGATGCTAAATGTAGTGTTGAAAAATGTACACCTTTACATTTTCACACTATTTTCATTCCCTTAATTAATTGGACTTAATTAAGCCTTTAATTGGCCCAATTATGCATTCACAAGCCTAATTAATTTTTTTTTCCAAAAGGGAAACCCACATTTAATCAATGCATACACTTAATTACACATCTTGGAAAATGTGTGTTCTAGGTTTAGAGCTTGGGACCCATTTTCCCAAGGGTGAATGGGCCCCCTTAAGACTCAAAATCCATTTTTTAATATGTTTTTGGCGGCATTTTAATGATCTAAATTCAAATTGCAAAGGTCGGCTTGTGGTGTTTAATTGTCAGGTTATTAAGGAAACACCTATAAATGCAAGGTATTTTTATCAATTCAAATCCTAATACTTCAAGAGATCAATCCTAAGAAGGAAGATTATTGTCAAGAGAATTGGAGAATAGATTTATCAGTCACTTATTGCAGCTTTCAAGATTGTAGCATGATGTCAATATTTATGTGTTTTCATGCATTTTTTTGAGCTAACATTGTGATGTAGGTTTCAAGTTTCAAGCAAGCATTCAAGCATCAAGATCTATCAAGCAATCGAGCCATTTCATGCAATATCCAATCCTTAGAGAGATGTGTTAGACTTCAATCCTCTAAGAGCAACCATTATTGGTGAGGTGTAATAAGCTTTGTTCATTCATAAATTCCTTCATTTTATCATTATTTCATTATCAAGGTTTATACCAAACTAGGATTTGACAAAGGAAAACCATTATCTGCCAAAATAAAAAAAAATCTCCTCTCTTTGTGTTTGTAGATTTGTAGGTGAAGAAGGATTGAAATTGGATCAAAAGTGCAATTTTGCAAAGTTGTCGAAGTTGTCATCAAAGTTGTCAAGACACAAAAACTCACAAATTTTATTTTTGGATTTCTAATAGTCAAGCCTGGTGGAATAAGAAACTTAGATCTGAGATCCAAGGATTGCAAAAAGAATTTTCAAACCCTTGTACATAGACCCATTCACCCTTAGGAAAATATGTCCTTCAATAGAGCCTGAAACTCACTTTTAGAGCTAGGTAAAAACCATCCTAACCTTGTCATATATGTTGTTTAATGGTTGTTTTTGTCAGTATTATCATAATACTTCATGTTCCAAGTGTTAGATCTCATAATTCTTCTCCCAAAATTGTTGTTCAGTCATTTCTGTCATAAGGAAGTCAAGGAAAAATAGTGTCCAAACCTAGGGTTGACTCACCTTGAGGGTTGCAAGTCAATTCTAATCATTTGTGGCACTATCCCTCTTCCTAATGAACATGGAAAAGGTGGATTTGTGATTAGGTGGACACCCCCTTTTTCTTTTGGCATAGGTCCCTCATCTCACATCCCATTTTTAGGTCTCCTATCCATCTTCCCCATTTTCCAATGTTTCATTGGCCTATGTTTAAGGATTCGTATGAATGGGTGGAAAATTGTGCAAAGTGTAAACAATTCACCAGTAGGTCACAATTGACAATTCTTCCTTTGAAGCTAATAGTAATAGAAGAGTCATTTCAAGAATGGGGATTATATTTCATCGAGCCTATCAACTGCCACTCAAGTACATAGTATACCCATATCCTTACTGCAACGAATTATTTCACTAAGTGAGTTGGGGTTGAGGCCATTCTAGTCAAGTAGACTAACTTTGAAGTGGTACATGCGACTTTATAAAGGAGAATATCTTGGTTCATTTTGGAGTGCCCCTAAAATTAGTAATTGACAATGCAACAAAAATTTTCTCTACTAAGACATCTATTTTCTACTATGAACATGGGGTTACCTTATCTCATTCATTAGACTACTACCCACAAGGTAATGGAAAATTTGAATCCAACAATAAAATTATCACTATTTTCAGGAAACTAGTAAATGAGAATCAAAGGAACAAGCCTAAAAAGTTATACAAAACTTTGTGGGCAGACAAAATTTCACTAATATTACTTTATCCATCCCCTTGGTACTGTCAGTTTCCAAAATACAAAGATAAGAATGGAGATAAGAGATGGTCAATATAATTACACTACACTAGGATAGGGTAAAGGATATTTTTGACACATTGTCCAAACCAAGAAACTTCATTATGGAATATCTAGTCTTACTTTGGGACAAAAGGAGGGAACCTTGAAGTGCACGTGGAAATTTTGATTCTCTATGGAAGGGGCCTTTTCAAATCTCCCAGGTATGTGGCATAAATACTTATTTCTTGGCTTACCTTGATGGTATATTCTTTTCACTCTCATACAATGGGAAATAATTAAAGCTTTATCAAATGTAAAATGGGTTGTCCCATGTGATTTTATAATATTTTCCATGCTTGTATGCTCTTTCCTATTCATTCTTTGTGTTTGGTTTTGTTTGTGTCTTGGGTTTAGTTTTTCTTCCTTCTAAATGTTTAGCCCAATGGATATAACACTAGTCCTATGGATTCAAATTCTAATTTTATCCTAAGTCCTTTGCAGTCCTTATCCCCAACTAGAGATAACTCTTACCTTGAGTATTTTTTTCCTTTGCCCTTCACATATCAATCATCCCTAGTGCTTAGTCTTTGAAAAAATTGTTGTTTGAAAACTTGTGTCGATGTATGAAGAGGTACTCACAACCCAATCAACTTCCAAAAATGTTGTCACAACCTTATTGAAAACCTGACATTGTTATCATAACCTCTTTTATTTTAGAAAGTAATGATGTTTGTTTTAAGATTTTGCTTAAATTCTAGAATTTGTGTCAAATATTAATGAACTGATTATTTTTAAGGTAAGATAAATATATTGAAAGATGAGTTTAGATATTTCATGTGGTTTCAAAACCAATACAATGCCTAAAAAGGTTGTCACAAACTCGTTAGATCCCAAAGTACTATCCATTGTTTTTTAGAATAAAGTAATGATTTTTTTGAAACCCATGTTGTGGTACAAATATGTTTAGTGCAATCTCTTTCTTGGAAAATTAAGGAGAGGTGTCTTGTAAGGATGTTTCAAACCTTAGTGATGGTTTCATAACTTATATCAACATTTGATGAGGTTGTCACACCTCATCGAAAGTTGACAAGCTATCAATAACCATAGCCAAGCCAAGTGAAAGTTTCTAAGAATAGCCCATGGATGGCATAAGAAGCAATTTATAAAGGTAAATCCAATTTTTTTAGTTTTAGAATATGGTTTCAAAACCATTGTTGGAGGTCGATAAGGTTATAAAAACCTATCAAACCTCTAATGAGTATGTTAAAGAAGGATGAATTTTAAATAAGGGCCATCAATATGATGGTACTTCACATTTTCCAAAAGTAAAAAATCCATTAATGCTCTCACAAAGCTCAAAAAAACAAATGAAAATTAATATAAGGTCGATATAAAGCAAAGAGAAGACAATTTAATAAGTGATGGTTGAAAATTATGCGAGGGAGTACAAGATAAATTGCAAGTTGCATTCAAATGACTGTGCAAAGAGGATTTTGAAAGTAGTGTAGAAAACGAATATCCTAAATTCAAAGGTACATAGATAGTCACTATTCTCATAGCCCAAAAAGAAAGAATCTCAGTGTTATAAACAAAATTTCTTGAAAACTTGCCCCTTGTAGAATTCTATGCTCAAGAAAAAAATTCCTCCTAACTTGCATGTTTATGTTTTAAAAGATTTAATTTACTGCCTTTAAAATTTGGTTTTGATAAAAATGAATTACAAATACCTTGAATATAAGGATATGTTAGGGTTGGAAAGTACACTTCTTGAGATTGGAGGCACAAAATTAGGGCACATTAATCTTAATTATTTTTGCAGAAGAATGGGTAATGAAAACAAGTCTCCAATTACATGGGAATTGGTGGGAAGTTGGGATTTTATAGGTGGAAATATTACTTATAGCTATACAATGCATGGGCCTAGTTTTAGAATTTACTAATCATTACAACCCCCAAACTCAAGAAGTGAAAATGATAGATAATTGGGTAAGTGTTAAATTGGATGGACAGTATTTTAGTGCAATTCAAAGGCTACCTCAAAGAGAAGTTTTTGTAGACTTAGACACTATTGTATCCTACTATCACTTTACTAAGAACAAGAGTGCATATCACAACACTATTGTGAGATGATGTTTGGTAGTCCCCAAGAAAGGGAAGTCCCAACTACCAAAAATATCCATAGCTCACATTTCATCAATGAAATTTTAGATATTATTGTGCTCCTTCACAAATTAATTATGAGTGAAGATGCTCATAATTTTGAAGAATGGATGTATTTTTATTATTGTCATCATCCATAGAGAAAAATTCATTGATTGAGGCACTATAATTAGTGATAAGCTCCACATGCAACTCACCCAATTTTAACTCAACAAATATTTTTGTCATATTTTCTATGCTATTTCTAGCATGGGATCTTGGCGGGGATTCTCTCCTATCAATAATTTTGATGAGGTAACATAAATTTATGATCACTACCCACAAATCCAATTGGAGAATAGTTATAAAAGATTCAAAAGATTGACTGATGCATTTACAATGCATGTAACCAAAGAGATATAGGGTGATATGAGCATGAGGACATCTCTTAAAGAAATCCAGTTAATCAACGCATATGGAAGCTAATTCATCCAATTTAAAAGGTTCACCTATATCAAGATTGGAGGTTTTGATGGGTTCGTGTACAAGTTACCCAAGTATGTGAGTGATATTTTTTTCCTAATTGAAGTATGTAGGTAGATAGGTTAAGTGAACAAGAGGTAAAAATGTATAATTTGGACTCGTATTTTACCACCTCCCTCAAATTGAGGATTATTGGGCCAATTGTGACAATGAGTATGAGTTTTGGAGAATAAATTGAATGAGATTATCCTTATAATAAATCAAATATTTTATTTTAAATTGGGATATGAAAGGTCTAGAGGATGACACATCAAACTTAGTTGATCCCAATTATTTTAATCACATCCAAACACAACCCATATTTTCCATCAACTAGAGTGTCAAAGAAGTGAAAAATTTAGAAGGATATAAATAGTACTAAAAAATACACAAGAATGGGTGATGAATAAGATAGCTAAAATACCAGCCACAAAGTCTTATAAGGAAAAGGATATTATAGAAAAAAAGGTAGAGAATTAAAAAACCTTCTCCTTCTCATCCTTCCTCATGCACCAAATCTTAACCTACTAGTGGATATGGAGGAGATAATGAAGATCCTTCAAAGAGGTGAAATATGGAGAGATCATGTAAAAATAACTCAAATGGGAAGACAAAGAAAGAGAAGGAGAAAGAAAACTTGGAAGCCATTTAGGAGAAGTTAGAAGAAGAATATGTTATCCATATTTCCTCCTCCCCTTCTCAAGTGAGTACCTCCTCCTATTCATTATATAATTCATCACCATCCTCATCACTGCCATATTCACTCTAAGATCCCCTTGTTCATCCAAATATTTCACCTTTATCTTCACCTAGTGTCTCATAACTTAACAAGTTTACAAATTCATTTACTACACCTCCACTCATAAGGCCATCACAATTCTCCCCTAGTACCATTGGAACTTCTAAGATGACACCTCATCTAATACACCATATTCTCAATTATAATAGACCCTCTCAAGAAATAGGATAGTAACATAATTGAGTATCCACCAATTTGATGGTGTTGGCAATTTTCTCCAAAGGTCACCCCAAGCTAAATAGGCCAAAACTAATTTTGTTAGAAATATGAAATAATTGAACCCAAGGAACTTAATGAGATACATTATAAGCTACATAAATTGGAAAGCATTAACAATGCAAACCAGTGACTCTGAGAGATATGCAATTTAAAAATGATAGAAATGCATCAAGAGCTTCCAAGATGGAGAATAGATGCAAATACAAGATAGTTAGTGATTTTATATATAACTAGGAAAAGGATGGAGGTGGAAAATTCAACCAATAGGGAGAGATCACCAATATCAAATAAACTGGTCAAAATAGTAAATGATCCACACTTTAGGATGGTGAAACTTCATCACCTTATCTCTTAGTTATTAAATAATTATAAACTCACTTTATTAACCTAGTAAAGATTAAGAAAAGTGTAGGGAAAACCTATGACTAAGGGGAAATAAATTAAACCACTAGGAAAATAAAAACCTACACTAACACCCCCCCCCTTAAGCATAGTTTAGGTGGGTGAAAGATGATGATGGGTCCCAGAAAATGAATCCATGTTAGGTACCTATATAGATATAAATCCCCCAAGAGAAGAAGGAATACCATCCCACAAAAAGGAAGTAAACCCACCATAATAGAGAGAGAGAAATGAAGTGAAAGGATAAAGAATCCCCCCCCCAAAGAGATCCAATGATAGATGCTTGAAACTGGATGTAGAATATGGTACACAATCATTGAAAAATGTTCCTCCCCTTAGGAATCAAAAAAACCAAAGGTGTATGCAAGCTATATCCCCATACCTGAAAGGAATATGTAGGAATAAAACTAAATCTTATTTCAAATGTCCCCCATGTCGATGTTGAAAGGTGTCACAATAAAATCAAGTGTTCTACACCACACTACTGAAAATGAAAACTCAAAATATCCTAGACTGATGTAGAACACAATCCAAAGGCTCAAGTATCTCCTCTAAAGATGTCTCCTCCAAATCTTGATCCAAATTATCCACACTCATTTCAAACTATGATGAATGATTATGTAGATAATGAACATGAGATTCAAAGTGTTCCCTCACAACAACTAAAGAAGAATCAACTTTGTCAAAGAGAAGATGAATGCAATCAATAGTGTCTCAAATCTGAAATATGCATCTTCATAAACAAGTCTAAAATATCTATCAATAGATCATCCCACAAACTTGAATTTGAAAGACTATGGATGTCTAGCTGCAAGGAATCACCAGAAGCTCTCAAAGAAGCAATATGAGACTCTAAAGTAGCAATAGATGTAAGGGAAAAAGAGTTATCCTCAAAGAGAAGACATATGTCCTCAATAGTTCCATCTAGATCTGAAATGAGGGACTCTAAAAACAAACAAGATATTTTTAAAAAAATTGGTCCCAATAAACTAAATCTAGAAGACATAAATGAACTTCCTATAAAGAATCACTAGAATCTCTCAAAGAAGCATATCTAGAATCTGAATTAGTAACATGTATTATTGATGGGGTATCAATGAATTGATAATTCATAGAGTATTTTTCCACATAATATGGGGCAAAATAAGTCTCAATATCATCCAAAAGATCTTGTTTATCCAAGAAAACATGACTTTCAAATGAAGATTCAATGTCTTCATAAAACTATTGGATGATGGTCCAAGTAGTGAAAGGGAACTCAATATGCACTATGTGATGTAAAGTATCCTTAGAGAGTAATAAATATTATTCCATACAACATGTCATTATTGTTAAACCATACATTATTTTGTTAATAGTCACTTGGCTCAGGAATGAGTCCAAGCAATAGATCCCGCTCAAGGGAGTGATTCTTTATCCCTTGTTTCTAGGACAAATAGTTCTCTAAATTTATCTTGACAACAAACAAATGGAAATAAGTTTTGAGAGAAATGATTAGCCCCTCCATAAATGGAACTTTATCTCAGTTCATGATTACCAAAAAATTGTATAATCCCCCCAAGAATGATACAAAAAAAAAAAAAAGTTGAGTGAAAAAGAGACATCAAAAGATACCCCCCTTTCCATTAGTCTCATAAATCAGCCCCCAAAGATTAAAAATTTGGTACTTTATATTTTAGTGCATTTACAAAGCTTTTTCCAAGCTACAATGATCACTAGGCCCACAATAGCATAAATTATAAATTTCGATACAAAATAAATTTGATGCAAAATATGGAAAATAATCCTTGTAGATATTTAGTGCTCTTCAATACCTTTGCAATCCTACAAAAATCTAGAGACAAGAACTTTCCATCCACAAAGATTTAATCAATTTTTTTCCCTTTTTTTTATGCAGGAGCATCCTAGGTGAAACTACAATCAACATCAACCAAAAAAAGGAGTGATTTTAATTTTGATTTTAATTTTTAATAATTTTGTGTGAGAAATAAATGTGACATTAAGTCTGGAACATGGAATTAAATAATTGGCCTTATTTTATTGTTGCAAAAATTGTGGTGTTGGAGATAGTTTAGGAGGAAAATTTTGAATTTTTGAAGTTCAAAAAGGAAAAAATACATTATGGGCGTGGAATTTTTGGGGAAATACAAGTGGGGACAACTCATCAAATCCCCTTAACTATAGCATGGAATATTTGGATGCCCAAGTTGTGTAACTGTTGATTTTTGCTAAGTTCAGCTCCTATTTGTGAGGAAGTGGCTACTTTTCTTGGCTTAATCTTTAGTGAGAGTGTTTTGGAGCTTGTAAATGCATTTTTAATATTTTATTTCTTGATTTTGGAGAGTTTTTCTAGGTTTTAGGCGTTATATTTCTTGGGAGTATGACGAATATTTTTGTCCCCTCTTGCACCTCTAGGGTTTTGAACCTAAAAGGAGAGAGACAAAGATCAACACCTCATTCGAGAACAAACCCATGAGATTTCAATGCAAAAGGAGATTTATCAAAGGATATTTTTCCTAAGGTTGGAAGTTGATAAAGAAGATAAACTATTGATGCAAAACTAAGGAAATGCAAGATGTTTGAAAACATGTGATATGCAAGAAGACCTAAAAGGATGAATAGAAATGCAAATAAAACAGAATAGGAAAGAAAAACAGAAAGTGTGCACCTGGAAATGTGTTGAAGACTGGAATGAGGACTAGAAATGCTACTAATCCTAAAATTTTGACCTATTGGGACACTTATTCCATTCTGGGCAACTTAGTCCTAGATTTGGAAAACTGTTTTAGAGCCCATTTCAGCCAAATGGGTATCTAAATCTACAAAAATTGCTGCCAAACATGTATAGTGGGACTAAGTCTCCATTGATGGTGACTTAGTCCACTTTAGCTTTTCTAAAAACCTGAAAGTGGAAATGGAAACTCTTGGTCTACCCTTTTTGTTCCTCCAGGTGTCTGAATTCGAAACCTTGATTTTCGAGGCTGTAAGTGACTTTTTGTGTAGATTTTGACCTTTCCATTAGGGAGATGACTTCAACAAGTTTGAAACCTATTCTTCAATCATGTACAAGTCATCCAAGCACCTAAATATGCAATCACACAAAGGAAGAGAGAGAAAATGTTGATTGTTAGGGATTGGGGGTTTGCCTTGGTCAAATCCCATTTAGGTAATTAAACCAAAATGATGAAATAAAATAATGAAACATGAAATATGAAAAAATGTAATTAGAAAATCACCATGATGATGAATCTTTTAATTTTTGCAACAATGGATGAAGAATCTTGCTCTTGAATGCCTTAGAATTGAGTTTTGAATGCTATCTTGAATGCTTGATTCTTGCTTGCTTGACTTGAAAATATGGATGAATGATGAATGAATAATGAATAAATTATTGAATTAGGGTTTAAAGTTCTCCTTTTATAGAAGAGAGTTAAGTGCATGGCTAGAATAAGGATCATGATCAAGGGCCAAATTTAAATTAGAAAATAATTTAATCAAGGGTGGAGGTTAATTGAGAGAGTAAAGACATGGATAGATAAAGACTTGAGGTGGAAGATAAGATTGGCACAGTAAAAGATAAATTAAATAATAAATATTATTTAATTTAGGTGGCCAACATAGGAGAAATAAATAAAATATTGCTTTTATTTATTTAAAAAGAAAGGTGAGAACAAGTTATATAATTAAATAATTAAAAATAATTATTTAATTGGGGAGATAAAGAAAGGATAAATAATTAAATAAATATAACATTTATTTAATTATAGAGAGAAAAGGCTAATGAATAATTAAATAATTAAAATAATTATTTAATTATAGAAGAAGAGGGAAAAGCTAAATTTTGAATTAAAATAATATTTAATTCAAAAGTGGGGGGAAAGGACCATTAGACTTAAATGCTTAATAAAAGTCCAGAAAAGTGTGAAAGTCATTTACAATTCCTTACAACACCTTTACAAGACATGCATTTTATTCAATTTGCAAGGGTCCAAGACCTAATGTGGATGTGTAAAACACCTCACAACACTAGATCAAGGCACCATTAAGTCCAATTTATCATCAATTATTCCCAAATCAAGCAAGAAATACATTTTTTTATGCTACATTTAGCCCCCACTTTAGTGAGAGGATGAACTTGCTTCAAACTCACACTAAAGTAGACACTCAAGAGGAGTCCAATCGTACCAATGCGGATGACAAAGAATGACAAAGATCAAGGCATCGGTCAAGCCCCCAAGATCCAAGATCCTGATTCATACCAATATGAGCGCAAAAGGACATGCACGAGGTGAGTGATATGCAGTAAAACAAGATACACGATCATGCAATGGTAATAAGAAAAAATAAAAGGTGGATCAAGCTTCAACCATTTTTCCAACACGTTGTGGATTAGATCTAGGTTGTTTGTTCATAAAATGCATACTCGCTCTGAGGCGATGAAACTCATGGCTGTCCAACAGGTGAGAAGGCCTAAAAGGTGAGAAACATACACTCATGGTTGGTATGCACTCACACACACACAGGTGGCTATGGGGAAATTCATTCCTCAAAATGGGCTTCCTGCTCAACCATACCAAAGTTATACCTCCTAATAACTTTAATAAGGTACCACAATGAAAATGCTTTTGTAAATGCTTTTGAATGTCAAGATTTTGTTAAAGGGGATTTTGATTTGTTCATGTAAGGTCTTCTTCTTAGGGAGCAATGTGTCTAGTGTCTCCATGAGAGGACAAGTCAAAGTGTCAAATCATTTCCCATGGGATGCCTCGTTTGTATCATACCATGTTAGAAGATCATACACTCTTGAACAACATCAAACCCAATGACACCACCAAGAAAAGGACACATCACAAGAAAAAAGAAAAATCATGCCATGAAATTTACAAAAGGATGTCGTCTATGTATTCCCCCACTTTAAATCAGTTGCTACACCATCACTATGAGCAATTGCTTTAAAGTAGCTAATGATGAAAGAAGACATGAGAGCCAACTTGGAAAGCCCTATGCCAAGTCATATGTTTTCGAATTGAGCTACATCATGAATAAGTATGTCACATGTGATTCAATCGTAAGGCATGTCGTCCACATCCCAAGCTTGTTCTTATATGTTCATGAAAGGTTAATGAGTAGCAAAAAGAGATAGTGAAAAGTGACATACGAGGACAAGGCTAACTAACCCCTTGCCCCCAATTAGTGTAGGAAAAAGGTGAGCCGAATAGGGTGAAAGTATGTATCAGTTAGAGGAATTAGGTGCTTCAACACAAGGAAGAGCACCACACTCCTTGAGATGTTGATTTTTTTTGTTTAAAGTCTTAGATGAAAATGGAGATAAGGGAGACACCCCTAGATCTTTCTTGAAAGAGTATGATATGTCAATTTGCATCATGTGTTCATTGCATCCATGTGTAGGAGGGAGATTGTATTCGATGCCATAACAATCATCCAAGTCAGATGAGGGGGGTTTATGCTTCTAAGAAGGATTGGTTTCTTCATGAGAACACAAATCCTTTTTAGTGTTATGTGTCATCGCCCCATGATGGATGGGAGTTAGATAGCCCCCATCACTATCATAAGCTAATGTTGTTGATGTAGAACCAAGTTGAGCATATAAAACACAAGGTTGTTTTGGTTTAGGTTGTGATATTTTGCACTCTCCCCTAAAGGAAGGTGTGAAACCCCAATTGCTACTAGAACTTGTGTCTGAAAATGAATTGTTTGTATATGACTCTTTGGACCATGAGGGTGAGATTTTGGAAATTTTATTGAAAGGAGGTGTAGAATCTAATGACCCCCATTTATCACAAAAGATTTTTTTTGTAGGTGAAGAATTAGCATCAACATGTATAGGTTCAAGTTTTGAGCTAGGAATGAAATTATTAAGGGAGTTGGAGATGTTGTGATTAGTTGATTCATAGCTTTTTTCATCTACGTCAACTATGTATATCTTGTTATTATACTCAAATTTCATTATACGATGAAGGGTAGATGGGACGCCTTTCATAACATGAATCCATGGTCTCCCTAGGAGAAGATTGTATGGAAGGGGTCCTTACATGATATGTATAGACGTAGGCAACACGTCTACAGGTTCGACCTCAACAGGTAATGTGATCATCCCTAGTGGTTGCCTATTAACATTGTCAAAGCCACGAATATAAGCATCATTAACTTGAATGAGTTTTTTGTCCATGCCAAGTTTGTTTAGGAGGTCCATGCTACAAACATTGATTTATGCTCCATTGTCTATGAGGGTGTGCCTAACTAAAGTTTCATTAATGATGACCTTTATCATCAAGGGATCATTCTTGTTTTGAATCTCAAATGAGGGTAATTCATGTTTAGGGAATGTGATTTCTGATCAGGTGACTTGCATGGGACGAGAGGAGGATGTTACATTATTCGATTTTATGTAAGATTGGATCTACTCCTATTGTATTTGCAACATTTCCTAAAAGAGAAACTTGAATGTAGGTGATAGTTAAATGAGTTGCCATACAGATATATTAGCAGGAGTCTTTTTAAGGTTGTTAACACTGGGCACTCTAGTTTGAGAAAAAGGTAATTTCGTGGGAGTGATGTGCGATCCCCTACATGTTTGAGTCACTAAGTTACAACATAGCGGCTGAAAAACATTGTTATGATTAGATTGTGTTGTGCCCTCAGCACACACGCCCCGTTCAGAATAGGGACCCTCTTTTTCTTTCATTTGCTGGGTCATTTTTCCCATTGCCTCAGTTTGTGTGCCCCATTTTAGTGTCCTGGGTGGTCAACACACCTCCAAAGTCTTATCTTGAGTTTACCGTGTTTCACCCCCTTCAATTTTATCAAGTTCTGGTGCCTTGCAAGGTCTCCTTGGCAGTTTGCCTCTGCCAGCGGCCTTCTAGCCTAGCAGGCCCGACCCGCCGAGTTTCCCTGGCCGAGTTTCCCTCTTATGTTTGCCATTCTAAACGGCGGAAGGCTTACGCCTTCCGGTGACCCGGGACCTGGCTCCCTATTTTTCATCCGGTGAAACTTGCAAATTTCTCGGCTGCCTTCGCCCCTTCCGGGCTCGAACCACCAGACTTCTGCTCCCAAAAATCTATCTTGACTCCATCGATCCCCAGCGAAAAATCATCAATGAAACTCTGCCCTCTGGGCCCCGAGTTCCCCTTCACTGTTGGTGGTTTCTGAAATACGACCCACGCCTCGTGTCTTTCCGGCCTCTAGGCCCCGGGCCTTCCACCGCCCTCCGTGAATTTTGAATTCACCAACCAAATTGTTTGTCGTACTTGTATTTAAGGAGTCCATTAATGGTAGCGGGGTATAAATATTAGATCCTAACCTATCATTTTCACTTGTCAGGTTTGCAAAGAGGGATCAGAGAGCTTGCCAGAGGAGTCCACCACCTCCTTTGACCACCATCCTCGCGCCCATGACTATCACTTTCTGATCCTTAGTGGATTTCGCACCTCCTCTCATTGGATTCTTGAGGTAGGTTTGTCGTTTGCCTTCCCGAGAAATTTTTATGCTTTTAAATGTCTTAAATGATGAACAACATGGGATAAAACATTTTTAATTGATAAAACATAAGGCAAACTCACAAAACCCATATTTTAGAATCTTCAAGAAACCTCCTCCGCACCCAATAGGATCGATCCAGAACTTTACCCGTGCGCGGCCTTTCTTCACGCAAGGGCATTCACCTATCTCAGGCCCGAATCCTCGAGTTTCTGCCTACGGTTCTCCGTTCGGCATCACAAAGTTATACTCTAAAAAAATTGACCTCCATGTTGGCCTCCTAGGCCTGCGCCCCAGGACTTCTGCATCTAGGATTTCGTCAGGCTCCTACCATTCTGAACGGTGAAGGAACCCGGTCCGCCCGAGCCTCGGGGCCCGCCTTGCAAATCACCGTCTCACATTGACAAATTGTCGGCCGCCCGCAAGGAACCCGAGTCCCGATCCGTAGACTTTCGTGTCTAGAACTCCACGGGGTTTTTTTCGTTCAGGAATGGTGGAGTCGACCTGTCAACCCGAGATTTGGGCCACGGGCCTCCTTTTGTTGTCTGAGCTTCGCCATTTCGAATGGCAATCCATTGGCGTCTTCCCGCCTCCCAGGTCCTAAGCAACCTTTTGCCGCAAGGGTCCAAATCATCGAACCTCAACATCCTCGCCCTTACCGGGCCCCACCCTCTGGAACTTCATTTAGACTCTATCGTTCCTGACATCAAACCTTCGCCGGAACTCCGCCCTCCAGGCCCCAAGGTACCCTCGGTCGTCTGTACGCAAGATAAATTTCAAACGACCTCCACCTTGCTCCTTTCTGGCCTCCGGGCTTCACCTTCCTGCTCATTGCGAAAACTTTACGAAGAAAATCAAAACGCCCAACCTAAGTGTCAAGTCTGGTCCGTCGGGCCGCCCCCTCCAAACTTCTGTTCGATGATCACCATTTTGAACGACGAAGGCATGATGGCTTTCTAGCCTCGTACCTTCGGATGCTCCCAAATCGATCCAAATGACCTCAAATTTGAAATATGATCTCGACCCACATGCTCAAATTTGGCCTTCTTCGCTACGAGCCTTTTGAACCATCAAAATTAGTCAGGAGGAATCTCCCAGGTCACTCTACCCCATTTTCCCATTCAAAGCAACATTCTTGCTAGGGAAGTCTGGGCCTCCGAGCCAAGATTCTCCTAAAACCCTCAATTGAAGGATTAATGACATCAGGAAGTAAAATTATGACTCTATGAATGATAAATTGTCCAAAGTTGATTTCATCCATGGGATTTTGACTAACATGAAGACTTTCATGATCATTTGCACTAATTGTGCCTTTGCTTGCAGGATATATGGAATCGGGTGCAGGACCCTCGGGGGCAGCTGCGGAAAAGGACAAAGGAAAGAAGTCGGGCAAGACTCCTCGAGGAAAAGAGGACAAAGACCAAAAGAAGTACCAGTTCCAAGGTGAACCTTTGCACTCGAAGGTTGCCATGGATTGGAAAGAAATCACTGACACCAATATCATCCATGTCGATATTGACAAGTTTAAACAAAGGGTCAAAGTCAACCCGACAACCCAGAATATGAGGCTTATCAAGCAAAGCAGAATTGCAAAAGCTGTAGACTTCCCTCCATACTTGTGGCCCCTAAGCTAGTCATGGCTTGTCAGAAGGCCTATCAATCTGACACAAGGACCATAATTGATAGATATGGTAACATTCTTGTTGACATGTCAGTTGAAGGAATCACAAAGACCTTTCATATTCCCACCTTCGTCAAGATGGAGATGCCTACCATAGAGGAATGCAAGGCGGCATGGGATGAAAACCTGGCCGGCTACAGAAAATTGATAAATCAGCATTGGCTAAAAGAGAAACGGGGTAGCGCTGCGAAGGTTCCTCAAGAACTCTTCCGTAGTGATTTTCATGAACATTACCATGACTTAGTCACTATGCTAAGCAGGGTGATGCATCTCCCTACTGCGACCTTCTTTCAGGAGTGGATGGTGTACTTTGTTGAAAAGATCCTTCGGGGGAATGAGGACGTCACCACAAAATCCTCATTCTACTGGGGAGGTATAATAAGCGACTACTTCCATGAGCAGTTCACCAATGTGAAGAAGAGTTCCAAGTTCTACATGAGCTCATATCTCATCTACTCCTTGGCAGACTAGAGACAGTACAATGGGTTGTTCATGGCACCCGATGAGGAGCAGGGTCAAAAATTGAAAGCCTATGACAGGTACCCCTAGCTCCAGTACTAAAATTTCAAGGAGTATTGTAGGGTAAATGATGCCTTCGTTAGCCATATAATCAGGATGATTGCTGGGGATTTTGAGAGAAGGGTTTCCCATAGTACTCATGCCTTCTTGAAATAGTATGCCTTCCTTTTTATTCAATATCCAAATTTCACATACATTTGTGCCCAGGGCTTCACCGAAAAGCCAAACAAGCTGCCTCGATACCCCAACGATCGGATCATCCTATTGGAGCTTTCCCGGTAGCTCCAACACATACAGTCAGTCTTCAGCAGAAAACACTTGGTCGGGGTCACCTATCCCTTAACTTTCAGCCAAGGAATGTATAAATTACAAACTTCCCAGTGCACTGGAAATTCCAAGAAAGAATTAAACAATTATCATTTTCACCTACACACTGCTCGCCCGTGAATGGACCCATATGGGAATATAAGGAAGGCACTAGGTTTGGGGTTCACTCATATGCACCACGTTGAAGACTTATGGGCATATTTTCAGGATGACAAGGAAGTGCGTGCAAGGCACTATATGCGGATGACTGTGTATTTTGTAAGAAAGGTGCAACCATTCCCCATACCAGACCAAGTCGAAGAGGAGGAAAGCGCCGTAATGGACCCTAGATATCCTGCAGTTGCCAACTCGCCACTACAAACAATAGACTGGGATGAATAGGAGGTTGATGACCTCAACATTATAACCAAGCCGATCTTGGCCTGAACCAACGAATGGGTTGATGGACAAGTGGCCCAATTGAAATAGAAAGGGGTGATCCTAACATATGAAGGGCTCAAAAGTGAGTCAAGTGCCACGGAAGATGTCGCCACCATGACTTCAATAGGTGGGACATCCAAGTCTCCTCCAGTCACCAGATCCAAGAAGAGAAAAGAAACGGAGACGGAGCAGTCTCCGAATCCAGTGGTCTACAGAAGGAAGGACCTAAGGGGCTCACCTTCCAAGAGGCTCAAGCAAACAAGTGCCACAATGGAATAGCCCATAATCCAAGGGGAAGATGCAAAAGGTACAGATCAATTAAAACCTCTTTTGGCTCTCCATGTTTTGACTGCCCCATCATCCACCTCCCTAGCCATAGTCGCCACATCCCTCCCAGCAGTGGACATCTTTGTCCACCTTGCCCCTTCACCGTTGACTGAGCCTGTAATCGTGATTAACTCTTCCTCTGCCGTAACTACCCCTCCTTCCTCCGCTTCCATGTCACCCACCACATCACTCCCACTAGCTATGGTAGCGGCACTAATACTCGCTCCCACCGTGCCTGAGGCCTTCAAAAGACATATGTAGAATCTCCCCTCTGAGCTCTCCCAGATCCTCATGGATCCCACTCTTTAAGCAGCCCTAGTGCAGGTCATCGCTCCTGCTAAACCTTCGCAGCCTCCGACAGGGCCACCGACTATGGAAGCCACTATGTTAATCTCTGAGGAATGGGAGAGATGGGAGCAAGAGGCCTTGAAACCATTTGAGGAAGAGGCCGACAAATACCATGAGCACCCAGAGTATGAACACCGCATAATCGATAGGGTGGCCTACGAAGAGGAAGGGACAAGCTCTTCTGAGAGCGGGAATGAAGAGGATGATGCCGGTGGTAGGTTCATCGTGCAAACCTTTGATGGCAGTTTTGAAGAAGAGATGGCCCGGTAGCTGAAGGGTACTAAAGAAAAGGAAGAAAGATTGCCTCTTAGAGAAGAGGGACAGCAACAAGAAGACAAGACAGGAGAAGACATGCTTGAGGGTGAGGCTCAAATTATCAAAGGCCTCAAAATTGAGCAGCCAAAGGAACACGTGCACAAGGTCGAGCAAACTGAGGAAAAGAAAGCTAAGGAAATAGAGAAAGAAGAAAGTCCCCAGCAACAATTACCTACCAAACCTCCCATCAAGTGTCTTGTGTTCATTTAGGACTCCGATGAAGAAGAAGGGGATGCTGCTAAAGTAGAAGAAAGGGCCCCTGGAGATAAGAAAATAGAGGTCTCAGCCGAGGAAAGTGAGGGTGATTGTGAATCACCTAAGGAAAAGTCTGCTATGCCCGAATGGCTGGAAAGATAGCTTGAAAAGAAAACCCCTTCGCTGAAGGACCCAAGAGCGAAGCTGAAGGATATCTTAGCCCAAGCACAAATCACTACTAGAAAAGAGAAGAAGCCTAAGATCATATCCAAGGTAACGATGGATGCTTCTGGGTCTCAAGCTATGCAAATAGCAATGCCTCTGGTAGGCCAGGCTAGTGTAAGTTACAATATCTCCACCATTGACCTAGGAACCGCTACCAGAGAGTAGAATTTGGGGCATCTTGAGGAGTCAGTGGCTACAGTAGTGCACTTGATAAAATAGGACAAGATTTCAAAAGATGAACTCAAGGCACAGGTAGTTTCCTTGACAGATTACATCCAACAATGGTCCTTAGTAGATGACCTATCTACCACATCTGTAGCTCCACCCCAACTGTTATCCAAAGAACAAATTGACAAGTTGGAAAGAAGAAAGAACTTGGAGAAGACTACAAAGAGCTAGTTCCGACAGGTCTTGTATGTCAGGAACATGTGTATTAGCCAGGTTGTTTGAACGGCCAACAAGTTCTTGGACCTACAACAATCTTTGGAAAGCATGAAAAAGCTCTACACTGACTTCCCTGCAACGTACAACTCCACCTATCCAAAGATTGAGGAAATCCTCCAGTTGCCAAAATCCACATGGGAAAAGGAGCTTGCATTCAAAAGGGACGACCACTGGCTGATGGATGTGTGGCGGTAGGATTTTGATAACAGGAAAGAAAGGTTGGAGAAAATAATGAGTAAGGTGGATCCAGAGATCGAATGGATCAAGGAAATTAGGGTGGAATGCGCTCGATATCTCAAGCTGATGACGGAGTATGACATGCCTACGGTACAGATGGATCCCAAGAAGATAAAACCTTACTTTCAAAAGAAGATGGAGGATAGGATGTCCAGTGAAATAATAGTGGAGTTCATGAGTTTTATGGCCCGTGCCTTTGACCAAGCAGAGTTGTTCAGAGATCAAGGTGTAAAGTATGATGAAGATTGGAAAAAGCTTGAAGATAATGTGAAAGAATGGAGCTACCAGATGTTGCGATACGAGATCATTGAGGTGGACAAGCTCCAACTGATCATTCTAAAATTTATGGAGTATACAGCATCGAAGAAGCTGAAGAATAGCCCTATTATCAATGAAGAGCCCCCATAAGAGTAGCTATAGCAAAAGAGCAATCAGTAAAAGACAAAATGCTATAGTGCCATCACTAGAGGACAAAATAGGTAAGGGGACAAGAATGTAATTTTAAATTGTAATATATTGGGGGTAGGTGAAACCCTATTTTGTAATGAATCTTGGCCACACAATGAGAATTAATCTTGGCCATTCATTTAACTTTTTGAGCACTATAAATAGGGGTCTCCTCTTATTTGCAAAGGGAGTTGAGTTGTTGTAAAGACATGTTGCTGAAATTTTTAATGAAAATACATTGACTTGGTGCATTTTCTGATTTCTTCACATGTTTCATGGTTCAATCTCCCTTGTTAGTTTCTTTACTTAGATCTATATTGTTGTTTTAGTTAGCTATGTTCTTGATTTGATAGATTTTATAAATGTTGTTCTATGGTTGTGAAAAAAATTGCTGTGTAGATGCCTTCTTAGTCCATACTTTTTATTGTTTGCTACTGGTAGATGGTTGTGTAAAGTTAGTCTGGGCTTAAATTCAAAGCTGCTCCACACTTTTATCTTTGTTCATGCATGTATATGGTGAATGGAAGGTGAAATATCTATAGACCTTAGAAGATAGCACAAATTTCATGAGACTGTGAGATTTCTGGTTAAGTGAAATATTATTTTGAGGAAGCTTTCCATTGCAAGAACTCCATGATCACTATTCATAGTTAGTTGCAGGTCCAGGAACCTTTCATCTCCCCTACTCTTTTCCTTTTTTTTTAGAAATAGCCCGTGTCAAGGTTCATTACACATTGTAAAGCCAAATTTTAAGAAACATCGAAGTTTTAGACCTCTGTTCGAACCTACAGCAAAGTGAAACTTGACCCCCATCTTAGAAACTTTAGATTTGAAGATCTACCTCGTATCCAGCTATGTAGGTCCACCCTATGATTACCAGCAAAATCACATCAAAATCAACTGAGGAGTTCCATGCAAGTCATGACCTAACACCTGAGAGACCTTGGGGAGATTTTCAGCAGCTTGTCATTGGATATTTCCTTTCAAGAGAGGTAGTGCATTCGTGTACTGCCTGTGTTGAGAAAGTGTGCAAAAACAACCATCAACAAAATTGGCACTAGAAGGAGGACCTTGTGAAGCTAGATCGAATTGAATCATTCTCCCCAGAAAGATTCCAAAGAGTTCTACGGTCAGCGCCAAACAAGGGAGAATTCCAAGAATTAAAGCCTCCTATAAGTGAAAAAGCAAGGGAAGTAACGCTGCTTCTTCCACCTCCTCCATTCCACCTTCACCCTCCTTCGACTTGCATTCATCCTCCACACAACTACTTGAAACTATACTTTCACTTCCCACCTCCGAAAACTAGGGAATTGCTTCTCTCTCGGCCCTTTCAGCCCAAGGTACAGTCTAAATAGCCACAACTCAGGTGCAGTCCTAGACTATTGTTCTTTTGCAGGTGCAATCCCAGATTGTTGTCCCTCAACAGCAGGTATCACCTCTGCCTCCCGCCATGGCTTGGTTGGCACAAAATCCTTCGCCGATACATTTCACCGCTTACCATGATATGCCCAAGAATTTGAAGGGCTTCTATTCAAAATTTAATCCTCGTGACCCACAGAGAACAACTGAAGAACACATTAAAATATTTGAAACAACAGTCACTGAAATGCAAGTCGACCATGAGGATTTTGTATTTCGCCTTTTTCCACATTCATTGGGAGAAGAAGCCTTCTACTGGTACATCAATCTGCCTAGGGGATCTTTTACCTCATGTGACCTAATGAAGAATGTTTTTTTACAAAAATATAAGATCTCGATCAGCCCTTCAGAGTTGTATAGGCAGTTTATGTCTGTCTAGAGGGAAGTCAACAAACCCATTGGGTTCTTTAATGACCGCTTTCATCGTGCCTTTACAAGGATTCAGGACCCATACCTTCATAATGATGTCACAGCTCTCCCGATCTATTATGCGACATTGGAAAACCTTACGTCCGCCTTGGTCAAGAGGATGCATCCACTACTCACCTCATTAGTGACTGCCTATACAAAGGTTGTTATTGCCAGCATGGATTTGGGGCAGCATATCTCCGGCCCACTGCCTTCTTTGGGACCAGTAGCCAACCCGATGTAGATTCAAGGGCTTAATCAGACATTCATTCATTAGACCCCTCTTATGAACTAGATACCTCAGCTGCCCATCATTCCACACCCGGGATAGCCACTGAATTATGCACCTCCCACGCCTTCCTATTTACAGCCTCAACCACAACACAACTATCCTCAAGCTGCCCCACAATAGCAAGTGTATTCTCAACAGCCCCAGGCGCCATTGTACCTACCAAGGCCAGACTTTCCTCCAGCACATCAAAATCAGCCGGTGACCCTACCCATCTTTCTCCAAAATCTAGTATCGCAGCAGAGCAGCACTGTTGAGAAGGACAAACTCAAGGAGTTGACTGAGATGATAAAGAAAATGCCCACTGAGATGACACACTTAAGGAATCAGAATAATCAGTTACAGGCATCCCAACGTAACCTCCAGGCCAATCTTAATCGAGAAAATCGAGACAATAGGGACAATAGGGACAATCGAGAAGCAAGCACCTCCTCTGGGCAGAATTATGATGGAAGACAGAATCTAAATCAAAGTTCTAAAATGAGACCTTCTCAGAGGCAGAATCGTACGTGGAATATGCGGCCCAATAACGGAGGTGTCCCTACTCCTCTTGATCAGCTGAACAACAATGAGAGAACGGCCGATGGAGTGTACCTCGCCAAAGCAATCTTGTCTAGATGGTGCCAAATTCACAAAACTAGCAGACACTCTGAGTTGGATTGCCCCAAATTCCAAATAGCTGCTGAAATTTTCCAAATTGAGGTCCAAAATGCTACTGATAGTACCGGTTGCAAGGACGTCATCCCATCTAATCCATATGATTCCTCCTATCTCATGGTCAACCAAGTGCCATTTCCCCGAGGTGACTCCAACGAGCCCGAAGTCGAGCCTACTCCCATTAGAAGTGAAGAAGTGCAAGAGGTAAGCAATGAACAAACTTTGGCTCAGCTTTTCGATTCAGTTGATAATGGCCCAGTAGATGAGAAAGAACCGTACGTAGACAAAATTCATGTGTTTCATCAAAGATCCACTCCCTACTTCCTTAGAAATAGGTAGGCTAGTGGACCCTTTACAACCTCCACTCCTCCAAATAATTTTACCACCCCGCCTGACCCCAATGCCAGCAATAATTCTAAGCTTCCCCATATACCCACCCAATATCTTGACAAGGATGAGCCTCAAAATCAGGCATAGAATTAGCCTCAAGGCCAACCCCAAAATCAATCTAGTCAAAGAAAGGTCCAACCTCTTAGCTCTGCAATAGGTCAATCCTTTGGCTCTAAAATTGAGCAAATGGGTGAATATGTGGCAGAAGAGTTCAAGAAAGTAAAAATTAGTTTGTCTGCATTTGAACTACTCAAGGACCCCATCGTGAGGCATGCCTTCTTTAGGGTACTCAATGGAACCCCATCCTCCAGCACAACACAGGAAACATCAGCTAAGAGAGTCACCTTTGAAGAGCTCAGGAAAGAACCTGTGATATAGGATAATACCGGGAAAAGGAAGAGTGTCCCCTTAAATCAATTTGCAGATAAACAACTAGAAAAGGAACCAGATCAGAACAATAGACATGTTTCCAAGGATCAACCATTCAGGTAGACCAAAGATAAAGTTGGTGATATGAATAAAGGTCAAGTTGCTCAAATAGACATGCCTAAGGGACTCTACTAAGCAAAACTTGAAACCCCTCCTTTCCTCATTACCATCTGGATATTCGGGAAGAATTTGCACAACTGCCTGCTTGACTCAAGGGTGTCTGCCAATGTTATTCCCTTGGAAGTATGTAAGGATCTTTGAATTACTCCCACACCCTCTAGAAGGAAAGTGACCCAACTAGAAAAAATAGAGATCAACATTGTAGGAGAAATGAATCAGATCCCGATGCAAATTGTTGTTGATCCGAGGATACAAGTCATTGATATTCAAGTGGCTGATATTCCTGATGCATATGGGATCATCTTGGGGAGGGAATTCACCAAGGCACTGAATGGATATACTACCATAGACCTTTCTCACATGTGGCTACCATGGAAGGGGCTGCCAAACCAAATATGTATCGACCGCGAGCCCTGTATGAAATATATGATCACGGAATACAATAATCTCAACGAAGTGTTGTTTGTTGAGACAGAACTAGGAAATTACTGTCCCTTCACCTGCTAAAATGAATTCAAGCCTCAGGAAGAATGCATTGTCGAAGTACTCTTAGTATTGTGCAATCCTCCAACCGATTTTATTCAAATGCCCCAGAGTATGGAGATGCTAGTAGAGTCAGATGACAAACCCGATGAAGATGACAACATGGGATTACTCAACTGTTTCTAAGAATTCGTTGAAAAGTGTGCAAGGGATCAACTCAGCCTGGGTGCCCGAATGAATTTCCAGGATCTCTTCCTGCCAAATTGGTGCAGAATTCACAATGTTTCCCACTCAGAGTTTGATTGCTACTTATGCCAAACAGCAGTAGAGCATGTTAAACAATCAGCTGCCCCACAGAGGGAAATGCCAAACGAGGTGCTGACGGAACCACCTGCTGTTCAACGCACTGAGCTAAAATATTCCCCTAGAATTACTGAGGCAACCACCCAGCCAAAAGGAAGTAAGAGCTTAGTTGGGCCTGAAGTCAAGGAACTTCCCAAGTTTTGAACGCTTTGATTTGATGGATCCAAGTCAAAGCAAGGAGCTGGTGTTGGGTTCGAACTCATTATCCCAACAGGTAAGACCTTTCTCGCTACTCATAGATTGCAGTTTTATTGCACCAATAACGTAGTGGAATACGAGGCATTAGTCCATGGCCTTCTTATGGCCTTAAAGAAAAATGTCAAAATGTTACAAGTTTTTGGGGATTCAAAACTCGTTGTTAAACAAGTTAGAAAGTTATATTCCTGCCATGACAGAAGACTTGCGAACTATAGGCATAGGGTTTGGGACCTCATAGAAGGCTTAGACACATTCAATATACACCTGATCCCTCATGCTCAAAATCATACAGCAGATGCCTTGGCTCAAGCAGCCAGTACTTTGCAACCCCTCTCCTTGTCTGGGCTTAAGAAATTTACAGTTGAGTTGACATCTACACCATCAGTCCCAGATAATGTTACTCATTTTCAGGTCTTCAATGATGACAAACATATCCTCGAATTCATCACGAGTTCTGATGTCTTCGCGGCCCAAATAATTGATAAAGTTGATCTGCAAGAAGCCTAATTGGACATAGAAGGATTCATTAACCTCAAAACCAACACGATTCCCAGGGGCATGGTTCAACTCAAACGCATATTTGATTTGGATCAAATCAGAGACCAAAACCAGCAAACCAAGAAGGAAGCCATAAGCAACTAGTGTGATGCTCACAACCTCAGGACAGCCGAGGAGATCAAGAATGTTTTTATTGGCAAAGTGTGCATGCCTGAGGAAAAGAAGGGAATCATTGGTGCTTTGTGAAAGTATCCTGATGTGGTGGCATGGAGTTACGAAGATCTCAATACTTATGATACCTCCATCATCACACATACCATCCCCCTCAAGATGAAAGTGAGGCCTTTCCGCCAGTGGCAGCGACCTATTAATTCCTTGTTGGAGCCCATCATTTACAAAGAGGTGTAGAAGTTGCTTTCAGAAAGGATTATCTTCCCAGTCAGGCATTCTACATGGATGGCCAACTTGGTCTTGATCAGAAAAAAGAATGGAGAAAGCAAGTTGTGTGTAGACTTCCACAATTTGAACCGAGCTTCGAGAAGGACAACTATCTGGTGCCTTCATTGGATGAGGTGTTGCAGATTGTCAACAGCTCCCAAATGATGTCTTTCCTCGATGGGTATTTTGGATACAACCAAGTGATGGTGCAGTATGAAGACCGTCATAAAACAGTGTTCACCACTAAGTGGGGAACATTCACTTACAGGAGAATGCCTTTTGGGCTGATTAATGTTGGGGCCACCTTCCAATGTGCCATGGATATTGCCTTCAAAGATCTAACTGGTAAGTACATAATCATCTACATGGATAATTTAACTGTGTTTTCAAAAAGGCGGAGTGACCATGTTTCCGATCTATGCAAGGTGTTTCAACAATGTAGGGAGTTCGGAGTTTCACTTAACCCCAAGAAGTGCATTTTCAGCGTGACTGAGGGTAGATTGCTCAGACACATCATTTCAAAACAAGGAATCTCCATAGACACCGAACGCTTCCAATCTTTGCTGAAGATCCCAACACCAGGCAGCAAGAAGGAACTAAAATCCTTCTTCGAAAAGATCATCTTTGTCAATAAATTCATCACGGGTTTCGCGGAGATTGTTAAGCCCCTCAATGCTATGTTAAAGCAGGATGCCAAAGTTGAATGGACTCCTGAAGCCAAACATGCTTTTGAAGAAATAAAATGGGCCATTGTTGAAGTGCCTATGCTAATAACCCAAATTATCTGAAGCCATTCTATATCTACTCATTCGCTTCAGAGCATTCTTTTGCAAGCATTTTGACTCAGAAAGACAATGAAGGAAATGAGCACCCGATCACCTTCATAAGTGCTCCCCTGAAGGATGTTGAATTATGATACCACAATGTAGAAAAGCAGGCATATGCCCTCGTCAGAGGGGTGAAGAATTTTTGGCATTATATCCTACGCAATAAAGTGTTTGCCATTGTCCCCAACCCGGCAGTAAAAATGTTGCTCATGCAAAATAAATTGGGTGAACGAAGAGCCAAATGGGTCACCCTGCTCTAGGAATATGACATGGAAATCCAACCGATGAAGTTGGTGAGAGGACAGGCACTCACCCGCACAATTGCTAAGGCAGCAACAGGGGCCAGACCTAAACTCACTGTGCAGCAATACCAGCTCGAGGATGTTTCCTCAGGAGAGTGGTACAAGAATGTCGTTTATTATTTGCTAAACCACAAGTGTCTGTCGCACCTACAGGGAGTCCAAAAGCATGCTCTTAGATTAAAAAGCAATGGTTATATGTTGCAGGGGTCCATTTTATACAAGAGAAATCATGAAGGCATTTACTTAAGATGCCTTGGTAAGGAAGAAGCAGACCGAGTCTTAAAAGAGTTTCATGATAAGTTTGGCATTGGCCATGGATCCGGTCCTTCCACTACACATCAAATATTGAGAGCATGATATTATTGGCCAACTGTCTTCAAGGATGCTCATTGTCATGTTCATTCATGTTATACATGTCAGACAGCCGCCACCAGGGAGAAGAATGATGTTGTCCCACTACAACCCGTGTTGGAGGTGAGACCGTTTGCACAATAGGGTCTCGATTTCATCGGTCTGGTAATCCCTCCATCATCTGCAGGATACAAGTACATTCTTACCGCTACTGATTATTGTACTATATGGACAGAAGCAATTATATGTAAGCAATGCACAACTGAGGTAATTACTAATTTTTTGGAAAGCTTCATTTTAAATCACTTTGGTTGCCCTTATGCATTGGTGTTTGAAAATGGACCTACATTTGCTTCCTTAAAATTTTTTGATTGGGCCTTCGATTATGGGTTTGCCCTTAAGTTTTCATCTAATTACTACCCTCAAGGCAATGGCCTTGTTGAATCTACAAACAAGAACCTGATCATCATAATCAATAAATTGCTAGATAGGAATCCCAAGGACTGGCATAACCGGCTCCGTTTTTCCCTTTGGGAAAACTGCACTCACCACAAGGCTGCCCTTGGCAATTCCCCGTTCCATCTCGTTTATGACCTAGAGCCCATCTTTCCTATCCATCTGAAGATTCTCACTCTCTATTTTATCAATGAATTTTATAAAGGGGGAGATCGTAGGGAAGCTCGGTTAGCTGAGCTCTTGCATTTAGAAGAAGTCTAAAACCATGCAATAGAAAATTTTGCCAAACATTAGGGTGTGGTTAAAAGATGGTTTGACTGTCGAGCTAAAATCAAGGCCTTTAGAATTATAGATTTGGTCCTATATTGGAACAAGGCCCATGAAAAGAAAGGGGGACACAACAAATTCGACAAGCTTTGGCTTGGCCCCTTTCAAATAGCTAAAATTTTGGGAGACAATGCTTTCCACCTAAAGACCTTAATTGGTCAAGACGTCCCGTTGCAAGTCAATGGGCAACACCTGAAACATTACTTCCAAGCCTAAGGTCTTTCAAGCTCTTCCTTGTAAATATTTGTATATAGGTTAGAGTAGGTTTCCTTTTGATTTACTTGCAGCTTGTTGTTTCGCATTGCTTTGTTTGCTTGTTTCCCCTAGCTGTTTTATTCTGAAAAGGATGTTCTTCATCCCCTTACGGTGGTCGTGCTCGCTCGACGAATAGCTCACTTTACTGTCTGTCCTTGGTGTTCTTCGGCTAAACATTCATTCCCAACTATTGGTCTCTGAAGACTGCCTAGGAATGATTTCCTCATTTGAAATCTACTTTAGAACTCGACCCTTGGTTGGATCTCTTTACACATATCTCAGATCTTGCACAAAACACATAATAATCATGTCTAAAAGGTTGTACCATGGTTGCTGTGACATCCCAATGAATGAAAAATCTCAAGTCTGCTCCAGTGACCACTGTGGTCCCAAACCCATCATAGGCTTCAGTGCTTACACGATCAAGCAAAAGATAGGTGAAAAAAGGGACATTGAAAGAAATATCAAAATAAAGAGAAAATGAATTCTGAAAACTAAACAACCATATGGGTGTGCGGATAACTCTATCGGGGCTATGGACACCTGGCTGGCAGTAGAGCAATATCTATGGGATTGTAGCGACAACTTCATCGGGGCTATGGATGCCTAACTAGCAGCAGAGCAATGTTCAGGTTACTTTTGGTGTTGAACGGTTTATGTAGCTCGCTCGGTTGGATTAGCAGCCATTGTTCACAGTCCTGCAGAAGGGAATGAATTCACTACACACACTTCTGAGAAGTCCTATAAACTGACCCAATTAAGGATCCTGCTCTCCCAGTTCACCTTTGGAAGTCCACTCCTAGTCTGCAAAACCAGAGATATTGGGTCCTAGATGAATACTTATCCTTAGAACACTTGGGAGTGTTTCCCAGTGGAGTCGCCATTTGTTGTGCCCTTAGCACACACGCCCCGTTCGGAACAGGGACCCTCTTTTTCTTTCGCATTTCCAGGTCATTTTTCATGTCGCCTCATTTTGCGTGCCCCATTTTAGAGTCCTGGGTGGTCAACGCACCTCCAAAGTCTTATCTTGAGTTGACCATGTTTCACCCCCTTTAATTTTGTCAAGTTTTGGTGCCTTGCGGGGTCTCCTTGGCAGTTTGCCTCTGCCAACGACATTGGAGCTTGGCAGGCCCGACTCGTGGGGTTTCCCTAGCCGGGTTTCCCTCTTGTGTCCACCATTCTGAATAGTGGAAGGCTTATGCCTTCCCGAGACCCTGGACCCGGCTCCCTATTTTCCGTTTGGTGAAACTTGCAAATTTCTCAGCTTCCTTCGCCCCTTCGGGGCCCGAACCACCAGACTTCCGCTCCTGTAAATCTGTCTGGACTCCGCCGATTCCCAATGGAAAATCATTGAGAGAACTCCACCCTCTGGGCCCCGAGTTCCCCTTCACCACTGGTGGTTTCTAAAATACGACCCCCACCTCGCGTCTTTCTGGCCTCCGGTCCCCGGGCCTCCCGCCGCCCTCCGTGAATTTTGAATTCACCAACCAAATTGTTTGTCGTACTTGCATTTAAGGAGACCACTAATGGCAGGGGGTATAAATATTAGATCCCAACCTATCATTTTCACTTGTCAGGTTTGCAGAGAGGGATCAGAGAGCTTACCAGAGGAGTCCACCACCTCCATCGACCGCCATCCTTGCGTTGGTGACTATCACTTGTCGATCCTTAGTGGATTTTGTGCCTCCTCTCATCAGATTCCTGAGGTAGGTTTGTCATTTTCCTTCCCGAGAACTTTTTATGCTTTTAAATGTCTAAAATGATGAACAACATGGGATAAAACACTTTTAATTGATAAAACATAATGCAACGCACAAAACTCATATTTTAGAATCTTCAAGAAACCTCCTCTGCACCCGATAGGATCGATCCAGAACTTTACCCGCACGCGGTTGTTCTTCGTGCAGGGGCATTCACCTCTCCCAGGCCTGGATCCTCGGGTTTTCACCTGTAGTTCGTCATTCGACATCACAAAGTTAAACTCTGAAAAAATTGACCTCCATGTTGGCCTCCCAAGCCCGCGCCCCCAGACTTCCACGTATGGGATTTTGTTAGGCTCTCGTCGTTCTAAACAGAAAAGGAACCACATCCGCCTGAGCCTCGGGGCTCGCCTTGCAAATTTCCATTTGGCGTTGACAAATTACCGGGTGCCCGCCAGGAACCCGGGTCCCAATCCGCGGACTTCCATGTCCAGAACTCCGCGGGGTTTTCGCAGTTCAGGAACAGTGGAGTCGACCTAACCGCCTGAGATCCAGGCCTCGGGCCTCCTTTTGCTGTCTAAGTTCACCATTTTGAACAGCGATCCATTGGCGTCTTCCCACCTCCCAGGTCCCGAGCAACCTGTTGCCGCAAAGGTTCCAAATCATTGAACCTCAGCATCCTCACCCTTGTCAGGCCCCGCCCTCCAGAACTCCGTTCAGACTCCATCGTTCTTGACATCAAACCTTCGTTGGAACTCCACCCTCTGGGCCCTGAGGTCCCCTCAGTCGTCTATACGCAAGATAAATTTCAAACGGCTGCCACCTTGCTCCTTTCCGGCCTCTGAGCTCCGCCTTCCTGCTCGTCACAAAAAATTTACGAAGAAAATCAAAACGCCCAACCTAAGTGTCGGGTCTGGTCCGCCGAGCCGCCCCCTCTGGACTTTTGTCCCACAATCATCGTTCAAAACGGTGAAGGCATGACGGCTTTCCAGCCTCGTACCTCCGGATGCTCCCAAATTGATCCAAATGACCTCAAATTTGAAATCTAATCTTGACCCACATGCTCAAATTCGGCCTTCTTTGCTACAAGCCTTTTGAACCATCAAAATCCGGTCCAGAGGAATCTTCCGGGTCACTCTACCATGTTTTCCCTTTCAAAGCAGCATTCTTGCTAGGGAAGTCCGGGCCTCCAGGCCCGGATTGTCCGAAAACCCTCAATTGAAGGATTAATGACATCTGAAAGTAAAATTATGACTCTATGAATGATAAATTGTCCAAAGTTGATTTCATCCATGGGATTTCGACTAACGTCAAGAATTGCATGATCAGTTGCACTAACTATGCTTTTTCTTGTAGGATATATGGAATCAGGTGCAGGACCCTTGGGGGCAGCTATGGAAGAGGACAAAGGAAAGAATTTGGGCAAGACTCCTTGAGGAAAAGAGGACAAAGGCCAAATGAAGTACCAGTTCCAGGGTGAACCTTTGCACTCGAAGGTTGTCATAGATTGGAAAGAATTCACCGACACCAATATTGGCCATGTCGATATTGACGAGTTTAAACAAAGGGTCAGAGTCAACCCGACAACCAAGAATACGAGGCTTATCAGGCAAAGCGGAATTGCAAAAGTTGCAGGCTTCCCTCCATCCCTCATGGCCCCTGAGCTAGTCATGGCTTGTCGTCGGGCCTATCAACTTGTCAAAAGGACCATAATTGACAGAGATGGTAACATTCTTGCTTACATGTCAGCTGAGGTTATCACAAAGACCTTCCATATTCCCACCTTCGTCGAGATGGAGACGCCTACCATAGAGGAATGCAAGGAGGCATGGGATGACAATCCGGCCGGCTGCAGAAAATTGATAAATCAGCATTGGCTAAAAGAGAAATGGAGTAGCACTGCGAAGGTTCCTCAGGAACTCTTCCGCAGTGATTTTCATGAAAATTACCATGACTTAGTACTATGTTAAGCAGGGTGATGGGTCTCCCTACTGCGGCCTTCTTTCAGGAGTGGATGGTGTACTTCATTGAATAGATCCTCTGGGGGAATGAGGATGTCACCACAAAATCCTCATTCTACTGGGGAGGTATAATAAGCGACTGCTTCCATGAGAAGTTCACCAATGTGAAGAAGAGTTCAAAGTTCTACATGACCTCATATCTCATCTACTCCTTGACAGACTGGAGATAGTACAATGGGTTGTTCGTAGCACCCGATGAGGAGCAGGGTCAAAAATTGAAAGCCTATGACAGGTACCCCCAGCTCCAGTACTAAAATTTCAAGGAGTATTGCAGGGTAAACGACGCCTTCGTTGGCCATATCATCAGGGTGATTGCTGGGGATTTTGAGAGAAGGGTTTCCCATAGTGGTCGGGCCTTCTTGAAACAGTATGCCTTCCTTTTTATTCAATATCCAAATTTCACATACATTCGCGACCAGGGCTTCATTGAAAGGCCAAACAAGCTGCCTCGATACCCCAACGACTAGATCATCCTATTGGAGCTTTCCCGGTAGCTCCAACACATACAGTTAGTGTTCAGCAACAAACACTTGGCCAAGGTTTCCTATCCCTTAACTTTCGGCCAAGGAATGTATAAATTACAAACTTCCTAGTGTGCTGGGAATTCCAAGAAAGAATTAAACGATTATCATTTTCACCTACACACTGCTTGCCCACAAATGGACCCATATGGGAATATAAGGAAGGCACTAGGTTCGGGGTTCACTCATCTGTACCATGTTGAAGACTTCTGGGTAGATTGTCAGGACACCAAGGAAGTGCGTGCAAGGCACTATTTGTGGATGACTATGTATTTTGTAAGAAAGGTACAACCATTCCCCATACCAGACCAGGTCAAAGAGGTTGAAAGCACCGTAATGGACCCTAGATATCCTGTAGTCACCAACTTGCCACTACCAACAATAGACTAGGATGAATAGGAGGTCGATGACCTCAACATTATAACCAAGCCGATCTTGGCCCGAACCAAGGAATGGGTTGATAGACAAGTGGCCGGATTGAAATAGCAAGGGGTGATCCTGACATATGAAGGGCTCAAAAGTGAGCCGAGTGCCACGGAAGATGTCTCCGCCATGACTTCAATAGGTGGGATATCCAAGTCTCCTCCAGTCACTAGATCCAAGAAGAGAAAAGAAACAGAGACGGAGCAATCTCCGGATCCCAAGGTCTACAGAAGGAAGGACCTAGGGTGCTCACCTTCCAAGAGGCTCAAGCAAACAAATGCCACAGTGGAACAGCCCATAATCCAAGAGGAAGAGGAAAAAGGTACAGATCAATTAAAACCTCTTTTGGCTCTCCCTGTTTTGACTGCCCCATCATCCACCTCCCTAGCCATAGTTGCCACATCCCCGTCGGTAGTGGACATCTCAGTCCACCTTCCCCCTTCACCATCGGCCGAGCCTGTAATCATGATTGAATCTTCCTCTACTGTAACTACCCCTCCTTCCTCTGCTTCCATGTCGCCCACCACATCACTCCCACTAGCTATGGAAATGGCACCAATACCCTCTCCCACCGTGCCCAAGGCCTTCTCAAGACATATGCAGAATATCCCCTCCGAGCTCTCCCAGATCCTTATGGATCCCACTCTTCAAGCAGCCCTAGCGCAGGTCCTCACTACTGCTAAACCTCTGCACCCTCCGATAGGGCCACTGGCTATGGAAGCCACCATGTTAATCTCTGAGGAATGGGAGAGATGGGAGCAAGAGGCCTCGAAACCATTTGAGGAAGAGGCCGACGAATACCATGAGCACCTGGAGTATGAACACCACACAATCGACAAGGTGCCTACGAAGAGGAAGCGATAGGCTCTTCTGAGAGCGGGGATGAAGAGGATGATGTCGGTGGTAGGGTCATTGTGCAAACCTTCGATGGGGATTTTCAAGAAGAGATGGCCCTACAGCTGAAGGGTACTAAAGAAAAGGCAGAAAGATCGCCTCTTAGAGAAGAGGGATAGCAACAAGAAGACAAGACAGGAGAAGACATGCCTGAGGGTGAGGCTCAAATTGTTAAAGGCCTCAAAATTGAGTAGCCAAAGGAACACATGCAAGAGGTCGAGAAAACTGAGGAAAAAAAAGGTAAGGAAATAGAGAAAGAAGAAAGTCCAAGGCAGAAATTACCTACCAAGCCTCCCATCAAGCACCTTGTGTTCATTTAGGACTCCGATGAAGAAGGGGGTGTTGCTAAAGCAGAAGAAAGGGCCCCTGGAGATAAGAAAATAGAGGTCTCAACTGAGGAAGGCGAGGGTGATCATGAATCACCTAAGGAAATGTCTGCTATGCCCGAATGGTTGGAAAGACAGCATGAAAAGAAAACCCCTGTGCTGAAGGACCCAAGAGCAAAGCTAGAAGCTATCTTAGCCTGAGCACAGATCACAACTAGAAAAGAGAAGAAGCCTAAGATTAGATCCAAGGTAACGATGGATGCTTCTAGGTCTCGAGCTGTGCAAATAGCAATGCCTATGGGAGGCCAGGCTGGTGTAAGTTACAATATCTCCACCATTGACCTAGGAACCACTACCAGAGAGTAGAAGTTGGGGCATCTTGAGGAGTCAGTGGATATAGTAGTACACTTGATAAAATAGGACAAGATTTCAAAAGATGAACTCAAGGCACAGGTAGCTGCCTTGACAGATTACATCCAACAATGGTCCTCAGTAGATGAACTACTTAGCACATCTATAGATCCACCCCAACTGCCGTCCAAAGAACAAATAGACAAGTTGGAATGAAGAAAGAACTTGGAGAAGACTACAGAGAGCTGGTTCTGGCAAGTCCTGTATGTCAGGAACATGGGTATTAGCTAGGCTGTTCGAATGGCCAACAAGTTCTTGGATCTACAGCAATCTTTGGAAAGCACGAAAAAGCTCTACACTGACTTCCCTGCAATGTACGACTCCACCTATCCAAAGATTTAGGCCATCCTCCAGTTGCCAAAAGCCACATGGGGAAAGGAGTTTGCATTCAAAAGGGATGACCACTGGCTGATGGATGCGTGGTGAAGGGATTTTGATAACAGGAAAGAAAGGTTGGAGAAAATAATGAGTAAGGTGGATCCAGACATCGAATGGATCAAGGAAATTAGGGCGGAATGCGCTCAATATCTCAAGCTAATGATGGAGTATGACATGCCTGCAGTACAGATGGATCTCGAGAAGAGAAAATCTTACTTTCAGAAGAAGATAGAGGATGGGATGTCTGGTGAAATAACAGTGGAGTTCATGAGTTTTGCAGCCTATGCCTTCGACCAGTCAGAGTTGTTCAGAGATCAAGGTGTAAAGTATGATGAAGATTGGAAAAAGCTTGAAGATAATGTGAAAGAATGGAGCTACCAGATGCTGCGATACGAGATCATTGAGGTGGACAAGCTCCAGTCGGTCATTCAAAAATTTATGGATTATACAGCATCGAGGAAGTAGAAGGACAGCCCTGTTATCAATGAAGAGCCCCCAAAAGAGTAGCTACAACAAAAGAGCAATTAGCAAAAGACAAAATGTTACATTGCCATCACTAGAGGACAAAATAGGGAAGGGGACAAGAATGTAATTTTAAATTGTAATATATTGGGGGTGGGTGAAACCCTATTTTGTAATGAATCTTGGCCACACAATGAGAATTAATCTTGGCCATTCATTTAAATTTTTGAGCACTATAAATAGGGGTCTCCTCACATTTGCAAAGGGAGTTGAGTTGTTGTAAAGATATGCTGCTAAATTTTTTAATGAAAATACATTGACTTGGTGCATTTTCTGATTTCTTCACATGTTTCATGGTTCAATCTCCCTTGTTAGTTTCTTTACTTAGATATATATTGCTGCTTTAGTTAGTTGTGTTCTTGATTTTATAGATTTTAGAAATGTTGTTATGTGGTTATGAAAATTCCTGTTGTGTAGATGCCTTCTTAGTCCATACTTTTTGCTATTTGCTGCTGGTAGATGGTTGTGTAAAGGTAGTCTGAGCTTAAATTCAAAGCTGCTCCACACTTTTATCTTTGTTCATGCATGTATATGGTGAATGGAAGGTTAAATATCTACAGACCTTAGAAGATAGCACAAATTTCATGAGACTGTGAGATTTCTGGTTAAGTGAAATATTGTTTTGAGGAAGTTGTCTATTGCAGGAACTCCATGATCATTGTTCATAGTTAGTTGCAGGTCCATGAACCTTTCATCTCCCCTGCTCTTTTCCCTTTTTTTTAGAAATAGCTCATGTCAAGGTTCATTGCACATTGTAAAGCCAAATTTTAAGAAACATCGAAGTTTTAGACCTCTGTCCGAACCTACAGCAAAGTGAAACTTGACCCCCATCTTAGAAACTTCAGATTTGAAGATCTACCTCGTATCCAGCTACGTAAGTCCACCCTGTGATTACCAGCAAAATCACATCAAAATCAACTGAGGAGTTCCATGCAAGTCATCACCTACCACTCGAGAGACCTTGGGGAGATTTTCAGCAACTTGTCGTTGGAGATTTCCTTTCAAGATAGGTAGTGAATTTGTGTATTGCATGTGTTGAGAAATTGTGCAAAAACACCCATCAACAGATTGCATCATGAATTTCAATAAATCTCTTAGTTTTTTATGTGATTCACTAGTGGGAGGTGACTTAGGAAGCTCGCTAATTAAAGGATATCCCACTTGTGTCGTCATAACCTCAAGAATCTTGCCTTTATTTGCATGACTTGTTAGTGAAGGGGATTCTAATGTCATTTTATTATCTTCACCTAAGGAAGGTTTAGTGTTTCAAGGATATGTGTCAATGTTCACATTTTCTTGCACCATGATATTCTCCCTAGGAGAAGAGTTTTTAGGAGGGAAGTGATGGCAGTTAGTAAAGGTTTGTGTACAAGTGTAGAAGAGATTATAACAATAGTATGTGATGGAAAATTTGAAGAACACCCCACAAAATAGAGGTGTGACCGAGTGGAGCATGAATCAAGCAATGACAAGGACAAGCATGTCAAGCACAAAGTGAATCAAAAGCAAGATGAACCTAATAAAGGAAATCAAGGAGGTCAAAGGAAATTGATCATCAATGGTGAACAAGTTACAACAATCTTTCCAAGAGACTTGGAAAAATTCAAAGTTGGGGTGTATGGTGCAGGGCCACCTTTGAACAAAAATTGTCAATCAAGGATGATAATGAGTAGACTCTAGGTGTGGAGTCATTTTTTCTTTAAATAAGGTCATCAAGACCATCTTATTTTTTTTGAGTCAATTTTGAGTCTTGTTAGGTGATTAGGGGGGTCATTTGTGTTAGTTTGGCAAAATTGCAAAATGTTGTAAAAAGATGTCAAGCAAAAAAAAGTTGCAAAATTGCATTTTTGTGGAATACAAACGGTCATGTCATTTCAAAAGTCAGTTTAGGCAGTTGTAGGAGTTGGTTTAGGAGGTGAAATGTATAAAAGATATGGAAAACCCGTTGAATGGGTTGGTGGTGAAGATTGTTGAAGTTTTGAATCAATAAAGTACAGATTTCTCTTAACGTTTTTGAGTTTTTCTTTTGCACAGTGATATTTCAAAGAATTTTATGGCCTATATAGGCCCCATCTTGATATGGTTTGAATTGGGAATTGTAGCAGAGGGAATTAACTTTCATACATTTCAAGTTTGGTGTATTTTTATTGAATTTTGCAAAAGTTGGAGAGATTTTACTAATTCTACATGTGTAAGACAATTTTAAGGGTTTTATTTCAAAAGTTAGATTTCAAAATGGACCCATTCCACCTTTTGTGAAGATTGTGCCTTGGTGGAATGGTTGGATTCTATTAGTTTTAGGTATTATCATGTTGTTTGAGTGCAGGGGAGGTCAGGTGATATGTTGGGAATGAAGCCCTAGAGTGGAAAATTGAGTCTTCCATGTGGAATTGGGTGGTTTTGATATGGAAAAATGTGTAAAAGGCTGGGGAAGTGTTATTTCTTGGTTGAATAAGTATGTCCAGAGGTATTTGAACATGATTGAGGTGGTGGAAAGTTTAGATAAGGTCTAGAAATGTGCTTTTCATTAAAACCCTAGGTTTTTGGCTAGGAAAGAGGGTTTCTATTTTTGGCTCTTTGGAGTGAGTATTTATGTAAGAAAATTGTGAAATCCTAAGTTTAGACACCTATTGAGTGTTTCCCTAGTGGTTTTAGAGGTTGGTGAAAAGTTTTAATACAAGACTCTTTGTGAAATAGGCCTAATTTGAGGTCTAGTTGGCGTTAGAAACCTGTTTTGAAGAAGTTGTTGAAAAGAGACCTATTGAGTGTTTGTGGTATGTTATCAAACACCTGAATGGGTCTTTGAAATGGTAATGGTCCTGGTCTGAGTGGACCTTCTCTTAAAGAAATACCCAATTGAGTCAAAGTGGACTACTACAAGAAAGAGTGAAGGTTGGTTGTGAAATGGAAAATTTGAAGGATTGAGACTTTGAAGTTGTTTGAGATTGTGTTGTGTGGTTGCAGGACCTCCCCTAATTGACATCAATATGAAATGTAGATAAGATTCCTTTGTTATAAAAGAAAATTTTTGAGATAGGATTAAACAATATTATGGCATGTGTCTTAATCATATACAATGAGTCAACTATCTCAAAAACTATTAAATGAACTAGACACAAGTATTAAATTCCATGATAAGATAAGATAAGATCACATGACATATAAGACTTCTAGAGAGATTCCTAGGACCTAAGTAAACTTAATATGTGAATATGACCTACTAGTGAACTAGTTAGGTTAAATACCTTGTTCACACCAACACTTCCCTTAATTTCAACTTAGGGGGTAGTATATTATTATGAAAATGATATAAAACGTGAAGATAATTATGGGTTTTGGAAACTAGGCTATGTTAGGTACCCATCTACAATGCAATCTCTCACAAATAGAAAAAAGGAGAAAACCTAGTGGGACAAATCACCTCTCTAAAAGAGAATATATACAATCAATTTCCCATATATAGAAAGGAAAGAAGAGAGACTATATAGCCCCCCATAATGTGATAAATGACTACAAAGAAAAATTGGATGCACTTTGTGGAGTAAACTCTGGAACCTTAATAATAGCAACAAAGGACAAGATGAATCTGATGTTGGAAACACTGGAAACTCTTTGGGGCAACTCAACAATCATAATAAAGTAACAAAAATAAATTTTAACTTTCTTGATGCCAAGGAAAACTAGAAAACTCTCAATATAGAGAAACCCTAGAATCTCATTCAAGCAATAGGAGATAGATTCAAGACCTAGAATTAAAATGAAGTTCAAGGATCAAAACAACACCTTTCCAAGTGATAGGATGTCCAAGTGATCAACCAAAATACAAATACACATAAATTTGAATAAAAGATACCTACAGCTAAATTTGGAAAAAATGCATGGATGACATGATAGAGCTCCTCAATACCTTTCCAACATCAAAAGAATCATGAAAATCAAAGATTGTGCCAAAAATTTATGAACTTAGGAGCCAAAAATGGAGATCTAACTTTAAACATAAAATATTGACACTAAATAGTAGAAATTTAAGAAAAATAACCTCCTTCACTGTAAAGTACATTGAGCCAATTTTTGATGATATCTCATTTTTAAAAAATGGATACCATGGTAAAAACTTATGGTAATTTGAATTTTTCCCAATTATGGAATTAGGGGGCCAAATTTTCCCTTGGGATATCATCCCTTAGGCACCCATGTGACCTTTCATTGTACAATTTAAAAAAATATTTTTGTCACCATCTCATCACCAGTGGATTTGCGAGATGACACAACATGACTATGTTGGGGTGGTGGGCCAAAGTTGCACCGCTCGAGGCTTAGCCTACCCGCTATAGGTGAAACCATGGGGGAGTTAACTCCCACAACTAGACACATATACAACCATCATTAGGAAATAATAAATTAAAAAATTAAAAACTTGCAAATTTCATACCATAAATGATAGTTGATGACCTGACACTACCAAATATGCATATTGACGATGAATTTTAATATGCCCTAGAATATGCCACAAAAGATGCCTAGAATATTCTCTATGATCATCCAAATGTAGATTCTAATATTGATGTCATTCAATACAATCAGGCACAAATTTGTATGGATCCATATGAGTGTATGGAAATGGTGATGAACAAAAAAATTCTCTCATGGCCCTAGGACAAGTGTCCAATTTTAATAATTTTATAGGCAACGTTTAGGTTTTTGGGCCTTCTAGATGTGATGTCAGGGTCAAATTTTGTCCAAAGTGCTCCAAAAATTTAGCTACCTCCTAGTTTTGGCAACCTCTACTCTACTTGAAACCTTTGTAGATTTGGCCCTATATGTCAATTTTTGAAAAAACAAAAGCCAATCTTGACTTTCTCTAATACCCTAGATTCAACCACATTTCATTCCCTATAAAAATACAAAAAATAACTTCATCAAAGAAGGAACATTGAGCATGCAATTCACCCGAATAATGTTGGATTTTCCACTTCAGAAAATCTCCTTTATAAAAATTATGAATAATATTAAATTTCTCCTTCAATGATGCAGGAGCATCCCTAGTTGTAAAGCAATCCTATATCAACCAAAAAAAATTATTTTCTTACATTTCAGTATGTATAAGTTTCAACATTTCATTTTGCATTTCACTGCATTATCATTTCTCCACTCATGGAGTAGGATATAGCATCTACATGAGGTCATCTACATCATATCCATATTTCTAGATATTTGCATTTGTTTGTAAAAATTTATCACTCTTATAATTTCAATGTCATTCTTAGTCAAAGAATTTGAGGTCAGCCTAGTCCAAAATTCATTGTGTGAACCTATTCTTGAGCATGCAGAGCTTAATGGAGCATCATACAAGCATTTTGGGTCCAGAGGGATCTTTCCTGTAGATCCACAATACGTTTCATTTCATGAAGGATTATATTTCATGTTTTAAGGCTGACCCACACGCTTGATCATTCATTGGGATTTGTAAACCCTTGAGGCCGATGCAAATCATTATCAGAGCTGGAGATTCATATTTAAGATCATTTGTAATCCTTTTAAAGCATTCAGGGATTATTTAATCAAGTAGATCATTAGGGATAATTTTCAATTCAATCTAGCCTTCTAGGTTGTAGACTATAAGAAGGCCCTAAGCCAGTTGTAATGTTGCAATCCCTTGCGATAGGCCTGTGTACCCTAGTTATTTCACATATGATGCATGTAAGACTTCCAATTATTGAATTAATGAAAGTTCATGTTTTTTGATCAATACCTTGAGTTATTTTCTGTTGTGTTGACTCTAAGCTACATAGTTGGACAATTCTTTCTGGACCCTCCATCTGTGACTACACCAAGTGGTATCAGAGATATTTTTTGAGTCTTGAAGGCATTCCTTATGGTGAATAGATCACCAACTTGAGGTAGACTATATGTGTTCAACCAATCGTTGACTATGAGGCAATTGAAACCCTTGTAGCCAGATCATCGAATTGAGGTAGTTGCATTGGATCCAAGGAAACATATGCCACCAAGGAGAGTGTCTACTATGGAAAATGTCACTAGAAGAATGGATGAGATGTTAGAAATTATTCAAGCAATGTGAGTTCTATCAGATGTTATAGAAAAAGATAGAAGGTGAAGCCTAGACCCTAGACATGAGGATGAAAGTGATGATGAGTTAGATCATGCTCTGAATCAAAATGAAGAATCCCTAAACGAAGAAGAAGAAGAATCAAATCAAGTGAAGATGTTGAAAGTTATTTCCAAGATTGGTAAGTGACCTAGAATAGAAAATTATGCAGGAAATTTAAACAACTGAAGAATTGAATGATTGGATCAATGATACAGAAGAATACTTTGAATATGAAGAAATTGAAGATCCAAAAAGAGTGAGATTTGTAAAAACCAAATTGAAAGGACATGTTGCTATCAAGTGGAAAGAAGTTCAATTGGATATAAATAGGAGGGGAAAGGAGAAGATCATAAAGTGGGATAGGATGGTGAAAAAGTTGAAGAATCAATTTATACCTGTTGATAATGAGCTTAAATTGTTGAAAAGATTGCAAAACTTGAGGCAAAAGGAGAGATCTGTGAAGGAGTATACTGAAGAATTTTACAAGATGATCATTAGGACTATACATAGTGAAGCAATAAAATAAAAGGTGGTGAGGTACATCAATGGATTGAGAGAAAACATTCAAGAAGAACTAAGCCTGGTGAAGATGACATCAGTTGAATAAGCATACCAATTTCCACTAAAGGTGGAGGAAAAGTTGAACAAGAAATTCGAAGGCAAAGAAGTACAAGAGGAATATTCTAGAGGAACGGAACACAATCCAGAGATAGAAGACCTTATGCAAACCAAAACAAGGATGGAAAACCCTACCACGGTGAAGAAAAGGACTGTAATTCATGCCACAAAGGAAGAGAAGACAAAAACTTCTATCACAATGAAAAAGGTCATAATTCATACTGCAATGATGGATATAGGAGGGATGGAAGAAGATCTGAGAAGATACTATTTGAAGGAACCTATTTCAAGTGTGGAGGTAAAGGATAGGAATCATTTTAATGTCATCAAGGGAGTACCGGTAAGAAAACTAAGCATACTGGAAGAACAACCTATGTGGATAAAGAACTAGTTGGATCCCCTAACTTAGTTGGGAAGCAAAATAAAGGTGAATCAATGGTGATGAGGAGAGATTTAATGCATGAATAAGTGATTGAGGAACCACCATAGAGGAATATTTTGTTCAAAACAAGATGTAAATCCAGAGGAATGGTATGTAAAGTTATCATTGATAGTGGTAGCACTAATAACCTAGTTTCAAAAGAGATTGTAACTAAGTTGAATTTTAAGAGATTGTAACCATGGAAATATGATAGGAAAGCAATTCATGATGGAAGAAGTAATACCTATACTATGGCTTCAAATGAAAAGAGAATTATGTTGATACCTTTGGAGGAAGAGGGAAAAAGTGAATTTTGTAGCACTGCCAAACTATGTTTGGTAGATAGAAGGAAGTTTTTGAATGGATTGAGGCATGAGAACATGTTTTTTGCATTGATTCCAAAGAAGAGTGGAAAATCAAAGGTAGAGAATTCTACTGCAAAGAATGAAGTAGTAGAACTATTGACATAGTATGAAGACATCATATCTGAGAATGTACCATGTGGTTTATCACTAGTCCATAGCATCATTCATCACATAGATCTAATACCAAGAGAAAGTTTTCCAAACAAGGCATCACATAGAATGACACAATAGAGAATGTAGAATTTAACTGATAGATACAAGAGTTGTTGAAGAAAGTATTGATCAGAGAAAGCTTAAGCCCATGTGTGGTACCTATTGTACTTGTACCAAAGAAAGATGGAGAGTGGAGAATGTGTACATATTCCAGAGAAATCAATAGGATCACAATCAAGTATAGATTCCCATTGCCAAGGATGGATGACATTATGGACTATTGGAGTGGAGCAAAGTAGTTTACAAAGATTTACCTAATGAGTGGATATCATCAAATAAGAATCAGAGAATCAGATGAATGGAATACTATATTCAAGAGTAATGAGGGATTGTATGAATGGTTAGTGATGCCTTTTCAATTGACTAATGCACCTAGCACTTTCATGAGGTTGATGAACGAGGTACTAAAGAAATTCTTGGGTAATTTTGTCATTGTTTATCTGGATGATATTCTAATTTTCAATAAGACCAGGGAAAAAAAATTGTGGCACATTAGACAAATATTATAGAGGTTGAGAGAATAGAAGTTGTTGATTAATTTCAAGTGTAGCTTTATGAAGACAGATTTGGTGTACTTGGGTTTTGTCTTTTTTTTTTAAGGATTGAAGATGGACCCTGAGAAGGTTGGAGCAATTGTTGAGTGGCCTACACTAATAAACATTGGAGAGGTAAGATCATTCCATGGATTGGCTAGTTTCTACTGGAAGTTTATCAAAAGCTTTAGTAGCATTTGCACACTTATTACTAAAACAATGAGAGGAGATAAGAAATACTTTAAGTGGACATCTAGAGCACAAAGAAGCTTTGAATTGTTGAAGCAAAAGGTGATAGAACAACCATTGTTAGCATTACCAGATTTTGACAAAGTATTTCAAGTTGATTGTGATGCTAGTGGGAATGCAATAGGGAGTAGTGTTGAGTTAAGAAAGGAGACCAATAGCTTATTTCAATGAGAAGTTGAATGATGCCAGAAAAAGATAATCAGTTTATGATTAGGAATTATATGCCATAACTCAAGCCTTGAAGAAGTGGAGACATTGCCTGTTGCCAAAGTATTTTGTGTTGTACATTGACCATCAAGCTTTGCAATATTTAAACAAGCAAGGAAATTTGAACCAAAGACATATGAGATGGGTTGAATTCTTGCAGAGTTATACATTTGTGTTGAAGCATAGAAGTGGTAAGTCAAACAAAGTTGCAGACGCATTGAGTGGGAGAAGGAATTTGTTGATAGAGATGAGGATAGAAGTACTAGGTTTTGAAGAACTGAAGAACGTGCATGAGGATGATCCAAATTTTGTCGAAGCTTCAAAAGAATGTGAAGAATCAGTGGTGATGAACCAGAGCCAATGGTTGGATTACTTCATTTAAGAGGATATTTTTCTCAAAGGAAATTATTTGTGCATTTTGAGGAGTTCATTGAAGGAGAATCTCATTAAAGAGAAGCATAGTGGAGGACTAGCAAAACATTTTGGAGTTGATAAGATAGTATCTTTGGTGAGTGAACACTATTTTTGGCTGTAGATATATAAGGATGTCAAGAAGTATGCTCAAAGTTGCAGAGTTTTTCAAGTAGCAAAAGAGAGTAATCAGAATACTGGATTATACAAACCTTTGACAGTAATGGAGAGACCTTGGGAAGATATAAGAATGGATTTCATATTGGGATTGCACAGAACATAGAGAGGTCATGATTCTATAATGATAGTAGTGGATAGATTTTATAAGATGGCACATTTCATTCCCTGCAAGAAGACTAATGATGTTGTGCATGTTTCTAACCTATTTTTCAAGGAGATTGTAAGACTACATGGATTACCGAAGAGCATAGTTTCAGGTAGGGACACCAAGTTCATTGGATACTTTTGGAGGACATTGTGGAAGAAGATGAAGACAGATATAAAGTTCAAATCAACATATCACCCACAATATGGATAGACATAAGTGGTAAACAAGAGTTTGGGTAACTTGTTAAAGTGTTTGGTTGGAGATAAAGTAGGAAATTGGTACATAGTTCTACCGCAAGTAGATTTTGCATACAATAATTCAGTAAACTAGAGTACAAGGAAGAAACCATTTGAAATTATGACAGGAGTACGTCCCAAAGGAGTTGATGAGCTAAGATATATCATTATGGAGATTAAGAGGAGTGCAAAAGTAGAATATTTTGTAGGATTCATGGAAACATTGCATAATCAAGTCTAGAAACACTTGGGGGACATGAACAATAAGTACAAGGAGAAGGCACATGAGAAAAGGATACATAAATCATTTGCAGTTGGAGATGAAGTTATGGTATATCTCAAGAAGGAAATCTTTCCAATAGGAACATTCAATAAGATGAAGATGAGGAAGTTTGGACCATGTAGAATTCTAAGGACATTTGATTTTGGAAATGAATATGAGGTAGAGTTACCATAGACACTTGGTATATCACCTATTTTCAATGTTGTGGACATATATGACTATCATGAAGGATAGTCAAGTGGAAGTAACAAATAAATTGATTTGAAGGAGAAATTACCACATCAACCACCAGAGGAGATTGAGCAGATTTTGGATAGCAGGGTTGGAAGGAGTACTAGGAACAAGTAGTACAAGGAGTACTTGGTAAATTGGAAAGGAAAACTAGCAGAGGATTCATCATGGATTTCTTAGGTTGAGGTGGACCGCTTTGGTTTTCCTCTATCCCCTGGAAAGTGAGGGACTCACTTTTCTTCCAACCTTGGGTGTCTGATGCAAGAGCATCCTTGGTTGTAAAGCAATCTTGTATCAACCAAAAACATTTGTTTTCTTGTATTTCAGTTTGTAGTAGTTTAAGCATTTAATTCCACATTTCACCACATTGTCATTTCTCTGCTCGCAGAGCAAGATATAGCATCTACATGAGGTCATCTACATCATATCCATATTTTAGGAGATTTGCATTTGTTTGCAGAAAGTTGTAGCTCTCAAAATTTCACTATCATTCTCAATCAGAGCATTTGGGGCTGACCTAGTCCATAATTCATTGTGAGGACCTATTTTAGAGTATCTGGAGCATCATAAAAGTATTTTGGTCCAAGGGGATCTTTCTTGGAGATTTGCAATACATTTCATTTCATGAAGGATTATCTTTCATGTCTTAAGGTTGACCTACATGCTTGAACATTCATTGGGGTTTGTAAACCCTTGAGGCTGACATAGACCATTATTAGAGTTGTAGATTCATATTGAAGATCATTTGTAATCCTTTGAAAGCATCCAAGATTAGTTAATAAAGTAGATAATTTGCGATAATTTGCAATTCAATCCAGCCTTTTAGGTTGTGGACTATAAAAAGGCCCTAAGCCAGTTGTAATATTTTGATGCCCTTGCTGTAGCCCTATGTGCCCTATTTATTTTGCATATGATGCATGTAAGACTTCCAATTATTGAATAAATGAAATTTCATGTTTTTTGATCAATAGCTTAATTTATTTTTTGTTGTGTTGACTCTAAGTTGCATGGTTGGATAGTTCTTTATGGACACTCCATTCATGATTGCACCATTCAACCACTACTTTTTAAAATCTGGAAAGGAAGCCAAAAAATTATTAGCTACCACAATTTCTCATCCTACTTCATTATTTGAGCAAAAATTAAAAAAACAAGAAACATGTTGGTTGATAGATTTTTCCTTTAAAAAATTATACAAATTGACTCCATTTTTCCCAAAAGAGGACTAACCTATCAACATGTTCAGTTGGAGATATCACCATTGCATTGGTGATCTTCCTCTGAGTTTTAGTTGAGGTACAACTCTCTCCTTTGATATAATTTTGATTTTTGAGATCAAATAAAACAGGGGTATGCTTTTAACTAGAAAGCAAGAAAGACAGCCTAACATATATCCATAGCCATGAAAATAGATGTGATTAAAAATGATTTGAAACTAATATCTAATGCTTGAAGTTAAACTAGAAAACTTTCAATATCATAGCTCACAAACCAAATTATCAAAGCTTTCTAACTCAACTTAATGCAATCTCAACATTTACTACAAATAATTGAACAAGATACTAAAGAAAAACACATCCTCACATGGAAGGAATATTCAAATGCTTGTCTAAGCTCACAAACTTATACATAAACATTAGCATTTCATCCATAATTCATTGCACACAAACAATAAACATCTACAACAAGATAATCAAAACTATAAAATTTGATCCTTCAATTAAGATCGATTCTCACTCATGAATCACAATGCAAGGGGGATCAAAAATTCTAACCCTTGAAAAATATGAATGAGGGATATTTAAAACTTTACATCATAACAGTTGGGATTTCTTGAAAAAATGATTCTTGAATAATAACCATCATTTGTTGAATAAGCAGTTGGCAGGAAACCAACCAATTTCTGTCAAATTATGATAATATAGTCATTAATGACTATTTTTAAGGGTGGTTATGAGTGCATCACCATTTCCGATTGACAAGATGGGGGAATGAATCGACGCTTGATGTAAGTAGGCCCCATGGAACACACTCGTGCGAAACGTTTACCACTTCTCACTTCTAGTGACTATTGGCATGTCACCTAAGATTGCTTCTGTGTAATTTCTTTAAGTGTAGAGGATTTCATCGATGCTTGAATCCAACTTACTAAATTTCTATTACATCACCTTGTTGAATTCATTAAGTTTAAGGTAATTTGAATGTACTTCCAACATTAATTTCCTTCAAATTAATTCCACTTTTTTTCTCTCACCATTTTATAAATTAGCTACATCACTCCTCATTTTGCATAATGCTAATTTCAGTTTCAAGTATGTCAATTTCCTCTAGTGATGCAACTTCTGAGGCTAGGAGTGATTTCCTCACTACTGAGGGTGTTAAGTGCAGTGTCGTGCGAAGGTTGGTTGCATAGCAACTTCGAAAGGTCTTCCTAATCCAAAATGATGTGAAGGAGGGGGTTATTCAAGATATTATTGGCAAGCACTTCCTATCTCAGGTGCACATTCATAATTTTGGCCTACTAGAATGCTTTCTCTACAATGTCATGCACACCTCTAGAAATTTTGAGTGGTGAATTTGTGTTGTTGAGTGCCTAGTAAGACCTATATACCTATTTTGTTTTGAAGATGCTCTGAGAGGTTTATATGTGCATCCTCACATGGGTCTGGTGGGTGATGCAATTTATATTACTACTGCATTAAGGAATGAACAATTTGGGAAAGCAGTTGCCCTACTTCATGTTGGGCTTGAGTGCAATAACATGGAGACCTACACCCACTACATCGATTTCAATGAAAATCTATTTTCTCCTGTGCAGATTGAGCATCAGTAAGAAGTAATTGAGGCCATTAGGATCTTCATCTTCACTCTTTGTGCTTAAGACCCTTTGTATTGAAAAACCCCCTCTTTTGTGATGTAATGCAGAACACATATCACACACACACACACACACACACACACACACACATATAAATACATATACATATACATACATACATACATACATACTTATAAATACATACATACATACATATATATATATATATGTATATATATATATATATATATATATATATATATATATATATATATATATATATATATATATATATATATGTATGTGTGTGTGTATACATATACATATATATGTATGTATGTATGTAAATACACACACATATATATATGTATATATATAAATATATGTGTGTGTGTATATATATGTGTGTGTGTGTGTATGTATGTATATATATATGTACACATATATATATGTACACACATATATATATGTACACACACACACACATATATATCTTTTTGGCTTTCGGAACTACATTTGTGTAATATGGATGTCTTTGAAATCTTCTGCTTTATTTTGATGTTTACATTCCTCTACAATGTGCTCTTATTTTTACACCTGCAATGGATTTCTTTATGCACTTTGAATGTTATTATTTTTTCACAATATGTTCATCTTCAATGATATCTTTCCTTTCTGCAAACATATTTTGCAATAATAGCACATATCAGCTTAAATGTATGTTAGATTTTGGGTAAGGCTATTAAAATATCTTTTGAGTCTACCTAGGTTATGAAACTATATTTATCACCACCTATGCCAAAATAGCCCTTACAATTCCTCTAAGTACAACTTTTCTTTTCCTTTTTTAAATAACTCCCCCAAAAAAACATTTCGTGAGATGAGATGCAACATTTATTAGGAGTCTATTGCAAAAATAGCTAAGTTTTGGAAACCTTATCAGAACCGACAAAGGTTTCAAAACTTCCAAAACTCTACCAAAATTGCTTGTCGTCCTTCTTCTTCACTTTGGATATATTTAGGTGGTCACAAACACCTTTCGGCAAAAGGACACTTTCACAAAAAATTCAAAAAGACCAACGCATAGTAGACTTTAAGTTGGACCTTTAAGACTGTCGATTGGGAAAGAGGTTAGGAAACCCTAGCGACGTCCAACATGGGTTTATAAACTAAAAGAAAAGCCAATAAAAAGATGATTTGGGTCATTTTAAAGATAAGACTCGATTTTTACAAGAATGATCAAAATCAGCGACAACAAAACCACAATGAAAAAACTACCTTAATTTCCTCTAAGCACAATAGTAACTCCAACAAGACCTAAATTTCCTTAAACACTCCATTAAAATTATTCTTCAAAAATCCTTTTAAAATCTCAATCATACATTTTTTTCCCTAGACATTATTTATTTCTTACTCATTAACAAGGGACCACTTTGATATTTTCATTCCTACCATACTTTTTAGTTGTAAAAAAAATTATATAAAGCTTACTTGTATGTCTTGTTTTACTATTGTAAAATTGCTTTATTTGTATATTATATTAAAAATATTCTTTATTTATTTATATTATGTGGATATGATATGCATTCGAGTAAGCCATTCCTATAATATATATTTCTACATTTATCTTTTTATGGAGCACTATATAAAAAATTATTAATATGAATTTAGTGGAGATTAATTACACAATTATGAAGACATATGATTAGAATAAATTAATAATATATTAGACTAAATCTGAATTAGTTGAAAACTTGTATTTTGTCTATGAATAATCATTTTATGCTTAAATTTTAGTGTCTCAAATGAATAGGCTTATGATGTATGGCATATTTGTTGTCGTTCCCTAATCATTTGTATTTCTCTTGTGGGCACCTTTGTTTTTTCTTTTTATTGTCATTTATTTATTAGTTTCCTCGGAAGGATGGTGATGAGCCTATGATCCAATTTTTATGTTATTATGGTTTAAAGAACAGCCTTTACCTTATAATTTGTACAATAATTATTTTTTTCAAATAAAAAGTCATTTTATTGCATTTAACTTTTTTATAATTTAATTACAAATTAACAAGAAGAAATTATAAACAAGATTATGGAGAATTCATTTTAATGAAAATTTAGTAATATGAATATAGAGTAGTAATATGAATATAGAGTAAAGGAATATATGTATTTTTCATTAAATTAACTTTAATAAATATGAAAATCAATTAATTTAATTTAGAATTTTTTTATATTATAGGAGTCGAGTAGTTCTCTTATATAAACTTTAACTTTTTTCACGTGATCGGTGACGTGCGCCCTCCACCATAAGGACGGAGAGAAGACTAGACCTCATGACCTCTTGTCTGCAACATGATGCTTTAGCCCATCGAGCTAGGCCCTCCATCACAATTTAATTTAGAATTAAGATTAGATTATATAATAGAATTTTGAGATTTAAAAATACTAGGAATTAAAGTATTTAGTTCATTTTGGTGGCTAATGGATAATTGTTTGTTGTTTAGATCGTGACTTTTAAACTGTAATTTAGAATTCTAGACCCTCTGCCCCAATTTAATTTAGAATAAGGATTAGATTATATAATAGAATTTTGAGATTTAAAAAAATATGAATTAAAGTATTTAGTTCATTTTGGTGGCTAATAGATAATTGTTTGTTGTTTAGATCATGACTTTTTAACTGTAATTTAGAATTCTAGACCCCCTGCCCCAATTTAATTTAGAATTAGGATTAGATTATATAATAGAATTTTGAGATTTAAAAATAATAGGAATTAAAGTATTTAGTTAATTTTGGTGGCTAATAGGTAATTGTTTGTTGTTTAGATTATGACTTTTTAACTATAATTTAGAATTCTAGACCCTCGCCCCAATTTAATTTAGAGTTAGGATTAGATTATATAATAGATTTGGGATTTAAAAATACTAGGAATTAAAGTATTTAGTTAATTTTGGTGGCTATTGGGGCAGTGGGCCTAGCTCGATTAGCTAAAGCATCCTGTTGCAAGCAAGAGGTCACGAGGTCTAGTCTCCCCACCATCCTCGTGGTACCGGAGGGCATGTCACTCCAACATCACCGATCACGTGAAATTTTTTTACCAGGTGCACTGCAATTTATAGGGGGACAAATACCCGACCGATTCCTGCAGTCTAAAAAAGAAAATTGGTGGCTAATAAGTAATTGTTTGTTGTTTAGATCATGACTTTTAACTATAATTTAGAATTCTAGGCCCCTTGACCCAATTTAATTTAGAATTGGGATTAGATTATATAATAGAATTTTGAGATTTAAAAATAATAGGAATTAAAGTATTTAGTTAATTTTGGTGGCTAAGATGGAAGTATGCAAAAATAATTTTGAGGAGGTTGTTAAAAATACTAGGTTCATTTTTTCTTATGTCAATCCCCTCACTAGAAAAACTTAACAACCTCGGAAAATATTGGAAGACAACAAGAAAGTGTGTAAAGACCTATATGTTAATTATGGTGAGCCAAAAGGTGGGCGCCTTGCCACACATCATTTTGTGGCAAGGTCAGGGTTCTTTGGGGCTGGTTGGCGTTCCCACAGGGAATGCCTACGTGGCAATCTGAAGTGGCAGTGAATTGGCCAGGAAGTTCGAGCTTCTGCGAGCTTACTTGGAAAGCCACCCTGGCTTTCAAAATTGGCTGGGTTAGATCTTAATTTGGCTACTCATGTTCATGCATCTGCATGACATACAGCTGAATAAATTTCATCCATTGATGGCCCCAAGATTTTGTGCCATCCCCATCGAAGTTCCCGTGGGTATTGAAGGGCGGATCTACAGATGATCGGGCGAGGATACGGTGCCTAGCTTCATTGGCAAAACATGCTTCCTCATCATGTACTTTTGGCCCAAGCGGCAGAAGAATAGCTAAATTCGGATTATGCACAACATCATAAGTGTCAGTGATCAAGAACCATAAATATCGATGGTGGCACGAGTTTGGAAAGTTTTTTTGCATTTTGCATTTTTCAGTGTTGGCTTTCTAGAAGTTTTAATGACGGAACGCTCAAAATTTGTTTTGGAGATATCTACAGACTCACTCATCAGTTTGGGGTTCAACACTCGCATTCAACTAGATTGCAAAGCTAGACAGATGATTTTCAAAGTAATAACAGACCATAATCATGCTTAGGAACGATCACCATACGGTGGTGGCAATCAAAATGGAACCTCACGAACTGCGAGACCTTCCGGGTTAACACCCACATTATGTCTTGATTCCTTGCCTTCATTCTAGATGTCCGAACTCCAAAAGAAGAAGCGAAGGAAATCATTTGCAAACTTTTCAAAAAGGAGTTGTTGGGTGGTTTGGACGAGGTCTTGAGGATGACATTTCCTGGCTCTAGCGCTCCTCAGCCAAGCGGTCTTCCTCTGTTGAAGGTTCCAGGTGAGGTGATCAAAGTCTACCCTTTGCTCCTAGAGCTAAAAGGGATGGTGCTAGTGAGGCACTGGTAATTGGCAGGTTACGGTGAAGAAGATTTTGATGCTTGAGCCTATGGATGGATATGATTGGGTGCAGGATTTTGGTCAGTTTGCACAGATGAACGACTTTTAGGTGGCAAAAAGGTGGCCTCTAGGTGGTGGTCTTTGGTTTTAGATAAAAGATGTTTTATGTCTATCGGTCGGGTGAGGTTTTTTTGGCTAGTGTTTCCTTCTCTTGGCTTTTGGTATAGGGGAGAGGACCCAGTAGTTGAGCATGTTTCAATAGTTGAGAATGTTTTTGTTAATATAATGCCCAATAGTTGTTTATATAATGTCAATAGTTGTTTATATAATGCCAATAGTTGTGACTTTACTACCCATAATTAAACAAAATGTATTCTTTTGATCTAAAAAGCAACCAATCATGTGATGCCACATCAGCGCTCAACTACTGGTGATGTGAATGCACAAGTATTGGTAAGGGGTTTAGACGGTGCCTTTTTGGACACCTTGACAAAAAGCATGCTGATGTGGCATCATATTTGATGATGTGGCCCCGAAACTTTTGTTATAAGCAGGGGACTTGCCAAGTAAGCTGCTGTAAAAAAATTGGAGTGATTTGAAATTTCCAAGTAGGATTTTGAGGAACGCGAAGTTAGGTGCACAACTACTGGGTCCTCTCCTAGTCGGTGTCCGTATTTAATTTCAGTTATGGTCTTTTCTCCCTTGTTTCAATGAATCGGTTGTAGGGTTTCAGGGGATTTTTGTTGTCAATTTGGGGGTTCATTCTGTAAATCATGGCTACCTATGGGGGCCTTTTTGAATATATGGGTAGTTGTATGGTTATTGGGGTTGGCCCAATAGGACAATATTCTGCAATTTTTGTCGTATCTGCTTTGCGGATGAATTGTAAAACTTTTTTGGAAACTTAATATACATACCTCTTACGAATCAAAAAAAAATTATGGTAAATTTATGTTCATTTCAGTGCTCTGAATTGAAATTTATCTAAAATTATTTCTTTTATAAATTGATTGCACAATTAATTTCTTTCAATACAAATACATAGAATGTCACACAAACTTGTACAAAGTTGGCCCACAATGACTAGTGGAAAAGGTGAGTGAATAATTTTAAATATTAAATTTTAAAATTTGAGTTAAATTTATATTGTGGAGGGTCATTGCCACATGTTTCATAAATAACTCAAAGCAAGTTGTTCATAACCAATATAAGATGACAATATTTTTTCTTTATGTATTGTCTTATTATTCTTCTATTATATACTGTAATATTAATCCTTGTCCCAATGAAAATTTTCAAATTAGTTTTTAAAGAATGATTAAATAAGTTCTAATATGTTTATGAGAAGGAAATATAGCAACAAAATCATCTTGCAACTATAATTAATTGTAATATAAGCTTCATCTCATAATATCCTCCTACTAGTTATATGGTTGGATAAAAACCTCATCCAATGCATCATTATCCCTTGCTTATGCAAATTTTCATCCTTTGTTCCATTGTTCAAGTTCCTAGGTTGTATTCATCATTAAGTGGTTCATCAAGGTCTTAATATAATTTGAAAAGATTTGCTTCTATATGTACATTTATTGTTATATTTTTTTTAAACTTGTTATAAATGGTCATGTGCTTTAAGTGATTTATTATTCTTGTGGGTGAATAGTAAAATGATCATCTAGTATGCATGGCTACAAGGCAATGTTTCATGGATTGGATTAGTAGCACTTTGGATTTATCGATATGCCAAAAAAAGTTGATCTTGGGGATAATTTGATGTAATTTTTTTATGATCATTGAGGCTTGAATTAAAGATAGAAGGAATTAATTAAGAAGGTTCAAGTAGATGTGATGAGGATGTTTATCTAAATTTGGTTGATTTATATATATCAATAGATGGTTTCATCCAACACATTGGGCATCTATAGATCTATTTACACCATAAATCTTGTGTCCAAACGAATATCTATGATTCATTGTGGTGTAAATTTGATGGGTCAAAAAACTATAAGGTCAAAAGTATGTGAAGTATTTATATGGAATAATCTACTTGATTATGATTCATCATTATAATAAAATTATCTAGCTCTTTGATGATTTATTGAAGTTGTTATCAAAGGCAAACAAATATAGACAATCAATTTGGAGTAAAGATAGATGCTTATAATATATCTATGGAATGATCTTGTTCACTATGATATATTAGTGAATTTAAGAGGTATATACTTTTAGTGATTTACAGATCTATCATATACTGATGCAGTCAACAATTGAGAATCCGCTAGATTGTCAATTGTTGTAGCAAAAAATCAACTTTGTACTTTTTTTAAAACCATTAATTGGATAACACAAGAGTTAATAAATCTAAAAATTTATTCATTTCCAAAATAATTTCAATCATAATGTATTACAAATCTTTCACATTCTCCAACTATGTCATTCTAGCAACACTCACCCGCAAGTAAACACATACAAACTTCATATTTTCTGAGAAACACCTACAAGCAAACAAAAATCAGAGTATTGCTCTCTATGAGTAGCAAAAAGCACCAAAAATACACTTCATTTGACATCAAATCCTCTCCTCTCCAAAAAAACCTTCATTTTCACACATTCTTCTCATTCTTTTCCTATCAAACGCCTCCTAATTCGTATGCAACAAAAAACTCCCATCGTATTCAGCATATCATTGCTTCCTCATTACAATGAATTTCCTACAATGGTTTCTGATTTTTATGCACCTCCTCATCTTTCTAGAATAATTTGAATTTCTCAATTTTGTTAAAAAATGAGAAAATTATGCCCAATTTATTGAGACTGGGTCTCACAGTTATGAGCTAGACAATATTCCTCTGCCTAAAATGCTAGCCAATGATCTAGGTGGATACTTTTCATCAAAACTTGAAGTGTTCCATATGCTCCATAAATCATCACCATGTCAAAGTGCTTAGAAAACCGAACCCAACGCAACTTGAACGGGGTCAAAAGGAGCTCGTACCCTCAAGATATGCTCAATCAAAGTTGGGTCAAACAAGTACCAAAGGCCATGCAGAAGGTTAAAAAATTGATCATTTAAGAATTGGAAGAAAACAACATCAAAACGAAGAGATTGACGAGACAATCCCAATGTCACTTGTTTCACTGAAAATGAAGCTCGAATGACGAAGATATGATCAGTCAAACTTCAGGGTTGACTTTGCTGATTGGACCATACGAATATTGACATCAACATGCTGACACAAAAAATCATACTATACAGATGCTGACGTGGACCAATCATTACTTGACACGTGGTAGTCTATAGGGATGACTAGGCAAGTGATGTGGCAAGTGACGTGGTTGCTAATTATGTAAGCGGTGGTGGCTTGTCATCCACATGTCTTTGACAGTGAATGAGGGGATACCGCGTGGCCTAATGAGATGGTACCACGTGGCACCCCTATGCAGGTCCTCTGAGTCTTTGGCTAGTAGTTGAAACACTTTTATTTACTAAAAATTTTATGGGGTTTGTCCCCATGACTTCCCATTCTGCATTATACTCAACAACTGTTGTGCCATAGTTTTCGCACTAACATAGATAGGGCGTCGATTGGTTTTGTTGTTTAACAATTTAAAATTGTGTTTTAAAAATAGGTTTGGGCAAGGGTCGATCCACTGACCAGATCGATCTACCGACCTCTCTGCCCCAATACACTTCCTCATCATTGCACCATGGGTGGCTCTGGGTAGTTATCAGAGCTTGGTTATTTTTAAAGACATCTTTAAGCCAAATATCCCTTAAATTTAAATATTAACCCTCTAAAATTAAGGGATATGAAAAGATTAATCTCCCTTAAATTTAAATATTAATCTTCCTAAAACTAATAAACCTGAATCTAAAGAATTATAAGGGGCTTGTATAAAATTTAAAAATATGAAAAGATTATTTAAAAGTTTTAGGGGGTTATTAAGGGATATTAATGAATTATCTATGTAAATAGGGGGAATTGTGAAATATTTTTACTTGTAAAAGGGAGATAGGCTTGATTTTGTAAATCATATGGTTATTAACCATATTGGGTATATTTTATGTATAAAAGGGGGGGGTATAGGCTTGTGAGGGGTAAGTAAGTGGTGATTATGGAGAGAATTATCCTAGAGAATTGAGTGTTCATTTATGTGCATCAGAGGACTGTGCTGGAAGGAGATGAACTTTGTAGCTCACAGGAGACTTAACACTTTTTCAGTTGAAGCCTTGTAACCATTTTGGAGCATAATCAAGGATCGATCACTCTATTGGAGAGGGACCCAGAGATGTAGCCATATTGGCGAACTCCGTTATCAACTTGTATTTTATCTTCTCTCTTCTATCTCTCTCTTATTTTGTTAATCACTTTATTATTGCTATGTTCATTTAAGCATTTCAATTACATTATTCCGTTTTAAGGCCTTCAAGTTAAGCATTGTAAATGATAAGAAAACACATGCAATTGTCATATCTATCCTAATTTAGATCATTCAAACCTCTACCTCCTCCATTATGGCATGGTAATTCATGCAATTGGCCTCTTAATTGTTCTTTCTTGACAATTTTCAAATCTTTTCCTGAATTGACATCCATTATCTCATTCCTACACCTCCACTATCTCAAGCACTTGCACCAAGAAGATTCTAGCACTTACAAAATAATTTAATATTGAAGGAGCATGAGGAGAAAATAATTTAAAAATAAATCATGCCTACAAGACCACAACCAAAAGAAATAAATTAAAATAACACAAATAATTTTGATGTGCAAGATTGCTCATACACCTGAATGCTCCTACATCAAACAACCCAAGTAAGAAAAAAATATTCCATGAGTGGGAACTCATGAACATTTGAATATCATGTGTTTGTTCATCATCCACCTCTCTTCTTTATCTACTTTATTTTTCTTCTTCTCCTTGTTTTGAAACTTCTCATCTCTCCCTTCCTTTATCTTTCTCATCTTTCTTCCTCTCATGTAATTCATCTTGTTGCACCAAGGTTCATATTCCCACTTCCCTTTATCATTTTTAGCTTCTGCATATAAATTGGCACTAACAAAATCATACAAATAAATAATTTCATTATGTGCATTCCCTTCACCTATTCGTTCTTCACTTTCTTCTTCCTCTATTTTGTTTTATTCCTCTCTTGTTACAACATCCTTTTCAATCTCCTCATAGCTTTCAATTCTAACCATATCACTTAGATAAAAATTAAATTCATCAAAAGATTCACAAAAAGAAAATTTTACCTCATCTTTCAATGCTACAAATCTTGCTTCACCTGTTGTCAATGCAAGCCACTCCTTTTCAACTACTGAAATTTTCTTTAATAAGTCATCTTCTTCTTTATTTTTTGTTGTTCCTTCACTTTCCTCATTTACCATCTTCCCCATATACTCTTCTTCACTCTATTTTCCCAAAAAAAAATGATTCCAAGTCCTTTAATGAACCAAACTTTTCTACAACTTCATTGTTATCTTCTATAAAATTACTAGAAATTCCATCCCTTTCCACATCCACAAATGTATTTATATCCTTTTCAAATAATGTAACATCAAATTCTTTTTATGAATCTCATAAAAATAATTCATTGCCTTTGTAATCTCTTGTTCCTCTACTATTGTCCTAATCCTTTCTTCTTGATTGTCTATTGCAATATTATTCTTTTCTTCTACTTCCTCCCTTACACTCAATTGTTTCATTTTCTTCAATGTATTTATATTCTTCCAAGATCCAATCACTACCCCAACTTCAAAATCATCTTCTCCAACACTTTCCTTTTACCTCTTCTACATACAAAGCAATATAAATAGTTTCTTTGCAAAACTCAAAAGGAGATAATACCTCTAATTTTGTTGCTACAACTTCTTTTCCTATGCTTGCAACTTCATTTTCCTTCTTTTTTTTGTCCTCAAAAAGGTGCACATATGTTTCTACCTCTTTCTTTCTCCATTCTTTCCTTGTGTCTTTCTTTAGTTCTTGCTGTCTTTCATTTGCATTTATGTGGGGTGCTCCCACATGACTTTCTTTCCATGCTCTTTCCATCATCGCGTTGCAACATTGCACTTCTACATTATTCTTTCATTGTCCTCTTTTGCAAACCTCTGATTTTTCTCTTTCTTCTATTCGTTGTCCTCTATTACAACTCCTTTTCCTTCTTTGTCTCCTACACACAAATTGTTACTTGCAAACTTGTTATGAAACAAACAATGAAATTCAACTTCTTCTATTTTTTGATCTTCCTCAACTATAACTTGCTTCTTCATTCCCAAGCTTTCCTCAAGGGCATCCAATCTCACTTCTATCTTCTTCAACTCTACAGTGAGCTTCTTTTCTCTCACCATTTTTCAATACTCTTCCCAAAATAACATTCTCATAGGTCTTCCAATGGCCCATCTTGTCTTCTTTTTCAAAGTCATTTTTAGAGACTCACAAGTCCTTTTGTAGTTACAAGTACTCCTTGCAACAATCTCTCCCTCTCTTGTTTATCCTCTACCCAACAGACGGTTTCTGGAAGATACACCTCTCTCTCATGCACCTTCTACCCAACCTTAACCTCTGTTGGAGAATAAAGTCACAATCCCTCTTTCATACCTGCAACAAAAATCACACTCACACATTCCAACAAACCCAAATCCTTCAATTTTCTCTTAGCACATATCCAAGAAAAGTAACTTAATCACTGATGCAACAATTCCCAGCCAATCTTCCTGCTCTAATACCATTTGATGTAGTCAACAATTGAGAATCCATTGGATTGTCAATTGTTGCAGCAAAAAAAAACTTTGTCATTTTTTGAAAACCATTAATTGGATAACACTAGAGTTAATAAATCTAAAATTTTATTCATTTCCAGAATAATTGCAACCATAATGTATTACAAATCTTTCACATTCTCCAAATATGGCATTCCAGCAACACTCACCTACAAGCAAACACATACAAGTTTCATATTTTTTGAGAAACACCTACAGGAAAACAAAAATTAGATTCTATATGAGCAGTAAAAAGCATCAACAACACACTTCTTTTGACATCAAATCCTCTCCTCTATAGAACAGACTTCAATTTCACACATTATCCTCATTATTTTCCTATCAAAAACCTCGTAACTCATATGCAACAAAAAAATTCCATCATATTCAGCATATCATCGCTCTCTCATTACAACAAATTTCCCAAAATGGTTTTTGGGTTTTATGCTCTCCTTAAATTTTTAGAACATTTTGAATTTCTCAATTTTGTTGAAAAATGAGAAAGTTATGCCCAATTTACTAAGACTAGATCTCACAGTTACTTTCTAGACAATATTTCTCTCCCCAAAATGTCAGTCAAACCTCTACCTCCTCCATTATGGCATGGAAATTCATGTAATTGACCTCTCAATTGTTCTTTCCTGATAATTTTCAAATCTTTTCTTGAATTGACATCCATTATCTCATACTTATACCTCCACTACCTCAAGCACTTGCACCAGGAAGATTCTAGCACTTACAAAATAATTTAATATTGAAGGAGCATGAGGAGAAAACAATTTAAAAATAAATAATGCTTGCAAGACCACAACCAAAAGAAAGAAATTAAAATAACATAAATAATTTTGATGTGTAGGATTGCTTGTGCACCTGGATGCTCCTGCATCATATACATTAATTTCAGCCATAATACATCTACCTTATTGGTTACAATTATAGACACCTAAAAATATATTAGGTCATAATTCCATGATTTATCCTAATTATCCATTTTCCCTTAAGTCTTAATTTGTTTTCTCTTAAATGCTAGTCCATTTTCTCTAAGTCCTAATTCCTAATTCATGTCTCCTTTCCACATGACTTAATTAATTTAATCAATTGAATCTCACACATAACCACCCAAAAATAAATAAAAGAAATGAAATATTTATTTTATTTCTCACCACACATCTCATAACTATCTCCTAAAAAGATAATCTTAAATTAAATACTCTCTTATCTCCTCCCCCCATCTCTCAACTACCCAACCAACTTGATCTAAGTCATCCATCTATCTTTTGATCTCAATTGTTGATCTTCATCCTATCAAGCATATAAATCTACCCTCTCATGAACCATTTTCACGAGGAGGATCTTGAATTATTGCAATATCATGCTACTCCAGTTTGAGCAATCACATTTCATCCATTTTTGAGCAAATATACCTTCATGGTGCAACAAGAATCAAAATTGGGTAATTTTTTTTAGTTTATTCATTGAATCCATTTTTGAGAAAATCTACATTCATGATGCAACAAGAATCAAAATTGGGTAACTTTATTTTATTTTATTCATTTATGTTATTGATTTCTTTCTCTAATTAAGGTCGCATTTGATGAAGATTTGAAGTTTTGATGTTTCATTTGAAATCTTTATTTTGATCTATAATATTTTATGTTGACAATTTTTGCACTCTCAGTGGGAATCTTGTCCCTCATTAATCTTTATTTTTGTAAGTTTTCTAACCCCATTTTTGCAAATTTTAATGCTTTCATGGAGAAATTTGAAGGTAAACTTACAAGTATTTACAACTTGGAAGAAAGTTGAATAGAAAACCCCAGCTTTAAAATATTTTGTTATATCTTTCAAATAGATATGAATTTTTCCATAATTTTTTTACTATATATTTATAATCATTCAAGAAAGATAATATCCAAAAATCAAATTCATATTGTCAAATTTGAGTGATTTATTTCAATTTTAAGCTTTTTAAAGATCTAATCATATCTTGAAAACGGATTTGAGTTTCTATAGATTTTTTTTACAAAATTTTGTAGATAATCCAAGGAGGCTACTACCCAAAAATTAGACTCAGATCATCAAAATTAAGGGAGTTATGTTTATTTTTTAATTTATCATAAATCTAGCTTTTAGACAGAAAAACAATAGATTTTTCATATTTCTTTACATTTCTTGGAAATTTAATTTACCATGTGTCGAAGATTGAATCAACTCACTAAAGTAGTCATATTTGGTTTTTCTAAGGGAAATGATTTTTTTTTTCTATTTCTTTGGGTGAGTGATGTGTATTCTCTCCTCTTGTTTCATTGTGCGATCTTGAGGATCACAAACATGTCATGTCCTCGAAATCGTGTCATTTTGAAAACAAAGAAGCATATAAAAAATTATTAACTATTTGATGGAATCATAATTATAATTATTAAAAACAATATCATAATTATAAATAACATTATAAACATTAAAATAATATTAAATAAATATAAAATATAAACATAAAATAATATTATAATAATAAATACAATGGATGTTATAATGTTCATAAGAAAACCATTAATGAAATAATTCTAAATAATAAACACTAAAAATATAAACATTAATAATAATATTACAGATATTATTAATACAAACATTAATTAATTAATCATAAACATCAATGATAATATAAAATATATGTGACTACATTAATAATAATATAATTAGAAACAATTAAATATCGGTGATAATATGATCATAAATATTATCGATGTAAACTTTATCAAATATTTAGAAAATAGCCGCCCTCAAGCCAGTGAACTATATAATATAAGATTGGCGATAGAACTCGGGAAGCTGGAGGACAAGGCACACACAGTATGGAGGAGTCTGCACTTCATCAATAGTTCAGTGGCAGTTGTCCCAGCTCAAAGAACTGTACAATCTGGAAGATTCGATAACCAAGTTTTCATATTCGTAGTATATAGAGTTTACAATGCAAATTACAAGTTTATTCATCATTGTCATCACAGCAGTTCTGTATCACTGTATATGAATGCATTTCACACAAAACATAAGAAGGCAATTTGTGGTTAATGACATTGACAACGTTGTAACCAGACTTAGAGTTCTTCATTGCAATATTTTGTGAAGTTTGGGAATTGCAGTAAATTATTTGTCAATTGGCCTATTTGTTGTAATTGCACTTTGCATGTATCTACAGTTATATTATCGTTTGAAAGACATAGAATATTTGCATAAGCATTCTGATTGCATTAGTAGATGTTGGCATGGTCAGTTTAAGTCCTTTGATACATTGGTAATCATTATATGCAATTGGGAACACAAACAAGCAAAGCAAATAGCAATATACAAGTTTACCGACAAAGTGTATGACGAAATGTCTGAGAGAGAGAATTGAAAAGATTACATCAGATTCGGTGAGGGTCATTACAAAACATCACTTACTCTCTTTTAATTTTATTATTATCCCAAGGAACCTAATATGTATACGCTCTCCCTTTTGCACTTGTGTGATCTTGGGTGACCCAAATCACTTGAATCATTCCTTATATGGGGATTTCTTAAGGATTTGATTACCCTAGGGGACAACCTCAACTCTTGTGTTCCAATGGAGTATAAAGAGCAGGGGGTGAATCGAAAGACACTCATCTTGGAAGTGGAATCTTTTCGATCTAGGCTAAGCCTTTGAAGAACTTTATACCTTAGAGAAGTGAAGGTGGAGATTTGGTTACCCTCTCTTCCTAGTTTTTTTTTCATTTTTCCCTTTCATCTATGGATTTCTTCCTCACATACCTTCATGGTATTTGGATTACTCCCTAGTTAGCCTTGTGCAACCTAAAATAAGACCATTTGATCGTTGCTTAGTGTGGTGCAAGGTACAGTATCACGCTTGAAGTTGCTCACCATGTATCTCCCTAGATAAAGATAGAATCTCTTTGGGAAAGGTCTTAGAACCTCCAAATAAAGGGAAAATGTGAACCCTTGTGCCATTGTATTCTTATCTCTTGACTCTTGAAAGATAAGTGTATTGCACTAATCTTGAGATATTAGCCTTTGGTTGGTGGGCCTACACTAAGTATGCACTCCCACTTGAATAACTATAGGTTGTTCATGTGTCTAATGTGTCTTCTTGTGTGAGACCAATGATTATCCTTACACCTTGTCACATAAACTAGTGTGTTTGCTTTACTTGTTGATTCTTCTTACATCTAATCCTATGACAAATTTTGAATCCTTATTGCCAAATCTTAATGTCAAAGTAATTTGATTAAGAATCCAAAATTTGAAAATATTGAAACAATATTTTTTAAGAGTTTGAAACCAATCCATAACCCATCATCCAAAACCATAGGTCATAATTCACCTTACGTTTCATCTTTCCAAGACTTTTCGAACCCATATCCATATCATCCTAGTTTTATCAAATATAAAATAAAAACCTTTATCCTTTTATCATCCCTTCATCATATATTTCTTAAGAACCTAACCTATCTTAAGTTTAGCTCATCATCCTTATCTTTCTTAAGAATTCTCCTATCTTAATTTTGAATATCCTATTTCATTGATCACATCAACCAAGGTCTTGAAATATAGTTTTAGTTTAATCCTCTTAATCCCAAACTAAACCTTCCATCCTCCATCAAATCCACTTATCTAATACAATCATCATCCTACCAACCTTAGAATTTAAACAAAATTATTTTCAAATTCATATTTTTTGTCAAATCATAGTCAAATCCAACTCATCCTAACATCTTGGTTCCATCTAAGAACTTTGTGATTCTTGATCATTTACATCATAAATCCTTGGTTTGAGAACTTTATCATACATGATAGAACCCCTAGTCTTCCTACCATATGTGAATCCAATATAAAACCCAAAATCACCATCAAAGAAGCTCCTAAAACTATACATCCATTATATGAGATATTTTATCCTACTCAAATAAAAAATCATTTTTTTAATGATGATGACAATATTGTAGATTAAGGTGATTATCTTGATGATAATAACTTCAATTATGAGCTTGTTACACATAAACTTGCTATAAAAAAATTTCCTTCATCTATATCTTTGCAATAACCTCCCTATAAAAATCCAATTAACATTAGTCATTATGCTAAACCCACATTCATCGGTTATTCTTATGATACTATTGATCATAAGGGAAGCACCAATTTAGAGAAAGGTCCTTATATCCAACCCATTTTTCTAAATTAAAACTCTTGTGGGTACTCTATATTCTCCACACCCTATGTATATCCTTCATCTTCCTCTTTACACTCCAACATATCCTTCCCATCCACTCAAAATAGTGACCCACATCCCAACCACACGAAATCCAAATCATCCATTTTGAAATTCCTTTAAGGATTACAAGCAAAGGAACAAAATCAAACTACAAAGCAAAAATACAATGATTTTTCCTCTCCCAAGCCCATTCAAGAGTCTCCTACTAGCATTCCTATCTATCGAATGTTGCCACACAATCAAAATCCTAGCAACATGCATATCCTTAATCAATTGCAAATTGTACATGAACAAGAACATCCTAATATCATGTCTCCCTATAAAACACCATCATGTGATATTTTCAAACTTATCAAAGAGACTCCTAGTCTTATCCTTGTCCAAAATCATACACTACCATACAAATCAATGCCCACTAATCCATTTATCGATTATCTATATCCTATCAAGCCTATCTAATAAACTTATATGTTCATCCTAAATCAAGAGCTATATCAAGAAAAAAATCCAAAGCAAGTTCAAACACATCCTCAACAAAGTCAAGGTAAAATTATCCAAACTCAAGATTAAATTTTTGAATAAAAACACATCTAAGCTACTCCTATTTATGACCATGATCCTAGCTATGATAAAGAGATCCATGTAGATCCCCTCAACCAACTTTATGCTATCCATAATCAAGATATTTAAAATAATCATATCCATCATCCAACAAAATCTACCTACAAAATCTTGTCGGTACTCTATATTCTCCACACCCTATGTAGATCCTTCACCTTCCTCTTCACACTCCAACATATCCTTTCCATTCACCCTAAATAGTAACCCACATCTCAAAACCACCAAATCCAAATCATACTTTTCAAATTTCCTTTAAGAAATACTAACAAAGGAACAACATCAAACTACAAAGCATTAATACAATGATTTTCCTCTCCCAATCCCATTCAAGAGTCTCCTACTAGCATTCCTATCTATGAAATGTTGCCACACAATCATAATCCTAGCAACATGCCTATCCTTAATCAATTACACGTCATACATAAACAAGAACATCCTAATATCATTCCTCCCTATCAAACACCGTCATGTGATATTGTCCAACTTATCAAAGAGCCTACTAGTCCTATCCTTGTCCAAAAACAAAAACTATCATACAAATCAATGCCCACTAATCCATTTTTTGATGTTCTAAATCCTATCAAGCCTATCCAAGAAACTTCTATGTTCATCCTAAATCAAGAGCTATGTCAAGAAATAAATCCAAATCAAGTTCAAACACGTCCTCAACCAATTCAAGGCCAAATTATCTAAACTTGAGATCAAATTGTTTAAGAACAACACATCCAAACTACTCATGTTTATGACCATGATCCTATCTATGATAAAGAGAGCCATGTTGATTCCCTCAACCAACTTTATGCTATCCACAACCAAGAGATCCAAAATAATAATATCCATCATCCAAAAAAAATATACCTCCAAACACTTGAGGGTGCTCTATATTATCCACATCCTATGTAGATCCTTGATTTTCCTCTTTACACTCCAAAATGTGTTACCCATATTTTTATCACTTATTTCATACCTTGTAACCCATTATTCCAACATCTTGAACAAAATTTGTAAAGTAGGGTCATGTTTTCCTTCGCAACATAGTCCTTGGAACCAAATCCTTCCTTTCCATCCATTATCATTAATCCTTTAACCTATCCATCTTCCTATCCATTATTACTAATCTCTCGACCCATCATCTTCCTTTTCTATCCACTATCATTAATCCTTTATTCATCCATCCAATTTATTAAGCAACTTATCCTAAATGAACCTATCTCACATCCTTGTTTCTAGACTTGGTGATCCCTTGTCATTAGCTATAAAATGGAGAGAATAATCCCATCTAAAATCAACCCAATACCATAATCCACTAGCAATACAGTGCAATCATCACAAGCAATGTAATACCATAATCCAATGAAATCATCCCAAGCAATCCTAACACAATTAATCCACTACAAGTCGTCCTTATCTATACATCATTATAATAAATCTAGATAGTCATCCTAAAAGCATCAAATGGTTTATTCCCAATCTTGCTACAAAATTTTAATCAACTTAATCCAATCAAACCATCAGCATCGGGATATATTGTTCCTAATCCTTGTGTTGTTCTCAAGATATATTATTCCTACATCAATAGCACCATCCTTGTATTATTCTCAATATGTATCATTCTCACATCAACAATTCTATCTTATAGCACCATTTAAATTTTAGGGTTGTATTCATGCATACCAAGATTCAAATTTTGATTCCCTAGTCTAAAAACCCTTTTCCTTAGTTGGCTCTATCACTTTTGTTATAATTTTCCATTGACTTGTTGGCTAGGTTCCTAGTCTTTTAAGTTATTTCTCAAGCCATTTATATTCATTAAGTTACTGGCCCCTTCTATTCCTAGTGGTTGCTTATAGAAATTCCATTTGTACAAAATTGAATAACTTAAGTTATTTGTTTGTATTATATTTTGTGCGCTCAGTTTCCAATAGGTGTCAGGGTTCTATTGGTTTATGCAGTTTCACAGGTCCTTAGTTGTAGAATAAAATGGGATTTATGGACTCACAGAATATATACATGTGGCATTATCTCATTTGATTCTACAGATATTTAGGTTCAATGAGGTGGGCCCTAGCCCAGGTTACAAACTCATAAAAATGTGACATGTGGCCATGTCAATTTCGCGATGGCCGACGTGTCTAACCTTTCTAAAATCTTTCCACTTTGTGGGCCCGTGCAGATGACATGTAAAATTTAGGTGACATGGAGTGTTTTTATTGGTTTGAATTTTCAAATCACTTCAACTTCCAATTAGAAGGATTTTCAAACTTGGTCAATTCAAATGGTGATCATCGATTCTTCTCATGTTTTTGAAGGTCAACGATCCATTTTCAAACTTAAAGAACGGTTAGTGGAAGGCTCGTGGTTCACATGAATGAGCAGTAATGGCAGATTGATTTTTTGAGACTTAATTTCTTAATGGATTCTCTTAATAAATACTGTTATGTGATCATTGAGAGGAGTTATTCTATATTACACAAAAATTGGGAATGAGTTTTGGCTATCTTGCAGCTTCATCGATGAACTAGGGGTTTGTTTTTGTGTAGCAAACAAGTAAGTTCATTTCTCGAGCTCTGGTTCATAAATTTGACTCTCCAATAGCTAGGGTTTGCATGATTATAATTTTAAGTAGGAAAATTGTTTAAGGATAAAAAAGTACCAAACCCCAATTATGTGTTAAGCCCTAGTTTCAAAATTTTAAAAATGAGTCAATCTAAGGGTCAATCCTTATCATCAAAGAAACATCTTGATAAGGATTTGATATTTCAATTATCAGGATAATAAATAAAGGAAACACATGCCTAGGGGGTAAGAATTTCACTCGATAGCATGATGGACAATGGTAGGGAGTGTAAAAATGCTAAAATCTCTATCGCAAGATGGAGCTTGTTTAATCTTTGGTAAAACAAGAGAGTTTATCATGTCCCTATCTCAAATGTTTGGGTATATGATTTTGGGAAATTACCGGTACCATGTTTTTTTGTGAATGTATAATTTATTAGGTCTATTTCCTATAATTATGATGAATATGTTATAGTTGTTAGGGCTACAAATGGTGGAGTGTTAATGTAGATTGACAAGACCTCTATTTTTAAATTTTTCGGCCTTAACTTAGCTACAAAAAAGATTGTAGATTTTTATTTTTCAAGGATAAATACCAGCAAGATGAGGATTTTTGAGGATTTACAATAAGAAATATGAAGGTTTATAACCTTCACAATACTTAACAAGACTAGCAAAACAATCTCCCCAACCCTAGGCTTGACAATTGGGTCATTTCATAAGGTTGCACACAAAAATATGCAAGAGATGACATTAGTCTTGAATTATGACACTTGAAAACTTGAAAACAGCATCAATAGACCCATAGGATCATAAGGAACAATTTTTTTTTACATGGTTTTCCCATACGAGGTCTCAAAATAGACAAGAAAGATCAAGTCTTGAAACAAGGAAACTTGACTAGGTTTTTGAGGGTTTCAATGACTAAAACAACTAAAACGATAAATATAAAAGGAATAAAAATTATTTGAAAAGTGAAAGGGCTTAGAAAACATATATTTATCAGTGGTTAAAAGGGTTTACATTCTATTTTGTATGGGAACGAGGCCGCCCAAGCATAGGACCAGGCCGCCCCAACACACTTAGGTAATAATTACAATTTTTGGGTCTACTAGAACCAGACCACCCTTGTAAGATACTAGGCCACCCCAGTATGATACTAGGTCTCCCCATTGATTACAATGCCTCCCATACAATTTATAAATTATTTTGATTTTTTTAGTTAATGACAATCGTACAACTGTACAAATGGCGAAGGAGGGGGTTTTTTTCCTTAGGCCCTGGGTGAAGTGCTTGGGTTTTCATGATTTTCTAGTCAATATTGGGGTTTTTGGGCCTCTTGGACATCATTGAAGTGTCAAATTTGACCCGAAGTGCTCCAAAATTGCAGCTACCTTCCAGATCTGGCAACCACTCTTTAGCTTCAAATGCTCATAGATCTGGCCTCGTATGTTTGATTTGGATCAAACAAAAGGAAAAACTGACTTTCTCAAACCCTCCTATCTTAATGGTGAGCTCATATTTGCACCAACAAACTCTAATTTGAACCTTCAATACAAACCCACAAAGAGGAAACCCCCAAATCTAGTATTTCTTTCAAGCTTTTCTTATTCTCCAGGTCATCATTTGATTCAAGAGAAGAGCACACTCAAATTTTAAAGATCTACCAAGATTTTTAACCTAGATCTCTTAATAAAGACTAATAATAAGAAATCCCACAAGCTTTGACACCATATAAGATTTGGTATAGAATAACTCTACACCATGCAAGATTTAACTAAAGATTATAGCCACCCAAGATTTAGGAACTTCATGAAAGCACAAGAGAGATCAATATGCAATGCTCAAGACTATAATGGAATTAAATCCAATAGAATTCAATATACAAATGAGAACCCCTTGGTTATATATCCAAGGTGAGACATAGGATTAAACAGGCTTATGACAAGTGTCTTAATCCTATGTCATGTGACAACTTATCATAACTTCCTAGGATACATGTGTTAAAACTCAAAAGATAAGATAAGATCTAATGACAACTAACACCTTCTAGAAATATTCCCACCTAGGACCGAAGTAAAATTAACATGTAAATAGGACCTAGTAATGATTAGATAGATAAAACACCTATTTACACCAACAAATTGACCTCCCTCGATCATCTCATACACTGGAAATATCATCAAAAATATTTTTAAATCTACAAATGTTTGATTTTATTTGCCAATAGAGACCCATGCCTTTTGAACCAGGGAGGATTTGTCTTGAATGTAACTCACCATAGCCAGTTGCCTAATCATGGACTTTTACATTTCTAAAACCAACGTTTAACTACTTAGCCACCCAACTTCCTTCATCGACCTTGTTGCAATGTCTCTTCGTTTCAGGAAATGCAAAACTCAACATGAGGCGTTGCCTTTCACAAGGAAGATTAAATGAGTTTTTTTTAAATAAAATTCAAATATGGAGTATTCACAGGAATATAGATTTATTCCAAGATCACAAACAACCAATTTAAAATAATGACAATTCCATCAAATGTGTTGCCAACATACTCTGCCATGACACCAATCAATACACAACAAAAACAACACAAAACAAAGAGTAAACAAAACTACGTTAGTCATTTTTTTTGGCGATGGAAGATTGCAAATACGCTTGGGTGCTCTTGCATCATAAGGCCTATTCAAAAGAATATCAAATTAAAAAAGTGCAAAAAAAGGTCATGATTATTTGAATTGGGAGGCACAATCATCTAACCAAACAAAAAAGTTACACCCTTTCTAGCAAGATGCAAAATAAATTATCAAAAGCAATGTTTCACAAAGAGTGTGTTGTTCTCTTTATCATCACTAATATAAAAGAGGCACTCCTTGATGAATAGCTAGAGATAAATATTCTTAATCCCATCCAAGTGCAATTGTGTTTACCAATAACATACATATACCATACTAGTCACCTACTTTGTATGATAATTTTGTGTTTCAAACTCCTTTTGATGGGAAAATGAGTAATTTTTTTCAAAGTCATCAATTGCCAAGAGTGCTATATGAATATTCAAGTATCTGTCAGTGTCTTAATCTGATTTTCTTGTTGCTTTGAAAAAATGACTATGTTGTATCTATCATTTTTTTTAAATCCATTAATGTTCCAACCAATAGTTCCTCTTCCACACAATCTATTCTAGTGGCTTCTTTAAAAAAAATAGTTTTACACTTGATGTACTTGTATCTCTTAAAATTAACCATCTTGGTCATGTTAGTGTTTTAATCTCTCAATATAAATTTTGTTGAATTTTCACATGTTTCACAAAGTTCCTTTATACATTCGATTAAATCATCCACGGTGTCCTTGGATTTATCATACATAATTTGGAGGTTCTAAATTCATTGAACCATTTAGGAGGTGTGTTTTTAACAGTGCTATTTTCTTCTTCAAGCTTTCAAAATACTTTATAATAAATATTGAATTCAAAGTGGCGATAAAAACAATTAATTTTGAGGATTTTGTTCAACTTCAAATACAAAGGTATATGCATCTTAAATATCCATTACCTAATCTTCACATGAGGATTATCGAAATAAAATTTTACATGCATCTCATCATGAGTTATATCCAGCCAATATTTTGCATGTTATGTATATTATTTTTATCCAATCTTGTATTTGAGAACATCTTTGAGATTTGAGGAAGGGGGAGTATGCTTATTCCAATAATCATAAACCAAATTCCTTACACTATACTTAGTCTTTTCAAACTAATGGAATCTACACATTAATACCCAATTGCCTTCTATGGTATTGTCATCCAAAATATTCATCTCTTTGCATATAGCATTATGATCTTCCTACTCACATCAAACATATTTGAAGTGAGCTAATTTGACATTTTTATAGATATTTATAGAATTAAATTTGAAGTGAAAATCACTCTTCTTGAAATAATTTTATTGGTAGAGCATGGTCTTTTAGTAATTGAAAATAAACCTCTTTTCACATTTCCTATGACATCTTTTCTCCTCATGCTCATGAAACCTACACCCAATAGTTTTGAGGGCTCCATTTCATTCGAGAAATAAATACTAAAAATTGGGCATGACCAATTATATTTTAACTACTAAAATAGGTAATTAAATATCTTTTTAGATCATCTATTTATTGACCTCATGGGCATATATTCTTATTGTGCATAGGATCTTATTTTTCAAAGTTAATTTAACTTAAATGATTCAATTTCTTCTATCTTTAATTTTTTCTCGACCTCTTCAATAAGGTTAGCATCTAAATCTATTAGTGTGAAATAGGTTATTATCTTAGGACTTGTTTACACTTATTTAACTAAGTTTACTTATAATATTGAACTTCTTTCTCAAGTAATAAGATTAAGACACTTGCCATGATCTTATGGTATCCTAAAGTTTTATGCATGTACTATTTATTAAATTAATGGTAAACCTCTATCTTAAGTGGATATATTTTACAAGTTAACTACTCTATTGGAGTTGAGTTAAAACTAATTAATTATCTCTTAAATAGATTATTTATTTTGGATAATAACTCTCCAAATCTTATCCCTAGCCTCTACCTTATCTATAATAGAGCATATACCTAGTGTTTGAGATTATGACTAGGCATGATAATTATTAAATCATTAATGATGATCTAGTTATTTAATTTTAAATCTACTTGTGGAAATTTTATTTGGCTTTGTAGGATCCTTGGCTCTTGTTAGTACTTTCCTAGACTTTTAAATGATATCAAAGCTCTAGATATGTAAACCACTTCCCTTGTTTGCATATTTTTATTAAGTGATTCCATACAATGCATCTTGGAGCAAAATTGACCTCACCATTGAGTCTAGAAGGCCTAAAAAGTTATGAATCGACTATAAATTTGATAGGATTTTCTCATGACATAAAAAGGTCTTTAGGGAGCTCCAAGGGTAGTTGTACAAAAATTCATACAAGTTGTACATATCCATACAATAATTTTATACTATCATCACTATAATACACTACTTGTGTAGACGCATACTACCTACATCATAAATCTCTGCATCATCTCATATGCATATAGTATGATTTTAAATTTTTTTAAGGTTTTAAAAAAATAGAGGGTATAGGATATAGGTGTTAATGCATGCAACCACTATTTGTTTCTAGGAGAAACACTTGGATTGTCACTGCCAACAATACCACCACAACTCTACTACAAACAACTAGCCTTAGCAATGCCATCTTCGTCTCTGCCTCATGGGAAAAACTAATAGTTTCAATTTGTATGAAGGTAATTTCATGAAATCTAGGGAAGTTTTAGAATATATTAGTAGTTGCAAAGAATATTTTAGTTGAAATATTTCTATCAAATGATATCACCTTTTCTAATGGGTGGCAATGTCATCTTCTTGGCTGGAGATGTCATCCCATGCAAGATAGATGCTAGCATCATCTTTTTATTTGTTGATGTTAACAAATGTTGGTGTTATTTTTTTAGGCCAACTTTAGAGGTCTATTTCTTGCTCATACACTATCCATTTTTTGAGTGATTTTTTTTATACAAGGTAGAATTTTGTTCTCTCCATATTGGTGAAGATGAGTTAGTTTTAACTTCTAGTTTTTTTCTAAAAGTTATTTTTCTTAGCGATCTTTTTGCATAGTTCTCATTTTAGGAATTTTGAAATGGCATATCTTTTGATCATAGAGTTGGTTTTGAATTCTTATAAGTGATAAAATATCTTTCCAAGATTGACATGGCCATGCTACTATTAAAACAAATATTCTATAGGTCCTTGTTATTTTTGTTTGAAGCCTCTCCTTGCATCTTTTTTAATGTGTAGGTAATTTTTATTTATAATTTAAGATTTTATAAAAATTATAGTTATTTTTTAGTATGTGGTCCTTTTTTGACATAGTAAGAATCTTGTTTCTATGCACTTTTTTACTTCTAAACACATTGAAATAAAGTGTCACACATTGTAGATGTATTTTTGGGCTCTTGCACATATTGTTAAGTCATTATTGTACTCACACTACTAACAAATTGTCATGAGAGGTTAGTTGTTTGCTACCATCATATGAGTGTGTCTTGTATGAGCACACACTTTTTGAAATGTCATGGGAGGTTGGTTGTGTGCTACTATCATGTGAGTTTTTCTTGTATGAGAACACCTTGTTTCAATTGTAGGTACATTTATCCTCCTCATATTGATTCTTCTTCTTCTTACACTACATTGAAGAACATATTAGGAAAGGGTGTGTTATCCACTTTGCATGATGTTATAGTATAATTTAATAATTTTGTTGGCGCACCTAAGGGATATAGGGATGCATGCATCACATGGGTTTGACATTCTTGGGGCCACTTTATATGTTTGGTAACATTGGGATAAATATGCAATGTGGGTTTGTACGTTGGTAAAATATCTCATATTGGACAAATTTAGTAGCAAAAAGTACATGAGGGGGGAAATGGTTTTGCAATCTCATGGTATTAGTCACATGGTTTATTTAATACCACTTGGTTGTTTCATGCAAGATTATGTCTATAAAAGCAAGCACGTGCATAGTTGTCTAAGGTTGGCTATTTTGGCTAAGGAGCTTGAGTGTAAGCATTTGTTGTAGGTTGCATATGTGAGGGTTTGAATCTTGTCATGGGATGTTTGGTTACATGCTTTTTCACATGGAGTGCATGTGGAGATTTTGTGTTTCATAAGTGTTCATGGAGACTCTAAACATGTATTGTAATGATTTCACTACTAAATAATACATGAGTGATGGATGCTTTTTTGAGGTTGGATTTTTTCCTCTTGAGGGTTTTCCTAGGGTATATCTTGTGTCATATTTGATGGTATGTTGTTTATTCTTTTGCATATGGATTATGAGTACTTTTTTTCATGATTTTATCTATTTAGGTAGTGTGGAAATTGTCATAGATGGCTGCAATTTTTCTTTCATTTGGTATTAAGCCATGGTTGAGGTTGGTATATCCCTTGTATAAGAAAATCTAGTGCATAGTTGAATCTAGGGTTTTGTAGGAAAGAATGAAGATATTGCAAGGTATGTATATTTTATCCAAGTCGTGTTTTATAGATTTGGGGTTTTGGTTTTCCAAATTTGTGGTTAGTTTTACAAATCTAGGGTTATGAATCTAAGTTGGAAAAAGGATTTTCTTTTCAGTGTTCACCATGAGGGTTTTGTAGGGTAAATTTTATGGATGACCCCTTGGAATAAAACATACCTCACCATTGGATCTAGGAGGCCTGAGATATGAAGATTGACATAAAATTTGGTCTATTTTGATTACTAAAAAAATACAATTTTTTGGCCCCCATAAACCTATAATACGATTGTACAATTTGATTCCAAAGGAAAAATAAATTAAAATAATAATAATAATTGGAGGGGGCTTGGGATGGGGTTCAGAGGGGGTGGGGAGTAGGGGGTTCCATAGACGTCACCTGTAGCCACCCTACATCTATCATTGTTGGAGCTAACAGGTCAGACGATTGTTAGTCATTAGTCTTGTTGGCCAATGGTCAACCCTTGACCAATGGAGCTTGGCCCCTCAGCACGGGCCCTCGATTTGAGTTGCATAGTGTAGAGAAGGGGGATTCACTACTCACTAGTTCTCTTCATTTAGGGAGCCTCACAGGGCGAACTGCCCTAAACTATCTCAAGGAACAACGTGAAAGTTTTAGAATTAGGTCACGAAGATTTTTTGGACAAATTGACGAGCTCTCAGCCAAAGGATGTCAGTGCAAAATATGGATGAAAACGTGACGCGTTGGCATCTCGTACAGACCAGAGAGTGAGAATGTCACATAAAATGACAAAGTGGCTACTTCTACTCTAATTGCTAAGAAATCTTGGAACGTGAGAAAGCAACAGAATATAACAAAATTGAAATAAAGTGAAGTAGAATCGATAAAGATAAGGAGAAGAAAGGAAATGCTTAAAATCACGCAAGTGATGAAACCTCCAGCAAATGAATGTCTTCAAAACCTGCATGTGTGATATCTAGAGAAAGTGTTGGGGCTGTATAGGGGTTTGCTTTAGTCAAATCCTTGTTTTGGTGTTCTCACCTCCATAGACAACCAAATAGAAAGAGAGAAATTAACTGAAATGGATAAAGCGTGTGGTGAAAGAACCCACTTTAGGAGTAGAACCTGCACCACCAAGTATGGGTGATAAAAGCAATCTTCGCTCGAGGAGGAGAACCTGTATCACAAAGTAAAAATGCAATAGAAAGGAGATATAGAATCCCAAGATGCTCACAAGTATGAGATAAGGGAGATGAAGTTGCAAGATCCAAGATTGTTGCAAAGAGTGTGGTAAGAGCTTGAGAATGTTGCAAAGAGAGCTTGAAAATATGTAAGAATGTTGGTGTAGCAAGCTATATGAAGCTGTGCAAGCAAGAGTTGGAGAGTGGAAGGTTAAATCCAAAGCAAGAGAGAAACTAGAAGCAGAAGAGAGTTGCAAATGAAGTGAAAAGATAACATTTAAGGAAGGAAAAGAAGCTTCCTGAGCTGTTACAAGGCATCTCGGGCCATTACCACCGACCAAAGTAGGTGACAAGTGGCAAACATGCACGGAAACGGTTGTTTGAATGTTGAAATGTCACAGGACGCTAGCACGACACGCAGATGTTTGTGCGACGTGCTAGTGTCTGGACATGTCATGCTACAAAATGACACAAATAGGGAAAGCACACAGTTCGACACAAAGTTGTAGCTGCTAAAAAGGGGTGCTTTGAGCATCCTAAGAGGGAAAAAAGGTTGATGTAGGGGTTAAAATGAGCCTACACAAGTTCTAGGGGAGTGGACACCAAAATGGATACAAGAATGTATGTGAAATTGTAAGGGGTGTAATTTTAAGACATTACACAAAGATAGTTGTCGTTGCACCAAAAGATCAACCTGCTAATGCTCGATACAACTGTTAGAGTTAACAAATCCACAAAAGGCAATTAAGCCATGTCACGAACCCAAGTGTTGTGTTTTGCAACACAAGGATACCAAGGGCGCACAACTTGTAACAATCCCCCCTAGCGCAAGTGAGGGGTTCGAATCCATGACCTAGGCTTTGATACCAATTGTTACATTGGTGGTTGTCGTTGCACTAAAAGATCGACCTATTAATGCCCAATACAACTGCTAGATTTATACAAGATCCACAGGAGGCGGTTAAGCCATGTCATGAACCTAAGCACCACGTTGCATAGAGGAGACCAAGGGACACACCATCTTCTAACAATCCCCCTAGCGCAAGCGAGGGGTTCGAACTTGTGACCTCGGCTCTGATACCAATTGTTACATTGGTGGTTGTCGTTGCACCAAAAGATCGACATGTTAATGCTCGATACAACCACCATATTTATACAAGATCCACAGCAGGTGGTTAAGCCATGTCACAAACCCAAGTGTCGCATTGCATAAAGGAGACCAAGGGACACACCATCTTGCAACAGTCTATTAGGGAACCAATGGTGCAAAACCCCTGTCCCCTCCTCCCCAATTGAGGGGTAAAATATATTTAGAAAAATTTAATTAATTTTAAATTTTGCCACCATTCCACCACTACAACACTGCCCAAAAGTTATCAACAGACCACTCACCTGCCACCAATGCTAGTGAAATTGGACAACTTTCTTCTAGGGAGCATAAATTTTACCTTGAGTTTTAGATTTTTGACTTCTTATAGTTGTTGGAAAGGTATTTATGAGAAATACACTTTGGTATCAATTATTTTTTAAAATTTTACTATTTTGACAAAGAAATTCTTTCTATAAGTCAAATGTTCTTTTTAGACTTGGAGAGATTATAACTTGTGCATGCAAGTTAGATTTTGGACTTTTTATAGTTGAAAAAAAGATTGTTTAGAGCATTACACAATGGATCAAGTTTGGAGATATTTCGATGTGATTTATTTATTGTTTTTTCCATCTAAATTGTTTATGGGTTCTTGTGATTATGGTACTTTTGTGAGTTGACGACAAATTAAATCTACGATGATTTGGTGTTTGAGTAATTGGATGCTTACATGTACATCTTTGATTATCCTTATTTTACATGGTTACCAATATATTATTGATTTTTTTATGTTGCATTGTGAGATCTACAAGTTATATAATGTTGTAGGTCATCTATACTTACAAGTTATATAATTCAAATATGGGTTGTCTATACCCACAAATGTTTCAATTAGATGCAAATTTTGATTTGTCTCAGTTTAGTCACATGTTTCATAAGTTTAGTTGTCACTATGAGGAAGAGAGATGGTGTTACCTGGTATAGTCATGATGTGGGACCTATGCTTGTTGACTATGTGATGCAAACATATTTGACATAGTGGGATTTTGATGTTGGTACATTTTGTGGTGATCATGGTTTAATGGATGTTCCTTGTTCCTTTAGGAATTTGACATGACATGATTATTTATGCAGGTACATTGTTGATGGTGAGGTGTTGTCACGATAATGTGTCCCCCTTCTAGGACATCTTCATTTTTTCTTGAAATCACATATTTTCTCAAAAATTTAATGATTTAATCCTTGAGAAGTTTCATCTAAAGGGTTTTAATTTAAAAGCATTAGACTAAACCCCCTTGGATGAACCCCTCTAGTCTTAAAGCATACCCACAATGGAGTCCCCTCAACACCTTTCAAAATTTTGACGAAAAACCACTTTCTCTTTACCTTTTGGGGGATCAAATGAAGTCATTTAGAAATTATGTTTTGTAAGTACATAACCCTTATTACAAGCTTTTCAAAAAGTGTAATTTTGAATATATATATATATATAATTTGATTATTATATTTATTTTTTATTTCTTGTGAATGTAGGTTTTTCATCGAACATCAAGGTCTTTGTTTCACACAAGCAAAAAATAGGAAAATAGAGAAAAAAATTATAAAATATATTTGTGCCCTAGGTATTTATGTCCTTATTCCAAACAAAAAAAAAAAATTAATTCAAATTCAGATAAATAAAGTTATGAGTTATCGAATTAAGCTAGGTTTGAATTATATTTAATTTCACTTTAAAAAGTTATAAAAAATATATGCCCTAGATATTGGTGCTAAAATTCTATGTCTAATAATTTATAATTTTATCCTTTCTACAAAGTTATTCTTTACCAAAGTAATGTCACTTTTTTAAAATATTGTTAACTATAACAAATAAGTTATTAAAAGTTACATAAAAAAACTCATAAATTATTTCTTAAAATTAAAAATATATATTTATAATCTATAGACAAAATCTCAAAAATCACTAGTTCACATTAGCTTCAAATTCTTAATGGTTTAGTTGCTATAGGTGTCATAAAGTGAAAATTTGGTGCAAAATCTTGATTTTAATGTCCTACTTTGGCCAAAAAGTGGAACACAGTATTGTGAGCTACTCAACCCACCCTTGTTAGATTGATTCCTAATTGGGAGCTTTTGACAATGATTTTGGTGGTGGTGTATCTTCTTGGTTTGGAGATTGTGATTGTACTCTAACCTTTGGGAGCTCTTGGTGTTGAGTTTTTTTCATTTGGTTGGGGCCATGGAGGATCTTCAATTACAAGATGTTTTTCATGATTCCATGTGTAGCTCAGTATCATGGTTCAATGGGAGTTTTTGGAAGTGACATCTAGATTCATCATTTGATGATGGATAATATTATGTAATGGCTATTGGTGTCACATATGAGCTCTTGGATCCTATTTTCTACAATGAAATTTAATTGACATCTTGGGTTCTATTGATAGGAGATAGTTATCTTCATGTGATTAGAGATGGTGACATCTTGGTTAGCCATGAAGACCTCTTTGAGCCTTTTATTGAGGTTTTGGTTTATGACTTATCAATTCTTTGATAAGTGATCCTTGTTGATAGGATGGTTTTGGTATTGTGTCTTGGTTTACTCTTGTTTGTGCATATTAGAGTTTTGGCATGATACAAGTGCTCTTAGGAGCATGATATGTTCATTGGAGCATATGATATTTTGAGGAGATGTTAGATTATGATGTCATGATTGGGTTCCTAATTCTGCAATTGGAGCTTTGACATTGATCTTGTTGGTTCTCTTGGTATTGAGTACATTGGCCATTTTCTTGGGAGCTTCATGGGAGTGTAGTGTCATATTTGGAGCTTAGCATGGATTTACTAATTTTAAGTGCTCATGAATACTTGAGGATTGGGTGAGGCTATAATATCTCTTGAGATTGGAGATCATGTGTCAAGAGTATTACTCTTTGATGAGGTTTCAACATGAATTATAAGGAGCCTACACCTGGGTTGGATGTAAGTTCAATGATATGGATCTATGTAACACTCGAAAGATGAAGTTCATTAAAGCATATATGTTGCCAAAAACTCATTACATTTCAAATAAGGTAAAAGTAAATGATGCAAATAATGAGAGCTTCCCAAAAGATATCAAGAGAAAAAGTAGTAATAAGTCCCATTTCATGTGTCCAAATAAGTACATTGCATCTACATCAAGTATCTTTACATTGATACATATGCATATAATAAAAGTGCATCAATTGAGTTTCCATAAATTCATTCATATTCAAATGAAATCAATAACTTTCGATCAATACATTTATTTCAATGTTACATCAAAATCTTTCATTCAATACATCTATTTCAATGTTACAATACTGAATGTCAATTAAAGTTGTTTTTTTACAAGTGGGTCATACAAGCCTTCCAAAAATCATACATGAATACATCTATAGCATAAGAAACTCTGAACCTCAACCGCTGTGACACCACTGGTCTTCTTGCAAGTTGGAGCCAAGAGTGTGATTAAGGCACCTTTTCCGCCCAACCACAAAGTGCATGAATTCCCCGGGTTTCTTCCTAACTCGAAGAAATCCCTGGCCCTGCATGAGGAGCCTAGCAACCTGAAACAACAAAGCAGGAGGGAACTCTCAATGCAAGCCTGATGCCTATATGCATTCCTAACATGAGAATAACATATTTCTTGCAAACAGGAGGTGGCAGAGACCTATATAAATTTATTTCTAGACTTTTATTTACATCTATTTCAATGGTGCATGTGCTTGGCCAAGCAATAATAAAATAAATGATAGTTTTAGAAAAGGTAAAACTACCGTCTCTGTGGGTCCACCTTCGACATCCTGTCCCGGAAGTTTCTTAAAAAAGAGAGTAAATAATGCATTTTCCATCTATAGTTTTCATAGACATTTCTACTTCCAAAGGAATTCCATCACAATTCAATGTACACATAAAGATTGTCAAATAGCTTTTCATAAACACACTCTGTTTGAGAGATATTTCCATGCAATTTATAATGAAAGTCACTAGGCAATCTAAAATCAATCTTTTGTAAAGAGCATGCTTAAACCCACAAGTTCTATTTTCTATTTAAATAATTTGCTCAAAGTAAGTAATTTTTGATAAGTTCAGAAAAAGAAAACTACTCTATTCAGCCTTATAAGTATGGGGTAAAATCATAGTTTACAGATTACTTTCCTATTTAATAGGAATGTGTCTACACTTTTATGAAAAGAATAATAAGTTAAATTTAAAGAAAAGAAAGCAATTTCACTCACATTTATTCAGAGTTACATAATTCAGGTTGGCAACTAATCACTCTCCCAGTGGTGGTAATATCAATAATATCATCTAATTAAGGTGCAATAATATATTTATATATATCTTTTTGTGTTTTATATTCAAAAAATTCACTAGTTTATAAATACATTTACTGTGGAATGTGTTTGCTAACTAATAAAATATCCATCTTCAGCATTTTTTAGTCTTATATATATTTCATTAAGTTTTACAATGGCGAATGGTAAATACAGTGCACCATTATTCAAGAATAAAAACAATTTTAGAAATGAAAGGCAATATAGATATCCGGATTTGTATATGAATACATATTTCCTACTATAAATAGAATTATATATATGTATATATTGTACATCTCTCTAAGTTTTTAGATATAAAAGTTTATCGACCAAATTTGTATATGTGTTTATTATGTGTGTATATATATATACATAATAAATTTATAAATGAATATGTTATATACATATATACATTTACACAATGTTGCATTTTCTACATAATATCAATGATAATTAGTAAATGTTTCCCGAGGTATACAGAGATATATATGTCTATATATATATATATATATACCTAATTCATAGTTATCAAACAACGAAAATTCCAAAAGGATTCAAATGTAAGTTTTAAATAAGGAAAACACGGTTTATACTCAGCAGGGGGTTGACGCCTCTCCCCATGGGGAAGGTGCTGCATGTGAGGGGGCAACGCCACTTCCACAGGCCACGGCCTGTGGACGGCGTTGTCCCTCCACAACGCAGCTCCCTTCCTCCATGGGACGGGGTTGGGGTATCGCCACAATTCACAATTTCTTGCTTCATTAATATACAAGACTCCAACGAATAGCATTCAGTCCATTGTTGTGTTCCCAGAAGCTTTACAAATTGGGTATATATATATATATATATATTTATATACATGTACAGGGGAGTATGTGTATATATATTTTTATTTCAGAATTTTTGTATAAATATTTAATAATCAGAAACAAAATTATGGGCCATGATTTGCAAAGGAAAGAAGCCCCATTCTGATAACGAAGAAGTTGTGCAAATTCTTTCAAATGCATACAAAAGAATGGAAATTTTCCACCAATTTCACAGTTTTGCAAACAACTTCAAACACTTGAAATTCAATCTTTCAACAATACTATTATATTTCAGACACTTGGGAATTAAATTCATGGATAGAGAATTAGAAACCTAGATATTTCGCTTCCAGTTGTAGTTGCTCTCCAGTCAATTCTTCTCTTTGCTTCTTCTGGAACTTGTTTTCTGAAAGAGCTTCTTCTTCTCCTCTCCTTTTCCTGTTACTTTACTAACTCCTTTTTCCTACTATTTCCAAAATCATTCTGAATTTTTTTGATAAAATAAGCATTTACTTGGTAGCCATTAGAGCTAATTTGCAGAGCGTATTTTCAAGAACCGTTATCTCTCTAGGAAACTCTTTTCCCTTAATAAAGTTTTTTTTTCCTTTTTCCATTTCTAAACCTAATCCTTTAAAAAAGAAAATATTTTTAAAATAAAAATAAGGTATAACTTATCTTTTCCATTTCCCATGCTTAGATGAAAAATATAAAATAATATTCAATTTAGTTGCAAATAAATCCCCTTTTCGGAAAATATTTACCCAAAACTAATTCTAGTTTTACAATGTTAATATTTATCCAATAATTAAATATATATCTTCTAACTATTAGTTAATTTATTAACTCTAAAATCAACACAAGTTAAAAGAAGGATAACATACTCACTCAAATTTTAACATGCAAAATCATTTAAAAACCAAAATCTATAATTAATTATGATTATAATTAATTCTTTTACTTTATCGTGCTTATATTTCACTATTTATTTAATTTGGCTAATCATTATTTAATTTGCAAATAATCAAAACAATCAAACTAAAATTGCCATTCCTAAATGCAATCTACATGAATCTAAGTGCTCGTGTGTGATCGAGAGGACATCCTGCTTTATCTTGTCAAGAAGCTAACCTCCTCTTCTTAATCACACCCTTGGTCTTCAACCACCTACATCTCAAGTGCACTTGAGCACACAACAATAAACTGAATTAGTATCCCATAAAGATATAAATCAAAACAATATAATACTTTAATTCAAATATTTCTATTATATTTTGCTTCATCTTCAAAGTAGAACACATTCAATACTATTCAACTTTTCATAATTAAGCAAACACTTTCATATATCACCACACCAAAACACCATAGTATTCATTATTACTCTACCACACACATCAAATCATATAACAAATTCACACAAAACAAAAAACAACCTGCATCAGAATTCGAGACATGACAATCTAGATGAGATTGTTCTTAGAGCAAGTCATGATGACTTGGTTATCTTGGAGGAGAATTCTCATTCCCTACTATTGGTCTACTTGGTGGATAATCACCTAAGAGGTATTTCCCATTCTTGTTTTTTAGATGCATTATATCTTATGCTTTGTCTTCTCATGGATATGATATTGAACTATGGTTATTTAGTTTTAGATATTTCATTTGAGTAGTGTTGGCATGCTTATCTCCTTGTGTATATGAGTTCATTTATTGTGTCATTCATGGATGAGGAGTTTAGTAGATATTATTAGGCCGATTTCCTAATTTTGGAATGAATTTGATTTTTAATTTCCTTTGTTTTGAGATGCATACATCTTGGTTATGGTTAGATATGAATAATGCTTGATTTTGGGTTTAATGAAGGATATTAGACTTATGACAACTATAGCATTTAGAGGTGTGTGTATAAGGAGATGCTACATGCTTTAATTTGTAAGTTGTCTTCTTCCTAGATGTTTGTTTTCACATGACATTATAGTTGATATTTGTGTGGAGCTATAGTGATCTATATGTTTGTGGTAATGTGTTGTTTGTTGTTCTTTGCTGAAAAAATGAAGGTTCCTTTATCTCTTTCTTTTGTTGAGTGTGGAGAACTTGGGAGGGCTATGGAGACTAGTGGTGAGAGTTGTATTACAACTTATTTGTTTGTAATTTTGTATATCTTTGTGGATGTTCCTTGGTACTACATGATATTGGTTATACCTTCTATGTGGTGCTATTAGTGGATCTTCGGATGCCTTGCTCATTTTTAGAATTGGCATTACCTATGTAGTGGAAGTTCCTGGATGTGTATGTTCTTCATTGACATGTTTAATACATGGAGCTTGTGAATGAATTTAGGTTAGACATGTTGATTTCATGAGGTTGTCTTGTTATGATGTGTATGCCTTGGTTTTGAGCTATGGTTGGTTGGATGTGTTAGAAACTAAGTATGATTGCTATTTCAACTATAGTGATTATTTCTTCACAACTACCAATGCATATTTGTTACCATTGAATTTAGTGTTTGTGTTTGGATATCATTTTGAGGTAGGACCTATACTTCTATGTGATAGTGTGACATCTCTTTGGATGGGATATTATCTTTTGTGCATTGACATGATGGAAGATGAGAGAATTCATGTTTGATATGGTGGTCATCTTGATTATTTTTTAGGTATATTGATGGAGCACATGGAGCACTTTGATTCCTTGATCGGTTCATGTTGACTGTAGAGGTTATTCTCTTGATATTTGAGTTTACTTTTTACCCCTTATCCAAAGTAACAAGCAAGAGAATGTTAGGAAAATGTGTGTTTTTCACCTCGCATAATGCTATAATATAATTTAAGATTATTTGTGGTGCACCTAAGGGATCTAGGGATGTGTGCATCATATGGGTTTGGCATTTTTGGGGCCATTTTATGTGTTATATGTAGCATTGGGATAAATATGCAATGTGGGTTTGCACATTCAAAAAATATTTAATATTGGAAAAACTTAGTACCAAAAAGTAAATGAGGGGGGAAATGGTTTTGTAAGCTCATGGTATTAGTCACATAGATTATGTAATACCACTTGGTGGTTTTGTGCAAGTTTATGTTTGTAAAAGTGAGCACATGTGTAGTTAAGGTTAGCTATTTTGGCTAAGAGGATTGAGTGTAAGAATCTCTTGTAGGTTGCATATGTGAGAGTTTGAAGCATGCCATGGAATGTGTGGTTACATAATTGTTCACATGGAGTGCATGCAGAGAGCTTGATGTTTCATAAGAGTTCATGGAGACTTTGAAGATGTATTTTAATGATTTCATTGTTGAATAATACATGAGTGATAGATGCTTTTTGAGGCTTGGTTTTTCCCTTTTGAGGGTTTTCATAGGGTATATCTTGTATCATTTTGATGATATGTTGCTACTCTTTTTTATATGGGTTATGAGTACTTGTTTGCATGATTTTCTCTATTTGGATTATGTATAAATAGTCATAGATGGTTGTAAATTTCCTTTCAACACATACTTTAGTATTTCTGCCATTCCTCCCCCTTCTCATCATTGAGGGGGGTATCATAATATTTGTGTTGAATGCTTCCTTGGAGGGTACCTTCCATGTTTTCTTTTTGTTCAAAATTCTTAAGACTATTGGCAGTAATATTTTTTACTACCAAATTATAACACAAACTAACATTTGTACTTTGTTTGAGTAGTGTCCTTGAAGTCACTCATACATTCTATGTGCAATCTATATATTTGACTACCATATTATTTCCTTGTAGTCATTTGAGATTGTTTGAGTAGCATCATTACATACTCATACAAATTTGTTATTTTTTTATCATCGATCATCATCCTAATTTCAATGGAGGTTCTACAATTAGAGCAATCATACTTTGGTAGTTGTTTGTAGCTTCTTCATGCTTCATGTTCATGTTCTTGTTCTTAATCTTTAGGTACATGTTAAGAGGAGGATTCTAAGTCATTCTCATTTTTTTATTTTAGGGAGGAGTTTTTTCCTATAGTTTTTCCTCCTTTTCTCCATCTTTTGAGAGTTTTTTTGTACATGACCACCTTATTAGACAAAGTTATGGGACCCATATTTGTATCTTTGCTTTTTAGATTTGTGTTCTTCTCCCCAAGTTTCACTTAAAGGGGGTGTTCATGTAAAATGATTATTCAATAACCAATTATCCTCTTAGGACTTATTCTCACTTATTTAGCTAAGTTTATGTAGTACCCTGATATTTTTTCCTCAAGTCATGAGATGAAGACACTTGTTATATTCTTATCATGTATCTAAAGTTTCATGCATGCTATTTATTATTAATAGTATAATTATATCTTAAGTAGATATTCTCGATTAGTTAACTACTCTTTCGGAAGTGAGTTTAACTAATTAAATATCTCTTAAATATATTTATTTTGGATAATAAACCTAAAAAAATAGCATTCCTAGCCTTTACCTTATCTATATATAAGAGTAAAAACCTAGTGTTTGAGATCACTATTACATATGAGAGTTATTGGTTCATTAGTGACAATCTAGGTTTTTTATTCTAAATCTACTTGTGGAAGGTTTCTTTGGATTTCCAAGATTCTTGGATCTTGTGAGTACTTTCTTGGAATTTTACAAATTCAATAGAGGGAAGAGGTTGGTCACCCTCTTTAATTGTATCCATATCACCTTGGCCCTTTCTCCAAAATCAAAATGACAAACTTGGGCATACTGTTCAAGATAACTTAACAAACTTGGGCTTCCTCTCTAATACCAACTTGGTGAACTTGGATCTCCTCACTAATATTAAATTAAGGTTGGTCCCTCTCTCTAATATCAATTATATGAGCATGGATCTCCTCACTAATATTAAATTAAGGTTGGGCCTTCTCTCTAATATCAATTATAGGAACTTGGATCTCTTCTCTAATATTAATTGGAGGATACACCTCCTCTCTAGTATTCACTCTAACTTGGACCTCCTCTTTAGTATTTTCTTAAATTTGAGCCTCTCCTAATTATATCAACTTCAAGTTGAGCTTCCTCTCCAAAATTTGTATCTAGTCAAATAACATAGTTTGAGTGCCAACATAAGTAGATGCAAATTTTTAAACCTTTAACCCAAAACATTAAAGACTAAACTCTAGAAATGATAAACTACAAACCCTTAAACCTTGAACCATAGACCTTAAATCCTATATTGTAAGACCTAAAATATAAACCTTTAGTTGTAAGCATTAAACCTTGTACCCTAAATCCAGAACCCTAAACATATAAATTATAAATCTAAATATATTTCCTTAGTACTCATAAATAAACCCTTATTACTCCAATGCATCACTTAGCCTTTCAATATAGCTATATCTATTGTAATCCAAACCATTCACTATCCCTATATACCCAAAGGTACATGTGGAAGAGTGATTCTTGTTATACCAAACCTTTTAATATACCTTGTTAAATGTGGAAGCAAGGAAGGATATATGTGAGAGAAAAGTGGTATGAGATAGTACAATGACACAAGAGATATTATTGAAAGGCCTTGGCTTTGTCTAAGTCCTAGGTATTGGAGTAGAAGCACCCTTCACTTTATTATACCTTTTATGGGGAATCTATCTCAACAAAAAATAATAGATAGCTAGAAGAATAAAGAGATTAGAGGGAATCATTGGGATAAAAATCTAGAAGAAGAAGAGAAAGAAGAATGTCAAGCACAAATAATTGCAATAATTTTTTTAATAGTCTTCTTGTCACTTTGACTTCTACAAGCCTCAGATATATCGTAGGGAATCACTTCCTTGGATATGCGAGGTTAATCTTGTCAAATGTTATGTTTGTTGCACTATAGAGAGGCCTTAAGAAGAGATTGGGATTAAGAAGCGAAACCAAATATCGATGGCCACATTTTATAATTTATCTTTCAAAAAAATACTTATATAACAAAAAAATTAACTAGTTGAATAAAATTAAAAAATGGTATATGTGTATGTGTGTGCATATATACACACACACACACACATATACACACATATACACATATATACATATCTATGTATATGTATATGTAAACACATATACATACATATTCATATATACATATACATATACATATACACATACATATACATATACATATATACATACACATACGCATACACATACACATACACATACACATACACATACACATGCATATGTACATATACATATACATAAACACATACATATGTACATTTATATATGTATATGCATATGCATATACATATATATTCATTTACATATACATATACATACATACATACATATACAAACATATATACATACATACTTACATATACATATATGCACATGCATAAAAATACATAAACATACACATATACACACACACACATACATACATACATACATAATTATTTGTATAAATAGATTAAACATTTAATTAAACCATGACAAACAAAATTATACGTCACAATTTACTTAAATATTTGATCTAATTTACATATAATCAATTATATGTCACAATTTAACTAAAATTTCAATCTAATTTACATAAATAATCAACTATATATATTCTAATATAATAATGAAATTTTGTAAACTAGTAAAATTATCAAGCAGGGAGTTTAAAGACATACCTTGTTTTGTACTCCGATATCTCATTTTTTTAATACATTTAATTCAATTTCCTTTTCTGTAAGATATGATTATTAGGTTTTATTTTGTTTTTTTCTTTTTATTTCCCATTAACTTGATTTAAAAAATAACTTTAATTTTGGTGCATGTGCAAAGGAGGCAACACTTGTGGTTTTAGAAAATTGCACTAACAGTTCAATACAATACAATACATGGGGGTTAGATATAAGCCCATTTGATCTAAGGGGGCTTCAATCTAAGTGGGTTTGATTGAAGCCCCTTTGATTGAACATGCGTATATCAAACTCACTCATGTGGTGTCTTGTGAAAACTTTTTCTTCTCCTATCTACATGTTGTCAACTTTGCATCATGCACATGGGAGTCAAATGAAATCACTTGGAGATAAGATTTTACTGTATGTAACCCTCAAAACTATCTTTCTAGTTCAACTATAATATATACTTTAATTTTATAAGAAAGATAAGTCCATTATAAAGAATAAAGATCTCTATTGGAGGCATAAAAAATATAGTAAATTATGTTAAAAATTATATTGCACTCTACGTCAATGTCCTTGTTTCAACAAAAAAAAAAATTAAGTAGGTAAAGAGAAACATGCTACAATAAAATATAGGCCTAAATTTTAATCAGTACCCAATTAAAAATTAATAATAAATACAATATTGAATAAAAATTACCAAAAAATATCCATTCACTAAAAATTGGAGTTCATGAATTATTTCCAAGAGATCTTGGAAATATTTTATTTTTGGTAAAAGTTATACATTAAGATAAAATGTCACACTATAAAAATAATAGAAATATAATATTTTTTTAATTAAAAAGTAGCCAAAAAAATAGATTCTCTTAAATCCAAAAAAATAAAATTGAATATATAGAGAAAATACCACAAATCATTGGTTTATATCAAACCTAAATTCTTAATAGTTTATTTAGTATAATTGATATAATATGCTAAATATTAAAAAATATTGATTTTGGTGGCTCAATAATACTAAAAGTGGGACACACTATTGTTCTTTCACTTGAATAGGACAATCAATTAACCTAACTTAGAACTAGGATAGATCATGTAACACAATCTTGAAATCTAAAAATAACATAAATAAAATTACTTTTTAACCATAACTAAAAATTGTTCAACTTCTTACATGGTTTGCAAGTAGAATGGAAAAAATTAAACTAAGTTGACCTTAAAACTTGCAATCAATCCCACACATGTGAATTTGATCCTAAGTGCAATAGATTTGACCTTCCACATGGATTTGACCTATGATGTACTAATTAAAACTAACAAATCCTAGACTTTTGAAACCTATTTGTCTTGGTATCCAATGTCTCATACACATGTAAGGATGATAGTATTTAAAAATACCTTCAAGATCACTAGGGTCAAGTTCTCTTAGGTCAACCTGCTTGACATATTGACTTTATAACCTTGGGTAAATGTTGCAAGACATCATGCAAGTGTGCAATGCCTTATATGTTGGTTTTCATGCATATATGTTCTATTTAGTATTCCAAATTGAAATATTCCTAGAATGATTTCTCATTGTGATTTTTATATGAATTAAGTGGACACTAAATATCTTTATATACCAAGACATTATAATTTGTTGCACAAACTTGTATAAAGTTGACTCATAATGACTAGTAGAAAAGAGCGAGAGTTAGTACTTTTTAATTTTAAGTTATAGATCTACCTTGTGTAGATTATTCTTATGTTTCATGGAAATAATCTATAAAAGGGAATATGGAATATAGGGATTGTGAATAAATGCATGATAATTGAAGCTAATAACGATGCAAATATATGAGAATAGATGTAGATACAACAATGATAAAGACAAATATTTAAAATGTGTAACTGAAAATAAATATTTTTAGTTGGTATGGTTTTTCCACAATCCATGAAGTTAATTAGAGCAAGCTTTTGGATTCAACTGTGTATGCTTTTTGATTGACGTTTCAGATCACAATCAATGATCATTGAGGTGTCATCCGAAACGTCAATCAAAAAACATACACACTTGAATCCAAAAGCTTACTATAATATATATATTAAAAAAAAAAAACCAACTTGACACAAAAAATATACACATCACTATAAAATACTCTCTCAAAATAAACTTAAAATTAATTAAAAATTGACTTAAAATACTAATTTCACTATTATTTATATATATACCCAAACTTAATATCCCTTTCACATATTCCTAAACTTTTCTTTAAATTTCCAAATTCTGAAAGAAAGAAACTTCCTCTCACTACTCTCAATTTCACTATTATTTATATATATACCCAACTTAATATCCCTTTCACATATTCCTAAACTTTTCTTTAAATTTCCAAATTCTGAAAGAACGAAACTTCCTCTAACTACTCTCAATTTCTATCAGTCAAAAGACTAGTTGACTAAAAGTTTGTGTGGAATAATTGTCTAAATACCAATGCTTAACAACACAAAACCTTTTCATACACACAAGGCCTGAAATACTTTACAGGGAAACAAACAAGGAGCTTTTCTAACTTTATTTTTCCTCCCAATATTTTATATATAGATATGTGGGTACAAAAAATAAGGTGCAGAATAGATTAAAGAAAATAAAAACTCATTTAATTATTGTTGCGTAGAAGAGTGGGACGGGTGCAGTGTTAGACTGTACATAGACCAAAAAAATCGTACAGTCAATCGAATTACTGGCTGGTACCAAGATGCTCGTAAAAATCTGGGAAGATAAATATAAAAAAATAGATAGATTTTTCAAAAAGTTTGAATTATAGTCCTACAGGGACATTGTTATTAAAATAGTACACTGTTCATTCAAATTTGAATGACTCAGATTTGTTCAAAATGGTAAACTTGTTTTACCTGCTAGAGTTTGCTTTTACCATATAGGTACTCGTGTTATGGATGCAGAAATGACCATTATGCTGGCTGGTAACTTGTTTTACCTGCTAGTGTTTGTCTTCAATTTCACTCTATTCCTCAAGGTTAGTTATAGTCCTAGAAAACTAGACCAGTATGCCCTACGTTGTAAGTAGCATTCTGTTAGCTGAAATTTAACCATTCATTCATATTTCTGAGTAAAGTCGTTTGTCAGGAATTGGTATCTTGAGGTTCCATGGTTTACATGCATTGAGGATAAACATTATAGCCCATTTACAAGGTCCATAATGAATTCTGGTTCTCCAACCTTTCATATGTCCATGCGAGTTTTTTGTTTTAAAAGCTAAAAACTACCCTGAACCTTTCATCTATCCACGAGAGTTTTTGTTTTAAAAACTGAAAACCACTTTAAATGGCAGTTCTAGAATTTTAAAGTGGTTTAGGTTTTCAGATTAATGCGAAGCATTCTACTTTGTACTCTAAGCTTCCTTGCATACACGTATACATGCATTAAGTACTATCAGGCCATGCCATCTTAAGCCGCAGTTCTCTGCTGTATTCATGCTTACTAGGGTTCAAATTTTGATTCCCTAGTCTATAAACCCTTTTCCTTAGTTGTCTCTATCACTTTTGTTATAATTTTGCATTGACTTGTTGGCTAGGTTCCTAGTCTTTTAAGTTATTTCTCAAGCCATTTATATTTGTTAAGTTACTGGCCCCTTCTATTCCTAGCGGTAGCTTATAGAAATTCCATTTGTACAAAATTGAATAACTTAAGTTATTTGTCTGTATTATATTTTGTGCACTCAATTTCCAACAAGTGTCAGGTTTCTATTGGTTTCTGCAGTTTCACAGGTCCTTAGTTGTAGAATAAAATGGGAGTTATGGACTTGTGGAATAGATACGTGTGGCATTATATCATTTGATTCTACACATCTTTAGGTTCAATGAGGCGGGCCCTATCTCAGGTTACAAACTCGCAAAAATGTGGCATGTGGCCTTGTCAATTTCGTGATGGCCGACGTGTCTAACCTTTCTAAAATGTTTCTGCTTTGTGGGCCCATGTAGATGACATGTAAAATTTAGGTGACATGGAGTTTTTTTATTGGTTTGAATTTTCAAATCACTTCAACTTCCAATTAGAAGGATTTTCAAACTTGGCCAATTCAAATAACGATCGTCGATTCTTCTCACATTTTTGAAGGTCACCGATCCATTTTCAAACTTGAAGAATGGTTAATGTAAGGCTCATGGTTCACATGAATGGGCAGTAATGGCAGATTTATTTTTTGCGACTTAATTTCTTAATGGATTCTCTTAATAAATAATGCCATGTGATCGTTGAGAGGAGTTATTCTATATTACACAAAAATTGGGAGTGAGTTTTGGCTATCTTGCAGCTTCATCAATGAACTAGGGGTTTGTTTTTGTGTAGCAAACAAGTAAGTTCATTTCTTGAGCTTCGGTTCATAAATTTGACTCTCCAATAGCTAGGGTTTGCATGATTATAATTTTAATTAGGAAAATTGTTTAAGGATAAAAAATACCAAAGCCCAATTATGTGTTAAGCCCTAGTTTCAAAATTTTAAAAATGAGTCAATCTAAGGGTCAATCCTCATCATCAAAGAGACATCTTGATAAGGATTTGATATTTCAATTACCAGGATCATAAATAAAGGCAACACATGCCTAGGGGGTAAGCATTTCACTTGATAGCATGATGGACAATGGTAGGGAGTGTAAAGATGCTAAAATCTCTATCACAAGATGGAGCTTGTTTAATCTTTGGTATAACAAGAGAGTTTATCGTGTTCCTATCTCAAATGTTTGGGTATATGATTTTGGGAAATTACTGGTACCAATTTTTTTTGTGAATGTATACTTTATTAGCTCTATGACCCATAATTATGATGAATATGTTAGAGTTGTTAGGGCTACAAATGGTGGAGTGGTAGTGAAGATTAACAAGACCTCCATTTTAAAAAAATTTGGTCTTAACTTAGCTGCAAACAAGACTATAGATTTTGATTTTTCAAGGATAAATACCAGCAAGATGAGGATTGTTGAGAACTCTTATAATATGAAATATGAAGGGTTATAACCTTCACAATACTTCACAAGACTAGCAAAAAAATCTCCCCAAACCTAGGTTTGACAATTGGGTCATTTCAAAAGGTTGCACACAAAAATATGCAAGAGATGACATAAGTCCTTAATTATGACACTTGAGAACTTCAAATATGGAGAATTCATGGGAAAATAGATTTATTCCAATATCACAAACAACCAATTTAAAATAATGAAAATTCCATCAAATGTGTTGCCAACATCCTTTGCCATGGCACACCAATCAATACACAACAGAAACAACACAAAACAAAGAGTAAACAAAACTACTTTAATCATTTTTTTGGGCAATGCGAGATTGTAAATATGCCTGGGTGCTCTTTCATCATAAGGCCTATTCAAAATTATATCAAATTAAAAAATTTCAAAAAAAGGTCATGATTATTTGAATTGGGAGGCACAATCATCTAACCAAACAAAAAAGTTACACCCTTTCTAGCAAGATGCAAAATAAATTATCAAAAGCAATGTTTCACAAAGAGTGTGCTGTTCCCTTTATCATCACTAATATAAAAGAGGCACTCCTTGATGAATAACTAGATATAAATATTCTTAATCCCATCCAAATGCAATTGTGTTTACCAATAACATACATGTACCATACTAGTCACCTACTTTGTATGATAATTTTGTGTTTGAAACTCCTTTTGATGGGAAAATGAGTAATTATTTTCAAAGTCATCAATTGCCAAGAGTGCTATATGAATATTCAAGTATCTATCAGTTCCTCTTCCACACAATCTATTCCAGTGGCTTCTTTAAAAAAATAGTTTTACACTTGATGTACTTGTATCTCTTAAAATTAACCATCTTGGTCATGTTTTGATTAGAGGTAAAAAATGGGTTTTGAAGGGGCCTGGAACCCAATACAGAAGAAGAAAACTAATACACAAAAGACCATTAGTAAGCGTAATCAACCCAACAACAAGCTGCTAAAAAGAAAACTCACAAACCACCAGCAGCCCAACAACAACCACTTAACAGATTAACATGACAACACAGGCTGCAAAAGACACACAAGAAAGGGCCTGAAGCCCAGAAATAACTTGGTTTTATCCAGGACCAGAAACCCCACCCAAGTTTTGACTGTAAAAACCACCTGAAACACTTAGGCAACAAAACCACATAACAACAACCAACCTTCTACTTAGAAGCAGTAGAACAAAACCCAACAAAAGAAAAGGAAATCTAATGGTACAAACCACCATTAAACCCAACCTCTTAATCAAAAACACCAGCACAAAAGAGGAGAAACACCCCTTGAAGCACCCAAGCACACCACATACCAACTCCAAGTCCACCTCAAGAGGACTGAGCTCCCCTCTATAGGAGAGGAAACTGTACACCAAGAGCACACCTCTCCAGCAACCTCGGGCTCCACCTTGATAGGAGAAGCTTCCACCTCAATAGGAGCACATCCAAAGGAAACCAGAAAAGAGGACTTCCATCCACATCCACCACACCCACCTCCAACTCAATAGGAAATGACTCCTGACCATCAAGAGTTGCCTTCTCCTCAACAGAAGACATAGTGCACAGGAAATGGAAGAAAGTCATAGCTCCAGAAGACAAGGGAACCACACCATCCTTTGGCTGAGCATGCAGGGGCTCCAAAAGAGAGACCTCACCCAAACCAGCACGAAACCCCAAGGGAGCAAGAGGAAAAGGCATTCCACTCCACCATCTCCCAGCAAGCACCACTGAAACACCATCATTAGAAACACTTTCCTCATAAGAGAAAACCCATAATGGGTACCCAAAAACTTTGTAAGAAAGCCCATGAGACAAGAGTAGACTCCAAGAGCCTAGCAACTCAAGCAAGCCACACCTGGCACAGAGCCAACCAAAGAGGACACCAAGGAACCATTGTCTACAAGAGAAACCCTGTCCAAAACACATCCACATCTTCAATAGGCTCCAAGGACGGTACCAACAAGCAACCCACGATGCTATTCCAAGAAAGGAACCCGCCACCACAAGAGCCATCTCAAGCCTGAGATCAGAGGTCCAAGAAAAGGAGCATATGACAAAAAGAAGAGGCCAACCTCCACTCCCATCAAACAATCCCCTAACGCCCAAGAAGCCAAACGCTTCCAACAAGCTCAGCGCCACCATGAAAACAAGAGCTTCTCCCAACATCCACATAAGCCCAAGGTTAACCAAAGGAACCAAGGGAACCACCAGCCAAGAAACATCTTCAAAGGAAATAAATAGGTGAGAAATGCCATTAGGAAGCACATAGACCCCACGAAGAGCCACAGAGAAGTAAAAGGACTTTCCCCTGAATGGGCTAACCCAAGGTAGGCAACAGGACAGACGAAAACCGCACCCATCACCAATAGGAAACTCCCTCACAAACCCAAAAGAGGGCCATGGAATAGATCTTGGTTCACACCCAAGAACCCCACGTCCAAGCCTACGCAGCAACAAAAGAACTTCTGGCCACCACCAAAGCACATCACCGCAAGCAAAGACCTCAGACCCAACCACAACACCGAGCCAAGGAAGAAATCTGAGCGTCCTCCCAACTGCACCATCGTCTTCATCAGAGTCTCCCTCCTCCCCACCTTCACCAGATTTCAAAACTCCCCTCCCGCCACTTCCAATGCTCCCGCTCTCCATAATCAAGATTTAGATGGTGAAGTTAACTTAACCATCTTGGTCATGTTAGTGTCTTAATCTCTCAATATAAATTTTGTTGAATTTTCATATGTTTCACAAAGTCATTTTATACATTTGATTAAATCATCCATAGTGTCCTTGGATTTATCATACATAATTTGGAGGTTCTAAATTCATTGAACCATTTAGGAGGTGTGTTTTTAATAGTGCTAGTTTCTTCTTCAAGCTTACAAAATACTTTATAATAAATATTGAATTCAAAGTGGTGATAAAAATAATTAATTTTGAGGATTTTGTTCAACTTCAAATACCAAGGCCTATGCATCTTAAATATCCATTACCTAATCTTCACATGAGGATTATCAAAATAAAATTTTACATACATCTCACCATAAGCTATATCTAGCCAATATTTTGCATGTTATGTATATTATTTTTTATCCAATCTTGTATTGAGAACATCTATGAGATTTGAGGAAAGGGGAGTATACTTATTCCAATAATCATAAAACAAATTCCTTACACTATCCTTAGTCTTTTCAAACTAAAGAAATCTGCACATTAATAACCAATTGCCTTCTATGGTATTGTCATCCAAAATATTCATCTCTTTGCATATAGCATTATGATCTTCCTACTCACATCAAACATATTTGAAGTGAACTAATTTGATATTTTTATACATATTTATAGAATTAAATTGAAGTGAAAATCACTCTTCTTGAAATAATTTTATTGGTAGAGCGTGGTCTTTTAGTAATTGAAAATAAACCTCTTTTCACATTTCCTATGAAATCTTTTCTCCTCATGCTCATGAAACCTACACCCAACAGTTTTGGGGGCTCCATTTCATTTGAGAAATAGATACTAAAAATTGGGCATGACCAATTATATTTTAACTACTAAAATAGGTAATTAAATATCTTTTTAGATAACCTATTTATTGACGTCATTGGCATATATTCTTGCTGTGCATAGGATCTTATGTTTCAAAGTTAATTTAAATTAAATGATTCAATTTCTTTTATCTTTAATTTTTTCTTGACCTCTTTAATAAGGTTAGCATCTAAATCTATTAGTGTGAAATAGGTTATTATCTTAGGACTTGTTCACACTTATTTAATTAAGTTTACTTGGGAGATTGAACTTCTTTCTCAAGGAATAAGATTGAGACACTTGCCATGATCTTATGGTATCCTAAAGTTTTATGCATGTACTATTTATTAAATTAATGGTAAAATTCTATCTTAAGTGGATATATTTTACAAGTTAACTACTCTATTGGAGTTGAGTTAAAACTAATTAATTATCTCTTAAATAGATTATTTATTTTGGATAACTACTCTCCAAATCTTATCCATAGCCTCTACCTTATCTATAATAGAGTATAGACCTAGTGTTTGAGATTATGACTAGGGATGATAATTATTAAATCATTAATGATGATCTAGTTTTTTAATTCTAAATCTACTTGTGGAAATTTTATTTGGCTTTGTAGGATCCTTGGCTCTTGTTAGTACTTTCCTATACTTTTAAATGATAACAAAGCTCTAGATATGTAAACCCCTTCCCTTGTTTCCATATTTTTATTAAGTGATTCCATACAATGCATCTTGGAGCAAAATTGACCTCACCATTGAGTCTAGAAGGCCTAAAAAGTTATGAATCGACTATAAATTTGATAGGATTTTCTCATGAAATAAAAAGGTCTTTAGGGAGCTCCAAGGGTAGCTGTACAAAAATTCATACAAGTTGTACATATCCATACAATAATTTTATACTATCATCACTATAATACACTACTTGTGTAGACGCATACTACCTACATCATAAATCTTTGCATCATCTCATATGCATATAGTATGATTTTAAATTTTTTTAAGGTTTTAAAAAAATAGAGGGTATAGGATATAGGTGTTAATGCATGCAACCACTATTTGTTTCTAGGAGAAACGCTTAGATTATCATCACCAACAATACCACCACAACTCCACTACAAACAACTAGCCTTAGCAATGGCACCTTCGTCTCTGCATCATGGGAAAAACTAATAGTTTCAATTTGTATGAAGGTAATTTCATGAAATCTAGGGCAGTTTTAGAATATATTAGTAGTTGCAAAGAATATTTTAGTTGAAATATTTCTATCAAATGATATCACCTTTTCTAATGGGTGCGATATCATCTTCTTGGTTGGAGATGGCATCCCATGCAAGATAGATGTTGACATCATCTTTTTATTTGTTGATGTTCACAAATGTTGGTGTTATTTTTTTAGGTCAACTTTAGAGGTCTATTTCTTGCTCATACACTATCCATTTTTTGAGTGATTTTTTTTTTATACAAGGTAGAATTTTGTGCTCTCCATATTGGTGAAGATGAGTTAGTTTTTACTTCTAGTTTTTTTCTAAAAGTTATTTTTCATAGCGATCTTTTTGCATAGTTCTCATTTTAGGAATTTTGAAATGGCATATCTTTTGATCATAGAGTTAGTTTTGAATTTGTATAAGTGATAAAATATCTTTCCAAGATTGACATGACCATGCTACTATTAAAAAAATATTCTATAGGTCCTTGTTATTTTTGTTTGAAGCCTCTCCTTGCATCTTTTTTAATGTGTAGGTAATTTTTATTTATAATTCAAGATTCATAAAAAATATAGTTATTTTTTAGTATGTGGTCCTTTTTTTACATAGTAAGAATCTTGTTTCTATGCACTTTTTTTACTTGTAAAGACATTGACATAAAGTGTCACACATTGTAGATGTATTTTGGGGCTCTTGCACATATTGTTAAGTCATTATTGTACTCACACTACTAATAAATTGTCATGAGAGGTTAGTTGATTGCTACCATCATATGAGTGTGTCTTGTATGAGCATGCACTTTTTCAAATGTCACGGGAGGTTGGTTGTGTGCTACTATCATGTGAGTTTTTCTTGTATGAGAACACCTTGTTTCAATTGTAGGTACATTTATCCTTCTCATATTGATTCTTCTCCTTCTTACACTACATTGAAGAACATATTAGGAAAAGGTGTGTTGTCCACTTTGCATAATGTTATAGTATAATTTAATAATATTTTTGGTGCACCTAGGGGATCTAGGGATGCATGCATCACATGGGTTTGAAATTCTTGGGGCCACTTTATATGTTGTGTAACATTGGGATAAATATGTAATGTGGTTTGTACATTGGGAAAATATCTCATATTGGACAAATTTAGTAGCAAAAAGTACACGAGGGGGGAAATGGTTTTGTAATCTCATGGTATTAGTCACATGGTTTATGTGATACCACTTGGTTGTTTCATGCAAGCTTATGTCTATAAAAGCAAGCACATGCATAGTTGTCTAAGGTTGGCTATTTTGGCTAAGGAGCTTGAGTGTAAGCATTTGTTGTAGGTTGCATATGTGAGGGTTTGAGTCTTGTCACAGGATGTGTGGTTACATGCTTGTTCACATGGAGTGCATGTAGATATTTTTTGTTTCATAAGTGTTCATGGAGACTCTAAATATGTATTGTAATGATTTCACTACTAAATAATACATGAGTGATGGATGCTTTTTGAGGTTGTATTTTTTCCTCTTGAGGGTTTTCCTAAGGTATATCTTGCATCATATTTGATAGTATGTTGTTTATTCTTTTGCATATGGATTATGAGTACTTGTTTGCATAATTTTATCTATTTAGGTAGTGTGGAAATTATCATAGATGGCTGCAATTTTTCTTTCATTTGGTATTAGAGCCATGGTTGTAGTGGTATATGCCTTGTATGAGAAAATCTAGTGCATAGTTGAATCCAAGGTTTTGTAGGAAAGAATGAAGATATTGCAAGGTATGTACATTTTAGCCAAGTTGTGTTTTATAGATTTGGGGTTTTGGTTTTCCAGATTTTTGGTTAGTTTTACAAATTTGGGGTTATGAATCTAAGTTGGAAAAAGGATTTTCTTTTAAGTGTTCACCATGAGAGTTTTGTAGGGTAAATTTTATGGATGACCCCTTGGAACAAAACATACCTCACCATTGGATCTAGGAGGCTTGAGAGATGAAGATTGACATAAAATCTAGTCTATTTTGATTACTAAAAAATACAAATTTTTGGCTCCCATAAACCTATCATACAATTGTACAATTTGATTCCAAAGGAAAAATAAATTAAAAAAAAATCCTATGACTCAAAACAAAAAAATTGGAGTGGGGTGGGGTGGGATTTAGAGGGGGTGGGGAGTAGGGGGTTCCATGGACGTCACCTCATAGCCACCCTACATCTATCGTTGTTGGAGCTAACAGGTCAAATGATTGTCAGTTGCCAGCCTTGTTAGCCAATGGTCAACCCTTGACCAATGAAGCCTAGCCCCTCAGCTCGAGCCCTCGATTTGTTTTGCATAGACAATTGTTGATGCACCAAAAGATCGACCTGTTAATGCTCAATACAACTAAACTAGATTTAATGAATCCACGAAAGGCGATTAAGCCATGTCACGAACCCAAGTGTTGTGTTGCACAACACAAGGAGACCAAAGTTGCACACCTTGCAACAATCCCCCCCAACGCAAGTGAGGGGTTCAAACCTGTGACTCAGGATCTGATACCAATTGTTACATTGGTGGTTATCATTGCACCAAAAGATTGACCTGTTAATGCCCGATACAATCGCTAGATTTATACAAGATCCATAGGAGGTGGTTAAGCCATGTCATGAACCCAAGCACCACGTTGCATAGAGGAGACCAAGGGACACACCATCTTGCAAAAACCCCCCCAGTGCAAGCAAGGGGTTTGAACTTGTGACCTCAACTCTGATACCAATTCTTACATTGGTGGTTGTCATTGCACCAAAAGATCAACTTGTTAATGCCCGATACAACTGCCAGATTTATACAAGATCCATAGGAGGTGGTTAAACCATGTCACAAACCCCAAGTGTCATGCTACACAAAGGAGACCAAGGGGCACACCATCTTGCAATAGTCTGTTAGGGAACTAGTAGCGTCAACCCCTTGTCCCCTCCTCCCCAATTGCGAGGTAAAATATATTTAGAACAATTTAATAAATTTTAAATTTTTCCACCATTCCACCACTACAACATTGCCCAAATTTTGTGAGCGGACCACCCATCTGCCACCAATACTAGTGAAATTTGACAAATTTCTTCTAGGTGGCATAAATTTTACCTTGAGTTTAAAATTTTTGACTTCTTATAGTTGTTGGAAAGGTATTTATGAGAAATACACTTTGGTATAAATTGTTTTTTAAAATTTTAATATTTTGACAAATAAATTCTTTCTAGAAGTCAAATGTTCTTTTTAGACTTGGAGAGATTATAACTTGTGCATACAAGTTAGATTTTGGAATTTTTATAGTTGAAAAAAAGATTGTTTAGAGCATTACACAATGGATCAAGTTTGGAGATATTTCGATGTGATTTATTTGTTGTTATTTCCATTTAAGTTGTTTATGGGTTCTTGTGATTATGGTACTTTTGTGAGTTGATGACAAATTGAATCTATGGTGATTTGGTGTTTGAGTAATTGGATGCTTAAATGTATATCTTTGATTATCCTTATTTGACATGGTTACCAATATTTTATTGAATTTTTTTATGTTGCATTGTGAGATCTACAAGTTATATAATGTTGTAGGTCGTCTATACTTACAAGTTACATATATAATTTAGATATGGGTTGTCTATAGCCATAGATGTTTCAATTGGATGCAAATTTTGATTTGTGTCTCAGTTTAGTCACATGTTTCATAAGCTTAGTTGTCACTATGAGGAGGAGAGATGGTGTTACTTGGTATAGTCATGATGTGGGACCTATGCTTGTTGACTATGTGATGCAAACATATTTGACACAGTGGGAGTTTGATGTTGGTACATTTTGTGGTGATCATGGTTTAATGGATGTTCCTTGTACCTTTAGGAATTTGACATGACATGATTATTTATGTAGGTACATTGTTAATGGTGAGGTGCTATCACAATAATGTGTCCCCCTTCTAGGACATCTTCATTTTTTCTTGAAATCACATATTTTCTCAAAAATTTAATGATTTAATCCTTGAGAAGTTTCATCTAAAGGGTTTTAATTTAAAAGCATTAGACCAAACCCCCTTGGATGAACCCCTCTAGTCTTAAATCATACCCATAATGGAGTCTCCTCAACACCTATCAAAATTTTGACGAAAAACCACTTTCTCTTTACCTTTTGGGGGATCAAATGAAATCATTTAGAAATTATATTTTGTAAGTACATAGCCCTTATTATAAGCTTTCCAAAAAGTGTAATTTTGAATATATTTAATTTGATTATTATATTTATTTTTTATTTATTGTGAATGTAGGTTTTTCATTGAACATCAAGGTCTTTGTTTCAGACAAGCAAAAAATAGGAAAATAGAAAAAAATTAAAAAATATATTTGTGCCCTAGGTATTTATGTCCTTATTCCAACAAAAAAGAAGAATTTAATTCAAATGCATACAAATAAAGTTATGTGTTATTGAATTAAGCTAGGTTTGAATTATATTTAATCTCACTTTAAAATGTTATAAAAAAATTAAAAAAATATATATGCCCTAGATATTGCCAAAATTCTATGTCTAATAATTTATAATTTTATCCTTTCTACAAACAAAGTTATTCTTTACCAAAGTAATGCCACTTTTTAAAAATATTGTTAACTATAACAAATAAGTTATTAAAAGTTACATAAAAAACTCACAAATTATTTCTTAAAATTAAAAATATATATTTATAATCTACAGACAAAATCTCAAAAATCACTAGTTCACTTTAGCTTCAAATTCTTAATGGTTTAGTTGCTATAGGTGTCATAAAGTGAAAATTTGGTGAAAAATCTTTATTTCAATGTCCTACTTTGGCCAAAAAGTGGGACACAGTATTGTGAGTTGCTCGGCCCACCCCTGTTAGATTGATTCCTAATCGGGAGCTTTTGACAATGATTTTGGTGGTGGTGTATCTTCTTGGTTTGGAGATTGTGATTGTACTCTACCCTTTGGGAGCTCTTGGTGCTGAGTTTTTTTATTTTGTTGGGGCCATGAAGGATCTTTAATTATAATATGTTTGTCATGATTCCATGTGTAGCTCAATATCATGGTTCAATGGGAGTTTTTGGCACTGACATAGATTCATCATTTGATGACAGATAATACTCTGTAATGGCTATTGGTGTCACATAGGAGCTCTTGGATCCTATTTTCTACAATGAAATTTAATTGACATCTTGGGTTCTATTGATAGGAGATAGTTATCTTCATGTGATTAGAGATGGTGACATCTTGGTTAGCCATGAAGGACTCTTTGAGACTTTTATTGAGGTTTTGGTTTATGACTTGTCAATTTTTGATAGGTGATCCTTGTTGATAGGATGGTTTTGGTATTGTGTCTTGGTTTACTCTTGTTTTTGCATATTAGAGTTTTGACATGATACAAGTGCTCTTAGGAGCATGATATGTTCATTGGAGCATATGATATTTTGAGGAGATGTTAGATCATGATGTCATGATTGGGTTCTTGATTCTACAATTGGAGCTTTGACATTGATCTTGTTGGTTCTCTTGGTATTGAGTACATTGGCCATTTTCTTGGGAGCTTCATGGGAGTGTAGTGTCGCATTTGGAGCTTAGCATGGATTGACTAATTTTAAGTGCTCATGAATACTTGAGGCTTGGGTGAGGCTATAAGATCTCTTGAGATTGGAGATCATGTGTCAAGATTATTACTCTTTGATGAGGTTTCAAAATGAATTTTAAGGAGCCTACATCCTGGGTTGGATGTAAGTTCAATATGGATCTAGAGGAGATTGTTCTTAGAGCAAGTCATGATGACTTGGTTATCTTGGAGGAGAATTCTCATTCCCTACTATTGGTCTACTTGGTGGATAATCACCTAAGAGGTATTTCCCATTCTTGTTTTTTAGATGCATTATATCTTATGCTTTGTATTCTCATGGATATGTATCTTGAACTATGGTTATTTAGTTTTAGAGGTTTCATTTGAGCAGTGTTGGCATGCTTATCTCCTTGTGTATATGATTTCATTTATTGTGTCTTTCATGGATGAGGAGTTTAGTAGATATTATTAGGTCGATTTCCTGATTTCAGAATGAATTTGATTTTGAATTTCTTTTGGTTTGAGATGCATACATCTTGGTTATGGTTAGATATGAATAATGCTTGATTTGGGGTTTAATGAAGGATATTAGACTTATGACAACTATAGCATTTAGAGGTGTGTGTAGAAGGAGATGCTACATACTTTAATTTGTAAGTTGTCTTCTTCCTAGATGTTTTTTTCACATGACATTAGAGTTGAGATTTGTGTGGAGCTATAGTGATCGATATGTTTGTGGCAATGTGTTGTTCATTGTTCTTTGATGAAAAAATGAAGGTTCCTTTATCTCTTTCTTTTGTTGAGTGTGGAGAACTTGGGAGAGCTATGGAGACTAGTGGTGTGAGTTGTATTACAACTTATTTGTTTGTAATTTTGTATATCTTTGTGGATGTTCCTTGGTACTACATGATATTGGTTATACCTTCTATGTGGTGCTATTAGTGGATCTTTGGATGTCTTGCTCATTTTTAGAATTGACATTACCTATGTAGTGGGAGTTCCTGGATGTGTATGTTCTTCATTGACATGTTTAATGCATGGAGCTTGTGAGTGAATTTGGGTTAGACATGTTGATTTCACGAGGTTTTCTTGTTATGATGTGTATGCCTTGGTTTTGAGCTATGGTTGGTTGGATATGTTAGAAACTAGGTATGATTGCTATTTCAACTATAGTGATTATTTCTTCACAACTACTAATGCATATTTGTTACCATTGGATTTAGTGTTTGTGTTTGGATATCATTTTGAGGTAGGACCTATGCTTCTATGTGATAGTGTGACATCTCTTTGGATGGGATATTATCTTTTGTGGATTGACATGATGGAAGATGAGAGGATTCATGTTTGATATGGTGGTCATCTTGATTATTTTTTAGGTATATTGATGGAACACATGGAGCACTTTGATTCCTTGATTGGTTCATGTTGACTGTAGAGGATATTCTCTTGATATTTGAGTTTACTTTTTACCCCTTATGCAATGTATACAAGTGGGAGAATGTTAGGAAAATGTGTGTTGTTCACCTTGCATAATGCTATAATATAATTTAAGATTATTTATGGTGCACCTAGGGGATCTAGGGATGTGTGCATCAGATGGGTTTGACATTTTTGGGGCCACTTTATGTGTTATATGTAGCATTGGGAAAATATGTAATGTGGGTTTGCATATTCAAAAAATATTTAATATTGGAAAAAATTAGTACCAAAAAGTATATGAGGGGGGAAATGGTTTTGTAAGCTCATGGTATTAGTCACATTGTTATGTAATACCACTTGGTGGTTTTGTGCAAGCTTATGTCTGTAAAAGTGAGCACATGTGTAGTTAAGGTTGGCTATTTTGGCTAAGAGGATTGAGTGTAAGCATCTCTTGTAGGTTGCATATGTGAGAGTTTGAAGCATGCCATGGAATGTGTGGTTACATAATTTTTCACATGGAGTGCATGCAAAGAGCTTGATGTTTCATAAGAGTTCATGGATACTTTGAAGATGTATTTTAATGATTTCATTATTAAATAATACATGAGTGATAGATGCTTTTTGATGCTTGTTTTTTCCCTTTTGAGGGTTTTCCTAGGATATATCCTGTATCATTTTGATGATATGTTGCTACTCTTTTTTATATGGGTTATGAGTACTTGTTTGCATGACTTTCTCTATTTGGATTATGTAGAAATTGTCATAGATGGTTGTAAATTTCCTTTCAACACATACTTTAGTATTTCTGCCATTCCCCCCCCATTCTCATCATTGACAGGGGTATCATTATACTCGTGCTAAATGCTTCCTTGGAAGATACCTTCCATGTTTTATTTTTGTTCAAAATTCTTGAGACTATTGGCACTAATATTTTTTACTACCAAATTATAACACAAACTAACATTTGTACTTTGTTTGAGTAGTGTCCTTGAAGTCACTCATACATTGTATGTGCAATCTATATATTTGACTACCATATTATTGCCTTGTAGTCATTTGATATTGTTTAAGTAGCATCAATACATACTCATACAAATTTGTTCTTTTTTTAAATTCTGATCATCATTCTAATTTCAATAGAGGTTCTACAATTAGAGCAATCATACTTTGGTAGTTGTTTGTAGCTTCTTCATGCTTCATGCTTCATGTTCTTGTTCTTAATCTTTAGGTACATGTTAAGAGGAGGATTCTAAGTCATTCTCATTTTTTTAATTTTAGGGAGGAGTTTTTCCCTATAGTTTTTTCTCCTTTTCTCCATCTTTTGAGAGTTTTTTTGTACATGGCCACTTTATTAGACAAAGTTATGGGACCCATATTTGTATCTTTGTTTTTTGGATTTGTGTTCTTCTCCCTAAGTTTCACTTAAAGGGGGTGTTCATGTAAAATGATTATTCAATAACCAATTATCCTCTTAGGACATATTCACACTTATTTAGTTAAGTTTATGTAGTACCCTGATATTTTTACCTCAAGTCATGAGATGAAGACACTTGTTATATTCTTATCATGTATTTAAAGTTTCATGCATGCTATTTATTATTAATATTATAATTATATCTTAAGTAGATATGCTTGATTAGCTAACTACTCTTTTGGAAGTGAGTTTAACTAATTAAATATCTCTTAAATATATTTATTTTGGATAATAACCCTTAAAAAATATCATTTCTAGCCTTTACCTTATCTATATAAGAGTACAAACCTAGTGTTTGAGATCAATATTACATATGAGAGTTATTGGTTCATTAGTGACAATCTAGGTTTTTTATTCTAAATCTACTTGTGAAAGGTTTATTTGGCTTTCCAAGATTCTTGGATCTTGTGAGTCCTTTCTTGAAATTTTACAAATTCAATAGAGGGAAGAGTTTGGTCACCCTCTTTAACTGTATCCATATCACCTTGGCCCTTATCTCCAAAATCAACATGACAAACTTGGGCATACTGTTCAATATAACTTAACAAACTTGTGCTTCCTCTCTAATACCAACTTGGCGAACTTCGATCTCCTCACTAATATTAAATTAAGGTGGGCCTTCTCTCTAATATCAATTATAGGAACTTGGATCTCCTCACTAATATTAAATTAAGGTTGTGCCTTCTCTCTAATATCAATTATAGGAACTTGGATCTCTTCTCTAATATTAATTTGAGGATATACCTCCTCTCTAGTATTCACTCTAACTTGGACCTCCTCTTCAGTATTTTTTAAAATTTGAGCCTCTCCTAATTATATCAACTTCAAGTTGAGCTTCCTCTCCAAAATTTGTATCTAGTCAAATAACATAGTTTCAATGCCAACATAAGTAGATGTAATTTTTTAAATCTTTAACCCAAATTATTAAAGACTAAACTCTAGAAATGATAAACTATAAACCCTTAAACCTTGAACCATAAACCTTAAATCCTATATTGTAAGACCTAAAATATAAACCTTTAGTTGTAAGCATTAGACCTTGTACCCTAAATCCAAAACCCTAAACATATAAATTATAAATCTAAATGTATTTCCTTAGTACTCATAAATAAACCCTTATTACTCCAGTGCATCACAACCTTTCTATATACCTATATCTATTGTAAGCCAAACCATTCACTATCCTTATATACCCAAAGGTCCATGTGGAAGAGTGATTCTTGTTATACTAAACCTTTTAATATACCTTGTTATATCTGGAAGGAAGGAAGGATATATGCAAGAGAAAAGTGGTATGAGATAGTACAATGACATGAGAGATATTATTGAAAGGCCTTGGCTTTGTCGAAGTCCTGGGTATTGGAGTAGAAGCACCCTTCACTTTATTATACCTTTTATGGGGAATCTAGCTCAACAAAAAATAATAGATAACTAGAAGAATAACGAGATTAGAGGGAATCATTGGGATAAAAGTCTAGAAGAAGAAGAGAAAGAAGAATGTCAAGCACAAATAATTGCAATAATTTTTTTAATAGTCTTCTTGTCACTTTGACTTCTACAGGCCTAAGATATATCGTAGAGAATCACTTCCTTGGATATGAGAGGTTAATCTTGTCAAATGTTATGCTTGTTGCACTATACAGAGGCCTTAAGAAGAGAGTGGGATTAAGAAGCGAAACCAAATATCAATGGCCACATTTTAGAATTTATCTTTCAAAAAAATACTTATATAACAAAAAAATCTAACTAGTTGAATAAAATTAAAAAAATGGTATATGTGTATGTGTGTGTATGTGTATGTGTATGTGTGTGCGTATACACACACACACATCTATGTACACGTATATGTAAACACATATACATATATATTCATATATACATATACATATACATATACACATACACATACACATACACATACACATACACATACACATACACATGCATATGTGCATATACATATACATAAACACATACATATGTGCATTTATATATGTATATGCATACGCATATACATATATATTCATATACATATATATTCATATTCATATACATACATACATACATACATACATACATACATACATGATTATTTATGTAAATAGATTAAACATTTAATTAAACCATGACAAACAAAATTATATGTCACAATTTAACTAAAATTTCAATCTATATTACATAAATAATCAACTATATATATTCTAATTTAATAATGAAATTTCATAAACTAACGAAATTATCAAGCATGGAATTTAAAGATATACCTTGTTTTGTACTCCAATATCTCATTTTTTTGATACATTTAATTCAATTTCCTTTTCTGTAAGATATGATTATTAGGTTTTTTTTTTTTTTTTTAAATTATTTCCCATTAACTTGATTTAAAATACAACTTTAATTTTGGTGCAAGTGCAATCGAGGCAACACTTGTGGTTTTATAAAATTGCACTAACGGTACAATACAATCCATGGGGGTTAGGTATAAGCCCATTTGATCTAAGGGGGCTTCAATCTAAGTGGGTTTGATTGAAGCCCCTCTGATTGAACTTGCTTATATGAAACTCGCTTATGTGGTGTCTTGTGACAACTTTTTCTTCTTCTATCTACATGTTGTCAACTTTACATCATGCACATGGGAGTCAAATGAAATCACTTGGAGATAAGATTTTACTATATGTAACCCTCAAAACTATCTTTCTAACAACTATAATATATACTTTAATTTTATAAGAAAGATAAGTCCATTATAAAGAATAAAGATCTCTATTCGAGGCATCAAAAATATAGTAAATTATGTTAAAAATTATATTGCACTCTACATCAATGTCCTTGCTTCAACAATTTTTTTTAAGTAGGTAAAGAGGAACATGCTACAATAAAATATAGGCCTAAATTTTAATCAATACCCAATTAAAAACTAATAATAAATAAAATATTGAATAAAAATTAACAAAAAATATCCGTTCACTAAATATTGGAGTTCATGAATTATTTCCAAGAGATCTTGGAAATATTTTATTTTTAGTAAAAGTTATACATTATGATAAAATGTCACCATAAACATAATAAAAATATAATAACTTTTTTAGTTAAAAAGAAGCCAAAAAAAAAGATTTACTCTTAAATCCAAAAAAACAAAATTGAATATATAGAGAAAATACCACAAATCATTGGTTTTATATCAAACCTAAATTCTTAGTAGTTTATTTAGTATAATTGATATAATATGCTAAATATTAAAAAATATTAATTTTGGTGGCTCAATAATACTAAAAGTGGGACACACTTGTTCTTTCACTTGAATATGACAATCAATTAACCTAACATAGAACTAGGATAGATCATGTAACACAATCTTGAAATCTAAAAATAACATAAATAAAATTACCTTTTAACCATAACTAAAAATTGTGACTTCTTACATGGTTTGCAAGCAAAATAGAAAAAAAAAAAAACTAAGTTGCCCCTGCAATCAATCCCACAAACTAGGAATTTGATCCTAAGTGCAATAGATTTGACCTTCCACATGGATTTGACCTATGATGTACTAATTAAAACTAACAAAGCCTAGACATTTGAAACCTATTTGTCTTGATATCCAATGTCTCATACACATGTAAGGATGATAGTATTTAAAGATACCTTCGAGGAGGTTTCCAATCACTAGGGGCAAGTTCTCTTAGGTCAACCTTCTTGACATGTTGACTTTATAACCTTGGGTAAATGTTGCAAGACATCACACAAGTGTGCAATGCCTTACATGTTGGTTTTCATGCATATATGTTCTATTTAGTATTCTAAATTGAAATATTCCTAGAATGATTTCTCATTGTGATTTTTATATGAATTAATTGCACACTAAATATCTTTATATACCAAGACATTATAAGTTGTTGCACAAACTTATATAAAATTGACTCATAATGACTAGTAGAAAAGAGCGAGAGTTAGTACTTTTTAATTTTAAGTTATAGATCTACCTTGTGTAGATTATTCTTATGTTTCATGGAAATAATCTATAAAAGGGAATATGGAATCTAGGGATTGTGAATAAATGCATGATAATTGAAGCTAATAATGATGCAAATATATGAAAATAGATGTAGATACAACAACGATAAATACAAATATTTAAAATGTGTAAATGAAAATAAATATTTTTAGTTGGTATGGATTTTTCCACAATCCATGAAGTTAATTAGAGCAAGCTTTTAGATTCAACTGTGTATGCTTTTTGATTGACGTTTCAGATCATACTCAGTGATCATTGAGGTGTCATTCGAAACGTTGATCCAAAAAATACACAGTTGAATCCAAAAGCTTGCTCATATATATATATATAAAACCAACTTGACACAAAAATATACACGTCAATATAAAATACTCTCTCAAAATAAACTTAAAATTAATTAAAAATTAACTTAAAATACTAATTTCACTATTATTTATATATATACCCAACTTAATATCCCTTTCACATATTCCTAAACTTTTCTTTGAATTTTCAAATTCTGAAAGGAAGAAACTTCCTCTCACTACTCTCAATTTCACTATTATTTATATATATACCCAACTTAATATCGCTTTCACATATTCCTAAACTTTTCTTTAAATTTCCAAATTCTGAAAGAAGAAACTTCCTCACACTGCTCTTAATTTCTATCAGTCAAAAGACTAGTTGACTAAAAGCTTGTGTGGAATAATTGTCTAAATACCGATGCTTAACAACACAAACCTTTTCATACCCACAAGGCCTGAAATACTTTACAGGGAAACAAACACGGAGCTTTCCTAACTTTATTTTTCCTCCCAATATTTTATATATATATGTGGGTACAAAAAATAAGGTGCAGAATAGATTAAAGAAAAAAAAAATTCATTCAATTATTGTTGCGTAGAACAGTGGGACGGGTGCAGTGTTAGACTGTACATAGACCAAAAAAAAAACCAAATAAACAAGAGAAGTGCAATAAACGACATTCTGTTGCCGTGGTGTATGATAAGTGACAGTCGAAAAAAGTAAAAAAATCGTACAGTCAATTGAATTACTGGCTGGTACCAAGATGCTCGTAAAAATCTGAGAAGATAAATATAAAAAAGTAGATAGATTTTTCAAAAAGTTTGAATTATAGTCCTACAGGGACATTGTTATTAAAATAGTACACTGTTCATTCAAATTTGAATGACTCAGATTTGTTGAAAATGGTAAACTTGTTTTACCTGCTAGAGTTTGCTTTTACCATATAGGTACTCGTGCTATGGATGCAGAAATGACCATTATGCTGGCTATAGGGGACAAAAAAACCACAGGAGCTTTGTAGTGATGCAATAGATTGATTCGCTGCGTTGTCTGCATTATTGATAGATTTACTGAATACCCATATTTCAAATGAACAGTTGTGAGTCGTCCCTGTGCAAGAGATGAAAACTTTTGGACATATTTCTCACTAAATGCCAACTTGATACTCTGGCATGTGTTACTCTTGCCAAAATCAAATCGGTAGGACTGACACGAGTCGTTCTGTATTGGGTTGAACTTCTACAGCCCATGGGCACCTGAGTTTCCCTCCATTGGTGGGTTACCACGGTGGTTTGATTCAAACCTGCAAGTTTGCTTTTAGAAGGTGCTATACTCTTATTCGAATTTACAGGGTACAGGGAAATGGATATGGAGGAGGAGAAGACTGGTTTGGAGAAGCAAAATCACAATAACAAACAACCTTCAACTGTTCGTCCAGGTGGGTTGGGTATTGGGTTTTGAAATTTCAATGTTTTCTGAGGTCTTGAACTTTACATCTTAATTCATATATCAGTTTTACTGAGGAGATCATGTTGGGGCAATGATGCCCACGCATTTCATATGCAGTGTTTGTCTTCAATTTCACTCTTTTCCTCGAGGTTAGTTCTAGTCCTAGAAAACTAGACCACGATGCCCTACGTTGCAAGTAGCATTCTGTTAGCTGAAATTTAACCATTCAGTCATATTTCTGAGTAAAGCCTTTTGTCAGGAATTGGTATCTTCAGGTTCCATGGTTTACATGCATTGAGGATAAACATTATAGCCCATTTACAAGGTCCATAATGAATTCTGGTTCTCCAACCTTTCATATGTCCATGCGAGTTTTTTGTTTTAAAAGCTGAAAACTACCCTGAACCTTTCATCTATCCACGAGAGTTTTTGTTTTAAAAACTGAAAACCACTTTGAATGGCAGTTCTAGAATTTTAAAGTGGTTTAGGTTTTCAGATTAATGCGAAGTATTCTACTTTGTACTCTAAGCTTCCTTGTATACAAGTATACATGCATTAAGTACTGTTAGGCCATGTCATCTTAAGCCTCAGTTCTCTGCTGTACTTCAGGTCAAATTGTAGGCCATTTGCAAATTGTGTCTGTTAACCTGTCTAAGAGTGCCTTTCCTTTTAACAGATAGAATTTATTCTGAATGGCAGTTGTAGAAGATGAGGTGGCTCAGGCTTTCAAAATCATCTTGACATTGTAGTTTATGTAGATGCAAGTTATATTCTGTAGTGTATAAACAAACTTTGTTTCTTCTGTGTGTGCTGTTTAAGACTTAGTAGTTTTTTAGGTGCAAGTTGATTTCTGTACTCTCTAAATAAACTTAGTTCTTCTCTGTGTGCTGTTTAAATCATTCTGGTTAAACTGTTAAAGCAAAGCTGTAGTTCAGACTTTTACTGAATATTTCCGTATTTTTCATAGTTACCAGGAAACTCTATTATAGTAATGTGCACTGTGCCCCCATTCCCATACCCTCAATTTCTGGTGACTAGCTTTATATATAATATAGCTGTCTCCCTATTTGTTTACTTTCGTACTCCAATTTGATTGGTGTTTCCATACTGGTATACTTACATCTCTCTGTAATTATGACATTTCTTTTATTCTTAGAAACAGTTTCAAAGTTTTCATATTTCAGTCTTCGAAAAAGGCAAAAAGGGAAAAAATAAATTTTATTTTCATAAATTTCCATTTCTGCAATTATTCTTCTTCTGTTATCATTAACTATCAGATTTGACAGCTACAGTAGTATCAAATATTTTTAATTTGTAGTATACCTGCATCCATAGGAGACACAACTACACAAACACCTTAGCTAAATGGTGGTGACACCCAGATACCTAAATTTTAAAAGATAGAATGTATCTTTAGACCCATATAGAATGGAAGAAAGAGCTTCACCAACGGAGATAATTGTATTAATATTGGTATCCCTCAGATTGACACTTCGCCAATTTGCTAAAGCAATAGGCAGGAATAATGATTTAAGTGGTAGCTGGAGATCTTAGGTGGAATCTCTTTCACTTTTAAGTCAGCTATAGAGCCAAGGGGGGAATCCTCCTTAGAGCTCTCTTTTGTTATTAATCCTCTAGATTTCTCCTAAGTTCTCTTCCTTTAAGATTTGTGGTTAAGTTCTTATTCTGATATATGAAGAAGGATTGTTTGTGAAAAGAAGGTTTGAAATAAGTTCGAATTTCTTCTATTTACTTCTCCCCGGTGCTTTTATCTATCAGTCAAATTATATCTATCATCCTACTGACATATGCATGTGAAACAGAGATGCTAGATTTTTAATTTTTTGGGAACATGATTTTCTCAAGTCAGTATCCACCATATTTGGGTCAATGAAATACAAGGGGCCTAATAGGCTAGAATGGTCAAGGAGATTACCCTTGGATTTATAAAATGAAAATTCAATTATAATTCTACATTTTACATACAGAGTATTTAAGTAGAATGTAGAATGAATTGAACTCATTAAACTAATCAATTATCATACGCATAATAGATTCCAATGTACACATCCCATGAAACTTCAAAAACTATCTCAGGACATAAGAAAATTCAATGAGGGAAACATTTTATCTGGAAGAGCAAATATTTTATTGTAATTTAGTAGACATATCTGGATTATTTAATAAAGACTAAGCTCTTCAGGTCCTCAAATTGCATCAGAGGCCTATGTGTAGGACGGTGTTTCAGGAAAAACAGCCGACTCCTACAAAGACTCCAGAATATCTTATTCAGCCTTCTTTGGACTTTGTCTTAAAACTGGTCTGCAACTATTTGATGAGCCTGAAAAATAAAAAATAGACTGGTTTAGCTGTTGCTTCTTCCTTTATAGTTTGCTCTGCACTGACTTAATGCTATCTTTTCTTACAATGGATGGTGGTATGTAGTTGCTTTATCCAAAACTGTTGCATGTTGCTTTAAACCGTTTTTTGATAAAAAATAGTCTGATTATATCAAATAACAAAATTGAAGTCTTGGTTGAAGTTGAGTTACCATATTTGTGTGTTGGCTTGCTGAATGCTGAGGTTGCGAAAGTGGTAAGATTTTTTGAGAAGTCCCATTCTTGACATTTGTGAAATATATTTGATATTTTCCATTTCTTGTTTCAAGGGTGCTACAACCTCCTCAAATGGTCAGAAGCAGAGACTTTTTTCCCATGACTTGTTCAATTTTGCTACTTATTTCACCTTGATGAATTCTTTTGCTCTCTCTATTTATGCTTCTTTGTCAGCCACTCTTTGGTACCCTTCCAATGTTAGCTCTCCTTTTGTAGATTAAAAAAAAAAACAATACTATGTCTAAATTTGTTTAGTTTTAGCTACAAGATGTGTTAATGTACCTAAACTATCCGATTTACTCTTTCAATAACAATAAAGCATAAAACAAGTAAATCTGATCTATGTTTAATAACATTGGATCTGGGAATCAAAATGCTATCATAAATGAAAGAGGAAAACAGTCAAGATATCTCGTTGATTTCATGGTTTGGTGAAGGCAGGTGGCTGGAGGAGGCTGTAGAAGTGTCTAGGAATCTTTCTGGAGCAGAACAGTGATCTCAGGGGGTCTTTTTGGTGTGAGGCATGCTAGCGACCTCTAAGGCGTGCTAGTCACCTCTGGAGCATGCTCTTGACCTTTGAGGCATAGTGGTGACCCACAGGATTCGCTAGTGCCCTGCAACAAGTGCTACCGTCTTATGTCTTCAGCCTCTACAACTTTTTTTGAGTTGCTTGCTTGATTTTTTGATCTTTTTTCTCTGTGTAGATTCAGGAAATGACTTGTTTTTAGAGAGATATTACCTTCTGAAATTTGAGGGGGAAAAATGGTGAGTTATGTTTAGGAGACTGCATCAGTCAGTCGGTCTCCTAGGATGGCATGTTTTAGCTTCAACCATAGTTGGAAAACTCGCCCCAACAAAAAACTCGCCAAGGGAAAAATTGGAGAGTTTTTTAAAACTCACCAAAAGCTCGGAAAAAACTCGGCAAAAAACTCGGGAAATGAAAAAATTGCTTAATTTTCATTAAAAACACATTTTTTTTGCAAAATTCAATGACAAGATGAATCCAATGAATCCATAAATGAGTACAAAAGTGTTTTCTATTAATTTTGATTGACTTTAATGTAAATTGATTACAAAATCGCATTCTCATGCGGAATCCCGATGGCTAAAAGCCTGAAAGTCTGATACATGAAAACAGTAAAACTAGAACTAGAAGCAAATACTAAACAACAACTAAATACAACATGCTAGGCTTTCCTCTTCCCTAGTCTAGCAACAGCTAGGGAAGAAGGGGTGGGTCCTCTAGTCCTGCCGCGTGTGCGTGGTGCTAGTGGTGGTGGCTGCGGTGCTACTGCTGCTGGCTCTGGCTGGATCTCATCCAACCCTACATCTCCGACTCCTGATGCACCCACATCCTCCATTGCCTCTCTCTCAAAGTCAAGGATTTCATCTGCGCTAAACAATGGAGGCTGCTCCTCTCGCCCTGTCCAATCACTATAAGGATCTATCTCATCTAAGTCAATAGGATCCTGTGATTTTTCTTCAACTCTCTTTATGCGCAACCGAAGGTTGTATTGCACAAAGACCAAGTCATTGAGGCGCTTTTGTGTTAACTTGTTCCTCTTTTTCGTGTGAATGGACTCGAACAAGCTCCAATTGCGCTCACAATTGGATGCACTACAAGGCTGACATAGAATGCGGAGGGCAATTTTTTGTAGATTTGGGGTTTTTTTTTTCCACCAAACATCTGCAAAAAAAAAAAAAAGAAAATTGAAGAGTTAGAAAACAAAGTCAAAGACTCAAAAGTCAAAAGTCAAAACACATTTTATCAAATTCTAAGATGCATGTGAAATAAACTTAAAATTTAAAGACTCTGAATTTTATACCTGGTGGCAGAGTGGTTCTTCCTCTAACAGCCAGCTCCGAAGAAAAGAGATTACCAGTTGCCTCCCTGTATATATCCATCTCCTTGACGATGAGGTCTCTCACTGCAACCTCGGGTTCCATCCTCTGAATGCATGTTGTGAGCCCCTCCATAACCTCTCCATTAGGATCAGAGAAGCTCTCTGAGAAGAGAAAAGAAGGGTTGAGGAAGTACCCTGCTGCATGGATGGGTTGGTGGAGTTGATTGTTCCACCTCCTATCAACAATCTCCCATATGGGATCAAATTTGAGGCTGTCCCCCATGTAATAACTTTTGATGGCCTCCTTGGCCCTATCCATGGCCTCATAAATGTATCCCATTGGGTTTTCATCCCCATCTACCAAGCGGAGGACTCTAACCAAGGGCTCCGACACCTAGATTAAAAATACAAAAAGATCAAAGTTAGAAATTTATAATGAAAGGCTTAAAGTTAAATTAAAAAATATATATTTATATTCAACTTGAGATTAAAATTAAAATCAAAGTTTTGAAGTTACCCTCACGATCTCTGTAGCTTTTTGTGCAAACAAGGGGTCGAAGACTATTGCAGAAATTCTATCTCCTTCGGCCTTCTTTGAATATGAGGAGTCATTCCATGCTTGACTCACGAACATTTGTTTTAGAGAGCCCAAAGAATCCAAAATGCTTTGCAACGTTAGGAAAATTGTTGCAAACCTTGTGGCACCCGATCTCACCAACTCCTTCCCTTGCGTATGCTCTCTCATCAAATTAAGAACCCAAGGGTGATTGTAGATATATTTTGTGATGCTCCTTGCATCATCTACAATCGGTGCCACCCAAACAAGTTTGCCTATGTCCTCCAAAAGAAGGTCAAGGCAATGAGCCGCACAAGGTGACCAAAAGAGTGATGGATGTCTACTCTCAAGCATCCTTCCAGCTGCCACATACGCTGCTGCATTATCTGTGATGACTTGCACCACATTAGCAATCCCCACCTCCATCACAACTTCATCCAACAACGTACACAATGTATCTGCAGTTTTTATCCTGTTGGAAGCATCCACCGACTTCCAAAACACAACTTCACCTTTGGAAGCAACCAAAAAATTAAGGATGGTGCGGTTTCTCCCATCCGTCCACCCATCAGAAAGAATTGAGCAGCCAAATTTCTTCCATTTAGTTTTTTGCTCTTCCACCACATGCATTGCCCTTTCGGTTGCATTTGTGAGCAAACTGCAAGTACAAAGTAAAATAATTAAATAAGTACAAAATTGTAAGTTTTAAACAAAAAATAGCTTGAATTCAACATAAATAATAAAGTAATTTAAATTTTAAATTAAAGAACATAAAATTTAAGTTGACTTGTCACTTACCTCCCACTCAAATCTTTGCGAGAAGGTGGCTTGAAGCCTTTTCCCGCAACTGTCAATGAAGTGACCATATTGTGCCAATAGGGACTACTCGCCACATTGAATGGTATGTTATTGAAATACCAAAAATCAGCACATGCCATTTTGGCATGTTCATGCACCTCCTTGTTCCACCCTGTAGCCTCCAATGATCCCTGTGCTCCTGGTGTGTTTCTTGGCACAAAAAAACTTTGTGGGTTGCGTGAAGATGAAGGTGGTGGTGGCATTGGCACTCTAGTCGAACTAGAGGACAAGGGGGGCCTAGAGGATGTGGCTGTGGAGGATGTGCCATGAATGCGAATCCGTGGACCATGAAGAGAGCCCACAATGCCAATAATATCTGCATCCTCATCTGACTCTATCTCCATGTGCTCGACCCCGTGCTCCTGAGTCCCATGGGCATGCGCATGTCCACTAGCACTGGCTATGGATGCTGCTATGGCTTTTTTAGCCCTCTCCCTTTGCATTTTTTTTTCCTCAGCAAGTGAAAGTAGGGCAAGCATCTCTCTTCTAATCTCTTCTTTGGGCTGCCCACAAACCTTGGAATCACGCTGAGGAATGCCTGCTAGATGGTATTTGAGGTGATTTATGCCTCCATGATATGTATTTTTGCATTCACCGCAAACAACTGTTCCAGGCACTGGCCCTCTGACACCATATTTCCATGTAGGGTCTCTAGCCCCTGCAGGACGAGTGCCTGGAACCCATGATGATGGTGTGCGAGGGGTGGAACTTGATGGGGCGGGGGCGGAACCTGATGCTGAGCCTGAACCAGAGCCAGAAGCCATTATAGTGTGTAATGTGTATTCACTGATCAATGATCAATCTACACATTCAAAAATATGTACAACATATTAGTTTTTTAATACAAAAAAAATTTAAAAAACAACCTAAAATCATTAAAACTTCAAAAATCTAGAGCTAAATTTGATTTAAATTGATACAAATGTGTTTAAATGAATTATCAATTAACATTATTAACTAATCTTATCATTCTACACAAAAAATGAACCTAGGTCTGAAAATTTCAAAAAATAGTGAAAAAAATGAAAAAAATCAGCAAAAATCAACAAAAGATTGTGATGAATCTTGTTTTTTGGATTCTAAATGCAAAAAAATTGTTTCTTTGTGCTCTATCATGTCTTTTTTTCAATTTGGAATGAGTATTTTGCAAGAAGAATGAAATAAAATAATTAATCAAAAACAAAAAAGAAAAAGAAAAACCCTACCTGTGAATTGAATTTCCCTTCAAAATCCACACAAAATGGCATTTGAATCCGCTCTCCTCAATGGCAAATCATTGGAAATGATATCTCCTTGCTTGGGGTGGGTGGGGGGGAGGTTTAGCTCCTCACACAAAGTATCAAGTGATTTTGAAATGAAATGAACATAATAAAAGACGTCTTCAGCCTTTAACACTGCGCAGGCGAGGTTTTTGCACGGACTCACGAGTTTTTGGCGAGTACTCGCCACTAAAAACTCGCAAGTTTTTGCAAAAACTCAAAAAAACTCGTTTTTCAGGTTTGGCGAGTTAACTCTACAAAAACTTGTTTTTAAAAAAAACTCGCGAGTTTTTTAAGACTTGCCGAGTTCTCTGCGAGTATGCCAACTATGGCTGCAACAATATTGGAAAGATTGCATATGTTCAACGTTTAAGTAATGTGTGCAATAGATACCAATGTAAAACCCTAGGAGACATGCTATCACTATTGTGGTGTGTGTAGTGCCATGGAGGTGGGAGTAGGGGGATGAAGGATCACCAAGTGTGGTGAGGGCTTGTCCATAGAACACTAATATGAAACAATTATGGCTCGAGGATGGAGATACTGAAAACTTGGTATGGAACTTGAGAGGAAAATTTGGTATGTGTGATGGAGAGTGGGACAATAAGAGAGTTTTTGGAGGAGGCTAGAGGTCTTAGAGTGAAGAGAGAGATTGCAGATCTCCAATAGGCTTCACTGATGGAGGAGTTGCATGAATCTTTTGATAATGGAGGAATTAGAGCATTAGGAAAACTCAGTATCACTTGGTGGAGTAGAGGAACACAAGGAGGATCAAGATGTTAGAGAGAGAAATTAGGTTTCCAAATGAGTGCTAAGTTTGCTTTTATAAAGTGACCGGCTGTTAGAAAACTCACCAGGGTGAGCATTCATGGGTTTGGAGGGAATTTGAACTAGACACTAGCACATGCCCTCAGGATAGAGCCATTTGAAAGATGGGGAACATAGTTTTACAGTAGAAGGGATTTTAGGTTGAGTGGCTTTGCACACCTGTGATGAGTTTTGGGACTAGAAATGGGCAAAATGAGACATAATAATGACTGAGCGACCCAAAAGAGTGCAAGAATAGAGAGTGAAAAGTGTGAAGTATGCAGTTGTGATTCTATACCTTTAGCTTGAGCAGTCTCTTATGTTCTAACTTTATTAATTTCACTGGTTATATGCTACTAGTTGTTTGATGCTGTATCCTCTCTACATGGATCCAGCAATTCCCTCTTTGTCAAATTGGTAACAATAGTATTTAGAAACACCAATTTCTACCTAGCATTTACATGCCTCTTCCTGCAAACTTCTACAGTGTCAATTTTCCCTTGTTAAGCTATTTGGTCTGTTTTGTCATGATACTTCAAATAACCCCTCTAATCTCTGAAGACATTATGTGCAAACAAGGAATATATTTATCTACCTCTTTTCTTAAAGGTGGATTTAAGTTGTGCTCCAATCCTACCAGTGCCATGCTCCGCTTGTTTCAACTTTCAGCCTTTGTAGTGGAGATGACAACTTGAATAACCCTGCAAGATATGGTTCCTAGATTTGGATGTTGTTGTTTAATCTTTTTTGACGAGAAAACATCACGCGTCTCTTGAAACTTCTTTAGTTTTTCTACTAATTCTGCTATATTTAGCTTTGGTGATGGCAAAGTCAATAGTTGTGTGGGGATCAAGAATAGCATCATCCTCACCTTAGGACTTCTTGTCTCAAACTCAGGGATACTCTGATTTTTTTCTTGCAACTTGCCTTTCAATTCTACAATTTCTGTCTTGAGAGTTACAATATTCATTTTGGTTTTTCCATAGTTGATGTGGATCTCGCTTTGTCATTTGGATGAGGGCATCTTTATATCTATTCGTATATTGGCCAAATCATTGCGAGGCAAGTTTTGGAACTAGAAAAACCTCTTGATGTCCAAGTTAGTTCAAAAGGTAGATCTTGAAAGCAATAAATAACCACCAAATGGCAGCACAAATAGCTAATACCACGTTACATACACATAGCACTTCCCTGTTATATGCTTACCCTTACTGGGCAATAATGAAGAAACCATTAATGATATTCCCCATATACAAGTCTGATGTTGCTTCAACACACCATGCAATCCCAAGACAAGGCTTCCTTAACTTGTAATAATGACTTATCACAACATAATAAAACCAATTACATCACAGAGGATGGTCATGCAATCAGAGATTAGGAATCATTTCCTAATCCTTGGCTTTTTTACTTTCAAATATAGGAAAATCTATTGGTTGGTGCCTTCATTTTCTGGAAAATCTGCTAAGGCATTTTGTTCTATATGGCAGGTGAGTTATAGCTGCTTTATTAAATTTATCTTTCTGTTTTAAGATTTTTTTAAAATGGCCCTGAGCTTTAAATTGGGACAATATTGCTTACTCACTACTTGCGTCACTATTTTTTTTTTCCTTCATCTCTAAGATCCGATGACCAGCCACGTATGCTTGTATACCTACAGAAAGGGACTCCCATTCCTCTTCATTGTTTGTCTTATTGCCTAAATATTTCAAGCCTCCCAACACAGAATCACTTTCTGTATCTCTTAAGACCTAGCTAGTCCACCACTAACCTTGGGTTGCCTTTTGAGGCCCCATCAAATGTAATTTAACACCTATTGAGAGCACTTTCCACTTTTCATTTCTAGTATTCTTATGAGCTATTATCCCATAAATGAGAACTATTATAAGAGGTTAAACAATACCTTATTCAAGATTAAAAGGAAAACCCTTAACTTCAAACATATCAATTTCTAACAACCAAAATAAGCATACAGAGGGATTCAGCATGCTTGATTGTTCTTGAGGCCGTTAAGATTGATAATTGAACCCAACTCCACTCGATACTTCCTCAATGTTCTTGCTAACAATAACACAAAACTTAGTTGATGGCCAAGTAGTTACAAATTATCAAGAAAATTTGATAGGGGACCTGGGAAACAATAGTGCTTTCCAGCTTTGCGCCCTTTCCTTTTTGACAATCTCTCCTTCATCATCTTTACAAACCTCTAATACATCTTTAAACAACTATTAAGATGCCACAATCAATGAACTAAAGGCTATAAAGATGCTTGAAGTGAGCTCTAGATTTGTTAACAATCCCTTTCTTGAGAGATGTATGGCTATGCATTTTCTGCTATCTATTTTATATCTGCCTATGTTTGCTTGTTAACTGATGTGTGACTCCTCATCTCTTGATGAGTTGGTTCTCGGTTGCTCACCATGTTGACAAGTGTCTTGTCATGAATTGACTCCAGAAGTTGTGCCAAATGGTTGATTGCATGGATTTAGATGTTGCACAATGTTTTGAAAGGTTATGTAGGGATTTGTGTTGTGTTTTGGACTAGGTGCCTTGTGTGCATAGGTGTAGATGTGGCATAGAACTCAGACAGTTGTTTGTGTAGTTATGCAGAATGATCCTTGGAATTGTATGAATGACACATGATGCAAAGGGCTGTGCAAGAGTTATACAATGTTTTTGAAGTTGCATGGCATGGTTCCTAGTGTTGTGTGAATGGTTCATGGAGTGAGGAGTTTTTCTTGGCTATATGACATGGTTCCAAGCATCGTGCAACTTGTGCATGGAGCAAGGAGCTGTGCATAGAGTTGTGTACTACAGGGCAAGTGATTGAGGCTAGTGTGTGGGTTTGTGTTCTAGTGTACAAATCAGAGTCACCAATAGTGAGTTTTAATCCTAGTCACAATCATAATCATCAATTGTTGACTAGTAGGCTAACCATAATGTCAATCTTGTTTGACTTAAAAACAAAAGCCACAATAAGGCCATCATGGCTTATAAATGTAGTCACATCCTGAAGACCAAATACAGTATACACCAATGTATTAAATCCAAAGTAATAAAATGAACTTCAGACTGTCAAATCCATAGAAGCATAAATCTGCAAAAAATCCTGATTAATCGTGATTTTTAAAAAATTGACAGGCTGGAATTTTTTTTCAAAAAATCATTGACCTTTTGGTCAACGCTTTTTTCCCGTTTCAAACTGCAAAATCACCAAAAAATGTGTTTAAAACCTGCAAATAAAATTGTGCTGATTTTTTGTGCGAAAAAAAACCATGAGACCATAGCTTGTTGCTTACTATTATGCTTTGATAGATATTTTCCAAGCATCCATAGCTTGTTCGAAAGCACCTGTTTTAGGCTTTTAGCAATAGCAGCAAGGCAGTGAATTGTTTGATAAAATGCTTTGGTAGACATGTACGAAAAATGTGGTAGCATAGACAAGGCAGTGAACTGTTTGAAAAAATGCCTCAAAGAAATGTGGTCTCATGGTGATGGAATGCCATGACAAGCAGTTCACTGCCTTGTCTATGCGATTACTTAGTATTATGCAAATTGCTATGGATTGTCATGGCATTCCTATTAAGAAAATATGGGATAGAGATGAATAGAAATAAAAACAAACTAATACGAGCTTCTTCTCTATCTTTTCATTCAAATACATTACATATTTATAGGATTTCTCACATCCTATTTTATAGGAAACAACCCAAACAACCTCCCTATTAATATTGAGTTGTTTTTAACAACTCAAACAAACAACGTGACTGATAATAATATTAAGTTGTTTCTCAACAACTTAATATTATGACATTTATTCATAACACTAATTTAAATACTCACATAAACTCTAATTTCTAACACCTATGTGAACACTAATTTCCAACATTTACATCACCATGAGACCACATTTCTTAGAGGCATCTTTTCAAACAGTTCACTGCCTTGTCTACGCTATTGCTTACTATTATTCTTTGATAGATTTTTTCCAATCATCCATAGCTTGTTCGAACAAACCTGTTTTAGGCTTTTAGTCTTAGCAGCAAGGCAGTGAACTGTTTGATAAAATGCTTTGGTAGACATGTATGAAAAATGTGGTAGCATAGACAAGGCAGTGAATTGTTTGAAAAAATGGATTGTCATGGCATTCCATCACCATAAGACCACATTTCTTTGAGGCATTTTTTCAAACAGTTCACTGCCTTGTCTATTATGCTATTGCTCACTATTATGCTTTGATAGATTTTTTCCAAGCATCCATAGCTTGTTTGAAAGCACCTGTTTTAGGCTTTTAGCCATAGCAGCATGGCAGTGAACTGTTTGATAAAATGCTTTGGTAGACATGTATGAACAATGTGGTAGCCTAGACAAGGCAGTGAACTGTTTGAATAAATGGCTCAAAGAAATGTGGTCTCATGGAATGCCATGACAAGCAAATGCAATTGGCAGCTGCTCCTAGTTATTAGTTATGCAATGTGAAGTAATTGCATAACTGCTTAGGTCAACTTTGTAAAAAACATTATTGTAATTGAAATTTTGTCATCTATCAACATCTACTTATTAGTTATATGCAATGTGAAGTAATGCTTTGAATTTGAAAGATGTGCAATGCAATGTAATCAGTGATATGAATATAAACTATAAAAATCTATTATCTACAATTCATTAGTTAAACTCTTTATTTTATTTGCTCTCTATATCTCTATGCTATGGAAATGCCTTTTCAATTTTAAAAAAAAAAGTTTTTATCTATTGTTCTACAATTTTTTACATTTTTTTAAAAATCTGTTTTATTCCCAATTTTTTCAAAAAATCTTTTTGGTTTGCTGATTTTTTCCCCAAATTTTTTTTCTGCTATGGTCAAATCAATGCCCTGGTACAATTTAATAAGGTCTACAAATATAAACCATGGACTAACAAATCAGTTATAGTCAATCAAAGCTAGAGCTTTGTTAGAACTTAGTATTATGACAAAAGACTCTAGTGCTATTCATGCAACTCTAGTAGAAGCATCTTTTTATTGAAATGCATTTACTTAAGCATCTCAAGAAGATCAAAATGAAAAATGCGATAGCATGCAAGTTCACACACACAAATCTTGTGAAGTGACAAAATGTCAAAAATGACACTTAGACAACCAGAACATTATTGTCAACAATGCATATTGAACCTGTGAGGTTCTCTTTCTTCTCAAAGTTGTCCACCTTGATCTACTACCCTCTCCTCTATGATAACCTTCTTAGGTCTTCGCCAAAGTGAGAAAAAGTCATTTGCATGCTACTTACACAACCAAGAGTTGTTATTGTCAACTCAAAACATATAATAATAACTTTAAGAGTAATTATAATTAGAAGTTATTGAACTTACTAATTGTTATCTGATTAACCATAATCAAATTAATTAGTCTATTAATAATTCAATAACCAATCTTAATGGCATCCCTTACAATTACTTGTCATACAATTAACGATAGTAATAATTCCAAAAATTTGGTGTTACAATCACATCATTGTGGCCTTGAGTGTCAAGTACAGTGGGGCATGAGGTGACTGGAAGTTGGCTCAAGCAGTCAGTTCCTTTGTTATCATTGTCTCCCTTGTGTTTGGTGACTGGTTGGAATTGTTCTAGTAATTCATCCACTTCATGTGCTTTGTGTTCTCCTTCTTTGTGTACAAAGAAATTGAAGGGACTTGTGACAAGAGTGAATGGCCTCACTAGCTAGAGATAGTGTTGCAATTACTTCATGACTTGAAGAGCTCCTTCTTGTAGATAAAGTAATTTTGCATAGTATCTTTGAATATTTTTGAACATGTAATAGAATATCAATGCTGGGTGAGCAGTGCACCAAGTGATGCATTGGACTCCTTTTAGACAGGTTGATTGCTGTCTGGATTTGAATTTTTAAATGCTTGATGCTGTGGAGGTATGCTGACTTAGGTCACGTGATTGGATTCAATAGTAGATAGATGAGAGCATCCCAATATGAACTGCTGATAAGAATCTGCAAATCTGAGAAAGTATTGCTGCAAGGAATTGGCTAATCTTGGATGATCTTTATCTTTTTCAGATCCATGTGAGTTCCTTCATGGTCAATGATATAGCCCGAATAGTAAACCTAAATAACACCAAAGGAACCTTCTAAACTTGTGCAACAAGCTCTTCTCAAAATCTTGTTGTAGATGAGGATACCATCTATGTAGACAATGATGGAGGTGTTGGTGAAGGGTTGCAAGATGGCCTATGTGAAGGTCACAGTGGTGCTAGTCAGACCAAAAAGTTTTACCAACCACTTATACAGGCCTTCCTTTGTCTTGAATGCAATCTTCTAGATATTTCATATTTTGTAAGTTGACTAGAACATGATAATAATCTGACTTGAAATCAATCTTTGAAAAGTATTGTGGACCTCAGAGCTGGCCCCGAAGATCATTAATGCGAGCCAGGAGGCATGATAGCTGCTTTTTGCGGTGATTTTTTTTGAGTGCTACAAGCCAACCACTATTGGCATTACCGAGGAAATATTATAACACTAAATGATGGAACATTTCCTATAATTCTATGTGAAAAGTATTACTTTTTGTGTTAACATTGGAGATCTTGTTGATTTTTATAATACTTGGACTGCAATTTTTAGATATGTTTGGAAAGAGTGGTATTTGTACATGCTAATATTATGTTTCTCATAACCTTTGACTTTATGACTCTATGCAACATGAAGATACCAACTATCACAGTATGTCAGTATGCTCTCGTGTTTCACTTGATGTTTTTTTTATGTCTTATCATGTTGGGTGCATCCAGCATACCATTGGAACTATGGAGAGTATTATCTTGCTTTAATATTTGAGTAAAGTCTGCCGTTTTGATGTTTTCCTTCCCTTGAGAATATATAGAGAATCTAAGTTTAAAGGCTTGGATTTAATTCAACCTTTTCCATTCTTATGGAGATAAAATTTGTTGCTAAGATAAAACCATTAGAAACTATTTCTGTTTTACATTTACCTAATGTATTTCCTTGACTTGTGTTACTGCATATAACTTCAAGCATTTTCTTATTATTTGTAAATTTGAGTTGTTTGTACTTGTTAACCTTTTTGCCAACTAAATAATTGGGCATCCTTGAATTTCTGAATAAACCTCTGGATTCTGGTATGAAGGGTTTGACAAAATTTCAGTGGTATGAATCTAAAGCTTGTAACTGTTCCCAAACACTCTTTAACCATTTGAGAGCAGCTTACATCTGCCTTATAGTTTATAACTTTATACCATTGAAAAGAATTGTTTTTGAGTTTCTTTACAGGGATGGTTCATGGTATAATATCTGACAAATCTATTGCAAAAACCTGTGAGGTTCTACAACTGTCTTATTTCATAGACATGTATTTTTATGTTGGCTAACTTGATATGGCATGATCTTGGTTGGCTCAAGTTTTACTAATAATTTCAGGTGGCGAAACACATTCAACTTGTTTTTCCGAAAGAATCATTCAGTTTTATGATATTGTTTTTTTTGAATTCTTGACATTATGTATACTATATTGCATAAGGGATTAATGCCATTTCTGCTACACAAGAGGATATCATAAACAAGTTTTGCCAAAAACAAATGCAGTATCTGAGTTCTCAATCATCATTCATTGGGTTTTTCTAGATGCACTTGTCAATCAGAAGACAACAACTTCGAATTTATGATTCCTCTCATTTGCAAAATTTATCTTTTCATTATCCTTCATTAGAATTTCTGGTTGGCAATAACTTGAGCACAGGTCTGGCTTTCTATTTCATCCAAAGTTTGTTAATTCTACGGTATGAACTGTGATTTGCACTGTTATTGGTCAATTTTTTGTGTTTGAGACTCTACTTACATTCAAGAAGACATATGGAGATTATTTAAATTGCATGTATTTCTTTCTGTGGTGCATTTACAACATTGTTCAGTGACTCATAAGCAAGATGTTCAATTTTATTCTTGTGGCTCCAAGATACTAGTGACTTAGCATCAATTGCATTCTTGTGTTAGAGGTTTATTACATCTTTTCTTGCAAATAGTTCAATTGTTAACTCTTGGGAGTATTATCATGTGATGTGATGATGTGAAAATACTTGTTTGCCATTTGTGACTTATCAGAACGTTTATTAAGCCTAGGAATTGACAGTATATATATATATATATATATATATATATTGGATTTGGCATAATGGGATTACTAGAGCGTTGTGTACTTCTTTGTTTATAATCACAAAGCAATACAACCTCTTATTTGTCTATTCTTGCTTCCACCCTTATCCTAGGCAGGAAGCAGTTCTGATAGGACACCCACTACAAATGTGATGCTTTGGCTCCTTTCTGCCTTGGTAGTGATAGTCAACTGCCATTATTTTCATGTTCATATGCAGTGTCTCTTAGTTAAAATGTCACACTGTATTTCTCATTTTTGTTTAATCCTAGTGTCTCTCGAGATGAGCTTGCGGTTACTAATTTATTTAACAAAGGATAACATTGGACTTACAGGATTATTGTGATTTCAAATTTAGCTACTTGAGTTTGTGAATGAAAAAGCATATCATTGCAGTTGCATAGAGCTGACAGCTCTGATGTTTAATTGGTTGAAAGTTTTTTCCAGATTTTTTACATGTAAGCAAATTTTACAAATTTTACCTCATTTAGTCACTGTAAAGAGACTAAATACATGCCAAGTACATATTTAATATGCATATATATGGATTTGGTCATGTCAGAATTTATGATATTTGATTTATTGCACTGCATGCCCTGGTAATAAAATGCATGCTGATATGATGTTGATGTTCAAATACTTTTGCACATATGTTCCAATGTTCATATTTTTCTAATTTCCTAGGCATATTATTGACAGAGCAAGAAATCTCTACAAGCATGGTAGTCAATAGTTCTCAGCGTCTAATAACTAGAACAGAGTGGGGAGAAATAGATACAACAGCACCTTTTGAGTCGGTTAAAGCTGCAGTTACCTTGTTTGGAGAGGGAGTCTTTGGAGACAAAGCTGAAGGAAAAAGGTTTAAACTTCCAGTTGTGGAGGTAATTCATTATCATTATCAGTGTTCATGTTATTGCATATGTGCTAGGTATGAATTCTATAGGTTTATAGTACATTTGCTTATTTTTTTGGACTTGTTCCTGTTTTCTGTTCATAGAGGCGCATAGCCAAGGAAACAGAACTTCATCAAATGCGAAAGGAATTGGACAAATCCAAGGAACAGTTAAAGAATGCAGAAGCTACTAAGGTTCAAACCTTGCTTGAGCTGGACGAGGCAAAAACGGTTGTGAAAGATCTAACTCAAAAACTGGAGGTGGCTAAGGAGTTAAAAGAAAAGGCCAGCGAGGCCACTAAAATAGCCATGCTGCGTGCAGAGGAGCTAGAACCTGCAAATACCAATATGTCAGAGGAGAATAATACAGGTCGGCAAGAGGAGCTTTATGCTGCAAGAGACAAGCATATCACGACAGTAACTGAGTTGGATGCTGCTAAACAGGAACTGAGACGAGTGAGACAAGAACTTGCTGCTTCCTTGGAAGCAAAAGCACTTGCAACTAAGCAGGCAGAAGATGCAATGATAAAAGCTGAAACAAATTCGACAAGGGTGGATGAGCTTTTGAAAGAGATTGCTGCAAGTAATGAGTCTCTTGTCCTTGTCAAATTGGCTTGCATTGAAGCAGCAAAAGAACATGCCGATATTCTCACCGAAAAGGAGGCCAAATCCCGAAAAGATGCAGCAGATGTAGAACAGACTAGCAAGGAGTTGGAGGCTCTAAGGAAAGGACTTGATGCTGCCAAAGATCTAGAGAGAAAGCTGACTACCACTGTAGTTGCAGTGGAAAATGTACAAAAAGAGATAATTTTGGCAAAAGAATCGCAGTCGAAGGTTGCTGAAGCAGCTTGTAAGGCTCATGACAAACTGAATAAGGTGAAGTTGGAAATTGAAGAAATAAAAAATGTCACATCTGTTGGAAGCACATCTGTAGAATCACTTTCTGTAGAGCTTGGGGAGGCAAAGGAAAACATGCAGAAGGCAATAAAAGAAGACTTGGCCTTGAGAGTTTCCATGGATTCTGTAAGGAATGAGCTGGAACAGATTAGAAAAGAATTAGCAGAAACAAAACAGAAAGTGGTAGATGCAGAAGAAGCAGCAGCAGATCTGAATGTTGAACTTCATAAATGTAGATCAACATTGGCAGTAGCTGCTACGTCTGAAACAAAAGCAAAAGAAGCCACTTCTGATCTTGAACTAGCTCTTCAGCAACTTACTGCAGAAACTGAGAATGCTAGAAAAGAGGCTGAAGCAATGAAAGAGGAAGCAGAAAAGGCAAAATTGGAAGCAGAACAGGCAAAGGCAGCCTTGAATACGGCTGAAAGTAGATACAAAGCAGCATTGAAGGAAGCTGATGCTGCCAAAGCTGCCGAGGAAATAGCTGTTGGCAGGATAAAAGCATTAACTGAGAAAACAATAGCTGCTCGTGCTTCAACATCTGAATCTGGTGGTGGGATTACCATCTCACAAGAGGAGTATGATTCCCTAAACCGGAAGGTTGTGGAAGCAGACGAACTTGCTAATATGAAGGTTGCTGCTTCCCTAGCTCAAGTTGATGCCATAAAAGCAGCTGAGCAGGAATTATTGATGAAACTAGAAGCTGCTAATAGAGAGATTGAAGAGACTAAAGCAGCATCAGAGCAAGTGTTGCATAAAGCAGAGATGGCAGAAGCAGCCAAGAGAGCAGTTGAAGGTGAACTTAGAAAATGGAGAGAACGAGAGCAACGTAAAAGGGCTGTGATTTTGGCAGCTGCACAAGATTTTACAAACAATGAGAAAAATAATATTTCAAGGACATTTACAGAAGATAAATCTGTGCATTCTCAGCCTCTTGGTAAGGTGCTTAACATCAAAATTGCTTCTCCAGAAAAAGTTGACCATGTTCATTCTAGTGATAGATCATTTACTCTCAAGAAGAAGAAACAACTGATTCCAAATATTGGAGGTATTTTTACCAAAAAGAAAGGTCAGATGGATGATGATTCTCTGCACTGAGTTATGTATTGATGTTTCAAATGGTTACACTGTAGATACAGTGTCTGCAGTTTTAATTCATCACATCCTGTAATTCTTTTAAGTTCATAGTATTATAATTGTATTAATATATAATTCTGTGGCATATTGTACAAGAAACACAATGATCCTGTGATCCTATAAACAGCTATTAAGTATAGCTACTACATGGTGGAACCAAGCAACTGTATTGTTGGGATGTGTGGCATGTCCAATAACATATCGATGACAAAATGGTTGTTATTGGTAAGAAACTGAAGAAAACTCAAAAAAAGAACCATGATATACTGTGCTGCCTTCGTTGATAATGCTTCTTTGGGCTTCCTTTTGCCAAAAACACTTGTTGAAGACATTAGGACCATTTTAGTGTATTGTGTGGTTAAGCTGTGGCTGGGCCTGATTTGATTTTGTGATCTCTGGTTTATACTAATCATCTACTGACCAACCATACTAGATTGAGAGTCATGCTATAAATTTATTTCCAATAGAAGATTTTCAGTGAATGAGAATGCTAGCACCTGTATTTAGACAGAATCGTTATGATATATAGGCACACAAAGTCACAGGACCATGAAAATGAATTATGTAATTGAACAATGTAAAGACTGGTGACATACTGCATATGGTTTTGACTCACTTTTATCACTGTTCTCATACTTCAATTCTACATGCATTTGCATTTCACAGCTGGTGATCCCTTAACTCGATGGTTGAAATTTCATAGCAAATTTGGATATATTCACTTGTTTTTGGCAATTTTGGACTTAGTCATCACTAAATTTATTTTTGTATAGTTATCTCAACTAATTGTGTTGGAAGTCAACCCAGTATTGATTCATTCTTGGTGTGTTTTCTGTAATTGGCTTATTAATGGCAAATGATATTTAACTAGTTTTAAAATGCATTTAGTCCTTTAACAGTAAGGTTAATAAATGAATTATTGTTAAAATGTAAAGTTACTTGAAGAATACTATTTTACCAGTGCCATTTGTCCATCCTTGTTAGCGGCACTCCTTTACATGCTAAGATTCAATTGATTACAATGTCTTTACATAAGCAGTTTTCTATTTACATTCTTGAAAGTTCGAAGATATGGAAGTCACATGCCACTGATCTTGGCAAGAATGCTGATCGAAAGGTTTTAGATCAAATTAAGAGAAATAATGTATTGATAAATTAATTGAAGGGCACATTTTCTCTTGATGCGTCTATAGAATAACATTTCAACCTGCTATCTGAATATGATTTTCTTACTAGGGGAGGTCAATCATCTGTTCTAGATGATAGTATGTACCAATCAGCAATGGAAAAAACAATTCTTACTACGAGGAAAGTTGTGAATCAGAAAGAACAGTTTTTTTACGAAGTTTAACATTGTACAATTGATTGACAGCTGCCCTATAACCTGATCAACAATGCAAATTTATTGAGGATTCATGATAGCAATAGCTTCTAGTGTCTTTTAGACTAAACGGGCCATTTGATATGGCACAATATTCTTAGTCAATTGATCTTTTGTTACATAATTTTGGGAAAATATTTTGATTTTCTAGCTCGAAAGGTGGGATGTGGAGTTGTTTTAAAGCAACTCGAGTTGGATTTTCAGCAACACAGATTTTTTGTTCTTTAGTAGAATGTTTTTGAGTTTGTGAAGTTTGGATAAAACCAAGAGTGATTTTATGTGATTTAAAGCCAAAGAATGCAAGGAAAGTTTTTTTTCTTGCACGCTAAGTAAAACAATTGGCTCTATATATGTAAGATTGATGTAGCAAACTTGTATTGTATTTTCGAAAGAAAAGTTTGCTCTTAGGCTGAATAGAAGATCCAACATTTGCAGGTTTTTCCCCGCATTGGGGTTTCTTGGGTATATCTGTGTTATTGTTTTTTTGTGATTGGTTTTTTGTTATTTTAGTTTTTGTTGTTATTAGTTGTTAATTAACTCAGCTGTGTTAATTGTTATAAATCATATTTCTTTTTGTGAATTTATTATGCAATTAATCTGTTGTTGGGTTAAAGAAATTAACATGGTATCAAAGTACTAAACTTTGAATACAAAGCCAAGATTTGTGTCGCAGATTTCAAGAAAAAAAATTTCAGATTTTTGTCTCCATTTTGTTTGTGGTTATGGCAATCAGTGTTCGATACAAGGACAAGCTTGAGGGTGCGTCTAACTTCTTGTAGTGGAAGGTTCAAATTACATCTGTTCTCAAGGAGAACAAGTTGTGGATCTATGCTAGTACAAAAGTGACACTGCCAACAAATGATCATGTTGCCTTAGATTTGCATGAAGTCAAAGAGGCCAAGGCTCAGAGGATTATCCTAGATGGAGTAAGAGATCATTTAATTCCTCATTTATCAGGGAAAGACACCGCCAAGAAGATGTGGGATACACTCACAAGACTTTATCATAGTGACTATCAGAATCATAAGATGATGCTCAAGGATAAATTGCATAATACCAAAATGTCCAAAGGCGAGACTATGACCTCTTACTTGTCCAAGCTGATACAGGTCAGGGATGAGTTGGTGCATATAGCCTTGAATGGTTTTTCAAAGCACTGGGAAGTGTTTGTCAAGTGTGTTGTCGGAAAAGATCGGCTACCCAACTGGGTGAGGCTTTGGGATGATTTTGGTCAGGAGGAGATCCGTGAAGATGCTCATCAAGGAGATCAAACGAAGAAGAGTCGAGACGAAGAAAATCTTGCTCTTGCAAGCAAGGGTAAGCAAAAGTATAATAAAGGGAAAACGAAAGGTTCTTCTTCCAAGAGTGAGAAGAAGAAAGATCTGAGCAAGATAAAATGTTTTTGTTGCCATCGGATGGGTCACTATTCCAATCAATGTCTGAATAAGAAAAATAAGGACAAGCAAAAGAAGCAAGTTGTTGCTACAACAGAGGTGGACGAGTTTGCATCACGATTTGAGAAGAGTTTTCACTCATTGTCTGTCTCTCAAGTTCAATTGCCAATAGGGTAAGGTATATTGATAGTGGGGCTTCTTGCCACATGACGAGAGTCAGAGAATGTTTCACCAAGTTGGAGGAGAAGAAGCTGGATTTCTATATTGAGCTTAGAGATAATGCCAAGTACCATGCAACTAGTATTGGTACCATCAAGTTTCGAAGGGAGTGTGGAAAACCCTTGTTGGTGGAGGATGTGTTGTATGTCCCTGGCATGACAAAGAATTTAATCTCAGTTTTAGCTTTGGAAGACAAGGGTTACATTGTGATTTTTGAGAGGGGAAAAGTCTATATTGGTACCAAGAATTCCAAGGTTGCAAAAGTGATTGGAGTCGGGCACGACAATTTGTTTCAGTTACAATTTGAGCTAACACATGTGTTGGCTAGTAGCTGTAAAGGGCTAGGAGAATTGTGGCACAAGAGGATGGCTCACCTTCACCATGGACCACTTAATATTATCAAAGAAATAGTGATGGGGCTACTTGAGAGGAAGACAAAAAAGCATGAGGTGTGCAAAGGTTGTGCTCTCGAGAAATATGCCAAGACCAATTTTCCAAGCAAAGACGCTAGATCTAAAGGGATTTTGGATCTTGTACACTCAGATGTGTGGGCCCATGTCAACAACATCCTTGAATGGATATGAATATTATGTTACCTTCATTGATAATTTCTCTAAGAAGACGTGGATATATTTCATGAAGAATAAAGATGAGGTCTTCAGTAGGTTCAAAGAGTTTAAGACTCTTGTGGTGAGCCAAACAAGGAGGAAGATAAAGATATTGAGGTCTGATAATGGAGGCAAGTATACCTTGAATGCCTTCAAAAAAAATTGTGCTCGGGAAGGTATCAAGAAAGAGTTGACAGTTTCGTACAACCCTCAGCAGAATGGGGTTGTTGAACGGAAAAACAAGACTATAGTTGGAGTAGCCAAGGCCATGCTTCATGATCAGGATTTTCCTTGGTTCTTATGGGCAGAAGCTTGCAATATAGCTGTGTATTTGTAGAATATGAGCCCTCACAAAGTGTTGGGCAAGTTGACTCCAGAAGAGGCGTTCACTGGTAAGAAACCAGATTTGGGGCACATTCACATCTTTGGATGCCTTGTGTATTGTCAAATTCTTGTTGAGAAGAGAACCAACTTTGGAACCTACTGCAGAAAAGGGTATCCTTGTTGGATACAGTGAAACTTCTAAGGCTTATCAAGTTTACATTCCTGCTCTCAAGAAAACAATGGTTCGTAGAGATGTGAAGTTCGAGGAAGAGAGGGCTATTTAGAAGTCTAGCAACTTGATGAATGAGGAGGAGCAGTCACCCACGGTTGAGGCAGCACAAATTCCTCAAACTTCAGTCACGCAAGTTGGAGAGCAAAGCAAGCAGGCTGAGCAGGTTGATCAGGAGGAACAAATAATTCCTCAGCCTCAAATTCCTATTACCGAGAAGAGGAGAAATAGGGCAACTGAGCAGACACTGAGAGAAGCTCAAGAATATGTAGGTGATTCTCAAGATTCAGTTAGACAAAGAAAGGCTCTCAGACGTTATTCTGAGTATGTGGCACTTATGAGTGAATTAATTGAAGTAGAGCCTTCCAGCGTTCAGGAGGCATCCAAGCACCAAGTATGGAGAGATGCCATGGTGGAAGATTATTCTTCCATCATGAAGAATAGTGTGTGGGAGGTAGTACCACGACTAGAATATAAGCCTGTGGTGGGCTCAAGATGGTTGTATAAGATTAAACATGTTGCAGATAGTAGTGTGGAAAAGTTCAAAGCCTAGTTTGTGGCTAAGGGGTTTTCTCAGAAGGAAGGAGTCAACTATGACAAGACTTTTGCTCCAGTAGCCAGGTACTCATCCATAAGAGCTATCATTTCTGTAGCAGCACAGATGGGTTGGAGGATTCACCAAATGGATGTAAAGATGACCTTCCTCAATGGAGTGATTGAGGAAGAGATTTACATAGAGTAGCCAAAAGTATTTGAAGCACATGGGAGGGATTCTCATGTATGCAAGTTGAAAAGAGCACTGTATGGACTCAAGCAGGTTCCCAAGGCATGGTATTCACATATTGATAGTTACTTGCAGAGCGTGGGCTTCATCAAGAGTGAAGCGGATCTGAACCTGTACTATATTCAGGTGAAGGGAAAACTTTTCATATTGTTGTTATATGTTGATGACCTATTTTGTCACAAGGTCAGAGGAGCTCATAGCACACTGCAAGCAGGATCTTGCAGGAGAGTTTGAGATGAAGGACTTGGGGTTGATGCACAAATTTTTGGGATTGCAGTTGTGGCAGAAAGAGGGAGATATCTTCCTTGGACAAGGGAAGTACTTGATTGATATCTTGAAGCAATTTAGGATGGAGAATTGTAAGCCCATGTCAACGCCACTTGTGACAAATTGGAAGAAGATTGATGCTTCCAAATCAAAGGTAGTGGACCCGACTTTATACAAACAATTGATAGACTCTCTTATGTATCTGGTCAACACTAGGCCAGACATTTGTTTTGCAGTGAACTCACTCAGTCAGTTTATGGTGGAACCTAAACGTGTGCACTGGATAGCTGCAAAGCATGTTTTGAGATATCTCTGAGGCACAAATGATTATGGGCTGAAGTATGTTCAATAGGATAGAGTGAAGCTCGAGGGGTTTACTGATGCAGATTGGGTAGGTAGTACAATTGATCGAAAGAGCACTTTAGGGTGCAGTTTTAGTTTGGGATCAAGAGCAGTCTCTTGGTACAACAAGAAACAGAAATTAGTTGTGCTAAAATCTATAGAGGCTGAGTATATGGCAACTAGTATGGTTACATGTGAGGCTATCTGGCTTCGAAAACTTCTAACTGGGCTCTTTGATCAGGAGATGGATCCTACAATCATTTACTATGATAATCAGAGTTGTATCAAACTCTCTGAGAATCTAGTGTTTCATGACAAGTCAAAGCACATTGAGATCAAGTACCACTTCATCAGAGATTGTGTGGAGAAGGGGATAGTGAAGCTCCATTACATTCCTACAGACAAATAAATAGCAGATATCCTGACCAAGGCCTTGATGAAGAGTACGTTTGAATTCTTTAGGGACAAGTTAGGTGTTGTGTAGAACACCTTCCTCGCTAAGAGGGAGTGTTGATTTTCTAGCTCGAAAGGTGGGATGTGGAGTTGTTTTAAAGCAACTCGAGTTGGATTTTCAGCGACAACAGATTGTTTATTCTTTAATATAATGTTTTTGAGTTTGTGAGGTTAGGATAAAACCAAGAGTGATTTTATGTGATTTAAAAGCTAAAGAATGCAAGGAAAATTTATTTTCTTGCACACTAAGTAAAGCAGCTGGGCTCTATATATGTAAGATTGTTGTAACAAACTTGTATTGTTATTTTGAAAGAAAAGTTTGTTGTTAGGCTGAATAGAAAAACCAACATTTGCAGGTTTTTCCCCACATTGGGTTTCCTAGGTATTGTTGGAAAATGTGCCTCAAACTTACTGACAATGAAACTCCCGAAAGAGCAAAATCGATGAGACCCTCATAATTTCTTACCAACCAACAGCTGTGTTCAAAAGATCAAAGTCGCTGACTTTGGAACTGTCTTGCCGATGGGAGGCATCAGCAAGACATGGCTATCGCTGTGAATTTCCTATCTCTTTCCATCCAGGCAGACCTCTTGCCAATGGGTTGATTCCTGGTGATCATCAAGTAGACTCTTGGCGACGAGTGGCATCGGGGAGAGGCATGAACCTTTGGAGTGATTCATTTCGACAAAGTATGTCTCACTGATGGTTTTACACACGATTGTCATCGGGGTGACATGAAGGCTCGATAAGAGTCTAAGCGACAGTGGATATCTCACCAACAAATTTGCATTCGGTATGATCTACTGATGGTTGTGGTTTCGCTGACGGGTATGCAACTTCGGTATGAACTCTTAGCGATGGCATTTTTCTCGCCAACAGTCTATGTTCAGTATGAGCTCTTTTTGATAGCACTGCACGAGTTGAATATCAATGTGAAGTCTTAGCGATAGAGGATATCTCACCGATGGATTTTTGTTCGCTGTGAACTCTCAGCAATAGCGAAACTCTTGCCGATAGTTCTACAATGGACATCGGTGAGATGTCTTGCCAATGGTGTTGGTCCTACTGATGGACATATCGGAGTGACAATAATTGTCGATGAAATCTCCTGGACTCTTGTCGATGGACAGTTGGTTTTCGTGTGATATCGGGGAGACTTGATATGTTATCGGTCTGACTTCTTAGGGTGTTGTTGATACCTTTGGTCTTGCTGATAGCTATGTGAATCATTGGCAGTTGGACTGTTGTGACCGTTCCTGTGTGGAAGATGAACATATTATGAGAAAAACGACTATGCTCTGCAATGGTAAAAAATTGTGAACAGTTCGATGGAGTAGATTTGTTCGATTTTGAACACGATTTGATTAGTGTGAATGAATTCAATTCGGAAAGCATTGTAATAGTGATGTTCTATAGAAGGTTGATCAAGGAAATGTTGTTGCTATTAATTTGACATTAGAAAGTGAAGTTTGATCTTTGTATGTAATTTTGTTTATTGTAATACAAAGAGACTTTTCTTGGTGTGGTGGGTTTTTCTCCTGTAAGGGTTTTCCCATGTAAATTTGGTGTCCAATTGTGTATGTGTTCATTTCTCTTTTCTGTTATTCTTTTCAAGTGTATCTTAATGAACTGTAATTGAAAAAATTAAAGTCATATTTGCATTCTTCCCTGAGGTTTTGACGTTAGGAGAGTTTGTTCCGCACCTAAGCTTTTCCTTACAGGTATATCTGTGTTATTGTCTTTTTGTGATTGGCTTCTTGTTCTTTTTGTTTCCGTTGTTATTAGTTGTTAATTAACCCAGTTGTGTTAATTGTTATAAATCAAAATATGTGATTATATTCTGTGAATTTATTGTGCAATTAATCTATAGCTGGGTTATAAGAAATTAACAAAATATTGGCAATTTTGCATTAGCGAGCTACTTTTCAACACTAGCAAATTTAGTCTCCATAACTACTACCTAATGGATCACAATGGGCTACAATTCCTAAATGTTTCAAAAAATATTGAACTAGAGAAAATAAAATACATACAGATATGGGTACTTTCTCAACAAAGATGGATTGCACCTATAATAGGATAGAGAGTATGCATACTACAACTCTTTACGTTGCATTAACAAAATAAAATGGGAAGAGAATTTTATAGGGTTCCTAACTATACACTTAATAGAAAGTGAACTCTCATTAACCCATAACATAAACCCTTTATTAATCTAGGTAATGTAGTAGGTAGGTGCACCTTGTGGATTGATTTATAAAGAAAACTTTATTACAGGCTTATAGGTTTGCTTTTAAAACAGTTTTGAAAACTTGTGAAAAAAAGACAACCTTCACAATCGTATGGGAGCATAAGGGTTTTGTCATTAGTGGAAGGGAATGAAGAAGGGAGAGAAGGTTACCTTGTATTGTCAGAGGGACCACATTCTTGAGTCTGAGAATGGAATGATATATTTCTAATAAAGCAATTATAAGCATGCTTTGAAGTATAATTTTAAAGCATATGTTAAGATGAGGAGAACTATATTTTTTTTGGGGCAAATTGTTTAATGGGTTTAAAATATATTTACACTTTATTTTATTAGACATTTGTAAAGACGGGTTATAAACACTTGTACCTAATTAATAGGATTGTTGAAATTCTAATTACTTTGAAAATTAAAGTAATTTTGAAAGCCTATGTTAAAATGAGGAGAGCTATATTTGTTTTGGGACAAGACCACTTATAAAGCAATCTTATGCATGCTTCAACTTAATTTTTAAAACTTATGCTAAAACGAGGAGAGCTATATTTGTTTTGGCTTACTATTTCTCTAATAAAACAATCATAAACATGCTTGCTATTGAGAACGACTTACTAATTTTCTAATAAAATCATCATAAGCATGCTTTAAAGTAATTCTTAAAACCTATGTTAAAATGCTGACAGCTATATTTGGGGCAAAACCACTTAATGGGTTTCAATTTGTTAGAATTGGCTATGGCTGCCACCCAAGATCTATGGACCAAATGAAAAGCACAAAAAGAGAGAGAATATATGACAAGAATAAACTGTATTCAATGTCATTAATATGATATGCAGTACAATGATTGATTACAAATGAGAGAGACCCCTTGGTTATATAGCCAAGGTGAGAACATAGGAGGGCATAAGATTATGACAAGTGTCAGAATCTTATGACATGAGACAACTAGGAAAACTTATCACTCCACAAAAGGTGGAGAGATAATCACATGATGTGTCCACAAAAGGTGGAAATGATGAGGTAATGACATGTCAAGTCCACCAAAAGTGGAGATTCTCCAACAACCTCCTATGTGGTCCCTAAGTAAACTTAACTAAAGTGTAATTATGACCTAGGACAAGGTACAAGATATTTAATTACACCAACACCCCCCCTTAAGTGCAACTTAGGGAGTAGTGCACAAATGCAAACAATGCAAGATGGGTCCCGGCTACTAGGCCATGTTAGGTACCCATGTACAAACAATGCAATCAAAGCAATCTCTCACAAACGAGGAAAGGGAGAAAACCTCATGGGACAAAACTCCCCCTCAAAAGAGAGATGAAATACAAAATAGAAATGCTCTCAGTGAAGAATGAGAAGGTAAAAACCCCATGTGAGGAAAAAGACCCCCCCATAAGAGAGAAGTAGAAGAGAAGCAAGGCAGCCCCCCCTCAATGTTGAGTCTCCTGCAAGAATGGTAGAAGCTCGACATTGAATGCTGAAGATGATCCAATCTCGCCGAACAACGTTCCTCCCCTTGGGAAGAAACAAAACCAAGGATGTATGCAGGATATCAAGATGAATGATGGATGATGATGTTGTCTCTGAAGCATGCCCAAGTGTCTCCATGTCGATGCAGAAAGCTGAACCACTCCAATCAGGTGTTCTAGGCCACACTGTTGAAGAGGAAAACCCAACATCTAGTAGAGATGAATGTAGAGCACTATCCAAAGACAAGGATATCCCCTCTGAAGACAAAGAAACCTCCTCCAAATGTTGTCCAAAAGAATCCACACTCACGCCAAGCTGAGAAGAATGATCATGTAGAGAATGAACAAGAGGGTCAAAGTGTTCCCTCACAACAACTGAAGAAGGTTCATCTTCATCAAAGAGAAGATGAATGCTATCAAGAGTGTCCTCCAAGTCAGAAAGATGTGACTCCACAAACAATTCTGAAATACCTGTCAAGAAGTCATCCAAAGTAGCCATATCTGGAAGACTATGTATGTCCTGCTGCACTGAATCACTAGGAGCCAAAACTATTGAATCACAAGTAGCATCAAGTACAACAGTAGATGAAGATGTGATCTCAATAGGAGGAGGAGAAGTAAGAGGAGAAGTCTCTTTGTCAACTGGACATTCAAGACATTTATTATACTCAAGCTCCTCTAAAGTATCATCATCATAGGGTATATTATCAACATCATCAAGGGGAATTAAACAATTTGCAGCAGGATCATCTGGGAATGGAGAGATATGATGGTCTCCAAAGATCTCCCAAATCTTGGTCCAAAGTGTGTGTGGGCACTCAATATCTGAGATCTCCATAGGAATATCAACACCAATATATGAACCAATTAATCCTACAATGTGATCATTATTATTACCCCAAATTGATTACTTCCAAGGTGTGTCTGGTTCAGGTATGATCCCATAAAGATATGGAAAAAGCTTAAGCCACTTGAGATGTGTCAGAATTCCTTTCTTCCAAGACTCATAATTATCCTTATTCAGCATTACCACAGAAGGATGAATAGAAAAACCCATGATACCTCCTCAAATGATCAACACAAATGAATCAACCACAAGAAGAATCCCCCCCAAATTCACTAAAAAGAACCCCCCCAAGCAATATCTGATTTGGCACTTTATATTTAGTGCGTTTACAGTTGCTAAATGCCAAAAACAACAAGCTAGACTTGATCTTAGTGCTTACAAATGCCAAAATAGGCCACAATATCAAGTACAATTTTTGGTACAAAATGAGATCAATCTGATCATACCACTGAAAAATACAGGAAAAATCATGCACTTTCAAAAAAAATTGCACAAAAAAATGTTACCGTAGGAGCAAGTTATGAGCTCCCGAAGTTCTTAAAATGAGGACGAAGCAGCAACACCTGTGAGAATCTGCAATTTCTGGAAAAACCAGGCACCAAAACCAAAAACCGATTGCACCAGTGCGTAGAGCACGAAATTCTAGCCCAAATAAAAAAAAATTGCTCGGAAAAAGGAGTCAAAATGAGCAAGATATTGAGCTTCAAAGTTAGACTGCAAAAACTAAAAGCTCATCCGTGAGGGGTGCAAAAATTTCTAAGGGCGCTGACGTCAACAATTCAAGAGATTAAATTTGACGGGCTGACGGCCGTCAAAAAAGAATATACTCCCTGTGGAATATTCGCTGGACTGCGGGCTTAAAATTGACGGTTAAATAAACGTCCCCAGAGAAACACCCGTCTGCCGGAATATTCTACCGTCGATGGAATCTCCCGAGAATATTCCGTCTCTCTGACTTTGACCGCGGATTTTGAATCAACTGCTGGGATTTATGATTTGACCGCCGGTGGTTATTTTAAACGCCGCCGGATTTCTGAAGAGCGCCGGCGGTAGATAATGTGGAGGGCCCGCGGGTGGCGGAGTGGAGGCCGCGGTGGCACCACGTGGCGCCCGCGGAGGGGTCCGTACCCTGTGGTACACAGGTCTGCGGTACCCTGTACCGCGGCCAAAAAATACAGAGAATTTTCTATATTTTTTTTTTAATATTTGATTTAAAAAGAACTTTACAATAAAAAATCGGTACAAATTAATTTTTCTAAAAAAAATTTCAGAAAAATTTCGGTGGATTTAAATAATTGTTTTTGAAATTTTTGTACCGACTGGTAATGATGGCATCCTCGGGGCCGTACGGCTCTTGGGTAAATTTTTTTTTGCCTCATCGGACAACTGCTCTGAATCGGACGATTTGACAGTCGATTTTAGGGTTTTTGGCCTTTCTGGACGCGATGGCAGGGTCGGATTTGACCCAAAATGCTCCAAAATTGCAGCTACCTTCTGGATCTGGGAACCACTCTTCAGCGTCAAACCCTCATAGATTTGGCCTCGTAGCTCCGATTTGGATGAAACAAAAGGCAAAATCGACTATCTCGAACCTTCCAGACGCAATGGTGAGCTCAGATTTGCACCAACAAGCTCGGATTTGAACCTGCAACAAAGAGCCACAAACGGAACCTCCTCAGATCTGGAATCTCTCTTCAGAATAAGACTCTCCAATGGCACCAAACACGCTCTGATACCATGTTAGAATTGGCTATGGCTACCACCCAAGATCTATGGACCAAATGAAAAGCACAAAAAGAGAGAGAATATATGACAAGAATAAACTATATTCAATGTCATTAATATGATATGCAGTACAATGATTGATTACAAATGAGAGAGACCCCTTGGTTATATAGCCAAGGTGAGAACATAGGAGGGCATAAGATTATGACAAGTGTCAGAATCTTATGACATGAGACAACTAGGAAAACTTATCACTCCACAAAAGGTGGAGAGATAATCACATGATATGTCCACAAAAGGTGGAAATGATGAGGTAATGACATGACAAGTCCACCAAAAGTGGAGATTCTCCAACAACCTCCTATGTGGTCCCTAAGTAAACTTAACTAAAGTGTAATTATGACCTAGGACAAGGTACAAGATATTTAATTACACCAACACAATTGTATTTACACTTCTTTTTTTAAAACATTTTGCATAGATGGGTTATAAACATGTACGTAATTAATAGGATTGTTGAAATTCTAATTACTTTGCAAATAAAAGTGCTCTTGTTATCATCCATTTTTTGGGGGATTTATGGCTGTTGTAACTTTGTAGTGTTGAAAAATGTACACCTTTACATTTTCACACTATGTTTGCATCCCCTTAATTAATTGGACTTAATTATGCCTTTAATTGACTCAATTATGCATACACAAGCCTAATTAATTTCGTTTTCCGAAAGAGAAACCCACATTTAATTAATGCATACATTAATAATTATACATCTTGGAAAAAGTGTGTCTTAGGTTTAGGGCCTAGGACCCAAGGGTGAATGGGTCCTCCTTAAGTCTTGGATCCCATTTTTTAATATATTTTTGGCGGCATTTTGATCTACTTTCAAATTGCAAAGGTCGGCTTGTGATGTTTAATTGTCAAGAAATTAAGGAGTCACCTATAAATACATGATTATTTTATCAATTCAAATCATCTATCATTAAGACAACTTTCACAAGATCAAATATTATTGTCAAGAGCATTGGAGAGAAAATTTATCAATCGTTTATTATAACAATCAAGATCCTATCATGATGTCAAGATTTACATGTATCATGCATGTTTTCGGAGCTAACATTGTGATGTAAGTTTCAAGTTTCAAGCAAGCATTCAAGCATCAGGGTCTATCAAAGAATCAAGCCACTTCATGCAAAATCCAATCCCTAGAGAAATGTGTTAGACTTTAGTCTTCTAAGGGAAGCCATTAAAGGGTTTGGTGAGGTGTAACAATCTTTGTTCATTCATCAAATTCTATTTGTTTTATCATTATTTCATTATCAAGGTTTAATTATCAAACTAGGGTTTGACCAAGGCAAACCCTTATCCACCAAAAAAAAAAAAATTCCCCTTCTTTGTGTTTGAAGATTTGCAGGTGAAGAAGGACTGAAAATTGATCAAAAGTGCAATTTTGCAAAGTTGTCAAAATTGTCATCAAAGTTGTCAAGATACAAAAATTCATATCTCAAATTCATTTTTAGCTTTCTGATAGTGAAACTGGGGGCAAATAGTATCTCAGATCCATCTCCAGATGACCTTGAAAGTTGAGCAGAAAACCCCTATAAGGACTCATTCGCTTAGTGGACCAAGTGTCCATTTTTTGCAAAAGTGTCCTACAGTTTGCAGGACAAGCTTTTCTGAGTTAGTAGATATCACCTTGCAACCCCAAAATCTACCTACAAATTGTCGTTTATGTTAGTATTATGCTTTAAAACTGCATTTCAAGTTTTATATTGCACAATTGAGCTCATTAAGCAATTTTAGTTTATCTCCCCAAAGTGTATTTTAATCATTTTTTGTCATAAGGGAAACAATAGATCTTCCAATAGGGTTGACTCACCTAAAGGTTGAAAGTCAATCCCACCTTTGGGGATCTCTTTTCCTGATGAAAATAGATAGTGTAGGTGTGTCATACATCCATTTAATCATTTCTTTTTGAATCACACACCTGTTTTTATGTTTCATTTTGGTGAACCTGCCATTGTACATCTAAAATTTTGAAATTGTTGTTCATTAAAACTCTAGATCTAGGATTTGCATTAGTTTATATTTCATCTAGGGTTGTCAAAATTGCATTAGTTTTCATTTCATCTATGGTTTTGAATTTGCATTTTGCATTGTTTAAAATCTGAAAAATCTAAAAAAAGTTGCATACATATTACATTGATTTTGAATGGTACTTGCATATTAGTGCACTTTCACTCATTTACATTATAAAATTTAGTCAAAATTGCATTCAAAAAGTTATCTTTGTTCACTTTTTTTCCTTTATTGCATTTGCATTTAGACACCAAAATTTAGAAAAAATTGTCATAGAAACCATAGTTTGCAACTTGAAATAAGGAACCTAAACAGTAACCTAAAAACACAAATTTTAATTTTTGAAACCTCTGTATAAGGACTCATTCTGCCACGTCTCAAATTTTTCTTACATTTAATAATGTCAAGTTATTTAAATATTTATGGAAAATGAAATTTATAAGTTTAGACTTGTGATAAGTTTAAAATTTCAATGTTATTTGAAATATATTTATATTCATATGATTGAATACAAAGGATGAATGTTATGGAATCTTTTCATTTCGAGCATTGGTTAATGGTTACTGATGAAACTCTACAAAATTGCAAGTGTGTGAATGCAGGAATAGGTTGAAGACCAAGAATATGGTTGAGTTAAGAGTATTTAGCCATGATGATCGACAAGCATGATGGAATCTGGAATGTGCACACACCACTGAAAAATCATAGCTTCTACATTTAACTAGCAATTGATAGATATAATCTTGCTTGTGTGAAATGTATAAATGATTTCATAGATAAGCTTATGGAAATAAATTTATTGGAGCATTTGCTCTACCTTGTCTATTCGAAATGTTGAAAAAGAAATCTTTATTTGAAATTTAGAAAAATGATGAAGGATATCATATGAAAAAGATGGTAATAACACCTTTAAATGAATGAAATCTAACCAACGGTTATCATGGAAAGAAAATTTATTCTCAAAAATCATGGAGTGGGAAACTAAGTATGAGGAGGACATGGGAGAGTAAAGACCACCTCCAATTTTTAAAAATGTAGGAATCCTTGGTCAGAGGGGTGATCTTGAAGAAAAAGAGTGGAAAATCTCAATAAAAAAGTAGAAAAGATTTTGGAGAAAAAGACCATGAAGGAAGCAACAAACCCAGGGAATAGGAGTTGTTACCATATTCAATAGAGAAAAAAACATCAAATGCACTCAACAAGAAGGAGATAATTCGAGCCTTTTATTTAGTATATTTGTTGTTTCCTTTTTTGCAAAAAGGATGGATTTGCTGGCTCTTACTTTGGCCCTATTCAATGGAGAGTGAATGTCCTGAAAACATTATTGCTTATGTCTGTACATTTGTTATTCTTTTATCTCTAGCAAACCGTGTGTTTGAACCTATTTTTCTATGTAAGTCAAACTCAAATGTTTCCATTGTTCGTTGTGTAAGGTGGGAAAAACCACCATTCATTTGCTTTGTTCCTTTGTTGCCATGCAAAGATTGATCTAGTCAAACTTATCCTTACCCATAGCTGGGTCTTTTTTTGCATGCTACCACTTTGTGGGTGGCCATAACCAATGTAATGTATTCTCTGTTAACGATTCTTACCTATCGTAAGAATCCATTTGTGTTTAGCAAACCCCCATTTGGGGCAACATCTTTGTAATAGCGTCAGGTCGTGTTGCATGTTCAGGTTTAAGAACCCACTGTAAACAAAGTATCGAATGTATCTATGACCACCATATATGGAGATCATTCCTCTTGAGATGATAACCGTTTGAACTATTAACTTTCGTTCTATTTCAATGCATGTTGATGAACGATTAATCCATTGTTCAGCTTAATACACCATTGAACGATACCATCATTTGAATACTTATACTTTATGATGAATGATTTCATCATTCTAAATATTCTAGACTATCAAACGATATCATCGTTATGATATCTAAAAACTTGTTGCCGAATGGTTCTACCATTTTGTCATAACAACAGTCAAACGATTGCCATTGTTCTAATATTTAGCATATTGTTGAACAATTCTTGTCATTCCAAGCTAGAAGTTAATACAAAGGGATTGATAATGTTCTGATTATAATAGTAATAAGATGCATGTTACATGTGACAAGTTGTCAATGTTGTGGCTTATGATAAAGGCCTTAGCAGGCCAAGGGATGTTCTTAATCCCATCAATATCTTTCAAGTTACTCAGTTCTCAAAACGATGTGTATGTACACACACACACATATATACAATTATACACATTCATTCGAATGAGTTGATATTCAACAGAGTTGAATGGTAAACTTTCATTGATCTTTTCCTAGGTTGAATGGCGTCTCAGAAATATGGACAGTACCATCATTCATAAAGAAAATGAAAATATTAATGGCACTTAATGTTGATCAATAGGCTTATCATTCCAATGATAGGTCGATATTTTGTGATAATGTTTTAGAAGATGATAAGAATAGAACGATATTCATCATATCGTTCTAAACATAAAATATTTAACTGAATGATGATTTGATCTAAACGACAACAATCACAATGTTTTTATTGATAATATTAGAATAAAAAACTGAACGATATGTGATTACCTATAACAACCTCTGATCAAGGATAGAATGAAACTCTTATCGGTGAGCCAAGAGGGATGAAACCAGTTTTTAACCAAACATAATATTATTTTGACTAATTGTTCAATGACTTGGTTTTAAATGAAACAAAACATTTGTAAAGATGAGAATTAAATAAGAATAACTTGTGTTTTCACCAGAGAAGTTAGATTGGAATGTTTAGATTTTGATTAAACATAGATTAATTGTGATGTCAATTACAATTTGTTTTATGTAAAATGATCTTGTGACATTCTGGTTGAAATTCAAATTCATACAAAATTCTAATGATTACTTGTCCTTTATATTTCATTTTGAATCTAATTGTGCATCTAATGAAAGTTGACATCTTTCTAAAAATGGAAATCTGTATGTAAAATGGATCTTTCGTTTTCAAAGAACATAGACACATACACATTTTTTTTAACAGAAGGCCATATATGTGTACATGCATAATTCTTCCATTTATGCATTACACATACATATGATATATCTTCTTTAAAATTGATTTATTTTCTTATTTGAAAATGTAGATTTCATTCCAAATATAAAGGAGTAAAGGAAATAATGGAAAATTGTATGTTGATACAATGATATTCTTATCTAAATTGATGAAATGGAACATGTATTTCATTTAGATGGCTGATTGCATTATTCTCAATTTTGGTTTAGTTCCTTTCATATATATATTTTTTTGAACAGGACTAGCCAAGATGAGACAACCATAGACTATGTTATAGATTGTTGATTCTTATTCATGAAAAGATTAGCTAGCAAAATTACTAGAAACCAAGTTGAATGTTTTGCTATTTGAGTAAATTGGATAAGATTTATTTTATCTTATATATGTGGGAAGTTACCTTTCGGGATAGGTGCCAAAAATGGGTTAACAGAGAGTATAGGTTTTTCTTTTCCAAAATCTATTATTTTTAGCTATATACAACATATGCTTGGCCAAGCATTTGTAGTCCATTATATTGAATGGTCTAATCTTTATGATGTAACTCTTTTCCATTTCCTAACATAGATCTTGTATGTTCTAAATGTAGATAGCATGTAGTTGTTAGGCACACACCATATTCCACCTTGCATAAAATTAAGGGGCCAAAAGACACCAAAAGCCAGAGCAAAAAGAGGGTCCCTACTTTCAGTGGGGCGTGTGTGCAAAACTGCACAACAAATGGCGACTCCGCTGGGAAAATGTTCCAGAGTATTTTGATGATGGAACAAGAATCATGAACCCAGAATCTCTGGTTTTGATCTCCCTGTCGGGAAAACAAATTAAAATGCAAGACTAAAGAATCATAACCAAAGGTAGACTAAACTTTCAATAAACTGAAAAATCTAAGTGTGTGCAAGTGAGTTCATTTCCCTCTTTGAGCTACTGCAGAAACCAAGCTCAGTCAAGTTAGGCTACGTAAAGATTCTAGTCTCCAAAGCAACCTGGATAGAGCCTCGCTGCCAGTCAGGCGTCCATAGCCCCGACGAGGTTATCACTGTGACTCTCCTGAACATAGCTCTACTGCCAGCCAGGCGTCCATAGCCCCGGTAGAGATATTCAGATACCCCTGATGAGTTGAAGTCATTCTTCTGACTCTCAATATTTTCTCTTCTTTCTTCTTTTTTGATATATTTTTTCCTTTTTTCTTTTCACTCTTTTCATTTCAACCTGTGAACAATGAAGTCCACACTCAAGGTTGAGAACCATGGTGGCACTGAAGCAGAAATACGATTTTTCACCCAACAAGACCTTGCAAGGACCCTACTGCAACCTTCAGATTCTTAAGATGTATGAAGGATATAAGATTTCAGAATACTTCAGGTTCAAGTCAGACCAATGACCCATTCCCTTTAAATCAGACATCTAGACTGCTTGACACCAATAAAAGATCTTTGACCATTAATTCAAGACACATGATTAAAGTCCATCAACGAAACACTTAGAACGATCCCAGATAATAAAGAATTATTGCACAGGAAAGACACTTCCCCAACCGGAAAATAGAAAACCCAAGCCATAGAAGCAAAACAACAACCAAACCAAAACTCAAAGCAAACTAAACTAGCCAAAACAAAAGCAAGGAAAAGCAATCTAAACTAAGCAATCTATTCTAAAGAAAACAAAGCAGACAAAAGCAAAAGAAAAGTAGACCAAGCTGCACTTATTCAAATCAGCACTATATACAGAGAGACTCAAAGTGGCTCATGATCAGATATGATGAACTGGGACTCATCCCCATAAGATTAATCAATGCATGGACAAGCAATAAGGTGAAGGCAACAGTCCTCAGAAATGCAAACCTATCTTTATATTCAGAAAAGTAAATCTCTGCCTTGTAGCATTCAAACTCCATGTCAAGATTAGGAATAACTAGTAACTGAGGTAACTCATTAGGACCATGATTAACCCATATGCAAGTTGTCTCTCCTAAATATCCATAATCAAATTGACAAGATTCAGAATTTCCAGCAAAGAAAGAAACAACCTGATTTTTCATTTCTGCAGACTGAATGTTGTGCTCATCATCCCGCACTTGTGAAGAGTTGATCATAGTGTCATCAGGGGGTCTCCATTGATGGTGCAATATTCCACTTGCATTTGAAACAGGCAAGATAGAATTAGAGGAATCATTACATGATAAAGAGTGAAATTCATATCGAAGACTTTCAGACTTAAAAACATGGAACTTTTCACCTGTTTGAGTATTTTCATGAGGGATCAACAGTGAAAACGCAGGGGCATTATCTTGTACAACAATTTCCTCAGCAGGACGCTCATCTGAAGGTATCACAGATTGATCTTCCAGCACATTCTTACCTGGAGAAGTTGGAGCATGTTCACCAATACTGACTGCAACATTTCTGTTTTCAACATCATTCATATTTTCCTACACATTAGCATGAACCACATCAGCTACCCCATCAATAATGCATAGAATCTGTGAGTTTTCATTGTGCAGTTCATCAATAAGCTGAGGAAAAACAGAATTAGATAAATGAGAAGACTCCCTGAATTCATCTTTTGTTGGCACTAGCTCGGATTCTTGATCCCAATCATCAGGAATGTTGACCACTTCACCGAGTGCTTCCTCATGTTCTTCAAGAAATTCATCAGCAACTGGTTGACATTCCTCAATCAGGGACTTGGCTGATGCATCTATTTGTGTATCATTTGCATGTAAGAGTAGCTGCACTTGTTCCTTCACCTCCTTTATGACTGTCTGGCACTGGAAACAGGTGAATTCTGAATGCTCTTCCTCATGTATCTTCCACCAAGCTGGTAACAACATCTCCTCTAGGTAGACTCCAAAACCTAGGCTTGACCAATCTCTTATAATTGTGCCAACAAACTCTTCGTATCTGGTCTGTATCACATCTTCGTCTTGGAAAGGAACCTCTTTCTTAGCCTCCACTATATTTTCAGGAACCTGACTAACCTCAACAAGAACATCCTCCTTGATCTCCGTAGGTGATTCTTCACTTGAATGTTCCTCTGTTAACTCTGATGCCTCGGATTCGTCTTCATGACATTCAGTTCTTTTCAAAGTTGCCTCAACATCAGTTGCAATGCCATCCCTGGATTCAGAACTAGTTAGCCCCTCTACAGTGCATTCTTTGCTTAACTCACCTTTCCACCACTCCAGGTATTCTCCAACTTTAAAGATAATGTCCCCGCACGAACGACAGATGAACTCTGAATGGGCTGCATCATGGACTCTACACCATTTAGACGAAAGGAGATCCTGCAAGCATTTACCACTAGCAAATCGACCTTCAACTATCTGTGTAAATGCCTCAACTGCAACATCAATAAACCCTAGATCTGAGGAGGCTAATGGTTCGGACAAGTTTTGCATGAAAATGTTCCTTTGCAAAACCCTCTCAACTTCACCCAAAAAGGCCAGACATTCGAACTCACTATGTGTACAGGTGTTGTGGATTCTACATCGATCTGATAATACATAATGATGTAAACCCGTACCATCCCATAGAACTAACCTCTTGTTGAGAGACTCACAAAGTAGAAGAGAATCAATCTGAAGACCATTTCCATCATGACGAATGTGATACTGCTTTTCCATCTTGACTTAGAACTTGAATTTTTAGATTTTGAGACCTGCCATATCTCAGATTTTCAACATAAAGGCTCATTCAATCTTCCAGCTATGTCACCTTGTTCGCCCTCCTTCTAGCGCCAAACTCTTGATGGTGTTTTCTGCATAGCAACAACTCAGACAGAAAATGATATTTTATATCTCTTGAAATATAATCTTCAACAATAAATTGTTGAAAATCACCCCAAGGTCTCTCGGATGTCAGGTCATGACAATGCATAAATAACTCAGATAATATGTGAAAATGCTAGTAATCACAAGGGGCCTTACCAATGAACAATGCTGGAAGTGAATTTTCATCAGATGCAACAATATGGTGATGCTCTCAATCCTAAAACTAACTCAGATTCAAAATAAACAGAAAAAAAGATAAGGGTTTAGAGAGATTCTATTCTATTCTAACTCCTAAGATCAATCACAATAATGATGAATCCTGCAAATAGACAGATCCCTAACAAAATTGATCTCTGCTTGATCAAGGACAAACCTGCAACTACACAAAAATGGTGCAATCTTCTAGGGAAATCCAAATATTTTTAGACTTTGAACATTCATTCACATACCCAACTGCTGGCACAATGTAAACAAGCATTCACAGTTGAACTTAGCACAGAAGTAAGGCCTAGACTAACTTTACACAGCAATCTACAATCATCAAATTGCCAAAAGTATGGACCGGAAATTGATCAACATCATTAACATTTCACCATCATTGTAAAAGAGCTAAAATCTAACACCTAACATCTAATATCTGAGAATCAAGAACAAGAAACCATAAAAACTGTTGAAAATAAATACAAAGTTTGCCAAATCAACAATCCAATTGCATTGCTTCTCCAACATTACATAACAATTTCAAGTCTCTCATCTCCTACAACTAATTCTGAAAACTACTTGCCAATTTTGGCCTAGTCAAACTCCTAAAAATCTCCCCCTTTTACAAATGAGGCACAAATGCCATTTATAGAGAACCCCCAAACATGTCAGCCTAATTAGATTTTACAATAATAAAGGGCCCCAAAACAGGTCGGCTAGGAGAATTTTAATATAGGACAAGATTTACATTGAATATTATCCATGTCGGCCCACAATCTCCAGCAAGATCAGATTCATGTGTTTTCCGGAAAGTCCTCCAGCTGTAGACAGTTTTGGCACGGATTCTTAGGCAGGTCCCACTTTGAAAATTTAAATTGAACATTTCCAGATTTCCCTCTTTGGCACGAATCCATATGCAAGTCCCCCTTTTAATATTTGTTTAGTCCTGAAAAACAGATATCATCATTAATAGCCCACATGTTCAAATTAAATTTGAATAAAATTTTGACCTTTTCTTAAAAACTTACATTTTTATAAGGAAACTTTCCATTTTCAGAATTTTTTCCATTTTGGAAATTTTTATTTTCAGGATCACTTTTTTAAAAATTTCCATTTTTGGAAAAATAATCATTTTCAGAAAAATTTCCATTTGGGGAAACCAGACCAAGGGGAAAATCCGGGAAAATTCAGGTCAGGTGCACTCTAGACCAGAATCCAGAAAAAACCAGCCGAATGAGGCAAAAGTTTCAACAATAGATCATCAAAACGAACCAAAAATGCGTGAAACATCATGTAATATATCAGATTAAGCATGGGATGTTGAACATTTATCATCAAATTCATCAATTTAATCTAGTATTTCAATTTGCACAAAGCCTGGCAAAAAAATCAGAAAAATCCGGGTGAACCGGATTTCCGCGGATGGCATAAAATTCTGGACTTTGGCACATACTCAGAAAACTGAAGAAATCTGGGAAAATCCAGGTCGGGTGGAAAATCCCAGACGTAGGTAAAAAGCCAGAAAACTGAAGAAATTTGGGAAAATCCAGGTTGGGCGGAAAATCCCGGAGGCAGGTAAAAACCGGGACTTCGCTCGGATCCGGCATTTCATGGAAATCGGGAAAATTCGGATGGATTGGAAAATCCCGGATTGGGGTAAAAACCCAGATTTTGCACAAAACTTAGTTTTTTCAAAGTGCAACCTGGGAAAATCACTTAGGCAAGCAGGATGAACATCAAAGGACCTCCAAAGGCAATGAAATCAATAAAATTAAGGGGCCAAAAGACACCAAAAGCCAGAGCAAAAAGAGGGTCCCTACTTTCAGTGGGGCGTGTGTGCAAAACTGCACAACAAATGGTGACTCCGCTGGGAAAATGCTCCAGAGCATTTTGATGATGGAACAAGAATCATGAACACAGAATCTCTGGTTTTGATCTCCCTGTCGGACAAACAAATCAAAATGCAAGACTAAAGAATCATAACCAAAGGTAGACTAAACTTTCAATAAACTAAAAAATCTAAGTGTGTGCAAGTGAGTTCATTTCCCTCTTTGAGCTACTGCATAAACCAAGCTCAGTCAACTTAGGCTACGTAAAGATTCTAGTCTCCAAAAGCAACCTGGATAGAGCCTCGCTGCCAGTTAGGCGTCCATAGCCCCGACGAGGTTATCGCTATGACTCTCCTGAACATAGCTCTACTGCCAGCCAGGCGTCCATAGCCCCGGTAGAGATATTCAGATACCCCTGATGAGTTGAAGTCATTCTTCTGACTCTCAATATTTTCTATTTTTTCTCTTTTTCTTTTTTCTTTTTTTTTTGACATATTTTTTCCTTTTTTCTTTTCACTCTTTTCATTTCAACCTGTGAACAGTGAAGTCCACACTCAGGGCTGAGAACCACAGTGGCACTGAAGCAGAAATACGATTTTTCACCCAACAAGACCTTGCAAGGACCCTACTGCAACCTTCAGATTCTTAAGATGTATGAAGGATATAAGATTTTAGAATACTTCAGGTTCAAGTCAGACCAATGACCCATTCTCTTTAAATCAGACATCTAGACTGCTTGACACCAATAAAAGATCTTTGACCATTAATTCAAGACACATGATTAAAGTCCATCAACGAAACACTTAGAACAATACTAGATAATAAAAAATTATTGCACAGGAAAGACACTTCTCCAACCGGAAAATAGAAAACCCAAGCCAGAGAAGCAAAAAAACAACCAAACTGAAACCCAAAGCAAACTAAATTAGCCAAAACAGAAGCAAGGAAAAGCAATCTAAACTAAGCAATCTATTCTAAAGAAAACAAAGCAGACAAAAGTAAAAGAAAAGCAAACCAAGCTGCACTTATTCAAATCAACACTATATACAGAGAGACTCAAAGTGGCTCATGATCAGTAGGATGAACTGGGACTCATCCCCATAAGATTAATCAATGCATGGACAAGAAATAAGGTGAAGGCAACAGTCCTCAGAAATGAAAACCTATCTTTATATTCAGAAAAGTAAATCTCTGCCTTGTAGCATTCAAACTCCATGTCAAAATTAGGAATAACTAGTAACTGAGGCAACTCATTAGGACCATGATTAACCCATATGCAAGTTGTCTCTCCTAAATCTCCGTAATCAAATTGACAAGATTCAGAATTTCCAGCAAAGAAAGAAACAACCTGATTTTTTATTTCTGCAGACTGAATGTTGTGTTCATCATCCCGCACTTGTGAAGAGTTGATCATAGTGTCATCAGGGGGTCTCCATTGATGGTGCAATATTCCACTTGCATTTGAAACAGGCAAGATAGAATTAGAGGAATCATTACATGATGCAGAGTGAAATTTATATCGAAGACTTTCAGACCTAAAAACATGGAACTTTTCACCTGTTTGAGTATTTCCATGAGGGATCAACAGTGAAAACGCAGGGGCATTATCTTGTACAACAATTTCCTCAGCAGGATGCTCATCCGAAGGTATCACAGATTGATCTTCCAGCACATTCTTACCTGGAGAAGTTGGAGCATGTTCACCAATACTGACTGCAACATTTCTGTTTTCAACATCATTCATATTTTCCTGCACATTAGCATGAACCACATCAGCTACCCCATCAATAATGCATAGAATCTGTGAGTTTTCATTGTGCAGTTCATCAATAAGCTGAGGAAAAATGGAATTAGATAAATGGGAAGACTCCCTGAATTCGTCTTTTGTTGGCACTAGCTCGGATTCTTGATCCCAATCATCAGGAACGTTGACCACTTCACCGAGTGCTTCCTCATGTTCTTCAAGAAATTCATCAGCAACTGGTTGACATTCCTCAATCAGGGACTTGGCTGATGCATCTATCTGTGTATCATTTGCATGTAAGAGTAGCTGTACTTGTTCCTTCACCTCCTTTATGACTGTCTAGCAATGGAAACAGGTGAATTTTTAATGCTCTTCCCCATGTATCCTGCACCAAGCTGGGAAAAACAGCTCCTCTAGGTAGACTCCAAAACCCAGGCTTAACCAATCTCTTATAATTCTGGCAACAAACTCTTCGTATCTGGTCTGTATCACATCTTCGTCTTGGAAAGGAACCTCTTTCTCAGCCTCCACTATATTTTCAGGAACCTGACTAACCTCAACAAGAACATCCTCCTTGATCTTCGTAGGTGATTCTTCACTTGAATGTTCCTCTGTTAACTCTAATGCCTCGGATTCATCTTCATGACATTCAGTTCTTTTCAAAGTCGCCTCAACATCAGTTGCAATGCCATCCCTGGATTCAGAACTAGTTAGCCCCTCTATAGTGCATTTTTTGCTTAACTCACCTTTCCACTCCAAGTATTCTCCAACTTTAAAGATAATGTCCCCGCACAAATGACAAATGAACTCTGAATGGGCTGCATCATGGACTCTACACTATTTAGACGAAAGAAAATCCTGCAAGCATTTACCACTGGCAAATTGACCTTCAACTATCTGTGTAAATGCTTCAACTGCAACATCAATAAACCCTAGATCTGAGGAGGCTAATGGTTCGGACAAGTTTTGCATGAAAAGGTTCCTTTGCAAAACCCTCTCAACTTCACCCAGAAAGGCCAGACATTCGAACTCACTGTGTGTACAGGTGTTGTGGATTCTACACCAATCTGATAATGCATAATGATGTAAACCCTTACCATCCCATAGAACTAACCTCTTGTTGAGAGACTCACAAAGTAGAAGAGAATCAATCTGAAGACCATTTCCATCATGACAAATGTGATACTGCTTTTCCATCTTGACTTAGAACTTGAATTTTTAGATTTTGAGACCTGCCATATCTCAGATTTTCAACATAAAGGCTCATTCAATCTTCCAGCTATGTCACCTTGTTCGCCCTCCTTCTAGCGCCAATCTGTTGATGGTGTTTTTTGCACAGCAACAACTCAGACAGAAAATGATAATCTATCTCTCTTGAAAGATAATCTTCAACAATAAATTGTTGAAAATCACCCCAAGGTCTCTCGGATGTCAGGTCATGACAATGCATAAACAACTCAGATAATATGTGAAAATGCTAGTAATCACAAGGGGCCTTACCAATGAACAATGCTGGAAGTGAATTTTCATTAGATGCAACAATATGGTGATGCTCTCAATCCTAAAACTAACTCAGATTCAAAATAAACAACAAAAGAGATAAGGGTTTAGAGAGATTCTATTCTATTCTAACTCCTAAGATCAATCACAATAATGATGAAAGCTGCAAATGGACAGATCCCTAACAAAACCGATCTCTGCTTGATCAAAGACAAACCTGCAACTACACAGAAATGGCGCAATCTTCTGAGGAAATCCAAATATTTTCAGACTTTGAACATTCATTCACATACCCAACTGCTGGCACAATGTAAACAAGCATTCATAGTTGAACTTAACACAGAAGTAAGGCCCAGACTAACTTTACATAGCAATCTACAATCATCAAATTGCCAAAAGTATGGACCGAAAATCGATCAACATCATTAACATTTCAACATCATTGTAAAAGAGCTAAAATCTAACACCTAACATCTAATATCTGAGAATCAAGAACAAGAAACCATAAAAACTGTTGAAAATAAATACAAAGTTTGCCAAATCAACAATCCAACTGCATTACTTCTCCAGCATTACATAACAATTTCAAGTCTCTCATCTCCTACAACTAATTATGAAAACTACTTGCCAATTCTGGCCTAGTCAAACTCCTAAAAATCTCCCCCTTTTACAAATAAGGCACAAATTTCATTTATAGAGAACCCACAAACACGTCGGCCTAATTAGATTTTACAATAATAACGGGCCCCAAAACAGGTTGGCTAGGAGAATTTCAAATTATGACAAGATTTACATTAAATGCATGAATATTATCCATGTCGGCCTAAGATTTCCAGCAAAATCATATTCACATATTTTCTAAAAAGTCCTCCAGCTGTAGACAGTTTTGGCACGGATTCTTAGGTAGGTCCCACTTTGAAAATTTAAATTGAACATTTCTAGATTTCCCTCTTTGGAACAAAATCCATATGCAAATCCCCCTTTTAATATTTGTTTAGTCCTAAAAAACAGATATCATCATTAATAGCCCACATGCTCAAATTAAATTTGAATAAAATTTTGACATTTTCTAAAAAACTTACATTTTTATAAGGAAACTTTCCATTTTCAGAATTTTTCCATTTTTGGAAATTTTTATTTTCAGGATCACTTTTTAAAAATTTTCATTTTTGGAAAAATAATCATTTTCGGAAAATTTTCCATTTCGGGAAACCAGACCAAGGGGAAAATCCGAGAAAATCCAGGTCAGGCAGACTCCAGACCAGAATCCGGAAAAAATAAGCCAGACAAGATTCTACCAAATGAGGCAAAAGTTTCAACAATAGATCATCAAAACGAACCAAGAATGCGCGAAACATCGTGTAATATATCAAATTAAGCATGGGATGTTGAGTATTTATCATCAAATTCATCAATTTAACCCAGTATTTCAATTTGCACAAAGCCTGGCAAAAAAATCAAAAAAATCCGGGTGGACCGGATTTCCGCGGATGGCATAAAATCTTGGACTTTGGCACATACCCGGAAAACTGAAGAAATACGGGAAAATCCGGGTTGGGTGGAAAATCCCGGAAGCAGGTAAAAACCCAGAAATCTGAAGAAATCCGGGAAAATCCGGGTCGGGCGGAAAATCCCGGACTTCGCTCGGATCCGACATTTCACGAAAATCGGAAAAATCCAGACGGACCGAAAATCTCGGATTGGGGTAAAAACCCAGATTTTGCACAAAACTTAGTTTTTTCAAAGTGCAACCTAGGGAAATCACTTAGACAAGCAGGATGAACATCAAAGGACCTCCAAAGGCAATGAAATCAATAAAATTAAGGGGCCAAAAGATACCAAAATCTAGAGCAAAAAGAGGGTCCCTACTTTCAGTGGGGCGTGTGTGCAAAACTGCACAACAAATGGAGACTCCGCTGGGAAAATGCTCCAGAGCATTTTGATGATGGAACAAGAATCATGAACCCAGAATCTCTAGTTTTGATCTCCCTGTCGGGCAAACAAATCAAAATGCAAGACTAAAGAATCATAACCAAATATAGACTAAACCTTCAATAAACTAAAAAATTCAAGTGTGTGCAAGTGAGTTCATTTCCCTCTTTGAGCTACTGCAGAAACCAAGCTCAGTCAAGTTAGGCTACGTAAAGATTCTAGTCTCCAAAAACAACTTGGATAGAGCCTCGCTGCCAGTCAGGCGTCCATAGCCCCGACGAGGTTATCGCTGTGACTCTCCTGAACATAGCTCTACTGTCAGCCAGGCGTCCATAGCCCCGGTGGAGATATTCAGATACCCCTGATGAGTTGAAGTCATTCTTCTGACTCTCAATATTTTCTCTTCTTTCTTTTTTTCTTTTTTTCATTTTTTTTTGATATATTTTTTCCTTTTTTTCTTTTCACTCTTTTCATTTCAACCTGTGAACAGTGAAGTCCACACTCAAGGCTGAGAACCACAGTGGCACTAAAGCAGAAATATGATTTTTCACCCAACAAGACCCTGCAAGGACCCTACTGCAACCTTCGAATTCTTAAGATGTATGAAGGATATAAGATTTCAGAATACTTCAGGTTCATGTCAGACCAATGACCCATTCTCTTTAAATCAGACATCTAGACTGCTTGATACCAATAAAAGATCTTTGACCATTAATTCAGGACACATGATTAAAGTCCATCAATGAAACACTTAGAACAATCTCAAATAATAAAGAATTATTGCACAGGAAAGACACTTCCCCAACCAGAAAATAGAAAACCCAATCCAGAGAAGCAAAATAACAACCAAACCAAAACCTAAAGCAAACTAAACTAGCCAAAACAGAGGCAAGGAATAGCAATCTAAACTAAGCAATCTATTCTAAAGAAAACAAAGCAGACAAAAGCAAAAGAAAAGCAGACCAAGCTGCACTTATTCAAATCAGCACTATATACAGAGAGACTCAAAGTGGCTCATGATCAGATAGGATGAACTGGGACTCATCCCCATAAGATTAATCAATGTATGAACAAGCAATAAGGTGAGGGCAACAGTCTTCAGAAATGCAAACCTATCTTTATATTCAGAAAAGTAAATCTCTGCCTAGTAGCATTCAAACTCCATGTCAAAATTAGGAATAACTAGTAACTGAGGTAACTCATTAAGACCATGATTAACCCATATGCAAGTTGTCTCTCCTAAATCTCCATAATCAAATTGACAAGATTCAGAATTTCAAGCAAAGAAAGAAACAACCTGATTTTTCATTTCTGCAGACTGAATGTTGTGTTCATCATCCCGCACTTGTGAAGAGTTGATCATAGTGTCATCAGGGGGTCTCCATTGATGGTGCAATATTCCACTTGCATTTGAAACAGGAAAGATAGAATTAGAGGAATCATTACATGATGCAGAGTGAAATTCATATCGAATACTTTTAGACCTAAAAACATGGAACTTTTCACCTGTTTGAATATTTCCATGAGGGATCAACAGTGAAAACGCAGGGGCATTATCTTGTACAACAATTTCCTCAGCAGGACGCTCATCCGAAGGTATCACAAATTGATCTTCCAGCACATTCTTACCTGGAGAAGTTGGAGCATGTTCACCAATACTGACTGCAACATTTATGTTTTCAACATCATTCATATTTTCCTGCACATTAGCATGAACCACATCAGCTACCCCATCAATAATGCATAGAATCTGTGAGTTTTCATTGTGCAGTTCATCAATAAGCTGAGGAAAAACAGAATTAGATAAATGAGAAGACTCCCTGAATTCATCTTTTGTTGGCACTAGCTTGGATTCTTGATCCCAATCATCAGGAACGTTGACCACTTCACCGAGTGCTTCCTCATGTTCTTCAAAAAATTCATCAGCAACTGGTTGACATTCCTCAATCAGGGACTTGGCTGATGCATCTATCTGTGTATCATTTGCATGTAAGAGTAGTTGTACTTGTTCTTTCACCTCCTTTATGACTGTCTGGCATTGGAAATAAGTGAATTTTGACTGCTCTTCCTCATGTATCTTGCACCAAGCTGGTAACAACAGCTCCTCTAGGTAGACTCCAAAACCCAGGCTTGACCAATCTCTTATAATTCTGGCAACAAACTCTTCGTATCTGGTCTATATCACATCTTCATCTTGGAAAGGAACCTCTTTCTCAGCCTCCACTATATTTTCAGGAACCTGACTAACCTCAATAAGAACATCCTCCTTGATCTCCATAGGTGATTCTTCACTTGAGTGTTCCTCTGTTAACTCTGATGCCTCGGATTCGTCTTCATGACATTCAGTTCTTTTCAAAGTTGCCTCAATATTAGTTGCAATGCCATCCCTGGATTCAGAACTAGTTAGCCCCTCTACAGTGCATTCTTTGCTTAACTCACCTTTCCACTCCAGGTATTCTCCAACTTTAAAGATAATGTCCCCGCACGAACGACATATGAACTCTGAATGGGCTGCATCATGGACTCTGCACCATTTAGACGAAAGGAAATCCTGCAAGTATTTACCACTAGTAAATTGACCTTCAACTATCTGTGTAAATGCCTCAACTGCAACATCAATAAACCCTAGATTTGAGGAGGCTAATGGTTCAGACAAGTTTTGCATGAAAATGTTCCTTTGCAAAACCCTCTCAACTTCACCCAGAAAGGCCAGACATTCGAACTCACTGTGTGTACAGGTGTTGTGGATTCTACACCGATCTGATAATGCATAATGATGTAAACCCTTACCATCCCATAGAACTAACCTCTTGTTGAGAGACTCACAAAGTAGAAGAGAATCAATTTGAAGACCATTTCCATTATGACGAATGTGATACTGCTTTTCCATCTTGACTTAGAACTTGATTTTTTAGATTTTGAGACCTACCATATCTCAGATTTTCAACATAAAGGCTCATTCAATCTTCCAGCTATGTCACCTTGTTCGCCCTCCTTCTAGCGCCAATCTATTGATGGTGTTTTCTGTACAGCAACAACTCAGACAAAAAATGATATTCTATCTCTCTTGAAAGATAATCTTCAACAATAAATTGTTGAAAATCACCCCAAGGTCTCTCGGATGTCAGGTCATGACAATGCATAAACAACTCAAATAATATGTTAAAATGCTGGTAATCACAAGGGGCCTTACCAAGGAACAATGCTGGAAGTGAATTTTCATCAGATGCAACAATATGGTGATGCTCTCAATCCTAAAACTAACCTAGATTCAAAATAAATAGCAAAAGAGATAAGGGTTTAGAGAGATTCTATTCTATTCTAACTCCTAAGATCAATCACAATAATGATGAAAGCTGCAAATGGACAGATCCCTAACAAAACCGATCTCTGCTTGATCAAGGACAAACCTGCAACTACACAGAAATGGTGCAATCTTCTAGGGAAATCCAAAGATTTTCAGACTTTGAACATTCATTCACATACCCAACTGCTGACACAATGTAAACAAGCATTCACAGTTGAACTTAGCACAGAAGTAAGGCCCAGACTAACTTTACACAGCAATCTACAATCATCAAATTGCCAAAAGTATGGACTGAAAATTGATCAACATCATTAACATTTTACCATCATTGTAAAAGAGCTAAAATCTAACACCTAACATCTAATATCTGAGAATCAAGAACAAGAAACCATAAAAACTGTTGAAAATAAATACAAAGTTTGCCAAATCAACAATCGTATTGCATTACTTCTCCAGCATTACATAACAATTTCAAGTCTCTCATCTCCTACAACTAATTCTAAAAACTACTTGCCAATTCTGGCCTAGTCAAACTCCTAAAAATCTTCCCCTTTTACAAATGAGGCACAAATGACATTTATAGAGAACCCCCAAACATGTCGGCCTAATTAGATTTTACAATAATAACGGGCCCCAAAATAGGTCGGCCAGGAGAATTTCAAAATAGGACAAGATTTACATTAAATGCATGAATATTATCCATGTCGACCCACGATTTCCAGCAAGATCAGATTCACGTGTTTTTCAGAAAGTCCTCCAGCTGTAGACAGTTTTGGCACAGATTCTTAGGCAGGTCCCACTTTGAAAATTTAAATTGAACATTTCTAGATTTCCCTCTTTGGCACGAATCCATATGCAAGTCCCCCTTTTAATATTTGTTTAGTCCTGAAAAATAGATATCATCATTAATAGCCCACATGTTCAAATTAAATTTGAATAAAATTTTGACCTTTTCTAAAAACTTATATTTTATTAAAAAAAATTCCATTTTAGAATTTTTTCTATTTTTGGAAATTTTTATTTTCAGGATCACTTTTTAAAAAATTTCATTTTTGGAAAAATAATCATTTTCGAAAAAATTTCCATTTCAGGAAACCAGACCAAGGGGAAAATCTGGAAAAATCCAGGTCAGGCGGACTCCAGACCAGAATCCGGAAAAAACCAGCTAGACAGGATTCTACCGAATGAGTAAAAGTTTCAACAATAGATCATCAAAACGATCCAAGAATGCGTGAAACATCGTGTAATATATCAAATTAAGCATGGGATGTTGAGCATTTCATCAAATTCATCAATTTAATCCAGTATTTCAATTTGCACAAAGTCTGGCAAAAAAATCAAAAAAATCTGGGTGGACCGGATTTCCGCGGATGGCATAAAATTCTGGACTTTGGCACATATCCGGCATTTCATGGAAATCGGGAAAATCTAGACGGATCGGAAAATCCCGGATTAGGGTAAAAACCCAGATTTTGCACAAATTTTAGTTTTTTCAAAGTGCAACCTGGGGAAATCACTTAGGCAAGCAGGATGAACATCAAAGGACTTCCAAAGGTAATGAAATCAATAAAATTAAGTGGCCAAAAGACACCAAAAGCCAGAGCAAAAAGAGGGTCCATACTTTCAGTGGGGCGTGTGTGCAAAATTGCACAACAAATGGCGACTCCACTGGGAAAATGCTCTAGAGCATTTTGCTGATGGAACAAGAATCATGAACCCATAATCTCTGGTTTTGATCTCCCTGTCGGGCAAACAAATCAAAATGCAAGACTAAAGAATCATAACCAAAGGTAGACTAAACCTTCAATAAACTGAAAAATCCAAGTGTGTGCAAGTGAGTTCATTTCCCTCTTTGAGCTACTGCAGAAACCAAGCTCAGTCAAGTTAGGCTACGTAAAGATTCTAGTCTCCAAAAACAACCTGGATAGAGCCTCGCTACCAGTCAGGCGTCTATAGCCGCGACGAGGTTATCACTGTGACTCTCCTGAACATAGCTCTACTGACAGCCAGGCGTCCATAGCCCTGGTAGAGATATTCAGATACCCCTGATGAGTTGAAGTCGTTCTTCTGACTCTCAATATTTTCTATTCTTTCTCTTTTTCTTTTTTTCTTTTTTTTTAATATATTTTTTCCTTTTTTCTTTTCACTCTTTTCATTTCAACCTGTGAACAATGAAGTCCACACTCAAGGCTGAGAACCACAGTGGCACTGAGGCAAAAATACGATTTTTCACCCAACAAGACCTTGCAAGGACCCTACTGCAACCTTCGGATTCTTAAGATGTATGAAGGATATAAGATTTCAGAATACTTCAGGTTCAAGTCAGACCAATGACCCATTCTCTTTAAATCAGACATCTAGACTGCTTGAGACCAATAAAAGATTTTTGACCATTAATTCAGGACACGTGATTAAAGTCCATCAACGAAACACTTAGAACAATCTCAAATAATAAAGAATTATTGCACAGGAAAGACACTTCTCCGACCAGAAAATAGAAAACCCAAACCAGAGAAGCAAAACAACAACCAAACTGAAACCCAAAGCAAACTAAACTAGCCAAAACAGAAGCAAGGAAAAACAATCTAAACTAAGCAATCTATTCTAAAGAAAACAAAGCAGACAAAAGCAAAAGAAAAGCAGACCAAGCTGCACTTATTCAAATCAGCACTATATACAGAGAGACTCAAAGTGGCTCATGATCAGATAGGATGAATTGGGACTCATCCCCATAAGATTAATCAATGCATGGACAAGCAATAAGGTGAAGGCAACAGTCCTCAGAAATACAAACCTATCTTTATATTCAGAAAAGTAAATCTCTGCCTTGTAGCATTCAAACTCCATGTCAAGATTAGGAATAACTAGTAACTGAGGTAACTCATTAGGACCATGATTAACCCATATGCAAGTTGTCTCTCCTAAATCTCCATAATCAAATTGACAAGATTCAGAATTTCCAACAAAGAAAGAAACAACCTGATTTTTCATTTCTGCAGACTGAATGTTGTGTTCATCATCCCGCACTTATGAAGAGTTGATCACAGTGTCATCAGAGGGTATCCATTGATGGTGCAATATTCCACTTGCATTTGAAACAGGCAATATAGAATTATAGGAATCATTACATGACGCAGAGTAAAATTCATATCGAAGACTTTTAGACCTAAAAACATGGAACTTTTCACCTGTTTGAGTATTTCCATGAGGGATCAACAGTGAAAACGCAGGGGCATTATCTTGTACAACAATTTCCTCAGCAGGACGCTCATCCGAAGGTATCACAGATTGATCTTCCAGTACATTCTTACCTGGAGAAGTTGGAACATGTTCACCAATACTGACTGCAACATTTCTGTTTTCAACATCATTCATATTTTTCTGCACATTAGCATGAACCACATCAGCTACCCCATCAATAATGCATAGAATCTGTGAGTTTTCATTGTGCAGTTCATCAATAAGCTGAAGAAAAATAGAATTAGATAAATGAGAAGACTCCCTGAATTCATATTTTGTTGGCACTAGCTCAGATTCTTGATCCCAATCATCAGGAACGTTGACCACTTCACCGAGTGCTTCCTCATGTTCTTCAAGAAATTCATCAGCATCTGGTTGACATTCCTCAATCAAGGACTTGGCTGATGCATCTATCTGTGTATCATTTGCATGTAAGAGTAGCTGCACTTGTTCCTTCACCTCCTTTATGACTGTCTGGCACTGGAAATAGGTGAATTCTGAATGCTCTTCCTCATGTATCCTGCACCAAGCTGGTAACAACAGCTCCTCTAGGTAGACTCCAAAACCCAGGCTTGACCAATCTCTTATAATTCTGGCAACAAACTCTTCGTATCTGGTCTATATCACATCTTCGTCTTGGAAATGAACCTCTTTCTCAGCCTCCACTATATTTTTAGGAACCTGACTAACCTCAACAAGAACATCCTCCTTGATCTCCGTAGGTGATTCTTCACTTGAATGTTCCTAAAACTAACCCAGATTCAAAATAAACAGCAAAAGAGATAAGGGTTTAGAGAGACTCTATTCTATTCTAACTCCTAAGATCAATCACAATAATGATGAAAGTTGCAAATGGACAGAACCCTAACAAAACCGATCTCTGCTTGATCAAGGACAAACCTGCAACTACACATAAATGGTGCAATCTTCTAGAAAAATCCAAAGATTTTCAGACTTTGAACATTCATTCACATACCCAACTGCTGGCACAATGTAAACAAGCATTCACAGTTGAACTTAGCACAGAAGTAAGGCCCAAACTAACTTTACACAGCAATCTACAATCAGCAAATTGCCAAAAGTATGGACCGAAAATCGATCAACATCATTAACATTTCACCATCATTGTAAAAGAGCTAAAATCTAACACCTAATATCTAATATCTGAGAATCAAGAATAAGAAACCATAAAAACTGTTGAAAATAAATACAAAGTTTGTCAAATCAACAATCCAATTGCATTACTTCTCCAGCATTACATAACAATTTTCAAGTCTCTCATCTCTTACAACTAATTCTGAAAACTACTTGCCAATTCTGGCCTAGTCAAACTCCTAAAAATCTCCCCCTTTTACAAATGAGGCACAAATGCCATTTATAGAGAACCCCCAAACATGTCGGCCTAATTAGATTTTACAATAATAACGGGCCCCAAAACAGGTCGGCCAGGAGAATTTCAAAATAGGACAAGATTTACATTAAATGCATGAATATTATCCATGTTGGCCCACGATCTCCAGCAAGATCAAATTCACGTGTTTTCCAGAAAGTCCTCCAGCTGTGGACAGTTTTGGCACGGATTCTTAGGCAGGTCCCACTTTGAAAATTTAAATTGAACATTTCCAGATTTCCCTCTTTGGCACGAATCCATATGCAAGTCCCCCTTTTAATATTTGTTTAGTCCTAAAAAATAACTATCATCATTAATAGCCCACATGTTCAAATTAAATTTGAATAAAATTTTGACCTTTTCTTAAAAACTTACATTTTTATAAGGAAACTTTCCATTTTCAGAATTTTTTCTATTTTTGGAAATTTTTATTTTCAATTTTTTTTATCTCAAAAATTTTCATTTTAAGATGACTTTTAAAAATTTCCATTTTTGGAAAAATAATCATTTTCGGAAAAATTTCCATTTCGGGAAACCAGACCAAGGGGAAAATCCTAAAAAATCCAGGTCAAGCGGACTCCAGACCAGAATCCGAAAAAAACCAGCCAGACAGGATTCTACCGAATGAGGCAAAAGTTTCAACAATAGATCATCAAAACAAACCAAGAATGCGCGAAACATCGTGTAATATATCAAATTAAGCATGGGATGTTGAGCATTTATCATCAAATTCCTCAATTTAATCCAATATTTCAATTTGCACAAAGCCTGGCAAAAAAATCAAAAAAATCTGGGTGGACCGGATTTCTACGGATGGCATAAAATTCTGGACTTTGGCACATACCCGAAAAACTGAAGAAATCCGGGAAAATCTGGGTCGGGCAGAAAATCCCAGACGCAGGTAAAAACCCAGAAAACTGAAGAAAAATCTGGGAAAATTCGGGTCGGGCGGAAAATCCCGGACGCAGGTAAAAACCGAGACTTCGCTCGGATCCAGCATTTCATGGAAATCGGAAAAATCCGGATGGACCGGAAAATCCCGGATTGGGGTAAAAACCCAGATTTTGCACAAAACTTAGTTTTTTCAAAGTGCAACCTAGGGAAATCACTTAGGCAAGCAGGATGAACATCAAAGGACCTCCAAAGGCAATGAAATCAATAAAATTAAGGGGCCAAAAGACACCAAAAGCCAGAGCAAAAAGAGGGTCCCTACTTTCAGTGGGGCGTGTGTGCAAAACTGCACAATAGTATGGGATGTTCAAAGTCTGAGAAAAATAAGGGAAAGATCATTAGGACTACTGAAAAGAAAGTTGTTTTCGAAGAGAACCCAACACTTGAAGTCCACCTTGAGATTCTCGATGATGAGACCTTGGAACATACCCTCACTCAACTTAAGTTTGAGAGGGGCAAGAAAATTGAAAGAGTATAAGCACACTATAGAAACTAAGAAACCTTCTGCAATTTGAGATTGGCCTTTGGGGTGTGGACCCAATGCACCCATTTTGACTAAAGAGGAAAAGGAGTGTTTGTGTGCACATCCTACCTCTTCCATAAAGGTTGTAATAGACTCTAATGAGGACCTAGAGGAGTGTCCTTTATCTAATAACAAATAGCCCACCTAGAAGTGGTAAATTTTTTTAAATGATTTATGTAATCCATTATTATAATAAATAAAGTCTTTCTTGTGTTCAAAGTTGTGAGCTTGAATGACTTACCCTTGTTATGAATGCACAATAATATCTTTTCAAGATTGCATGACATAATAATTAGAATTATGTGTTTGAATGATTAGTTATAGAAACTCATGACAGTTGTGCTAAACACGAGCTATGATGCAAGTTAAACGTGAACCATCATGGTGAACACCAAGAATGGAGGTTCAAGTGGTAGTCAAAATGAAGGCTAGAATGAAAGGCTAGATCAAATCCTTGACCTCCTAAATTGTCAAGAAAATAGAATGGACCATTTGGAAGGGGAATTTTGAGGTATGTGAGATGGTCAAAACTAGAGGAATGAGGAGCAACCACAAGGAAATAGAGATTCATATGTCAATAACCGATCTAGAATCGAAGGAGAGCTTGGCAAGGACTTGAAAAGGGTGGCTCCGCTGAAGTTTGACGGTAAAACCATCGAAGACAAAGTGGAAGCATGGCTCATTGAAATGGATAAGTACTTCAAGCTTCAAAATTTATCAAATGAAACTAAGGCTATATGGCTAGCATACCAGCTCTCTGGTGAGGTAGCCACATGGTGGAACAATGAAATGGCAGAACAAAAACTGTAGCGTGGAGAGACCACTTGGGAAAATTTTCTCTAGAATTTCTAGAAAAGGTGGCTCCCTCAACACATTTTCAATAAGAAGATGACAAAGTTCCAGAACTTAGCCCAAGGAAGCATGTCAATAACTCAGTATTGGGAAAACTTCACTCATTTGCTGAAATATGTGCCTTAGTACTAGATCGATGAGCACTTCTGAATCCAAAAGTTTATACTTGGGTTAAGGCCCCAAATTGGAGTGGAGGTGGATATACATAACCCACTTACTATGGAGGAGGTCTTCGAGAAGGCCACCAAGCAAGAACAAAAGTTGCAACAACTGTACAATTTTTGAAAGAATTCAAATTCTAAGTCTTGGTTCGGGAATAAGAAATTTCATAAAGGAGTCAAACCCCGCTAGATCAGGAGTCTAAAAAGGGGAAGAGAATCTCAAGAGAAAGGGGAGGGTAGTAGTGGAAGAAAGAATAAGAAGGCCAACAACAACAAAGACAACTTTGATAATAAGCAGAAGAGCTCCAAGGAAGATAGGTTAGGAGGTCGGAAAGGGCCTCGTGATGGGTGCTACACCTGCATAGGTGATCATTATGTCTCAAATTTTCCATAGATTTCAAAGGCACGAAAGGAATAAATCAACATCAAATCCATGTGGCGGTGGATGATAGGCAAGCTAAATATCTAGCCTCACCAATCCACCTGTCGGGTAAGCTATATGGAAAACCTACTTCTTTTTTTATTGATACTAGAGCCACTAAATATTTTTTTGATTTAAGAATAATTTCTAAGTTACCCATTAGACCTGGACAAATGGCCAATTCATGGATGGTTCAGTATGGAAATCAAGCAGAATGGAGGGCAGATTCATGTCTCTATTGCATCAAGTTAGAACTTCCTAGTTTCCAGACCCAAGTCAACCTTTACATGGCACCCTTGGGTTCCTATGATGTGATCTTAGGGATAAATTGGTTGACTGAACATAAGTCCATAGTGAATTATGAGGAAAAAGTTTTTAGTTGTTTGGAAGACTCTGGGAACCCAATTGAGGTGCATGGGTTACAAAGGCCACTAAAGCTTTGGCAAATCTCAACCATGCAGCTCAAGAGGGCTCAAAGGAAGGAGTGTACCATCTATGTGGTACATGTTAGTGAACTTGAAAGTATGAAGTCTTATTTGGATGATTACCCTATTCTCAAGGTGTTCTGAGATGTGTTTCCTGAAGAACTCACAGAGCTACCTCCTAAGCAAGAATTTTATTTCTCTATTGATCTAGTACCAAGAGCTAAACCTTTGTCTAAGACCCCATACAGGATGACTACCACCAAGTTATTCAAATTGAAGTCCTAGTTGTAGGAATTGTTGAGCAAGGGGATTATTCGACCTAGTGTGTGTCCTTGGGGTGCACCAATTATCTTTGTTAAGAAGAAAGATGGAACCTTGCGCTTGTGTATTGACTATCAGATGTTGAAAAAGGCAACCATCAAGAATAGATATCCTCTCCTAAGGATTGATGAGCTATTTGATCAGATGAAGGGAGAAATAGTGTTCTCTAAAATAGATCTTAGATCTGGTTATCACTAGTTGAGAATAAAAGAAGAGGACACCCTCAAATTGATTTTTAAACTTGGTATGGACACTACAAGCTCATGGTGGTACCTTTTGGTTTGACCAATGCACCAAGTGCTTTTATGAATCTCATGAATAATGTATTTAGAGATTGTTTAGATGATTTTGTCTTGATCTTCATAGATGACATCCTGGTTTATTCCAAGTCCATTGAGGAGCACAATAGGTATTTGAGGATAGTCTTATAGCGTCTAAGAGAAAAGAATATTTTTGGAAAGCTATCCAAGTGCTCATTTTATCAGGATAGGGTGCACAACCTAAGTCATATCATATCAGTAGAGAGAGTCTCTATGGATCCAAAAAAGATAATGGCAATAGTGGATGGACAACACCTTAAAGTGTGACAAAATTTTGGAGCTTCATGGGACTTGCGGGATATTACAAGAATTATGTACAAGGAATCTCTCAAATCGCAGCCCCAATCACATATCTTCAGAGGAAAGGGAATTTTTTTGAATGGAAAGAAAAGTGTGAGCAAGTTTTTCAACTCTTGAAGGAGAATCTCATGACATCCCCAGTATTGACTATACCTAATTCCAATGGTCAATTCATAGTGATCACATATGCTTTGGGAGATGGTGTAGGAGTTGTATTAATGCAAGATGGGAAAGTGGTGGTGTATGAGTCAAGGAAGCTAAAGCAACATGAAATGAACTACGCACCACATAATTTAGAATTGGCTACAATAGTGCATGCCATGTAGATGTGGAGGAATTACCTATTGGGGAATCCATTTGAGCTTAAAACAGATCATCTAGGACTGAGATATATATTCACCCAACCAAACCTCGATGCACATCAAAGAAGGTGGTTGGAATTCCTTAATGAGTACAACTTTGGAATTGAGTACATTAAAGGAAAAGAGAATAGAGTAGCAGATGCTCTTAGTAGAAGAATACATCTAACAACTATGACCTCGACAAGTTCTAATTTAAGGTAGCATGTTAAGCAACACTTGCAAGGGGATGAGCACTATGAAAGAGCAAAGAAAGCTCTATAGGTGAACCCTTCAATCCATCGATATGATGGGTATGAATTTAAACAAGATGGAATCCTAATATATTAGATGAGGATGTATATTCCAAGTTTTGGAGATATTAGAAAGTTGGTCTTGGAGGAAATTCATAATGCACCTTATTCAGGACATCCTAGAGTTGTTAAGATGATCGCAGAGCTGAAGTCTTTATATTTTTGGCCTAAACTCGGGAAGGATGTAGTGGAATATGTAGCCAGATGCTTGGAATTTCAATGAGTCAATGTTGAACATGTGCATCTAACACAAATTCTCTATCCTCATGACAATATCTGAGTATAAGTGGTAGGTGACCAGCATGGACTTTATTCAGGGGTTACCATTGAGTAAAAATAAGCATGATGTCATTCCAGTAGTAGTCGATAAGTTGACTAAGGTGGCACATTTCATTCCAAGGAACCTTAAGGATGGATCATTGACCTTGGCCAAGATATTTGTCCAAAAGATCTTCTATTTGCATGGAGTTCCATAGACTATCATATCCAACAGAGATACTCAGATGGAGTCCATATTTTGGACAACTTTCAATGCATCTTTGGGAACTAAGTTGAATTTTAGTTCAACATGTCATTCTCAGACCGAAAGTCAAACAAAGAGAGTCAACTAGGTAGTAGAGGATCTCCTATGAATGTATTGCATGGACCAATAGTATAAATGGGAAGAGTATCTACCCTTAGTAGAATTTGCATACAATAACTCTTTCCATGCATCCTTAGGTATGGCACCTTTCGAGGCTCATTACAGGAAAAAGAGTCATACACCCATCAGTTAGGATAGATTGGAAGAAATGATTATAGTGGGTCCTAAAATTATCAAAGAGATGGAAGAGCAGATGAAACTCATCAAGGGTAGGCTAAAGGAAGCAATAGACAAGAAGAAAATCTATTTCGACAAGAATAGAACCTTTAGACAGTTCTCAGAGGGAGATAAGGTCTTTTTGAGAGTCAAGCCACACAAGAACTCAATTACTTTTGGAAAATATTTCAATTTTTCCCCCAGATATGTGGGTCCCTTCGATGTGCTAGAAGTGATTAACGTGGTTGCATATTGACTTGCTCTACCACCTGCTCTAGCTTGACTCCATAATGTATTTTGTGCTTCTTTTCTTAAGCCATATCATCCAAATGCATCACATATACTTGATTGGAATTCTTTATAGGTGCAGGATCCAGGAGTGGTGCCGGTGGAGCCCATTAGAATTTTGGATAGACACAACATCAAGTTGTAAAATAGAGGCATTGTCTAATATAAGGTTCAATGGGACCAATATTCTACTGTGCTACATGGGAGGATGCAAAGGAAATATAATGCTCCTTTCCTCATTTTATTTCTAGATAGGCTCTTAATGTTCATTGAGATACTATTGATTTAGCATTTTGAATTTAGCATGTTATGAAATTTTGGCTTCAATAACAATATGATTGAATGTTGAAATAGACATATATAATTTAGTGTTGTCTGATAAGGCATCGAGACGTCTCTTCCTAGTTGGGAAGATGTCATATCTCAATTTTTTCTCATTTAATAATGTTAAGTTATTTAAATATGTGGAAAATAAAATTTATCAATTTAGACTTGTGATAAATTTAAGATTTCAATGTTATTTGAAATATATTTATATTCATATGATTGAATACAAAGGATGAATGTTATGGAATCTTTTCATTTTGAGCATTGGTTAATGGTTATTGATGAAACTCTGCAAGTGCAAGTGTGTGAATGTAGGAATAGGTTGAAGACCGAGAACAAGGTTGAGGTAGGAGTATTTAGCCAGATGATCGATAAGCATGATAGAATCTAGAAGCACACACCATTGAAAAATCATAACTTTTGCATTTAACTAGCAATTGATGGATATCAGCTTGATTGTGTGAAATGTATAAATGATTTCATAGATAAGATTATGGAAAAAAAATTATTGGAGCACTTGCTCTACCATGTCTATTTGAAATGTTGAAAAATAAATCTTTATTCAAAATTTAGAAAAATGATGAAGGATATCATATGAAAAATATGGTAATAACACCTTTAAATGAATGAAATCTAACCAACCCCCATCATGGAAAGAAAATTTATGATCAAAAAGCATGGAGGAGTGGGCGGCTAAGTATGAGGAGGATGTGGTAGAGTAAAGACCACCTCCAATTTTAGAAAATGCAAGAATCCTTGGTCAAAGTGGCGATCTTGAAGAAAAAGAGTGGGGAATCTCAACAAAAATAAGAGAATATTTTGGAGAAAAAGACCACAAAGGAAGCAATGAACCTAGGGAATAGGAATTGTTACCATATTTGATAGAGAAAAAATCGTCCAACACACTCAACAACAAGGAGGTAATTCAAGCCTTTTTTTTGGTATAACTATTGTTTCCTTTTTTGTAAAAAGGATGGATTTACTGCTCTTACTTCAGCCTATTCAATGGAGAACAAATGCCTTGAAAAAATTATTTCTTATGTCTATGCATTCATTATTCTTTTATCTCTAGAAAACCATGTGTTTGAACCTATTTTTCTCTGTAAGTCAAACCTGAATGTTTCCATTGTTCACTATGTAAGGTGGGAAAAACCACCATTCATTTGCTTTATTCCTTTGTTTCCATGTAAATTTTGATCTAGTTGAACTTATCCTTACCCATAGTTGGGTCTTTGTTTGCATGCTACCACTCTATGGTTGGCCATAACCATTGTAATCTATTCTTTGTTAATGATTCTTACCTATCGTAAGAATCCATTTGTGTTTGGAAAACCTCCATTTGGGGCAACTTCTTTGTAATGATGTCAAGCCGTGTTGCATGTTCAGGTTTAAGAACTCACACAAAGATGGTTCTTTGTTCCTATAAATAGAGTATCGAATGTATCTATGATCACCATATATGGATATCATTCCTCTTGAGATGATAATCACTTGAATGATTAACTTTCATTATGTTTGAATGCATGTTGATGAATGATTAATCCATCATTTTTCTTAATACACCATCGAACAATACCATCGTTTGAATACTTATACTTTCTATGATGAGACAACCATAGACTATGTTATAGATTGTTGATTCTTATTCATGAAAAGATTAGCTAGAAAAATTACTAGAAACCAGGTTGAATGTTTTTCTATTTGAGTAAAATGGGTAAGACGTATGTTATCTTATATATGTGGGAAGTTACCTTCCGAGACGGGTGCCGAAAATGGGTTAACATAGAGTATAGGTTTTGCTTTTCCAAAATCTATTATTTTTAGTTGTATACAACCTATGCTTAACCAAGAATTTGTAGTCTAGGGAAGCGTAGCTTCATGGTTGCGTGGAAAAATGCCTAAACCATGTTCTCATCCACTAGATGTGGTGAGCATTGAAGAGGAATCACATGGAATTCCATTTTTATTATTATACTTTCTATTACATAATGTAACTTGATTTGACTAAGAGGCGATGACCTAATTCAAACTATGTAACTTGTAAATTTGACATTTGGAAATTAATATAAAAAAAAATTTTGGACATATTGTGCTATGATGTAAACTAGCTAATTGATTATATCTTTAATTTATTATTCATAATGTCTATTTTATTTAATTGGTGTTAGTTGAGTTGCACACATTACAAATTCATGCTTGGGTGAATATGTCCCAATGCAGGTTTCCTAACAAGTTTTTGGGTGCATTTTGTGTCTATTTTTGCATTCTGCTTCTGCTACTAAAATTGAACTTTGAAATTCTAAAAAATAGTTATTGTATGTGCAAGAAAAGTATCATTTTACTTTATTTATTGCAAGTTCATGGAAAAATTGTTGCATTTCAGTATTGAAAATCACTAGATCTATAAGAAAATTGTGTTCATTTTCTGATGCATTACATATTTTAGATATATTAGTTCTCATTTTTGCACAAATAGAAGCACGTTTCCTTTTCAAACATTTAGTTTTTCATAAAGTATCACATGGATTTTATGATTCTATTTTCCCTACTCATGGGCATAATCTAGGGAAACAAAATAAAACATTTGACAAGCATGTTAGTTACCCTCTTAATATCTATTGGATTTATAAGAATGGCATAACATGAGGATGAAAACATAAGCAATCATGAAAATTATAGTTGTTCTTCTCCTGATACCTCTCCTACTTGTGACGAAGGTATTTTGGTGAAAGGAGATACAATCATTGAGTTTCATTAGAATATTGTTTGTCCCTCTCCCCCTACCTCACCCATTTGGGAAGATATGATGGTACAAGAGGATGAGATCATTGACACATTTCTTAACATCACCTTGCCTAGTCTCCATTCATCTCTCAACATCTCTCCCACTTGTGAGAATACTTTAGTGAAAGAGAGTGCAATCATGGATAATCATGAAAACTGTGAATCATATTTTCCTGCTGAAGCAAGCAACATGGCGGGGCATGATCCAAACGAGATCTTTGTAGCCCCTTCCGATAGGGAAAGGGAGTACCAATAGAAATAGGCTAGAATAATTGCAACCAAAATGAAGAGTACCTTTCTGACAATCTTCCCTACTCCTGAGTGGGAAAAAATGTGGATTTTCGAACATGGGGGATACTCAAAGGTCTTTACAAACTATGATTGGTACCCTATTGGTAAGCTTGAGAAGCCCTTCAAGAAACACATATTCATTGTATTTTGCGACCACACATGTTGTAGTGCTCATGACTTAATAAACAAGGCAAACATTGTTGGTGAGTGGGATGGCGGTCGACATTTGCACTACCAAGGCCACCCTCTCCCTGTCCCATCCCTCTTTCGTAAGATGTTCAAAGATAAGTACAACTTGTCAGTGCGAGATTAGATTTTGATAGAAGTTCCAAAACAATATCAATATCCACCACCTCCTATTGAAAAACAAATCCTAGTTTCTCATGCTATTGTGAGAGGGTTCTATGATTGAATGTCACTAAGCGAAATCTCCCAATATGAGAGAACCATCTTGAGTAATATAGATAATCAACCCAAATAACTACACGACATTATGGAAGAGGGTAAGTTAACCAATGAAATAGAAATGAAATTGAATTCACCAAAATTTTCTGAAGCATTCTTCTCACCTTGGTAGTTTCTTTTGATTTTGAAATTGACTCAATTTTGAGTTTTACTAAATGAAACTTCACGTTCGACGCTATAGTTTCTTTCTAAGCTTGAATGTTGGGGGCATTGTCAGTATCTGCCTACTCAACCTCTATGGCCTCTACAGTATCCTTTTTTCCAAAATCTGTAAAATTTTCAAAATTTCAATTTCACATTTGTGTCTTCTTAACTACTTTAGTGTAGATTTTTCTCCAAAAATTTAGCTCACTAAAGTGGGGGAAAAATATAGTGTCATAAAATTGCACCCCATGGCAATTTCACACTTGCACATCTAGCCCAATGTATTTATGGCATCCTTTCATATTAATAACAAAAACCTATGAGTCAAAATTTCATGATTCTAACTTCATAGGGGACAAAGATGAAGCATTAGCATCTTGGATACCTCATTCTTGCAAATTTTTTAGCAAGATGATCACACAATGTGTGGCCGTCTGCATGATGCATTAGTGTCCCTGAAATTTATGAGATTCAAATTAGAATATTTCATGTCCCTTACTTATGAAATGTGTCGTTGTGACAGGGTTTTTTTCTATCACATGTCTTTACATTTCATGTCATTTTGTCTATCTCTATCTATTTGGTTGTTAGTGGAGATGGAAACACCAAAATATGGGTTTGATTGAGACAAGCCCCAAAAAAGCCCCAACATTTTTCCCTATCTACCTTGTGTGCAAATGTACAAATTTGAGGAGTTAGACATGTCAAACTTAAGGTTTTTAAATTCTCTATTTTGATAGGGACAACAACATGAGGCATAGATGTTCTCGTGGTGCATTGTCATTTGTGGCCAAGGTTGAATCCTCCTGGGGGTAGAATCTATCATTTTTAAGGTTTCTATTTCCATAATCTATAGGTTGTAATCTTATTGTCATTTTTGTTATTAAGCAATCTTATCATTTTCATCCTTAATAGTTTAGCTTTCATTTATTTAAGCTATGCAAATATTCTTTATTTTCTACCTTGTCACCTAAGCTTTGTACTTTGAGGTAGTCGAGGGATATTTGCTCCTTATAGACTTTATTTTTCTTGAGTCTCGGGAGTATTGAATCCCCTCCTTTACACCTATATATGCAAGGTTTTATCATTTTTTTACACTCTTCATTTTATATTGATAGACATACTATTATGCTCAAAGCTTCACTTATGGGAGGTTATCAAATTTGAGCTCTTTGATCTTGGTATTCTACAACATGGTATCAAAGTCATGAAGAAATACCTTTCATTTCATTGAATTTGATAATTTTCATTTTTTTTGCAAATTTTTGGCCTATTATATGAAAAGTTCTACAAATTTGATTTTTTTTAGTAGAGGGCCAATCTGCCCTTAGCTCATCTTCCCATCTAGTTGTTAGGGTATATTTTGCATTTTTTAAATATTTTTGGCCATTTTGGCCTATTATGTAGAGTTTTGGCCTATTTGACCTATTCTTACAAGAAATATTGTTCCAGTTTGTGGCCTTCATCGACTTATTTGCAAGGTTTTGTTGAGCTTAAAAGCATCTTGAACCCTTCCATTGATGATCACCTTAACCCTACCCTTGCAGAGAACCTCAAATCCATCAAGAAAGTCGTCTTCATTAGTGAGCACAGTGCTCATCCAAGTCTACATGTTACTCATCTAGAGCTTGAAAGAATCGGGCCTCAAATGCTTCAGCACAACCATGGAGGATATGGATGTTGATCCAAATGATAAGGATCAAATATTTCCCATGTGGATTTCTTTTATTATTATTAAATCATACAAACCTATAGATCCCAAGGCATGAAAAATTGAAACTATGTAACATTACCTATTTTTCCTGGTATATTCAATTTTTAGATGAGATAAATTGTTGGGTTTTTAAATATATACAGAAAAGAGTTTCACCCAAATGTTGGCATATATATATAGTCTATAGATTTTGCATAGTTTCTTCTGCATTACCATGACCCCTTAAAGATATTCACATGGCTTGCATTAATTTTTTTCCCAACTCTTGCATGCTCCATGCGACCAACCCCCATTCTAGCGAGTTTTTTGCAATAGTTGATGAGTGAGGAGTCTACAAGGAATCCTTGGCGGCCTAGTAAGAATTAATTCAACCAACTGTTGACATTTTTAAAAAAAAAGGATACATTTATTAAGGTATGTAAAATCTCTTAAATTTTTAAAAAAGGGGGAAAAAAAGAAAAGGCTTGTAATAGAAAATAAAAAGATATGGAAAATGAAAATTTTGACTAAATGTAGGCACCAAACAAATTAAAGGAGGGTGGGTTTCATTTTTGTAACCAACGTAGCAAGGATAATTTTAGGGTTTTTTCATTTTGAATGGCATTGAAGGAGTGTAAGAAGATAAGGATGCAAAGATAGATAGCACCACATCTCAAAGATCTATGGAAGCTTGTGTCACATTAAAAATATTCCAAGAGTTCATTGAAGTTTGATCCACATTGCCAAAACTATGGGTTCACTACCCATATTTTGCTAGGCGTGCCTTACATGGCTCAAATTTTAACACTTTGTAGAGATATTTAAGTCTATGAGAGTCTTGAAATGGAAAAATTGCTTAAAATCTTTGAATTTAAAGAATTTTGGGAGGGCTTGTTTCAATTTTTTACCTCTTATAAACATATTTGAATAAGATGATGTTCATAGGCGGTCTGAAGGGAAATCACAACATTGTTAAGTTTAAATAGCTATGTGTATAGAAAAGACTCATCGAATGTTATTATCTCAGCCAAAAGGTGTAGAATAATTTTTTCAAGCCATTACTAAACATGTATAGATCCCTATAGTCTATGTATCCATGAAGATTTATTAGTGAAGTTTCAAGGGTTTTCTATAAGAAGTAAAAGGAAGTCATAGATGTAGTCAAATGAAGTGAAAATTTCATACCATGATAGTGATTTTCAAATGTATGTGATACCAATTCATGAAGGATAGTCATGTTAGCCATTGGGCCTAAAAATAGTCTAAAGATGACAATCAAAAAGCATGTAATAAGGTAGGAGTTTCAAACATCATAGAGCTTTAAGGATAGTGACAGAAGGGTTTAAGCAAGGCTATATGCTAGATAGTTTTAAGGAATACATGTATGTAAGGTAACAAAGCTTAAGAGTAGTAGCGAGGAGTGAGAGATTAATGATAGTAGAGGGACTATAGAAGAGCATGAAATATCTATCAAGTCATGATAGTTTAGTAAAGTGAATTTTCATCTATAAATGGCATATGTTCCTTGTGTCAAGTGGCATGGTGTAGTTCAAAGGAAAGCCTAGAATGATACAAGATAGTGGTGGAAAAGTTTCATGTTTGTAGAATGTGTAGGACAGTCCTAGATATAAATAAATTTTTCATGAGTAATAAAAGCACAATAGAATGAGTTTCTAATGGATCAAAGCAATGATGATAATTCTTACAAGCCAAAGGTAGTCAAATAGGTAAACCTATATTTGCAAGGTGGAAGTAATGCTATCAAGTGAAAAAATAAGTGTTGTAGATAAAAGGTAATCTTTATTTGCATAGAAGATATTGAGAGGTATTCATTCAAAGGATATTACTCTATGTATGACGGTGATAAGGTTTCCATAGAATCATTACAACATAAACAAACACTATCAAATGTTTAATAAAAATAATAGTTGTATGATCCATAAAGATATTCCATGCATCATGAATGACAAGCATAGGTAGAAGATATGAGGGACAGAGAAGTTTTTGCAAAACATCATGTTGTTGCCAATAAGGATTCTTACATAGTGTGATCAAGAAAATAACATCTTGTGATGAGAAATGACAAAGATAACAAAGTTTTAAATGACAATGGTGTTAAAATTTTAGTGATAGTGTGGGACGAGTAAAGTGTGAGAGTGATAACAATGCATTATCCAATGGGTCAAGATATGTATGACAAGTGTTACAAGGAGATGAACTTCAGTAAGAGAATGGTATTGATTAGATGCACATATTTTCCATAAGACTAAGGGATGATTGATTAGTATGAAGACCTATTTGATTAGGAGTCATAAAGGAATCTTGAAGATGCATTGAGATCCATCAAGGAAAAAACCTTATCCTACACCCTCCTAGGGTTCCTAATCACTTCAAATCTCTATCACATATGTCCTATAAGAAAGTTTGAGAATTTTATGATAGATTGATGAAATAAAATTCAAGGAAGTGAAATGATTAGGACTGTGGGATGTGTGTGATAGCCATGATGAAGCTATCATTATAATGTTTCCCTTTATGAAGGTCAATACAATATAAGGCTAAGATAAGATATAGATGACTATCAAGCATGAGTGATAGAAGACAAAGTTACAAAGGATGGTTAATAAACATGATTTAGTATGAATATGTGATCAAGTGATCATAGTCATGATGTGAAGAGCTAATGTAAAAAATTACAGTCACTATAATAAAAGGATAGTCAAAAGGGAAATCATGTGGTGAATATGAGAGAAAATGGTGGCAAGAGACCTAATGAAATGGAAAGTATAGTAGATAGTTTATTAGCAAGGACCACACTATCAAGTGACAATTTAAATCCATGACAAAGAGAGACCACAATGTTCCATGAAAAGGAAACTTACAATATGTTATGACAATGATATAAACACAATATGGTAGGTATATTACAAGATAGTAAATGGTCATCATAAAAGGCAATTGAAAATGAGTATGTGATAGTCCTTATGAGCCAAATAACATGAAGGAAAAGGTTCAGTCCATAAATGGATTTGTTTCAACCAGATGAGACTCTATATTTGGTAAAGTATAGTATCAAAATGAAATTTATTCTACATGGTAGTTCATTGCAAGAGTATGACAGTATCATATATGTATGACAGTCCATAAATGGAATCTACTCTATATACTTATAGGCGACTATTTTATGACAAAAGATAAGTGGTAAATCTACAGTGAAGACAACCTATAGTTGAATAAGAAACATGAGACGAGGAGACCTTATAGGCTTGTCAAGGTGTAGCCTATGAAGGAAAATCCATGAGAGTCAAGGGAGATTGTTAGAGAAATCAAAGTGACTAGATACATGCTTTATCATGAATAAAAGTCCATAGACTATAAGGTATAGCTTGATATGTGACAATCCTAAAAAATAACCAATAAAAACTTCACAATATTATGAGATAATACAATATGACAATAGATGAGTTTCATGCCAATGAACTTGAAGGAATTATATGTTTGATAGTAAAGGTAGAGAAAAATAAGACTCCCATGATAGTGATTAAAAGAAAAATAAAAGTACAATGAATATGTCTGGTAGTGAACTATGAGAAAGGTAGCAGTCAAGTTAAAGAATAAAGTGGCAATGTATGCAAAAAAAATGAGAGGATAATGACATAAGGAAATACTTTGGCTAGAGGAAGTTACAAGAAAATGAGGTTATCCTTGACTATTAGGCATAAGGATAGATTGGAAGTAGATCAAATGGTAAACAATAGAAGAGTTTCATGCCAAAATACCAAGAGATGCTAAGTATGCAAATGATGAAGACCTATAGATAGTGATATTTATAGGACAATGGAAACCCTTATAAATGAAACATGTGTCAAATGATAGACTTAAAAAGTCTCCTATGCCCTCTTAAGATATTTAATCATTTTAAAAATCTCTCACATACCCTAAAAGCTTGGAGGTAGAGATTGTGGTAGTTAAAAGAAATTTGTTGGCTAATATGAGTAGTTCCAAATATTTAGGAGCATTAATGATAAGTTTGAGGGAATATAGGGGAAGTTTCAAATATCTAAGGGAGAGTTGAATTAGTTTGAAGTCTTTGCAATAATCTAGTATCTAAAAATAATCCCTCCCTTCCTCAATTCCTATGTGGAATTACACATTAAATTCAACATTGAAGACTTGTCATCGTAGGTTCCCAAGAGAAGGAAACTTTGATCCAACAATGAGAAGACACCTATCACTCTATTATTCAAGTATATTCTAGTTTTGAGGAGGATTTTCAAGACAAAAAGGCATGCCTAGTTTATTTTGAGAGGTAGTTCTTGCATTTTAGAGAAAAGTATTGTAACTTGAAAAAAGTTCTTTCTGCTCATACTATGCATTGTAACTCAAAAAATTTAATTATTGAAACTAAAATAAGCATTGTAATATATTTTTTTTCAAGCATCTTCAATCTATCAAGTCATTGTTTAGACTATGTGTAATATTGAAGGCATCTTTACCAATAAAAAAGGTAAGTTTTCACTATCATTGTGTTGGTTATGTTGTGTGATGATTGATTTTATGCATTTTCCCATGTTTTTATATCAAAACCTCTAAATTGTGCATGATTAAAACACTTTCAAAAGTTGTAGCTTCTTCTTTATATGATGGTTAATAGTTAGAAAACACTTATATCAACTAATTTAGTTGTAAAAATAAACTAATTTTCCTCCCAAAACAACAAACTAGGTCATATTTTAGCAAAAATAACTTAGAACATAAGGTAGAATAGCAAGGTTGTGTGACACAAAAACATATTTTTCTTGAGTATTGTATGCAAAAGAGTTTTAAACACTTAGTCTTCAATATTTTGGTGCATCACTATGTATAGTCTCGGTTCAAAACTTTCAGTTTTTTATCTCCTTTCCATGGTATAAATAAGCATACTATATTAGGATTAACTCAAAATTAAGAAGAATCAAGGGAATCGACCCTCTCTAGAGGTTGATCTTCGTTAGTTTAGCCCACATTTAGGGAGATCATCCCATGTTTCATGAGGTGACTAAGTGATTTTATCAGCTCAACAAGGGTGCACACTTCTGTGACAACACCAATATCCAACACCTATTGACTTGCATGATCCTTTGAAAGCAACACTATTGGTGAGATATTATTTGAAAGGCATGGATTTGGAAGATTTTGACTAATTTCCATTGATTACAATTTTGTATATTCCTTTTATCTACTTTGTGTATGGGTTTCTATTCGACCTGCACATCACCCCCAATCTTTCAAGTGGCTACACTTTGATAATTTGATCGCCACCACCTCATGCCACATACCTACCACATTTGTGCTCTGTACCATGAACTATTTAAATCACTTGACATCCAATCTTGGTCTCCTCTACACTCAAGCTCAACACTAACTTTTATTGTTTACAATTAATCTCAATATTTATTATACCCAGTAATTGTAGGCTAATTGTTAGAATGTTGTTGTAACCATGATATTTTTGCTAACTGCAACATTTGATGCTACCAACTAGTGGTCAAGCTCTAACATCAAATAACTTTTAAGTGCTTTCAAAGGGGGCTTTTTTTCATTTTTGCATAGCTTGCAAATGGAAGGGTGATTTTTCAAGTGTAAATAGTCAGCAAAAAGCTAGTTTCGTCACTGACATTTTAGCATTGAGATGTTTACAATTTTGTGTTTTTTAATATCAATTTTTAGCCTCTAAAGTCAACATTGTAAGAAAATTTTGATGGGCATAAATTTTACCTCGATTATCAAAATTTTGCAAACTTTTTTTTATTTCTATCAAAATTTCGCAACAAATTTTATTTTACATGTAAAATTAAGTTTTGGATAGCCCATTTTGTAAAAATAATTGTGGATTATAAATGGTTGATTTTACATCTGATCTTGATAACTTATAAATTTTCTTGGATTATTGGCATCATTTCAATATTTGGATCATGTGCATGATCTGGAGACATTCACCTTACTTCCTACATATTCCTATCTGAAATTGTAATTCATCTTGCACACATTTGTAGTGTTGTTTCTCCCCAAGGGGGGAAATGTTGGTCAATGTTCATGGATCATCTTTAGCATCTAGTTTCAAGCATCTATGAGCACAAAAAAGATCATTTTGAGGGGAGGCTACATGGTTTCTCTTATACTATCAATTTTGGGAGGAAGCACTTCCTCACATGGAGCTCATCACTTTATAGTTTCTAGGCGATCACATGACCTTATCTCTTTTCTTTCATATGGGGGAAATTCATTGTACTTTATGCTAGAAGTAGTCATTAGGGGGTCATCACGAGTCCTTATATCTTCTTCAATTGTACATTTTATTTTACTTCATTACATAATTTCTCTTTTGGAGAGGTGTTTTTATTTCCCACTAGGTTTTTCTCCTTTACTCCACTTTATGATAAATTTCAACATGAGTACCTAACATGGCCTAGTAGTTGAGACTCATCAGTAGTGCATACATTACTCCCTAAGATGCACTTAAATTGGGTATTAGTGTAAATAGATTCAATATCATACTTAATTAGGTATTCATCTTTCTAGGATTGACCTATTCACACCTAGTTTGAGTTTACTTAGGTTTCTTTTACTTTTGTCTCACTTCATATGGTTGAGACATGTGGCCTCATGACTTGAGACACCTATTGAAACTTTCTCACACACTTTTCAAGTGAGCTCATAAGTGTCCCACTTATGGAGGGGTAGTTATAGTTTCACTCCTATATTCTCACCTCCTCATCCTTTCCTATGTATGCAAGGCTTGATCATTATATTATACACCCTTCATTTTATATTGATAGACATACTATTGTGGTCATAGTTTCACTTGTAGAAGGTTATTGAATTCAAGCTCTCTAATCTTGGTATTCTCCAACAACTACTTCTTACACTCCCTAACAAAATGGGGTATTAGAAAGAATGTGATCAACCCTAATGGAAAGAGCTAGGAGAATTTTGAGTGGTGCTAAGCTTGATAGATTATTTTGGGTAGAATTTGTCAGTATTGCTTGTTATTTGATTAATAGATCTCATTGTTCAACTCTTGTTGATAAAAATCCTTATGAAATGTGGATAGGTAGAAAGTATGATATTGCTATCAGGATTCAACCGTGTAGTTTCAAGTCAAACTCATTGACCCATGTTTCATGAGTAGTGGTTCCACAAGAACCCTCCTACTTATCAGGTAGAAATTATTTTATTTCACACTTAAGGTTCTTTGATTGTGAGGTGTTTGTTCATGTGTGTCAAGAGTAGTGATATAAATTGGATCCAAAATCACATAAATGAATTTTCATTGGTTATACTGAAAATTTAAAAGGTTATAAGCTTTAGAATTCTCTAACCCACATAATAATATTTTTTCTAGAGATGTGATTTTCAGGGAGTTTAGAGATTACTCAGGTGAAGAACAACCAAAGGAGAAAGATAAGACAAAAATAGAGTACTTCAAGAAAAAGATTGATAAGTAGGAAGATGTACATGCGGAAGAACAATCAAATGGATGTGAGGATGGAGGAGAAGAAGAAGAGGGTTTAGAGAGTTCAAAGGATGTGCAAGATGAGCAAATAGAAGAAGAACATGTAGAACCCATTACTCCTACCTTGAGGAGGTCCACAAGGCAACAAAATCTAGTTGACAAGTGTAGCCCACTTGATTTTTGTTGTGTATTTATTTTGTTGAGTACTGATGATAAACCAAATGATGTAGTCGAGAACGGGGAGCCTTATCAAGCTATCCAATCTTGCAGCCAAACCAATTTGAATTCAAACTCATACAAAATATTATTACCAAGAAATTTAAATCTATATAAACTAATTCAATTACAATTTTATTAATTTTATGACTTCTAGTTACAACAGAATAGATTATAATTTTAAATCATTTGTTTGTATTTCCAGCTACACTAGAATCCCAACACCCCTGCACACTGAATTGTCTTCCTCTAATTCCAACGCCCCCCTTCCAAGCACTTACAACAACAAATTAATTTTTATTTTTCTCATTTCCACACCCCTTCACTGTTAGCCAGGAACTTGGAAAGTAGTTTTAATTTTATTTTTAATCTACTTCTAGCAACCTCTACAACTTCCTCTCCAAATGCCTTTTAATGTCCCCAGAATGTCGAAAGAATTTCATAAAGAATTTATTTATTTTCTTTTCCAAATTGATTTTTTTTTTTTAAATCCTTCCTTTTTTTCAAATCTAACATCTCCTTGCCTAGAAATTTTGGAAAATAATTATAAAATACAAATATTAAACAATTCAATTGTTGGACACATGAATTTGAATAAAGTGCGGGAGATAATTAAATTTGAATTTCCTCTGCTTTTCCTAGCAACTCACTTGACATTTTTTCAATTTGTGACAATAATGTCATTAAAATTTTATTCCTACAAAAGCCAAAATAAAATAATTAACCAAAATAAAAAATGAGATAAAATATGTTTTTGGATTGATGCAGATTGCCTATGAACCCAAATGCTCCTGCATCAAGATCTTTCAAGGAGGCTCTCTCTCTAAAGGATAGTAAGTCTTGGATGCAAGCCATGCAAGAGGAGATGATGGCCTTGGATAGTTATGATGCCTAGGATCTTGATATTTTATCCAAAGAAGGAAGCCCATTGGTTGTAAGTAGGTGTTTAAAAATATATTTGGTATAGATGGTTAGTTAGAGTAGTACAAGGCCAAGTTGGTGGCCAATGGCTACTCTTAGAGAGGGGAGTTGATTTTCGTGAAATTTTCTCTCTTGTTGCTAAATTGAATTCTATTAGATTTCTTTTATCTATTTATATTGATAGTGATTTAAGATATAAATTTAGATGTTAAAACCACTTTCTTACATGGAGATCTTGAGGAGGAAATTTATATGTGACAACATGATGATTTTGTTGTGAAAGGAAAAACACTTAGTTTGCAAGTTAAAGAGATCTTTGTATGGTTTGAAACAGTCACCTAGGATGTCGTACCAAAATTTTGATGCATTTCCATTCAATTTTGGTTATGTTAGGAATGAGGAGGATCATTATGTTTACATTAAGTTTATTGATGATTAGATATTAATTATTGTCGTGTATGTTAATGATAAGTCATTTATTGGTAACATCAAGGCTATGATTAGGGAGCTCAAGACTCATCTCTCTAACACATTTTATATGATGGGCTTGGAGGCTACAAAATATATTCTTGGGATGGATATCAAAAAATATTAGGTTCATAGAAATATTTGGTTAAGTTAGAGTAAGTATGTTGATAACATTTTGTAGAGGTTTCAGATGCAAGACTATAAGCCAGTAAATATTCCATTTCAATTGGTACTAAGTTGAGTTTAGACATGTTTCCTAATTTTGATGATATATCTAAGGTTCTTTATGCTAGTTTCATTAGTAGTTTAATATATGCAATAGTTTGAACTAGACTAGATATAGCCCAAGTAGTGGGAGTTTTGAGTAGGTTAATGTCTAACCCTGGTAGAGAGCATTTGAATATTGCTAAAAGGGTGTTCATATATTTATGAGGTACTTTTAATTATTATTTGGTTTATCATGGTACTAATTTTATGTGGTAAATTTATTGGATATATAGGGGTTTGTTGATGTGGATTAGGCAGGTGACTTGAATAGTTGAAGGTCTACTAGTGGCTACATATGTACTTTGTTTGGAGGTGCATTAAGTTGGATGAGTAAGAGAACCTACAGTTGCATTTTCCACCACTAAAGCAAATTATATGGCTTCTAAACATGCCTCTAAGGAAGCAATATAGTTTCAGAGACTTTGGTAATGATATTAGATTTGATTGCAAGATAATGAGGATTGGATGTGAAAGTCAAAGTGTTATTTGTTTGGCCAAAAATTCCATGTATCATGCTCGTACTAATAATTTTGATTTTCAATATCACTTTATGTAAAAAATGGTTAAGAATGGTAAGGTCTTGATTAAAAATTTTATACTTTGGATAATGTTGTAGATTCTCTTACGAAGCTAATAACCACAGATAAACTTGCTTGGTGCAAGAAGGCCACAAGCCTTGATCATTGTACTTGATTTTATAATTTGTATATCTTGGATGTAATTACAATGTATAATGTCAAGTGGGAGAATGTTAGGAAAATGTGAAATTAACCTTTTATTCCTATGACATTCATATGTCTTCACATTCCTTCAAATGTGTTATAAGGGACATGAGAGAAGAATATTAAATAATGATATATTGTAATTATATTATAAAGAGATGATTAAATGTTAGTGGCAAATAAACAAAATAATGGACAAAATATACCTATTATACATCCACTTATGGAAGATGGAAGATTATGCTTCAGGTGCTCAAGTGAAGGAGATGTTTGGTCTTAGTTTGTGTTCTATCGAGGAGACAAAGAGCACTAAGAAGTTTCAATCCTAATTGGTTATGCACTAGGCGCCAATGTGAGAAGTCATGTGAAGGGAATTTAATATTTTATTATTTATATTGGTTTCTCAAAAGGTAGGAATGGGTTTTTGCAAGTGGTATTTGCCTCTTATTTTGGGTTACCACTATGGTTTTCCCTCTTACAATTTTCTATAAATTGGAGTTGTGGCATAGTAGTTTGATAGGTTGAGTTGTAGGTATTAAGATGCTACCAAATTAATCAAGGGATAGTAGTGAAGAGTATTATTGTACAAGTTATTTTAAAATTAATAATGCTCTTTCCCTCTTTCTCATGTGGAGATTTTTCTCAAAAGGGTTAGTCCAAGTAAATATGGTGTTATCTACAGTTTGCTGATTTTTATCTTAGTGTTGTATGTGCAATCACACAATCTCATTTTGGTTAATCTAATTTTTAGTTTACAAAAACATTCATAAGTTAATATTGCAACTTATATTCATCTTGTTTTCAACACTCTCCACCTCAAAATGATAATAAAACTAATGAAACATGTGACTAAACCAAGCCACAAATTAGAATACGTATCCACATTGAAACATCTATGTTTACAACTAACCCACATCTAAGTCATATATGCAAATTTTAAGTATATAGAACTTACAACACTTCAAAACTTGTATATTCCATAATTCAACAAATTAATTCAACAATATATTAGTAACCATTTCAAACAAGAATAATTAGAGATATATGTATGTAAGTTTCCAATGACTCAGACACCAAATCACCTCAAATTTGATTTTCCACTCGAACTCACAAAGTAACATGTAATCACATAAACCAATAAATAGATCAAATGGAATTAATAGTAATCAAATCATAGCAAAACATTTTCAAACCTAATCCATTGTGTAATTTTGTGAACGAGATTTTTATTGACTATATGAAGTCCAAAATCTAAATTTGTATGCACAAGTTATGACCCCTTTGAGTTTGAAAAGAAAACTTTGGAAAAACCATTGATACCACAACATAGCACTCATAAATAGCTTTCCAATGACTATAAGAAATAAATAATAATAATTTATGTCTCTTAGAAAAAAAATTCATAATAGTGGTGGTTGGTAGGTGGTCCATGGGTGGCCCGCCAACGCCACCTAGGTGGCACATGAGCAGTGAGTTAGTGGAAGATTGAAAAATTATAGAAAGCAATTAAAAGTTTATTTATACCCCATAGGTAGGGGTTGGAGTTTGGGTCACCATGAGACCAATGGCTCATGCTAGGCGCTTAGCCTCATCAACTGAGGAGGGATTACTATTGACTATGGTACCCTGTTAGTACCATTTATAGCAGGTACCACAAGGTATGATACTACCCAAAATACAATAGAGGGTACAGGGGTTTGTGAACCCCCCTATCCTATTTGATTTTATTTTTTCTCTGCAAATAAACTATACAATTGTATGACACAGCAAGGTGGACAAAAAAATTGTATTTTTTCTAGTGATCAAAATAGGTTGAATTTCATATCAATATTCATCTCTTGGGGATCCTAAATCCAATGATGGGTTTTTTTTTTGACCTAGGAGATCATCTATGAAACTTCTACAAAACCCTCATGGTGAACACCCAAAAAAAGCTATTTTTCCAACTTAGATTTGAAACCCCAAATCTTCCAAATACCCAAAAAAATTGCAAACCCCAATTTTTTCAAACACCCTACACAAACCCTCATATCTTGAAATATCTTCATTTTTTTCCCTACAAAGCCATGGATTCAAATATGCATCAATTCTACTCATACAAGGGTTATACCAACCACACTATGGCTTTGCTATTAAATGAAAGGAAATTTGTAGTCATCTATGACTATTTCCATATAAATCAAATAAAAAATCATGCAAACAAGTACTCATAATCCATATGCAAAAAATAAATAACATACCATCAAATATGACGCAAGATATATCTTGAGAAACCCTCAAGAGGGAAAATCCCAACCTTGAAAAGCATCTATCCTCAATGGCTTATTTAAAAATAATGATTACAATAGATGAATACCTCTAAAGTATAAATATCTCTACATGCACTCCATGTGTGAATAAAAAAATAATAATTATGTAACCACACATCCCAACCCATGCTTCAAACCCTCACTTGTGTGACCTACAAGAGATGCTCACACAAGACAACTTTAAAAAACTACCCATGTGTTTGATTTTATAGACACAAGCCTGCATAAAATTACCAAGTGGTATTACATTAACCATGTGATTAGTAACATGATCTTACAAAACTATCCCCCCTCACTTACTTTTCAATACTAAGTTTTCCCAATATTAAATATTTTCCCAATGTGCAAACCCACTATAGACACCTAAATTATTCCATCAAACCCTAATTGTCATCATGTCATCATTAATTGCATCCATTTATCATTCATCACTTAATTAATTAATAATCATTTAATAATTTATATTTATCTTTTATCCATTTAATTTTTTATTTAATTAAATATGAATTAATTATCCATGTTAAATAATAATTTCCATTTTTTGTCTCTTCAGTCAACTCCATCATTACTAATATGTTAACTTAGTCTTCATTAGGAAACTTAATTTTTTTATATCCACTGCTTTAGTCAACTCTTTCTTACATCAAGCTAACTCTTCTTCTATTTTAGAAACCTCTTCAATCTTCATCAATTAACTAAGCTTAAAATTGGAAACTTCATGTGCATATTTATTCATTGTTTTTTATTATGGTAAAAGAAAGTTTTGATGGGTTCCCGAAACCCATTACATATGGTTTTGTAGGGATCTAAACTTATCCAAAGCAAAAAAGCTGCTAACAAAGAAAAATTAGCAAATAAACAATAGCCAAACAACAACAACCATTAGAAATAAGCAAGACAACTTAGGTTGCAAACAACAAGTAGGTTTTGAAGGGACCTAAAACCCAAACAACTAGGTTTTAACGAGACCTAAAACCCTAATAATTGATCAAAATAATAGCCTGCATTAACCAGGCTACAACAAACCAGATGCTTAGAACAACCCACTCGAATAGCCATCCCATACTCCACCTCTATAGGAGTGGGCTCCCCTTTATAGGAGAAGATGATAGGATAACACTTTACACCAAAGACAACTCCCCATCCCACACAAGTTCCACCTCAATAGAAACTCAGAAGAGAGGAAATCTTCTCACCAAACTGCAACTCCCAATTCCACCTTAATCAGAAAGGGCTCTCCCTCAAAAGGAGCAATCTCCACCTTAGTAGTAGACCCCAATTGAAGAATCCAAAAAGAAGGCCCATCAGTGGAAAGAGTAAACGCAACATCCTTTGGCAACACGAGCTCAAGAAAAATAAGATAAGAGAGCAACTCAGCCATCAGAGTGAAAATCTAGCACACTTGGGCCTTCATGATAAAAAATAATAATCAGCCCATCCATTATAAAAGACACCACAACATGGGTAGAAAACACTCCCATAACCACTTTTAAAGAAGAAAAAACATCCTCCCTAGGGATTAAAAACCCCTCCATAAATAAAAGATTCTCAGACCAAAAGGAGAACCAACCACCACTAAATCTACACTTCTGGCTCAAGAAGAAAGAAATAAAGAACCACCCAGAATAGCAAGGAGAAACAGAAAAAAAATTAGAGGTAGCAAAGCCTCCCAAAACTAGCCTCCACACAAACAGTTGAACCTTCACAAACCAAAAGAAGATCTCCAACCACGAAGAATCAATAGTCTCATCTGCCATCAAAACCCAAATACCTCAACACCACAGAGTCTATACCCTCAAAAGATAGAAAGCATTAAACCAAAGAGATAGAGGAGACAATTGCAGGCCACATCCAAACCAAAAACCGTCTTCCACAGAGAAGAAAAGAGCCTCCAACAAAACAATAACCCTCAAAGACAAGAGGAGGATAATAACCCAAATCCAAACATAGAGAGAATCATTGGCCAAACAACCCAAGCCAACCACAAGAAACACCATAAGCCAAGGAAGAACATCTCCACAAAAGAAGTCTTCAAAAACCCAAGTTGAAAAGCAACCAAAAAAAAAAGTAGCGGGAGTCTCCACCCTATCATGACAAAGAACCATAACTGTTTCTTCCCAAGTAAATGACAACAGCCTATTCTACAGCACCTCTACTCGACTAGAAAATGACAACAATCATTGTGAAGTCATTGCAACCCAACAACTCAACATCAACAACCAATCTAGCCACAAGTCATCTCCCACCAATGAACCATCCACATCCTTTGAATTGTCTCCTTCTCTACTGGTATCATCTCCAAAATTCAAATTTACCCCTCCTCTCCTCTTCTTGCTCCCTCTCCTCTCTATTAAGCTAAAGTTGAGTTTTAAAAAAAATGATATTAAGGGTATGAGTCATTGGTTGTTGTCTCTACAAGCAAGAAGCCCCACCATTTCACCAAAGGGTCACCCCTTAACACCATGGAAAATTAGTATCAATTGTTGGCGTGGTAGGGATAGACCTCAGGGGGATTGAACCTTGGTTTTTGGCCCTACAGGAAAGAATCCCCACCACTTCACCAAAGGGTCGCTCCCCAACATATTTATCCATTGTTTTAATTAGAAAATTCAATATTATCCTATCTGTGTTGAATTAGAAAATTTCATATTTTAGTTGAGTTAAATCTATTGATTTTCTAGTTAACTCAGGTCCTATCCTCATCCATGTCTCCTAGGTCTTTAAATTAAGTCATTTTCTTCATCATTGGGATCCATCATACATCTAAGCAATTGCATTCTATCGAAATCATCCATCATATATCTAAGAAATCACATTCAGATGAAATCAATCAATCATACATCTAAGCAAGTCCATCATGTTGAATGTCATTGTCTTATTAGTGTTATTCTATTTGAGATTGCATCCACATACCCTTTTTTTTTTTTGGCGCCAAAGGTATTCCTGCGACCTATCCCATCGGCCCAACTAGCCTTGCCTTGGTCTTACTTTTTTTACCAAGTTGGGGTCTCATCCACATACCTTCAAGGCAAATCAACATCATTGACTTATTTTAAATTTTTCAATGGAGTTTTTAAGTTAGATTAGAATTTGATTCCATTGCTTTCAAGTTTGTTTTAATTTCTATCTTATCATTTTCAATGCTTACATTTTGGTGAACTTGACATGAACACTAATCTTCTAACTGACGTGAACACTAATCTTCTAACTATTTTTTTTGTAAGTATGTATTTTACAACATTACATAGTTTTTAAGAGGCTTGGAAACTATTTGTGTTTATCTTATAGGATCACATGACTTTTAATAAGATTGGAAATTGATTTTTGAGTTTTATTTTGCACTATTACATAAATTCTAAAGAGGCTTGAAAATCATTCTTATTAAATTTTTGCATGTTAATATTTTTTTATTTATATATACATGTTAATATTAAGTATTTTGTTATTTACCAATCATATTTTAGGTAAAGTTACCCATTTAATAACTACAATCAATCGCACCTTGGTGTGCAATGGATACACTGATGGTTTTTTTGTTAATTTAGAATTTGTATGGATAAAGCTTAGTATTTGACATTAAGTATATCAAAATGTAATTGTGAAATGCTTTGAACTAAGAAGAAAAGAAATTTGAAATAAATATTTGTTTTGTGTAGGAAGATGGAATAAAAGTGATTATTAATGATGATATATATATATATATAATGTTTGAAACTAAATAACATTGAGTATACATTCAAAACATTAAATTAATTGTTCTGCATGATTATAATATAATTTATAAACTGTGAATATTAGTGGAAATTTAGAAACAATATGTAATTCTTTACTTTCTTTCTTTGTATAAGATGCAATTATTATTTTGATAAGATAAATTCAATGTATTTAAATATATTTTTCTAAAATATAATAGATTTTTTTTATTTATAAAATATAATAATTAGTTTTTTTTTTTACCTTTATAATATGAATGTGAAACATATTTTCTAGTGGAAATGTAGAAATAATATCTGATTCTTTGCTTTCTTTATTTATTTATTTCTTTGATTATTTTATATTGGGTTCATCGAACGGTTAGATCTTTTTCAATAGTCTTGCATCATGCTAACACATTCTCAACCATCGATGCCTTTATAATATGATTTACACACTTTGAATATTAGTGGAAAAATTAGAAACAATATCTAAATCTTTGCTTTCTTTCATTGTATAAAGTAGATCATTTATAGGAAAACTTTTTGTTTTTTCATACATTTATGTAGTACATGAGGTTATTGGTAGATCATTTATGAAATGATGTTTGTGCAACAAAGGTCTAAATGGAGAAGTGATAGCTCAAATCAACTATGCATCCACTTACAAGGATCCATACATGATTAAAATAAAAACCTTTAAATCAGGATGATAATCAGTTTCCATTACCAATAGACTCATGTTATGTTTGCAATAGGGAGAGAGAGAGAGAGGGTGGGAGAGATGGGGATAGAAAGAGGGAGATCTAGACAAGGAAGAGTGAGAAAGAGGGGTGAGGAGATAGAGATAAGGATAGAGATAGAGACGGAGAGGGAGAGGGAGATGGAAATAGATATTGAGAGAAGGATAGGGAGAGATAAAGAGAGAGAGGAGAGAGGGATAGTTAGAGATGAAATAGATATATAAATATATAGAGAGAGAGAGAGAGAAAGAGAGAGAGGGAGAGATAGAAAGATAAAGATAGAGATAGGAAATGATATATAAAGAGAGATAAAAAGAAGATATATATAGGGGTAGAGAGAGAGAGAGAGAAAGATAAAGATAGAGATAGGAAGTGATATATAGAGATAGATAGAAGGAGGTATATAGTGGTAGAGAGATGGAGATATAATGAGATAGAGATAGAGGGAGAGATAGAAGAAGAAATATAGAGAGATAGAGGTAGAGAGACAAAAAGATATAAATATACAAGTCTACGAAGAGGGAGATGGAGAGAGAGAAAGGGAGGAAAGAAGGGGAGAGAAGGAAAGATATAAATAGAGGATGATATAGAGAGATAGCGAGGGATAGGAAAAAGGATAAAGAGTTATATATCTATCTCTATATCACTCTAACCCACTATCTATATCTCTCTATCTCTCCCTTTTACTCTTCCTCTATATCTCTCTATCTTCCTAGTTGAAAAAAGTGCCAAAAGATTCTTATAATTATAGAACTATTCCACTTATAGAGAAAATAATTAACTTTAAGTTAGTTATGGTCTTAAATATTTATGAAAATTATAAATTTTACGATAAAGTGACTTATATTTTAAAATTGACCTTGGTCTTTTGATAAAAAATATTTATTAAAAGAACTAATAAATTATTATTAAAATACTTTATTATAAAACTTGAGCCTCGTTACTGATAGCTTTCTTTTCATCCTTCAATGTTGATGATTTGTGAGAATGTGCATTCATAGCCTCGATCATTTCTTACTAAATGGACTTGTTTCACTAATTGTAACTCAAAAAATTACTTGATTGCCTCATCCAAGACCTTTCTTTGAGTAGCCTCAAGCTCAATTCAAAAATTAATAAATCAAGTTTATGACTTGTTTCTATTTAAATAAATAAAAAATATTTGCTATTTCAATAAATTAATCTATATTAAACATAGTGGTATAGAGAATTTGGAATATTTAAATATATTTAAATAAAATATTAGAAACATTTAGAAAATTAGCATCAATATAAATACATGATTTGAATTGAAATATAATATTTGTTTTCATTATGGAGCTTGTTGAATTGAAGGGAAAAATATTACATCTTTTATCTTTTTATTATGTATTATCAAATGAATAAATTAAATATAAAAAAGACCTCAATTCATGTACCCTCCTTTTGGTGGCTACAAAATGAATGGAATTGGAAGAGAGATGAATCCAACATCTTCAAAATTACTTACGAGTAAAAAGTGTTCTTTGTCCCATCATGAATCAACTTGGTTATCAAATATCTCCAATTTCAATCAATGACTCTTTAAGTGTTTGATATAGAATAACACAAAATATCTTTAATATTATTTATTTTAGTTAATTATGAATATTTATTACATATAATAATAAATGTTACCTAATGATAACCTTCCCATTATATTTCTTTGTTTTAGAAGCTTATATATTTTTTGTATATTGAATGAAAAGATTAATTAAAACCATTACATTCTTTTTTTTAAATATGATAATAAAAAAAAATTATAAGACAATAACAAATTTTCTTAAATTAAACACTATCTCATTCATTATTTATAATTTAACTAATACATTAAAATGTGATAGTTATGATTTCGAAAAGAAAAATTTAATTTATAATTCTATATCACAGTATTCTCACCTTTACATTTATGCATTCATAGTTTTTCATTTGTATTTAACTAATACATTATGTTGTTTGTTTAAATTTACATTTGGGCAGATAGTCATTAATATTAACGGATTTTTCTATTAAGGTGCACAGAGTTTTTATTTGTTTTTCCCTATATTATTAAGTCATTTTCATTTGCATTTAAAGTGGATACACATAACTTGTAGTGCAATGTAGGTGGATTATATCGCAGGAATCTGGTAGAAGTCATTGGCTACTGCATAGAGGAGGAGAATATGGTGTTAATTTATGAATTTAAGTCCAATGGAGACCTACGAAATTGCCTTGAAGGTAAAATTCATAACACAACCCCTCCACTGTATATTAATAAACATTTTAAGTTAACCTTTACATTAAGATTGTAAATTATGCATTCGGGAAAAAAATCATGTGGAAAATTCCTTGACTAGGAAACAAGGCTCAACATAGCATTAGATGTTACCCAAGGTGAGTGAACAATCGTTGAGATTGTTAGACCCTACAAAATTAATATAGGGTCTAGGGTCTATGTATTAATGTAATTTTAAATAAACTATTTAACATATGTTGTTTAAATCAAAATATTAATGTATCAACTATTTATCAACTTGATTCCAGGTCTTGAATTTATCTTTTACATTCAATTTATTATTATGAAAAGTAAGATCATCTGAGAAGGCTTACATTTTGTAAGCAGGTCTGGAGTATTTACATGCAAGTTGCAACCCACACATTATAAAAAAAAATTAAACCCTTGCCACCCTAGGGTCACATGGGTGACCAACGCCTAGCCTTTGGGGGCTAAAAAAATGTTGTTTTTTACAATTTCAACAAGATTGGAAAAATCATGATAAATTTCCACTCAGTCATCAAAATTGGGAAGACAAGATATTTTTGGAAAGTTGGTTCTGAGCACTATCCAATTATATTGATTTTTTTCTCAAATTTTGTGTTGGTACATTTTATCGCCTGTCAAAGTTAGATGTGTTGTTTTCACCTTAAAGCTCACAATTTTTGACCCATTTCTCCATTTTTTGTGATTCTAGCGACATTGGGATGGTCGTTCAAAGCTCTTCACAACAATCCATGCAATTTTTCAATATTTTTCTCTAGGTACAATTTATTCAATTTTTTGTGTTTTCACATTCTAGTGGATTACTTAGACCTTTAAGCTCCTAGAAACTTTTTGTTTACATGGGATGACTTATTTTTGGTTTTTTTATATGTATTTCCAACATTTTTTCCTATTTGGGCATTGTAGACATCTTTTGCATGCAATTTCTTTTTTGTAGATGCACTAAGATAAAGTGCCACTTTAGTGTATGTTTTTTGGGGATTTCACACATCTTGTTGTGCCTTTTGTACTCACGCTATGTTATAAAGTGTCATGGGGCGGTTGTGTAGGCCATTTTCTTTACCATCACACTTTTCCAAGTGAGTGTTCCTTCCACGACAACATCAAATCCTAGTGATTCATGTCTCATGTGTGTGTGCCCTAGTTTTCCCACCCTTTTAATTATAGGTACTATTTTATGCACATGCATATGTTCATGGTTCTCCTTCATGCACTTCTTGGTGATAAATAGTTTCAATGGACTTGTCTTGGCTCTCCCTTTCCACATTATGGGGGGGTTCTACTATTGGTGATAATGCTTCTTGGTTTCATTTTTTGAGTGATTTATGTATCTAGTTCTTGTTACTATTTTCTAAGTGAAGAAGCGGATGGTTACCTATGCATTTTGGTGAGATAGAGCATTTACCATATGGACATTCTTGGGTTCATGTTTCTAGAGGTGGCCTATTTTCACTTGGTCAATGTTCTTTAGACTATTGGTACCTATATTTTTTACTTGCATCTTGTATGTTGAAATTCGTTGTTAGGGTCACTCATGTAGATTTATGTGTCATTTGTATCTTCAAGTTCTAGATGTTTGTCTTTGTTTGCCATCTAATTTGAGTAGTGTCATTTGAGGCACTCATGTAGATTTTTATCTTTTTAATCTTGATCATCATCTATTCCAAAGGAGGTTCTTCATTATAGCACTATAACAGTCATCATTTGATAGTTGTCTACAACTTCTTTGTGTTTTTGTTGGGAAAATGTGTCTCAACCTTGCAATTATATAAGATTTATTATATATATATATAGATTTACTAGTTACACCACTAGGTGTATACAATGGCAGCAAAGAGAAAAATGTGAGCATGTTAACTTTTTTAGGAAACTTCTAAAATGGCCAACATACATTGAATAAAGATATATTGTAAATTTGGACCGTTCGTTATTAGGTTTTAGATCTAATGGTGGATATTTTGTTGGCTTTTCTTGTCCTAGAATGTAATCCTATTTTATGAGGGTGTTGTATTACGGCTGAAGTAGAGAGTGATGCATTCTGAGAGTTTGATAGTAGTCGTGTTGTCTCTGGATATCTAAGTGGTGATATACCTGTAAGAAGTTTTCTCTGCAAGTATATTGTAATCTTTTTGATTTATTGAATAATATATTGGGCGGCTTTTGGAGTGTGGGGTTTTTCTCCCGAAAGGGTTTTCCCCACGTAAATCACTATGTCGTGGTATGCATGATATTTGTGTTTATTTTTTTTAAGTTTTTGTAACTGTTAAATATTTGTAAAGTTTTGTATTATTCTCCTCTCAAGATTAGTGTAGAAAGTTCTTTCGCTACCTTAGCTTCCTTACAAGTGGTATCAGAGCTTGATCACCTTTGGTTTCAATTGTGGGTTGTTGGGTTTTTTGAACTAATCCATATTTGAGTGGGAGCTTGTGTAGAAGACACTTTGTGATTTGTTGCAAGAATTTTTAGATGGCAAGTTCATTAGGGTGAATAGAGGAGAATTTTTTTGGAAATAATTTTGAGATGTGGAAGTTGAAGATGGAGGATTTTTTGATAGATTGAGATCAGTGGGATGCTATAGATGAGAATGTTTCAAGGCTTGCAGATCCTACTTAGGTTGCTCAATATGATATTATGGACCGTAAAGCCAAGGGTCTAATCAGATTGTGCTTAGCAGACTTTGTTTCAATTAATTTCCATGAAGGAACCTCTATACAAAAACTATGGAAGAAGCTTGGTGAGATGTATCAGGCCAAATCTTTAGTGAACAATATTTTCTTGAGGAAGAAACTATATTCCTTGAGAATGGAAGAGGGTGGATGAATCATAGACCACCTAGAAGCATTCAATATTTTGGTGGATCAATTGGCATCAGTTGGTGTCAAAATGGATGAGGAAGAGACATGTCATAGCTTGCTTTTTTTTTGCCTAATTTATGGGATTCTCTTGTTATAGCTCTATTGGGAGTACTTGTTATATTGAAGACTGAAGATGTGGTGGGTTCTTTTCTTTCTGAAGAGATGAGGAGGAAGGTATCCATCATTGCCAAGGAGGCCCTAAATTTTCATGGAAGACCTAAAGAAAAATGCAAGAAGAATGAGAAGCGTGAAAAATCCAAGTCCAAGGGGAGATCTAAATCTCTTGGAAATTCCAAAGTTATTTGTTGGAACTACGATAAGCCTGGGCATGTTCGTAAGGAATGCAAAGAAGAAAAGAAGAAGAAAAAGAAGAAATTTGATTCTAATTCTAAGTCTGAGAATGAAGATGGCGACACATTCATTGTAGCTTTAACAACTCATGCAGGTAATGATGCATGGTTAATTGACTCAGGTGCATCTTTTCATATGACCTTTAACAGAGATTGGTTTTCTGAATATGAAGAATTTGATGGTGGTAAGATGTACTTGGGTGATGATTCTCATTTAGACATTGTTGACCATAGTAAGGTTTAAATTATATTTCCTGATGGTAGAATAAAAAGGATTAATGGTGTGTTGCATATCCCTGGATTAGCACGAATTTTTTTATTTGTGAGAAAACTAATAGATGTGAGTGTGCAGGTAGTATTTTTTGATGCAAGATGCAAGATGGTTAGAGGTGCTATGGTGATTGCTAGAGGTTTCATATATGGCACATTGTATAAGTTGGATGCATGCATTGTTGAGTGTAATAGTGCTTTTGTGAAAAGCAAGTTTGTGGAAGAAGTGAGGGTTTCACCTTCAGTAGATGGTAATGGATTTTGGGTACCCAAGGGTGCTCTTTCTTCCAAGTCAAAGTTACCTGCAGAGAAAACTATGTTATGGCACCAGAGATTGGCCACGTTGGAAAAAAGGGTCTAAGGACCTTGAAAAATAAAAACCATGTTGAAGGTTTGTCTAATTGTAATCTTGAATTCAATTTTTGTGAGCATTGCATTTATGGAAAATAAAACCACGTTTAGTTTTACTCAAGTTCTGATAAATCTTATGGTGTATTGGATCATATTCATTTTGATGTGTTTGGTCCTATAGATGTTCCTTTGATTGGTAAATCCACATATTATGTTTCATTTATTGATGATTATTGTATAAGGACATGGCTATATTTTCTAAAGAGTAAATATGAATTTTTCAGTTGATTTAAATAATTTAAAGCAATGGTTGAGTTGCAGACTGGAAAGAAAATCAAATGTTTAAGGACTAATAATGGTGGTGAATTTTTCTCTAATTATTTTGATAGATTTTGTAAATATTTTGGTATTCATAGATAGAAGACAACTCTGTATTGTCCACAACATAATGGAGTTGTAGAAAGAATGAGTAGGACACTGATGGAGAAGGCTAGGAATATGTTGAGTGGTGTTGGCCTAGAATAAAGGTTTGGGGCTGAAGTTTTTGCCACTACCTGTTACCTAATTAATAGGTCTCCTACATCAAGTCTTGTTTATAAGACTCCTATAGAGGAATGGTCGGGTCCCAATCCTTCATTAAGACATCTTAGAGTTTTTGGTTGTGATGCATATGCACCTGTGCCAAAGGAGAAGCAAACAAAGTTGGAGAACAAGGTTGTGAAATGTCTCTTCATTGGATATAGTTATGGTGTAAAAGGATACAAGCTTTGGGATCCTATTGCACAGAAGGTAATACATAGTAGAAGTGTTATTTTTAGAGAAAGTAAGCCTTCCTTTGTTACATTGCAGCCAGAACAAAGTAAACAAGAAGATGTGATTCAATTTCCTTCTACACCTAAGAAAGTTGAATCGAGGCCCAAGGATAGACAAGATGTTGAGGAGAGCTCGTCTAGCTCCAAATCTTCAGTAGAGGAAGAAGAACCTTCAACTCAACTTGTTCATAGGTCTAAAAGGCATAGACAACCACCTGAAAGGTATTCACCTGATGATTGGAGATGTATTTTTTCTTTGAATACTAACATGGTTGAACCTAGATATGTAGATGAGACACTAGGTATGAATAATGCAAAATCCTAGAAGATTTCTATGGATGAAGAAATGACATCTTTGAAAAATAATTATACATGGGATCTTGTACCATTGCTTGAAGGAAAAAAACCTATTGGTTGTAAATGGGTGTTTAAGAAAAAGATTGGTTTAGATGGAGGTATTGAGAAGTACAAAGCAAGGTTGGTTGCGAAAGGTTACTCTCAAGTTGAGGGTGTTGACTATGGTGAGATGTTTTCTCCTATTGCAAAAATGACATCCATTAGATTTCTAGTTTCTATTGTTGTTGGTTATGATTTAGAGGTTGAGAAAATGGATGTGAAAACTGCTTTCCTCCATGATGATTTGGAGGAGGATATTTATATGACACATCCAGAGCACTATGTGGTGAAAGGTAAAAGTAAATTGGTTTGCAAATTGAAGAAATCTTTATATGGCCTAAAAAAAAGTCTTAGGATGTGGTACCAAAAATTTGATACATATGTGTTGAGTTTGGGATTTGAGCATTCTAAATCAGATCATTGTGTTTATTATAAAACTAATGGTGATCATTTCCTATTTTATTGCATTATATGTTGATGATATGTTATTTATTGGAAAAGGGAAAGGTATGATTTCAAAACTAAAATCTCAACTTGATGCTAAATTTGAAATGAAAAATCTTGGTGCAACTAAACACATTCTTGGGATGGAAATTAAAAGAGATAGAGTGAGAAAAAAGCTATGGCTTGGCCAAAGTAAGTATGTCAACTCAATTTTACAAGGGTTTGATATGCAGGATTGTAGACCAATGTGTGTTCCTATTTCAATTGGAACAAATTTATCTATTTTAGATTGTCCAACACCCCCATCAAATATGGAAGACATGAGCAGAGTTCCTTACCAGAGTGCAGTTGGAAGTTTGATGTATGCTATGGTTTGTACAAGACCAGACATTGCCCAAGTAGTGGGATTTTTTTCCAGATATATGTCTAATCCCAGTAGAGTTCATTGGGATGCAGTTAAAAGAGTCTTCAGATATTTGTGGGGTACCTCATATTATTCCTTATGTTATCATAGTAATATGACTAAAGATGAAATTTCCCTTGATATTTATGGTTATGTGAATTTAGACTGGGTAGGTGATGTTGATAGCAGAAAATCCACTAGTGCTTATGTGTTTACTTTATTTGGTGGTGCAATTAGTTGGATGAGTAAGTGATAGGTTGTAGTTGCTTTGTCCATTATGAAGCAAAGTATATGGCATCTAATCATGCTTGTAAAGAATCCATTTGGCTTAAGAGACTGTGTTTAGATATTGGGATAAGACAACATGCAGTGACAATTTATTGCAACAATCAGAGTCTGATATGTCTAGCCAAGAACCTAACATTTCATACCAGGACCAAGCACATTGATGTATAGTGTCATTTTGTTAGAGATGTGGTTGAAGATGGCAAGGTGAAGTTGGTTAATGTAGAGACTTTGATGAATTTTGTTGATTCTTTAACTAACCCTATGATCATAGAGAATTTCAAATGGTGTTCAGAGACTATGGGCCTTTTGTCCCCTAGCAATTAAAGAGACTATGTTTACACCCTCATGTTACTCTTTCAAGGTGTTCGACAAGTGGGAGATTTGTTGGGAAAATGTGTTTCAACCTTGCAATTATATATGATTTATTGTTGACAGGATGTATATATATTTCCTAGTTACACTGATAGGTGTATACATTGGTAGCAAAGAGAAAAATGTGAATGTGTTAACTTTTTCAAGAAACTTCTAAAATGGACAACATACATTAAATAATGATATATTGTAAATATGGACCGTTCGTTATTAGGTTTTGTTGATGGCGATTTTGGCACCACAACAATGCAAGCAGAATATTGCTATTATGCTTCTCCTGAAAGAGAAAGGCAACGCATGGATGCCTTAGCTCCCAAGGTCTTTGTAGTTGGGTCTCAATTGTGCTGATGTTACTCAGTGGTCAATGCAACAGTAATATTCAAGGGGCCTGCTGGTGTTGAGCTTCTGGATTGTTCTTGGATCAGGCATGAAAATAAAATCTACTTTAACAGGGGTTTTAAAGAAACAACAAAAGATATATCAAGGTTTTGAAATAGAAAAGAACAACAATTCATCCAATCTTAACCAGACTTGCTAGCTTCAAGGAATTAGTAAACCAAAATTGCAGAACAAGATAAGCTTGTGATTGACACACAGCCTCTTTCATTCACAGTGCTAATTCACATAACAGATTTTAAATACCATTTAAATAAAACACCAGAATAATATTTCATTCCTTAAAGGCTCCACAAATCAAATGATCAAAGTAAGACAAATATCATTCAAGAACACAGCATGAAGTAGATTAAAATTTGATTGTTTCTACTGTTATTAAAACAAATAAACAATATTTACAAAGCTGGCACAATCACCAGTGTATAGAGAATCTGTGGCTCCAGATTGTTTCCAACTACACTTAAGAGAACTCAAAAAATACATTACAGTTTACACTGAAAACTAACTACTAACCAAGAAGACAAGAGAAGCTCTCATTACTGAGAACCAAGAAGTAGCTCTATCTCCTTCTATTAACTTACTAATCCCTAACATTTCTAATCTAGAAGTCCTTACAATAAAAAAATTCTAACTCTCTATTCCTAACTCTAGAGGTTCCAACCTTTACAAAGAGGCAAGAATGCCTTATATACATAAATGTATCAACTTGAATGTGTTGTCCCCTGCACTAGGGTTTACAAAATATCTGCACCTAGGAGAGTTGACCCTCATATCCTTTGAAGAAATTTAATGTGTATTCAATGCGGAAGCCTTGTTGTCCAAGCTCACAAAGGATCTCTATCCTTAGGAGAAGTCTCTTAGATCTTCTAGCAGTTGCTGTATTTACTCCTCTGTCTATGTGTCCATACTCGAACTCTGTTGGGGTTGCCTTGAATGCTCAGAATATCTTCATTAATGTTGATCTACCTCCTTGCCAATAGTTGCCACAGGTGTCCCTCTGAGTCATGGGTTTCTTCATTCAATCGGTCTTCCTTCTGTTTTGGGCCTTTTCGCCCGTTAACCACCTGTTGGGGCACCGTTAGACCTCCTTATCAATCTGAAACATCGTTTGAGCCAATCCATCACCACCTGTTCTCAGGAAGAAACCATCTGGTCATACTCTGTTGATCTACTTAGACAGGGGTGGTCAATCAGTCAAAGGTCCCTCTCGGCTCCCTCTGATTAGACAATCACAGGCCACGTAAGATTCTTCGATGATCAAAATAGTTTTCTTAGCATCACATGTCAGTGAGACACCTCTGGTGTCTCCCCAATATGATTTTGTCTTACAATAGGCATCGGTATAACAAGATTCAATCGGTGAGACATCTCGGGGGGCTTAGAAGTCATATCGAGCTCATTTCCCTATCACCGAGACCTTTTAGCGAAGGCAAGATCCTCTTGGCGAGCTCCATTTCTTTTCAGTGGGACCCTCCTTGCACCAGCTTCTATTTTTATTTCAGCATGACTTTCTTCCTTTGCCAAGACCTTTTGGTGAAGGTATGATCCTTGGCCAAGCTCATCTTTTGTGTCGCCGAGACTGTCTTCGGTCGGGGAGACTTTACACTGACTAAAGCTTCCTCTTGCCAAATTCCGCTATCGCCAAGACCACTTTGTAGTCACACTGATGTGATTTCTTTGTTCCACCTGTGTCACCGTAACATCCTCCTATCAAGGAGATGTCTTATAGAAACCTTATGTTTCGGCGAAAGTCTTTGCATGTGCTTTCTTTGGTCGCCGAGACTTATTAATTCTCCCACCGAAGATCACTGATAGCACCCCTTTGTGGCATGTCGGTGTGACTTTATGAACTCATCAAGACTTCTATGCCAAAGAAGGTGACCCCCCCTGAAGGGTATGCCTATATGCACTAGTCGGTGAGACCTCCCAGATTCGCTGAGACATCCTAGTGTAGAGAGAACCTTTTGCTAATGTATGAATCTTTTGACACCGGTCGGCAAGACTTTGAGATTTCGCCAAGACCACTCCCCGAAGACAAACCTATGCCGATAGGAAACTCCTAGTCACCAAGACTATGAATGAGGCCTTGGTGATAGATGCCTGTATGTGAGTTCTGATCGTCGTGACAATCTCGAGGTGCTGCCGACATTTTCCTTAGCTGATTTTTAGGTCCAACCAAACTAGGGAATGCATTCCAGCTGAGCTCTCTTGACAAATATCATCCTGTATGCAATTTAATCCTACATTCAACGAAGAAAACCATAATAAAGATCACCAGGAAAAAAGTTAAATAAATCAAAATCATCATTGAAACAGATCCTATGTCAGCAGGGTACCGTTAAATCTTCAAACAAAAATGACCATACAACAGTTCGGGTTTTAGGCCAACCCGCAGAATCCAAGCTGGGGAAGAATTTCGTAGAATTCTAAGTCAGGCGGATTCCAGCGGAATAAGCATGAAACCACACATTAGAAACTCAATTTGATCAGTATCAAACCAAGAACAACACGTGGGATCCCAAAAATCACCAATTAATTATAAAATGCGTCTTTATTAATTCACCAGTCCTGTTATTCGAAACTTCTTAACATTTCACCAGATTCTGGGGAAATCCACGCGGGACAGATTTTCGCAAAAAAGGAGACACTCCAGAAAATCTAGGAAAAAAGAGGGGACGACAGACCTCGGGAAAATCCAGAGGAGACAAAAAATTGCGAAAATCCATATAGGGAGGAAATCCACGAAAAACAACGCCCAATCGGAGTTCAAGTGAGATCCGGGAAAATCCGTATTGGGTGAAAAATCTCGAACTCAGGAGAAAACTCGAATTCTGACTAAGGAAAAAAATAGAAGCAACCCAAGAGGAAAGGCAAAAGACCCAAAACCAAGAAATCAAAAGAGAAGGGGGGCCCATTTTGATCCAGATCAAAGTGGGGTGGTTATGCAAGGCATAATAGGTTTTAGATCTAATGGTGGATATTTTATTGGCTTGTCTTGTCCTAGAATATAATCCTATTTTATGAGGGCGTTGTATTGAGGCTGTGATAGAGAGTGATGTATTCTAAGAGTCTGATAGCGGTCATGTTGTCTCTGGATCTTTGAGTGGTGATACTCCTATGAGAAGCTTGCTTTGCAAGTATATTGTAATCTTTGTGATTTACTGAATAATATATTGGGCGGCTTTTGGAGTGTGGGGTTTTTCTCCCAAAAGGGTTTTCCCCACATAAATCATTGTGTTGTGGTATGCATGATATTTTTGTTTATTTGTGTTTAAGTTTTTGTAACTGTTAAAGATCTGTAAATTTTTTCATTATTCTCCTCTCAAGATTAGTGTAGGAAATTGTTCTGCTACCTTAGCTTCCTTACAGTTTCAATAATATTCTTCATGTTCTTATTATTTTTTGGAACATTGTTTTGGAGGCTTTTTATTCATTCATTTTCCTTTATCCCTTTTGGAGAGGAGTTTTTCCCATGATTTTTTCTCTCTTTTTCTCTGGTTATGAGATATTAGGTTGTTTATACATGGGTGCCTCATTAGGCCTTGTTTGTCAAGACCCATCATGCATTTTTTTCTTTTTTGTATTCATATTTTAGGGTTTTTTAGCTACTCCCTAGTTCATCTTAAGGGGGGTGTTAGAGTAATCATTCATTAACTAATAATTAATTATTAGGCTAATTCATTTCATGCACTTAAGCCAAACTTAAGAGTGTTTTTTTTGTTAACTAAAGTGAACTTTTATTAGATCATTTTGTCTCATCACATAGGATGTTGATACTTGTCATGATCTAATCCCCTTATCATTTAGGGTTGCTCCTATAAATCACTCAACCTCATTATATTATCTCTAGATATCCATGAAGACTCTTGAGGTTCATTTTGTAAGTATTTTCTTGTTGATGATATAACAGATTATTGTTTGCAACTCTCTTGTATGGAAGGTGTTTTTGTTTGTTGTTTGATTTTGTGTCTCATGTTTATTCACAATTATAACAAATTTTTTTATCTATTTTTGAATCATTTCTTTGTGGTATTAAAAATAAAATTTATTTTTGTTAATAAATAATTCATTTCATTTTAATCTTGAAGAGTGTGTGTGTGTATGCTCTTCTCTCACATGTTTACATGATCTTGAGAATTACAAACACTAATTCTTCTTTTTTATTTTTAGGAGGCTTTCCTTAGATCTCATCACCAAGGTGATGACCTCAACCACACTTTCTAATGTGTTATATCAAAGGGGAGAACAAAATTTGTACCTCAATCTAGGCATGTCATGTTTGGAACATCTTTGGGACCCTAGTGATTCATGACATAAGGTGAAGGTTTTTTGTCTAGTTCCTGACCCACACTTGTAAATGAGCTAGTTTTCATAGATTTCCCCTACAAATCTTGTAAATAGAATCCTAAGTACTTTGGTTGTTGCTTAGTATGGTTCAAGGTATAGTATCATGCCTGAAGCTACTCACCGTACATATCTCCTTGAGTAGAGATGTAATCTCTTTGGGAAAGGTCTTAGGACCTCTAAAGAAAGGGAAAAAATGAGCCCTTGTGCCATTTGATCCCTATCTTTTGACTCTTTAAAGATGAGTTTCTTGCACTAATTTTAGGATATTAGCCTTTGGTTAGTGGGCCTACACTAAGTTAACACTCCCACTTGATTAATTTAGGATTGTTCATGGTTTTTTGGTGTTTGTTATTGTTAGAGTAAAACCTCCCCATCTAAAACCCAATAGGGACCTTATCCTTTTTAATTCTTAGATTTTTTAATCTTCTATATTTTTATTAGTATATTTTCTCAAAATTTTGAAAACACCAAAATATTTATAAACCCACAAAATATATAAAAAAATTGCAAAATCCAAAAACCAAAAAAAAATATAGTGTTAATAGGTTCATGCCACCCATTACTAGGCACAAGAAAATAAAAACATAGAAGAGAGTAGTACATATCCATTTGCAACATGTTGGTATAATCAAACTAAGAGTTTACAAGATAACCCTAGAGTTAATGAACAAGACTTGATAGACTAACTTGAATACTATCTTAGGTTTGTTGAGTTTATGAATGATGAACTTACCCAAACCTAGTTATATTGTATTATAGGTTTGAATAAAAAACACTTCCTAGAGAAACTTATAGAGGAGGGTGTCACACTCTCCCCTGGATTTTACCAATCTAAGTTGAGTAAGTTCATTAAAACCCAAACTATAGCTATATCCACTTTTAAAAATCCCTTGTACAAGATTCCTCAAAATATAACTATAGATATCTCTAATTTCAACCAACCCACAAAAAATACCTTCACCATGCAAGGGCCCATGGTTATATTATATGTTTAGAATCAATCACATGGGAACTTGCAACAAGTAACCACCTTGACCCCATTAACACTTACCCTCTACTAGATGAAGTATTTTCTACTATGTATAGTTCCACATCTCTAATCCCATTAATAGGACTATGACATCACCTACCCTACAACAGAGTATATTTTCTAACCCACTTCCATTAGTCAACCTAGCATATATAGTCAAAACATCACTCAAATTCAAACCGCATTCCCTTCCATAATACCCTTAATTCAATCAATTACCACCTTTATCGTTATCCCAACCATCACCTCCCATTTAGCTATGATCTCATCTTACACTTCACCAAAAAAATTTATAACTTCCTACCATCACCCTCCCATATCTCAACCTAACTACCAATAAACCTTGTCACAACAACAGTAATAATACAAACAACTCTCAAACACATCACAATTTATTCCACAAAAACCATAAATTAGTCATCTTCCAACATATCAATCACCCTTAAACACATCCCAACCCATATGTCAACCACAACCTATCCAAATACCACAAAGATACCAACAACAACTGGCATATCAACAATCACTTAACTATCATCAACTAGCCCCTCAACAATAACAATTACATATATTCAACCTCTAACATATCAAACACTCTTAAACACATCACACCTTCCTATCCAAAACTAACAACAACAAACCCCTCTACAAAAACAATACATATAACCTCCTATCCAACACCAACAACAATCACCTATCTACCAACAACTTCCATCTAACCAACAACCACCACCACATGTGCCAACTCCAACTCCTTGAAATCCCATCGCCCAAGAGTGGAAAGAGATAAAGAACATCCTTAAGGGGATGCAATTAGGGACCCTACAACAAAATAAAGCATGCACATTTGAAGAACTATGTCCCTACCCTTTTGATAAATCAATAACATCAATCCCTTTCCCTCATAATTTTGAAGTTCCTCAACTATATAAGTATAAAGGGAAAGGAGACCTATGTGACCATGTTAAAGAGTTCTATATGACATTTCATGAAGGGGCTTATAATGATGCTTATCTTATGAGACTATTTCCCAAAAGTTTAGGAGGACAATCTCTTGAGTGGTTTATGCATCTACCTCATGGATCCATTACCACTTTTCCACAACTAGTCAAAAAAATTATCAACCATTTATCCTAAAACATAGAACATGAAATTTCGATGGTTGACCTTTGCAATGCTAAACAAATAAATGGTGAGAGTTTTTCCTCCTTCATCCAAATGTGGAGAAGTATCACTAGTTGCATTCCATGGGTTATACTTTAAAAATAACTTGTTAATATCTTTGTCATAAACCTTAACCAAAAAATGGCATTTCATTTATAAGTCCATTGTGTGTAACATGCCCATTGTTCTACTCAATAATTTTTCTAATTTTTACCCATAAGTGAATAATTTATGCATTTATCAACAAGAGCACTAAAATTTTCTTTTCTTTTCAATAATAAATTTGCCATTGAAAAATAACCTTTCCAAAATTTTCTATTGAATATACAAAGAATTTTTCCAATAATATAAGCATGATTTCACTTTACATAAATATATTCAAGATAACATTTTACATTTACAATTTCCATATAGATGGACACATGAATACATACATAGCTTCAACAAGCTTACATGAACTAGAAATACAAATGGTCCAAAATGTCTTTCTCCCAAATCTTGGCTGCTAATTGCATGAGGAGAAGCATCACTCAAGCACTTTTCCACCAACCATGCTCTAACTGCGATCCCCCGCACATCTACCAAACTTGGTAAGATGGTCCTCCCTTCAACGAAGTGATTGGTTTGGTAACCTCATCCTTCAAATAGCCTTTCTTGAGCATAGTGGTGTGTCCTACATGTCTAGAGCTTACCATAAGGTCAACCTCTATTTCTATGATATTCTCAGCCTAGTATGTACTTGGATCACAATGAATTGATAGTGTAGATAGTGGCTACCTACACTACTTTTTTCAAAGATTCACCACCCAATAACTTGAGTGAGGGTAATCTATATTTACCACTACAAATGCTCAATTTGCATTTTGACCATTAGTATTCTATTTTATTCTAGGTTATTCCCTTTCCCATGGATTATCCTAACCCTAGGAATAACCTTCCCTTTGACTCACATTAACTGACATGGCAATCAAGTATCTCAAAAAAAACTCTATCATATGCTACACACTTAGAGTATCATTATACTTCGTATGGTTCCAACATTCTACATATAGTACAAATAATATTTATAAATGTATAAAACCCATTATGGTATAAATAACTATATACGTTTGAACCCAAATGAAAAGAGTTCCTAATACAAGAAATAATCAAGAACTTTCAAAAGACTTGCAAGCATCAAAACATACATAAAGGTAATCTTTCAACATGACAATATAATAAACAATCTTTCCAACATAATAACAAAGAGGTAGAAATCAGCATGCATGTTTAAAGCTCCAACTAAATAGTCTTCCCTCTTCGTTTAATGGCTCAAGTTCGCTTGCAACTCCACTACGAACAACCCAAATTCCTCTACTAGCTTCTCTCTAAATCCCTCAACAAAACCAATATAAAACAATACAACCTCTCAACTCACTTTACACCAAAATTTGTAGCAGAATAACACAAAGAAATCAGATTGACAAGTGATGCATTAGGTAGAATGAGCACCTCTATTTATACTTAATTTGTGAGAAACCAAAGGCTAAAAACAAGTATTTCTACCACCTTTCATCCTCATGCAACAACTCACCAGGCTAACTCACAAGTTTGCAGCACATCAAATTCCTCACCATTTAAATGGCTAAGCTGACTTGATATATGGGACAATAAGCTTAAAACAAGTTTCCTAATTCAAATTCCTTTATAAAATGCTACCAAGTTTGCACTTGATTGAGTCTCTATTCTATTTTCAAGCTTATGTGTATTTTGAAGACCTCTTAAGCATTCCAAACTCTTGATAATATGGTACCACCTTCAAATGTTGGCACCCAATTTTATAGCCTGAGATTTGACTAATTCATAAGCCATTTAAAATAGTTTACACATCCCTTCAAATGTTAACACAGATGCACATGAAATCATAATGCTTCTTCCTTTGATTTGACTTAGACTTACATATTTTATGCGCTGGTTGGTATTCCTTAAAGGGCTACACTATCTATGTTATATGTGCTTTATTCTTTTCTAGTGCTTCACTTAATATCAGTTCACTATATTATGTTCTTGGAGATTAACACAATAATTTTATTTATATATATATATATAAATAAAAGTATTGTGTTAATCTCCAAGCACATAATATATTCATATATATTCATTTCATAGAGTTAATCAAATACATTTTAATAAACACACATATATATTAATATATATATATATACCACATGTATACATATACATAATATCATTTCAATATCTTCATAGTAAACACTCATACACACAATTCCATCAATCGACATATATACGTGGAATGTATATATATACCACCTTAGTCCAATCATTAGTCCCATGCATATGGGTAATCTGTACATATTAAATCACATGTATGAGTTTACCATTGACACATACATATATACATTTTATGCATATAACTCATCAACATAGAAATAAACACATAAGGAGGGATTTCCACTTATCATCAAGACTCATCACATACCTCATTCCAAACATTCATAAACAAGATCGTAAATCAATATAAACACACACAACTAAACTGAAGATCACTTACCATATACCTAATTGGATTGACTCAACTAAGACCAACTAGGGCATGACTATGTGAATGCTTAGTAAGATTGAATTAGAGGTTACCAGACTAAGTTCTTCTCCTGAGTGATACTTCCCCTCTCTTCTAGAGGCTTGAACCTATTCATGCATTAGCTTAGTTTCACCATAATAGTAGTTAGCCGAATCAATACATTCATATGCATCACAAATATTTCATTTACAAAATTATCATAAAGTATTAAATAGATTCAAACATTCATTCATCATATTTGCTTCAAAATTCATATATGTAAAACACATTCACATTTATTAAAGCAATTTACCAAACAAGATAATAGTAAATAGGTCATAACACATTGGGTGTAACATATTCCCCCCTTGTGATTCATCACCCCCAATGATTTTTAAGTATCAATATGGCCATAACGCATCACAGAACAAAATAACATTGTTTTTCAAGAATTTTCAAATTCTAGCAAGACTTGTGGAAACTTCTACTTTATTTCAGCATATTCTTCCCATGTGGCAGAGTCTTTTGCATACCAATCCCACTGGACCTTGCATTGTAGAACCTCTCGGTTATGTAAGTGAAGCTTACATGTTCTGATCATCTTGAGCGGCTCGATTGTTACCACCCTTGGATCCTACACCTGTAAAGCATTCCAATCAATAACATGGTTATCACCTAGTATATACTTCTTAAGATATGAGACATGAAAGATGTTATGCATCCTAGCAAGAGCTGGTGGAAAGAAAATCCTATACACTACAAGGTTGATTTCCTCAAGAACCTCAAAAGGTCCAATGTAGCGCGGAGCTAGTTTGGATGATTTTCCAAACTTGATAGAACTCTTGCAAGTTTTAACTCTAAAAAAAAAACTCTATCCCCCACTACAAAATTCCTAGGTACCCTTTTAGAATCAGCATAACTTTTATGCCTATCATTAGCTTATGTTAATCTCTACTTAATGATTTCAACCTGTTCCTCCATTTCTGATAACATCTTTGGGCCAAGGCTTATCCTATCTTCCAACTTATCCCAACTTATAGGAGTTTGACACTTCCTACCATATAATGCTTCAAATGGACCCACCTTGATTGCATAACGATAGGAGTTATTATATGCAAACTCTACCAAAGGTAGGTAATCATCCTACTTGTATTGTTGATCCATGCAATACATCTTTAGTAGGTCTTCTAATACTTGGTTCACCCTTTCAGTTTGTCCATTTGTTTTTGAATGATAAGAAAAGCTTATATTCAATTTCATTCCAAGTGAATAAAATAGGGTTTTCCAAAATCTAAATGTCACACAAGTATCCCTATCTAAAATGATCTTTTTAGGAATCCCATGCAATCTAAATATCTCTTTAATAAACTTTTTTGCTAGTACAAGAGATCCATCGGTCAGATTCCCTAGTATTAAGTGAGCTACTTTTGTCAACTTGTCAACTACTACCAGAATAGCATTGTGCTTGTTCCTAGACACAGGGATACCTTGCAAAAAATTCATGCTAATGACTTGCCACTTACTTTCTGGAACTTCAAGTGGATAGAAAATACCTACAAGATGACGATGTTATGCCTTCACTCTTTGGAATTCTAAGAAACCTGCTACAAATCTTGTTGTGTCTCCTTTCATACCCTTCCATAAATATAATGGCTTCACATCAGCCAACATCTCAGTTACACCTCCAGATATTCTGAATATGGTGTGTTGTGTACCTCTTTCCATACTAAGTCCCTTTATTCTCCATAATTTGGTACATAAATTCTCCCCTTAAACCTTAATAATCCATTAGGTTCAAAGTGATATTCTTCATACCTTCGATTTTGTGGATCGTCTGAGAGGGCTTGCTTGACTTGTTCATAGAACTCGTCACCCTTAGATTCTTGCAACACTTGACCCTTGAAGTTAGTTTAGACTGATATCATTGAGAGGATATGTCTCCTACGACTTAAGGCATAAACAACCTAGTTTTCTTTCCCCTTGATATAACTGATGCTGAAATCATAGTCATATATCAACTCTAACCACATTATTTTCCTTGCATTAAGATTAGGTTTAGTAAACAAAAGCTTAATACCTTGGTGATTAATCTTGAGCTCAAATGGTTTTCCCAATAGATAATGTCTCCACATCTATAATGCATGAACTGCTACTAGCTCTGAATCATGTGAAGCATAATTTTTTTCATAGGGCTTCAACTTTCTAGACTCATAGGCTATGACTCACCTGTCTTCCATTAATACTTCACCCAATCCTTCTTTAGATGCAACTTTAATAACCACAAAGTTACCATCTAGATCTGGTACTTTTAGTATTGGTGTTGTGGTCAACCTTTCCTTGAGTTGGTCAAATGTTGCTTGACATTTCTCAAACCACTCAAACTTCTTTCCCTTTCTTTGCAATGACGTGATGGGAAAAGCTATCCTTGAAAAGTTCTCAACAAACTTATAGTAATACCCTACCAATCTCATAAAGCTTCTAACTTCCAACACATTCTTGGGCACCGATCATTCTAGTACCACTTTTATCTTCATTAGATCAACTGAAATCCCTTTAGCCAAAATTATGTGACCCAAGTACTATAATTTCTTTTGGGAAAAAGGCACACTTTGAGAGTTTCCCATATAACTTATGCTCTCTCAATCTTTGAAGAATGATATCTAGATGCTTGACATATTCCTCTTCATTCTTGGAGTAGATTAAGATGTCATCCATGAAGACTAACACAATCTATCCAGTCAATCCCTAAATACATTGTTCATTAGGTTCATGAATGTTGTTGGTGCATTTATCAGCCAAAAAGGTAGGACTGTGAACTCATAATGTTTGTATCTAGTTCTAAAAGTAATTTTAGAAATATCTTCATAAGTTGATGATACCCATAACATAGATCAATCTTCAAAAATATTTTTGCTTCTCGCATTCGATCAAAGAGATCATCGATATGTGGAAATGGATACTTATTCTTTATCGTTGCTTTGTTCAACAATTGATAATTAATACATAAGCGTAGTGTACCATCCATCTTTACAAAGATAATTGGTGCTCCTCCAAGGTGAAACAATGGGTCTTATCAACTCTTCTAGTTTTTCCTTTAACTCCATTAGTTTAGTTGGGGCCATCCTATAAGGTACTTTTGATATAGGTTTCAACCCTGGTACTATGTCGATGGAGAAATCAAATATCCTCTTAGGGGGTAATCTAGGTCATTCTTCTGGAAATACATCCTCAAATTTCTGTAAAATAGGATTTTTCTCCATATCTATTTTTCCAGATTCCAATACCTCACCTTCTTTGACCTCTTAAAAGTCTCAAGGTCCATAATATGCTATATCGTCTTCAGAGATGAATTCCTTACATTCCTCAAGCTTCTCCACTTTTACTGCAAAGAGATGATAACCTTTCTTCTTTTCTCTATACATCTATATAGTGGATATCTGTCATAACTTAATCCCTTTAGGCATTCCTTGCATTGACACCCAGTTACCTAGATTGTCTAAAACTTCTACTATTTTCGCATGAAAATCTACCTTGGCTTTGTATCTCCATAGCTAGTTCATCCCTAAGATGACATCATAAGATCCTAAGGGAGCTATGTAGAGATTCACTTCCATTGAGAAACTTGGAAGTTCAACTCTTGCTTTGAATAAACATTGAATTACCTCAGCTCTTGTCTGGTTAGCATATTCTACAACCCAAGACTATTCCATGTAGCCCATTTTCTAGACATTTGACTTGCTATTCTAGGAGAAATAATTTTTTTTGTGGCACTAGTCTCTATTAAAATTGAAATGGGAATTCCAAAAAAAGTACCTAATACTTCCATTGGAGTAATTTAGTACTTTTCTTGTCGATTATCCACTGCAACATGAATCTTTTGCTGGTATGTAGCTTTTTGAGAAGGAAGAGGGTTACCATGTGGTTGTGACCCTGAAGGTTTACTTGGACAATTACTCGCATAATGGTCCCCACCACATGTATAACACCCTTGAATATCACTAGTCCCCTCCTTTTCACTAGTCTTCCAAAGTTACGTTCATTTCCACCAGCATTGATGTTAAAGTTGTTATTTCCCCTTCAATCTTTCCTTGATTCGTTCCAATTATTTTGAGATCCCTTTGAAAGTAAGTCGAGTGAGCGAAAACAGATTCCTACACTAATATAAGTAGGGAAGAGTTACAAAAAAATTTGTTTTAACACCTTTAACAATTACAACAAGAGAAGCACATAGAGAATAATGGAAATAGAACAACAAGTACACAAATAGAACATACACTAGATATAAGTGGGGAAAACCCTTTCAAGTAAAAAAATCCCACCCTCCAAAAGCATAGTACTTCTATATTACTTCAAATAGGAGTTATAACATATCCCAAGTACAAATCTTCTACACAAGTGCCTTGTCACAAACACCAGTTCTAGAGTTAACCCATCAACACTTCATTACCTACAAAACAAAACTATATCTTCTACAACTCAAGGCACTCAATAAATAGAGTGATACAAACTTCAAGAAGAATCTAGAAGGTGAGGGGCGTCCAAATCCACATGGCACAATATCCAACACCTTAGACATGCATTTAGACACATGTACAATATTCGCTTACACCCCTTACAATGGTCAAACATGCAAATATTCTTCTTCCAAGCTTGGGCTCCTAGAATATGCTAAAAATAATTTATGATAGATTCCTTACAACTGTCATAGAATATGTCATAAATCTGCCATAGAATCTGTCATAACCAACTAAAAATAGCCAATCCTCTTACATCCTATCATAACCCAACTTGGGCACCAACTTTCTCCATGCATTCAAAGATGCCTTATGACACGTCATAGAATTTTTCATATGTCATAGATTCCAAATTGGGACACCTATGTCCACTTGGGATGATGATGTGTCATCTAGTCACTTCCAACGGGGATGCCACCCAACCGGTGGGTCCCAATTTGTGACATGACACCATAGGGAATTAAATAATACAAATTAAATACATTAATTACATCAATTAAATCAATATTAGGACTCTAAGGTTGAGACACCTTATTCCCAACATTCTCCCACTTGTTGAAGACCTACTAAGAGTCATACAAAATCATCTCCTCAAGGTCCCAAGGCCCATAGAATCAGAACACCATCTAAAATTCTTTGTGCTCACTGGTTTTGTCAGTGCATCTACAACATTCACCAAAGTGTCAACCTTTTCCAATTTCACCTTTCCATCCTCTACCATATCATGAACAAAATGATACTAAACATCGATGTGCTTTGTTCTGGCATGGAAGGTAGGATTCTTTTCTAGGAAAATTGCACTTTGATTGTCACAAGTAGTAATTTTTCTTGCATCTAAACCAATGTTAGAACATAATCTCTTAAGCCAAATGGATTCCTTACAAGCATGAGTGGCTTCCATTTACTATGCCTCTGTCGTGGACAATGCAACTACAACCTGTCGCTTACTCATCCAACTGATAACACCACCAAACATCTTAAACACATAACCACTAGTGGATCTTTTGTTGTCAATGTCACCTGCCAAATCTGAATCCACATATCCTCGAATGATCACAGAATGTTGAGGTCTAGTAGGATAACCATGAAAACACAAGCCATACTTGGAAGTACCCCATAAATATTTGAACACTCTCTTAACCGCATCCCAATGCACCCGTCCAGGATTAGCCAGGAAATGGCTAAGGACTCCTAATGCTTGGATAATGTCTGGTCTCGTACACACCATCGCATACATCAGACTACCAACTACACTTGCATATGGTACTCTGGTCATGTCCTCCATCTCAGTAGGATATTTTGGACAATCATTCCCAGAAAACTTCATCCCTTGCATCACATGAACAACTAACTATCTACAATCTACCATGTTGAATCTCTTCAATATGGAGTTCACATACTTGCTTTGTCTTAACCAAAGCTTTCTGTTAGCTCTATCTTGCATGATTTCCATTCCCAAAATGTACCTAGCTAAACCTAGGTCTTTCATCTCAAATTGTGCTGACAATTGAAACTTCAAATCTAAAATCATACTTTTACCATTCCCAATAAACAATACGTCATCTACATATAGGACAATAATGAGAATGTGACCATTATCAATTTTAAAGTACACACAATGGTTAAATTTAGATCTCTAAAATCCCAATGACAACACATAGGTATCAAACTTCTAATACCACATTCTAGGAGACTATTTCAAACCATAAAGAGACTTCTTTAGTTTGCAAACCAACTTTTTTTACCTTTTTCAACAAAATGCTTTAGATGTGACATGTAAATATCTTCCTCCAAATCACCATGAAGGAACATTGTCTTCACATCCATCTGTTCCACTTCTAAGTCATATACAATTGCAAATGAAAAAAAAAGCTGGATAGATGTCAACTACGCTACAAGAGAGAATATCTCCCCATAATCAATTCCCTCCACTTGAGAAAACCCCTTAGCAACCAATCGTGCCTTATACTTCTCAACACTACCATCAAGACCACACTTTTTCTTGAAAACCCATTTACAACCAATAGGTTTACATCTAGTAGGAAAAGGTACCAAATCCCAAGTCTTGTTCTTCTTTAATGAAGCCATCTCCTCGTCCATGGCTTGCATCCAGGAATCTAAATCATTCATACCCATTGCCTCTCTAACTATCCTAGGCTCATTAATGTTAGTAATCAATGCAAAGATACAACTGGTATCCAATAACGAACAACCAAACCTTTTTGATTTCCGCCCAACTCATGTAGACCTCCTCAAAGGCTAAGGTTAAGGTTCTCCTTCTTCAAAACTTGCAGAGCTACTTGAGCTCTCCTCATCATCAGGTCTAATAGGAGTACTTGTCTCTTCTTTCTTCAGAGTATGTGGAATATGCACTACCTCCTTCTATTTCTCCTCTTTCTCTAGTTGTAGCTCAACAGTGGAAGGTTTCATCTCTCTAAAGATCACACTTCTATTGTAGAGAACCTTCTAAGTTTTTGGATCCCAAAGCTTGTACTCTTTTACACTGACACCATAGCCGATAAAGATACACTTAACAACCTTGTTCTCCAACTTAGACCTCTTCTCAATCGAAACATGAGCATTAGCTTTGCAACCAAATACTCTAAGATGTCTCATCAAAGGCTTTTTACTAGACCATGCCTCCATAGGTGTCTTACTAACAAGCATTGATGTAGGAGATATATTGATAAAATAACATGCAGTAGCTATTGCAGTAGCCCTCTCCATCAACATTCTAATCATCCTCTTTGCAACTCCATTTTGTTGTGGAGTGTAGGGAGTCATCTTATGTCTCTCAATCATGTGCTCTTTACAAAACTTTTCAAACTCTATAGAACAAAACTCACCACCATTATCAGTCCTCAAACACTTAATCTTTCTGCTAGTTTGATTTTATACCAAATCCTTAAAATCCTTAAACCAACTAAAGACTTCATATTTATTTATGAGGAAATAAAAAAATACCCTTCTACTGTAATCATCTATAAAAGAAACAAAATATATAGATTTTTATAACAAAGGAATATTTATAGGACCAAAAATATATGTATGAACATAGGCCAAAACCCTAGAAGACTTATGAGAACTAGAGTAAAAAGAAACACAGTGTTGTTTTCCATATACACAATGTTTGCAAAAGTTGAACTCAAGATTACAATCATTAAGGCCTTCAACAAGGCTCTTATTTTTCAAGGTTCTAAGACCCTTCTCACCAATGTGATCAAGTCGTTGTTACCATAACATTTCCTTCTCTGCAGGAAGCTTCATTTCCATGGAATGAGCACCCTTAGGTACCAAAAATGCACAACCATCAAATGTAGCTACAACATGCTTCTTCTTTGCATGATTTGATGGTGAGGATGAAGAATCCAAAGATCTCTTCTTTGGTACATCATAGGAACTATTGCATTGTACAATGCATGAGTCAAGCTAAAACAAAGTGCTAATACGAACACCCTTAGCCAACACCATAGCCCCTCTAGTCATCTTACATCCTCCACTAGAGAAAACAACTTACACTCCTAAATCATTCAATTTACTTACAAAAATCAAGTTTCATGTCAAACCTGGGATATGAAAGACACCATCAATCCCCTTCACTCTTCCATTAGGAAATCTGAATTTTGACTCTTCCACGACCAACAATCTTCAAGTGAGAGTCATCACCTAGGTACACCTATCCGCCATTGTATTCCTCATACTTCAAGAACCAGTCTCTATGAGAAGTTATGTGAAAGGATGCACTTGAATCTATCAACCACACATCATCTGATGCATGGGATGCCAAGGCTGCAATAAATGATTCTCCATCATCTTGAGATGATTTCTTAGATTCATAATTGGAGAAAGACTTGTTTTTCTTCTTCTTCTCCTTTTTGCAATCTTTCTGAATGTGACCAGTTTCACCACAATTCCAACATTTTTCCTTGGACTTCTTACCAGGAAACTTTGATCTCCTAAGAGACTTTGATTTAGTTTTCTTGTCTTTCTTTTTGCTTCTCTCTTTTGGGATGCCACAAAATGCAAGGGCCTGCTTGGCCATGTCAGAAGACTTCCTTCACATCTCTTTAGATAATAATGAGGCAACAACTTCATCCATCTTGAAGGTGGAAGTCTTGCTTCCAATAGTAATTACCAGGTGATCCCAAGAGCCTGAAAACAAACACAAAAGGAGCATGCAACGGTCTTGTTCATCAATCTTGTCTCCAACAGAACCCAATTGTGCAACCAAAATGTTAAATGAATTTAGATGATCTACTACAAACCCTCCATCTTCCATTTTCAAAGAATACATCTTCTTTCTCAAGAAAAGCTTGTCTACCAGGGATTTAGCCTGATAGTCATTTCCAAGCTTCTTCCACAAAGAAGCATAATTTTTCTCTTCATGGACATTCAAGAGGAAAAAATCAACCAAACAAAGTCTAATAGGACCCTTGGCTTTCCTATCCATGAGATCCCAATCCTCTTGTTTCATGCCTGACGGTTTGGTTCCAAAAATAGTAGCCCATAGATCACGGTCTACGAGCATGTCTTCCATTTTGAGCTTCCAAAGTTTAAAATTATCATCATTAAATTTCTCCATCTCAATCCTCCTAGATGTCCCTGCCATCTCTTTCTTGCAACAAGATCACAAAATACATTTCTATAAAACTCCCACTGAAACAAAGATCAGCTCAAAAAATCCTTCTAACCCAACAAAGGAACCAAGGTTGGCCAAGCTCTAATACCAGCTGAAAGGAAGTCAAGTGAGCAAAAAAAACTTCATACACTAATCTAAGTAGGGGAGAGTTACAAAAAAAATAAAAATTAACACCTTTAACAATTACAACAAGAGAAGCACATAAAGAATAATGGAAATAGAACATCAAGTACACAAATAGAACATACACTAGATATACATGGGGAAAACCCTTTTGGGTAAAAAATCCTACCCTCCAAAAGCACAGTACTTTTGTATTACTTCAAATAGGAGTTACAACATAGCCCAAGTACAAAGCTTCTACACAAGTGCTTCATCACAAGCACATGTTCTAGAGTTAACCCAATAGCACTTCATTACCTACAAAACAAAACTATATCTTCTGCAACTCAAGGCACTCAATAAATAGAGTGATATAAGCTTCAAGAAGCATCTAGAAGGTGAGGGGCATCCAAATCCACATGGAACAATATCCAACACCTTATACATGCATTTGGACACATGTATAATATTTCCTTACACCCCTCACAATGGTCAAACATGAAAATATTCTTCTTCCAAGCTTGGGCACCTAGAATATGCTAAAAATAGCTTATGATAGATGCCTTACAATTGTGATAGAATATGTCATAAATCTACCATAGAATTTTTCATAGGATTCGTAAGAGAATCTATCATAACTGACTAAAAATAGTTGATTCTCTTACATCCTATCATAACCCAACTTGGGCACCAACTTTCTCCATGCATTCAAAGATGCCTTATGACACGTCATATAATCTATCATATGTCATAGATTCCAAAGTGGGATGCCTATGTCCACTTAGGATGTTGATGTCCAATCTAGTCACGTCCAATGGGGATGCCACCCAACTAGTGGGTCCCAATTTGTGACATGACACCATAGGAAATTAAATAATACAAATTAAATACATTAATTACATCAATTAAATCAATATTATGACTCTAAAAGACACCTTATTCCCAACACCCTTTCCCCCATGCTTTTGAAAACTTGGCCCTTCACTAGGCTTCCTTAGAGCTTGATTGGTCTGCCTCCAACTAGACTTCTTTTTATTTCTTTCCCAATAATTTGATATATACTTAAGCCTTTGTTCCTACTTAATTGCCTTCTCGTACACCAAATTCATTGTAGTTGGACTGTGCACGTCTATCTCACCACCTCTTTGCACATTTAGACCCATGATAAACTTTCTTATATGGAATTGCTCATCCTTTTGGTACATAGGTACATACTTAAGGAGTCGAGTGAACTTCTCCCAATACTCATTCACTAAGGAGTCACCTTGCCTCATATTTTGGAAGTTAATGAGCTTTTGATCATAAAAGAGTTGGGGCAACCATCTCTTCCAAAAAATATCCATAAATTTTCTCCAAGTGAGGCTTAAGGAACTAAGCCCAAGCTCCATTTTCTTACTCATCCACTAGTTGGATGCTTCACCCACCAACTGAAATGCTCTCCATACGACTTTAGTGACTTCAGAGTATTTTATGATTTCAAAATATTTCTCCATTTTCATAAGCCATGCTTTTGCTACATCTCCAGTAGCACTACCTTCAAATTTTGGTCGTGTGATTTTTCTCATGTCACGGGGTAACTCACCAAACGCTTCTTTTTTGGCTCCCTCATATAGAGATTGAGACATCACTTTCTTGATCACTAGATTGGGTGTGATCACGAGAATTCTCACCTTCTTCTTCATTGTTGGAAATTTCTTCCTCATTATTTGGAACTTATCGTTCCACTCTTTCCTTTCCCCTAACTTATTGTTCAAGGTTTCTTTTTCTTGCTCTAGTCTCATCCATGACAACAAGAATACGATCCAATTTGGCTTTGGCAATCTCAGTGCCTTGACCTACTTTTTGACTTCCCCATAATTAGTTCTTGTCATAACCATCTTTTCCAAAGAATGGTTATACCTGGAGGTTTTCATTTTAATTAGATCTATGAAGGTTTTCTCAATGTTAACAACATTCAAAAGATCTATCAATCACATAAGAAATTCTATTTAACAAACTCATTCACAATTTTTGCCAAAAGAATAATTTTCATTATAATCAAAAAGGATTTTCAATTTCCTTGAGTTTACATAGAATGACTATTAAGATATTCTAAGGGATAATACCCCTCGGATTCACTTTCTGATACATAGCTACGTGGGGTATAACCCTCAATTTTTTGCTCAAATTTATCATCAAAAGGATAATAACCCTCAGATCTTTCCTCAGACACAAATTTTTTAGGTACATAACCATTTGATTTTCCACCTGTGGCTATTAAAATTGCTTCTACTAAGGGAAGAACTCAAGGATCCCTAAATATCATGACTGGACTGACACAACATTTTAAGGGAATATCCCTAGAAAGTGATAAAGAGTTTGACAATTTCCTAAGAGACAAAAGGTAAGAAGTTGAAGTTGGTAGCCTCTTTCATCTTTCTCTTCTCTTGACTAATTCAAGAAAGGCATGACTGAATGTCTCAATATCGCTTAGCCAAATGGCATTGTCATAATTAGTTTAGTCAATGGTACGAACAAGGGATTCTCTTTCCTTCTTGGCCCATAGGTAGTGTTAATTTCCAATCATAGACTTTATTGTATTCATCTTGAGATGCACCATCCTAGCACAAGAATTTACAAACCTTAGATTCACATAATGTTGGATTGGAAACATAGCTAACACATAGTTTCCAAAGTTGAACCTGGTAGCTTTGATACCACATGTAACATGCCCATTGTTCTACTTAGTAACTTTTCTAAGTTTTACCCACAAGTGAATAGTTTATGCATCTATCAACAAGAGCACTAAAAGTTTATTTTCTTTTCAATAATAAATGCACCATTGAAAAATAACCTTTTCAAACTTTTCTATTGCATATACGAAGAATCTTTCTAGTAATATAAGTGTGACTGACGGATTAGTATGGGCCAACTACACTTGATCCATGAGGATACGAAGCATAATTATGCCACTAAACGTCAATCCCAATAAGATCAATCAATAAAAACTAAACTAAGCATCCATTAAACTTAACATATTAAACTATGAAAGCTTTAAACGCCTATTCTAATCCATTGAAACTTATCATATTGGGGGAATGGTGTCACAATGATGTGGAATGGCAACCCTTTCCCAATCTCATAGATAAATGAGCCTGTTCTGATCAATTCTATTGAAGAGAATCAATGAAACCAATGATAGATGTGTGATAAAACATGATTTAAAGCTAAATGAACATGATGCAAGCTATTTTAACATGATCTATGCTAAGATGATTGATATGAGTGTATTCAAAGCTAATCTAAATGGAATTTAAGCTAAAAAGATTGAAATCCTAATTACACAATACTAAATGGATGCATTTATGTTATCATGAAAGCTATTATTGGAAGCTAAGCTAATATGCAAGTAAATTAAGCTAAAATTCTATTAAATGTGAGTGCAAGTGAGAGTGATTTTAATAACATAAGTTTGATGTTAAAAGATGGATCCCTATTCAATAGATGCAAGATCTATTTATAGAATAGGGAAAATGAAATTGATGGCCAAGATCAAAAGGATCAATCAACGGTCAAAATGGAAGGAAGATGGTGGCATGGATCATGGATTCCCATCAAGGGTTGAGGATGCAAGATGATATTTAATCAAGGGCTTACATTCATCCAAACAAACACACTTTCAAAACTTGCACAAGAAGCTTTGTTGAAAGTTTGTTATAAAAAAGGAATATTCTCTTTTCCAAATGAGTGAAGAAAGAGAATATTCTCATGGGTGAGGGAAATTCGGTATTTAGTTAATTAAAACCAAATTAAATTGTGCAAAGGAAAAGGAATATTCCATGGGAATATTCCTTTTGGAGGAATGTGCAAAGGAGGAATATTCCCTTGCAAGCGGGAGGATTAGCTTTAATTAGTAATTTGATAATTAAATAAAGTTTCAATTATGCAAAATAGGGGAATTAGTATATTCATTAAATAATTTATTTATTTAATGAAAAGGGGAAGTGATATGATATTTGATTAAATAACCTAGGATTATTTAATTAAATAAGATGACTTAGGGATTTAAATTAGACAAGTTGATTTATCCAATTTAATGAGACGAAGGGTTAGGATGAAAGGGGTGAATTAACCTAATTAGGTTGATTGGGTTAATAGATGAAATTGACATAATTAATTAAATAGCGATGCAAATTTAATCAATTAAGCAAAAAGAGGATGACTTTTAGGATGAAACGGTGTTAGTATATCTTATTCAAGTGCATGATATCATTCAGGACATTTTTAAGTGTCTACAATAAGCATGGTTTCACTTTACATAAATATATTCAAGATAACATTTCACATTTACAATTTTCATATAGATGGACACATGAATACATGCATAGATTCAACAAGCTTACATGAACTAGAAATATAAATGGTCTAAAATGTCCTTCTCCTAAATCTTGGCTACTAACTACATGAGGAGAAACATCACTCAAGCGCTTTTTCACCAACCATGGTCTAACAGTGGTCCCCCACACATCTACCAAACTTGGTAAGATGGCCATCCATTCGACAAAGAGATTAGTTTGGTAACCTCATCCTTCAAATAGCCTTTCCTAAGCATAGTGATGTGTCCTACATGTCTAGAGCTTACCATAAAGTTAACCTCTATTTCTATGATATTCTTAGCCTAGTATGTACTTGGATCACAGTGAATTGATAGTGTAGAGAGTGGCTACCTACACTACTTTGGCCTAAGATTCAACACCTAGTACTTTGAGTAAGGGTCATCTATATTCACCACTACAATTGGTTGATTTGTATTTTGACCAGTAGTATTCTATTCTATTATAGGTTATTCCCTTTCTCGTGGATTATCCTCACCCCAAGAATAACTTTCCCTTTGACTCACATTAATTGACATAGCAATCAATTATCTCAAAACAACTCTATCTTATGCTACACACTTAGAGTATTACTATACTTCGTATAGTTCCAACATTCTATGTATAGTACAAATAGTATTTATAAATGTATAAAACCCATTATGGTATAAATAACTATATGCGTTTGAACCCCAATGAAAAGAGTTCCTAATACAAGAAATAATCAAGAACTTTCAAAAGACTTGAAAGCATCAAAACACACATAAAGACAATATTTTCAACATGGCAATATAATAAACAATCTTTCTAGCATAATAACAAAGAGGTAGAAATCAACATGCCTGTTTAAATCTCCAATTGAATAATCTTCCCTCTTGGCTTAATGGCTCAAGTTCACTTGCAAATCCACTACAAACAACCCAAATTCCTCTACTATATTCTCTCTAAATCCCTCAACAAAACCAATATAAAACAACAATACAACTCTCAACCTCACAACCTCTCAACTCACTTTGCACCAAAATTTGTAACAGAATAACACAAATAAATCAAATTGATAAGTGATGGATTTGGTTGAATGAGCACCTCTATTCATACTAAGTTGTGAGCAACCAAAGGCTACAAACAAGTAAGTATTTATGCCACCTTTCATCCTCATGCAACGACTCACTAGGCAACTCACAGGTTTGCAACACATCAAATTCCTCACCATTTAAATGGCTAAGTCGACTTGATATATGAGACAACAATCTTAAAACAAGTTTCCTAATTCAAATTCCTTTACAAAATGCTACCAAGTTTGCAATTGACTAAGTCTCTATTCTATTTGCAGGCTTATGCATATTTTGAAGACCTCTTAAGCATTCCAAACTCTTGATAATATGGTGCCACCTTCAAATGTTGGAGCCCAAGTTTATAGCACAGGATTTGACCGATTCATAAGGCATTTAAAACAATTTACACATCCCTTCAAATGTTAACACAGCTATGCATGAACTCATACATGCTTCTTCCTTTAGTTTGACTTAGTCTTACATACTTTATGCACTAGTTGGTATTCCTTAAAAGGTTGTGTTATCTATGTTATATGCACTTTATTCTTTTCTAGTGATTCACTTAATATCAACACTATATTATGCACTTGAAGATTGACACAATACTTTTTTTTTTTTTATCGGTAATCACTTTTGACTGGAGCTATGAACCAATGGGGTCACAATGGGGGACCCCATCCCCAATTTCATCCCTAATTTGTCTCATGCAAATCCTTCCTTCCTCCTTGGGCTTCCTCCATCACCCCCCGTCCTCTCTTCTCCTCTCCCCTCCAATCTCCATCCTCCTTTCCATCCCTCCCAGCACCATCCTCTTTTTTCTCCATTCTCCTTCAATCGTCCTCCTGCCTTCATTTCTTTCTCCCTTCCTCCATTCTCCTTTTTCTCTCGTCCTCCTACCTCCTTCGTCCTCCTCTTGACCTCCCGTCTCTCCCGCCCTCCTGGCTCTCCTCCACCGTTCTCCATTTTTTCTCCAATCCTTCACTTCCTCCATCCTCCATGTCTCTCGTTCACCCATCTTTCTTCTGTCCTCCATTCCTCTGTACCTCCCAGCCACCCGTCCTTCAGCTGGCACGCTGTCTTCCTTCCTTCCTACTCACCCGTGCTCTCGACGCACCTTTCATCCTCTGTCAATCCTCCTGTGTCTACCATCCTCTGACTCCGTCCTCCAATCTCCATCTGGCAGGTTCAACTTTCAAGCTCCAACATCAAGCGTCATAATATGTCGTCAGCCATTCCATATGTACATCGTCCTCCATCCGCCTAAGGAAGTTGAAGCGAAGCGAATTGAACCTGGGATGCCCTATCAACAAGGCCAAGTGACTTGTCATCACCTTGCGGTGTGAACCTCGATTAACACAATACTTTTACTTATATATATAATATATATATATACATATACATATATATATATAAATATATATAAATACATATACATATATATATATACATATACATATATATATAAATATATATATACATATATATATAAATATATATATATATGTCTGCATATATATCATATATATATCTATATATTCTATATGTATATATGTACATATATCTTTCTATATATATGCTCTATATATACATATATATGTCAATGTGTATCATAATTTATGTGTTAATATATATGTTATATCCCCATATATGTAATATTATTCAATATATATGTAATATATATGTATGTCATAATATTAATATATGGTATACATATATACATATATACTCATATACATACATATATAATGTAATAAATGTATAATATGCTCATGTATAGATAATATGTAAAATAATAATATATATACATGCTTCCCTCTTTCTTTCCACTCCACATATACATATATACATATATACATATATTTATATACTTATATATATACATACATATATATACATATATACATATACATATACATATGTATATGTACTTGCCTACTACTATATCTCAACATATAATATTATGTATGTATATATATATAAATACTATACACTATGTATATATGTATATATGTAATAACAATATATAATAATATATATGTTATGTTAATATATATGTGTGTATGTAATAATAATATGTATATATACATTATATCAATACATATACATATGTATATGTGTAATAAACATGTTAACTTAATAATATGTATATGTGTATAATAATATTACATGTATGTATATATATATGCTCTCTTCTCCCCTCCCCTGCCTCTCCACGTACTCAATAACCATATATATATATATATAAATATGTATATATGTATATGTATATATATATATATGTATATATATGTATATGTATATGTATATATATGTACATGTACATATATATATGTATACATATACATATATATATGTATACATATACATACATATGTATATGTATACATATATATATGTATATGTACATATATATACATATACATATACATATGTATATATATACATATGTATATCAAAAAATATATATATAACAATATATATATATATATTCATTTCATAGAATTAATCAAATACATTTAATTAATAAACACATATATATATATATAATATATAAATGTAAAGAATATTATTACATATGTATATACATATATACAATTATATATAAATATATATATTAATATATATACCACATATATACATATACATAATATCATTTCAATATTTTTATAGCAAACAATCATATGCACAATTTTGTCGATCGACATATATATGTGGAATGCATATATACATATATATATGTCACCTTAGTCCAATCAGTATTCCCATGCATATGGGTAATCCATCCATGAGCATGTGTAGGTACATCTACCTACATATACTCATGTACGTATTCACTCATATGAATGAGTTTACCATAGACATGTACATATATACATATATATACATTTATGCATATAAATCATCGATATATAGCAATAAACACATAAGGAAGGATTTCCACTTATCATCAATACTCATCACATACGTCATTCCAAACATTCATAAACAAGATTTGCAAATCAATATAAACACACATAGCTAAATTGAAGATCACTTACCATCTACCTAACTCGCTTGGCTCAACTAAGACCAACTAGGGTGCGAGTGTGTGAATACTCAGTAAGATTGAATTAGAGGTTACCAGACCATGTTCTTCTCTTGAGTGATACCTCCCCTCTCTTTTAGAGGCTTGAACCTATTCTTGCATTCAACTTAGTTTCACCATAACAATAGTTAATCGAATCAATACATTCATATGCATCACATATATTTCATTTACAAAATTATCATAAAACATTAAATAGATTAAAACATTCATTCATCATATTTCCTTTAGAATTCATATATGTAAAACACATTCACATTTATTAAAGTAATTTACCAAAGAAGGTAATAGTAAATAGGTAATAACACAAGAGGTGTAACATTGTGTCGCAACGTTTGATGAGATAATTTAAAATGGAGTTACTATAGAGAAAGCCCTTATTGCTAAGGGACTAGTCAAAATGTATAACAAGGACAAAGACAATACAACTCAAACTAATGACAAGTCCATATTTTAGCCTAAAAATAAAAATATCATTAGTGATTGGGTAATCGACACTAAAGTTGTCTTAATTGTACCCACAATGCCAAAGCAAACCAACTCCTACATTCAAAATTTTGTACAAAAAAATCATGTTACAATACAACAAGGATCATCAAGACCCCCTACAACTCAAAGACTTACATACACTCCTTTAGGAGAATCAATAGAAATACTGCTTGAAAAACTCATCAAGGAAAACATGATTATATACTCATACACTCAACCATTTCATGAAATAAAACCAAAACCCTCATGGTATAGAGAATGAATACTACAAATATCATTGAGTTAAAGTTCATACCCTCCTAAAGTGTATGTAGCTAAAAAATTATGTCCAAGATCTTATTGATCAAGGTGAACTTATAGTGGAGGGTCAATCATCATCTTCACCTAATGAGTAATTAGGTATCTATCAAAACCCATTACCTAATTATAACCAAAACCACCCTTAAATATATAATAAAATTCAAAACCAAGGTGATCAAACAAACCATGTCCATTCTACACCCACCTCTTATGACTCATTTGTTGGGCATATTGACAAAGTCAATCCATAGGTCAATATTGTCACTATTAAATATCCTAATTGCACTATCACCACTACATGTGGTCAAGTAATTATTTGAGGAACACCTTCATCCTCTCGACAAGCTACCTAATATGATTTTATTAAACATCTCAAAAAGACTCCAACACATATTCTATCTTGGAACTTATTAGATCATCCCCTCTTTTTACGGACATATTAAACCAAGCTTTGAGAGATTCTTGAGTTCCTGGTGATATGAACCCTAACCAATTCCAATCAATTGTAGTAAATTTTTCCTCTTCAAACCATCTATTTTTCACTTCTAATATCATGTCATCTCTAAAGTCATCCCATAATAGAGTACTTTATATAGAGACAATTGTCAACAAACATAAGGTCAAATGAGTCCTTATAGATGGCAAGTTTGCTTTAAATATATGTACCTACAAGCTCATAAAATAATTGGGATATTCAGAGGATGGCATAGAAATCAAAAATAATATAACCATCAAAGCATGTGATGAGGCAACAAGAGAGATTAAAAGCATAATAAAGATTCCCCTACAAGTTGGTCAATTTTTACAACACACCATGATGCATGTTCTATATATTGAGTTTCCATATAACATCCCCCTTAGTCATCCATGGATCCATGTCATGTAGGCGGTGCCTTCCATCTATCACCAATGTATCAAATTTTTACACGATGATGAAGTTACAATCCTAGCATATTCTAATCACTTCCAATATTTCATATTATTGGAAGCTTCCTACACCAAGTCACATCATTGTCCTAGTTCCATCATTTCCATCTTCCTCATATGTTGATCCTACTACTTTAGCATACACATCATCCACAAAACCAAATTCCCCAATCAAGGTCAAGATCATAGATAAAGGTTGTGGGGAGTATGAGATACATAATGCCTTCCATGTTGGTCGACTACCTCTATCTCCAAATTCTTATGAAAAAACATAAAACAATAAACAAAAGACAAATCCAAAGATCATCCATTATGGTACAACCAATTTTATATAGAGAGGCTTCCTTAATGATGAAATCATATACAAGATATAAACACATGGTTATAAAAAAGATGAAGAATTTGCATCATGCTTTGTTCAAAAGATATATCTTGAGGCACTGAGAATGTGTAGAAACATGGGCTATAAAGGACAACCTGATTAGGGTTACATGAACAAGGTCCAGAACCAATTAGAATTAAGGTAAATGATCATATATTTGGTTTAGGGTATATGCCTCTAGTGGAAGAATCATACAATGCCAACTATACCTCTAATATTGTGGTAGGAGCCTCTCTCATTGATAAGATTGTCAAGGAATAATACCTCAAAGACTCCTTTGTTAAATTATCCACCCTCTTTAATGAGCTAAACATTTGTACTATTGAAACAATCAGTGCACCTTTCATAAATCCTCCATTTGATCTTCTAGACCTTATTTTCTCGGACCAACAAGATCCTATGTACTAGTACATATTTGGAAATGACCAAATTATAGTTGAGTTCATGGGACTTCGTAAAGGTATGGCAATAAATGACCATATAATAGAACTAGATCAAGCTGCTTATTTCAAGGAACAAGTCAAGTTCCTTAATCTTGAAAATTCAAAACATAAAAAAAAAGATAGAAACAATGAATCCCATAGTGAAAACATCTTTGAGGCATTATCATATAGAAAAGAAAAAGAAAATAATAAAAAAATACCAAGTCTACTAATGAAAATCTCTTTGAGGGATCAAGTGGCAAAATCAACCAATGGTCCTTGAAAGGGAATCTCAAAATATCAGTTTGGATACAAATATTAATATCAAAATCTTTCAAATTGCAATTAGTATTTCAATAGAAGAACAATATTGACAATCATAAAGGATAAGATACCATTACTTGATTCCTTTTTTAATATGCCACTTAATGTCATCAATACAAATTTTATGTCAAAAATATTTTGGTCTCACCTAACGTCCCAAGATTAGAATTCGCTCATAAAATTGTTGGTCCCAATAATCCTTGATATGTTATGAAATCTGTAAATACCTCCATCGTTACACCTTACCACCCAACTTATCTCACACACACCATAAATACTTTGTCCATCATTTATTCTATCCCACCATCATATCAAAGGATCTGTAAAGTCAATTTTTGAGATACCTTAATTTGAGAGAGGCTTTTGTAGTAGTAAAGGAAGTGTCCAATAATTTCCATGGTGCAAATACTAATTGTATTATCTTAGCCATCATAATCTGCAAAACATGTTTGCATGAGTCAAAATATTCAGATCAATGGTTCCTCAACATCATTAGCCACTTTTAGTCATATTATAATCACCTCTATCAGAATCTTCAAAAGATCAGAGGTCAAAAGGTTCAATTTGATAATCAATTGTCTACACTTCTATTGCTTTCATGCTTAGTCTAATGGATATCCCAATTGAAAAACAAATAAAAATTTGAAAAATAAAAAAACCAAAAAAACTAAAAAAAGAAAAAATTCATCATGATGAAAACCTAGGAAACATGCGTCATGTTTGACATCCAAAAAAAAAATGAAAAATGAAAAAAGAAGAAGATAAAAATCATCCTTTGGTGAAAATTGCTTTTGGTAGCACTTTGGACAAGTACCGTGGTGAAAACATGCTTGCAGGCACCATGTGTAACAAAGCAAAATTTGCTATCTTGTAGGTCCTCATCATCATCATCCACTTTTCCATCCTATATCAATGTAATTTAGTCTAGTCTTCCATCCATCATATTTTGCACATTGTTATACACTAGGGGCATGTGAGTACATCCTATTTCATGAATAAATCTTGGTATATGCCTTTTGGCTCATTTAGTGACTAGAATACCTTCCATAGTTGACAAGGACATACACTTTCCATAAATCCAATAATAAATGCAAACAAACATCCAAACATAGACATGTGTTTCAAACAACCAAACAACACACTTGAAACATGCACTTTCAATGTAAAATCTTAAAGAGATCAACATCAACCTAGATAACATGCAGTTAAAATAATCCTTTACCATTGTGAAAAATTCCTTATCACCCATCACTTGTCTTATACAAGACGTTTCTTTCTCGAAACTAGATATTTGTCTTATACAAGATGTTTCCTTCCCGAAATCAAACATGATCCACATCCATCTTGTAGTCCTTTTTTAAATTTGATAGAATATAGTATTGTTGTGTGTCTATTGATCATTGCTTGTATTTTTCTTTGGTTTATATTTTTATCTTTTAATCTTTATTTTGATTTATCTTTTGACCCATATTGTGCATACATAAGGTCACCATAATCATTTCATATCATGGTGTGCTTTGATATGACATAAACTAGGGTAAAGTCTTGTTTTTGTGTGTTGTGTTTGATGGTTTTCTCATCACAAATCCACCAAGAGTTTCATATTCCTTGTGAGTGTTGGGGCATCCTATTGTCTATTGGTTGTTTGATTGAGAGTTAGTACATGCACTAGACACATAGTCACCTTAGTCTTATATACCTTGGTGAATAACATCCATTTATATATACAATAAAGGTTGCTAATCTCAAAATCAACATAACACATCATCATCATTCCATTCATATTCATTTTTCTTGTATCCATATTTTAATGTTTTTCATATTGGTGTAAATATGTGTTTTACCTATCCAGTTCCTATTTACATATTAAGTCCACTTAGGTTCTAGGAGGGAATATTTCTAGTTAGTGTTAGTTGTCTATAGATCTTATCTTATCTTTTGGAATTTAATGCTTGTTTCCTAAGTCATTTAATATTTGTTGAGGTGGTTGTATCATTATACATGATTAAGACACATATCAAGATCTTTTCTAATCCTATCTCACAACTTAACTTTATAAGCAAGGAATCGTATGTACATTGTCCTATTCAATCTAAAAATATTGCATCCATAATCATAGCATGATATTTCTACCATTTCTCTCTTGTGTAAGTTATTTTTGTATTTTATGTGATATTGGGGTGTTGAGGAGTTCTTCATAAACTCCTACATGGTATTAAAGCTTTAGTGTTGCAAACTTCTTCCTAGATTTGAGGAACCAATCTTGGCATGAAATTTTTGTTGGGTATTAGTTGGGGTTTCAAGTACCTCACAGTTGAATCTAGGGTGTCAGAGAAAGTCAGTTTTGCCTTTCATTTCATCAAATTTTGTTATGTTTTAATTTATCAACAAGGGTTACTGTTACCTAATTTTTAGCTTTCAGCTGAAATCAAGTAATTTAGTGTTTATTATTTTGTGTTGTTTGTTTAAACATTTAAAAGATAAACCATAGTATGCTAAGTTCAATATGCATGAAAGAGATTATCAAATGAATAGATTACATTTTCATTCCAATGTTGCAATTACAATAAATGAGAAAAGAAAACCATATGTGTTACAAATGTAATCTTTATTGATAATCATGAAGTGTACATGTCCCTCACAATCCAAGGGACTAACTTTACTTATTCAATGAAAATAAAAAATAGTTTATACATGAATAAGTAAACAAATAAAATGTGCATGTAAGGGTGGAGACCATTCATTGCCTGAGAATGACTAGTTTTGAAGGTGTCATCTTGCCCTACTGCTGCTCCGAGCTTCCTGTGTCTTTCCTAGCTCCATAGTGCTCCTAGCTCCTGCATCTGGCAATAACAATGACATTAGAGAAATGCTCTAAGCAATGAAAGATCTCAAACCTTACATGAACACTTACCTATGCATGTATAAATTGATCCCTAAATGCATTAAATAAGCATGCAAACCTTGGATGTCCTAGAAACCAATGAAGTCATCAAACACATCCAAAATATGCATCTATTTTCTAACTTGTTTGCTTCATGTGTAGATTTAGGACAAGTCTTGTTACTGTTTTGATTCAATTAAATGCAACACGTGGGGTAAATGTGGCTCCCACGAGGGTAAAGCTCAACATGCTTTGAGAGAAATAGGAAATTGAGCAACTTGATCAAAGTTATACATGTCATTAATGCATTAAATCAATATGGAATCACACTAGTTGATCAACTTTCATTATCATATTCAAAAGATGCATCAAGTTCAATTATGCATCTCTTAAATAATGAGGGAGCAATCCAAAGTTTTGTTAGGTCCCTCTCACCTTAACCCTATGGGACAGCCACACATCACATAGGATGGTGAGCTTTCAACTCACCAACATAGGTGACATGTGTCTGCCCATTAGGATCAACGTGAGGTATTAAACATGCAAGGTTATGTAAATGCATGTTGATAGACAAAGATCGCTGAGGGACAACCATAGGTGTTCATAGAATCCAAGTAGTAGACAGCCTTGTGAAAAGAACTCGCAAGAAACTTTGAGGGACATCAAAAGGTGGATGTTATGGAGGTAGTCTCATGAAAGTGACAGTCAGAGATTGGAGTGTATAGTCTAGGGGCAGTCAATGGTGACAATTGTTGTGCTTGAACCTTGTAAAACCTGTGCAAGGAAAAGAAGGATGAGTCACTTTATACTGTTGGTTTCACTTCTCACGACCACTATAAGAGACTCAATATTGCTATGTACAATGAGATGCATGACAAAGTTTTGATATAGGTACCCATCTTGTTACATGTTTTGCTCAGCCTACCTTTTACAATGCTACAAATTGGATGGAGGAGAATGGTATCCTTTGGTGGATATAGTGAATGAAGAAGAGAACTCAGGAGGAAGACAAGAATCAAGGGTAGACAGTCATATTTTATGAAGATGCCATTATAAGAGGACGGTCAACGTGGAATCATCACAAGATAAAGGGTAATGGGCAGAAAAGAGCTTATAAAGTCTAATGGACAATCCCAAGAATTTTGGTCATGATAATGGTCATGAAGAGGTAGCAGGTTGATCTCTTCATGGTGACAATGTACAGCCTTAGGGGACTATGAGTAGCATATGGCAGTGGATAGTCCACCTCAAGAAGACAATGATACAACCCTATAGAAACCTAAGGTGAGTAGCCCTTGAAAAAGTAAAATACAATGTCATCATCATATGACATGATGAAGGGTTAATCTCTAAGCTTTTGAGGCACAAAACACAGTCTAATCAAAGTATGGATTAGCATTTTAAGATAGTCTAATCACATGAATTGAAGGAAAATATCACACTATCAATGGATGGTGTTGAGAAGACATGGTAGTGGACAGTCAAACCTCTTTGAACATGTAAAAAGATTGATAGAATCCCTATGTCAAAGAAAGTAGTTTCATATGACAGTCATAGATAGGAAACAACCTTCAAATGTATCTTAATCAAATTGAAATAGAGAAATATTCTTAGATTTAACACCAAATATCTTTCATTGATGATGTGGGCCCATCAATGAGCAATACATCCTTGGGATTCAACAAAAACTCACATAACAGTGCAACAGTTGGTGTTACATCTGGAAATGTGGATCAAATTTGCTCATTAAACTATAACTATTTAGTGAATCAGCATGAAAATGTGTTCACTTTTCCCAAGGACCTAAAGTTATAGGTAAAACCATGGAGTCCACAGCTTCAAGGCACACATGCTCTAAATTTGTTACCTATTGATTGTCTACAGACACAACTTCTTTCAAATGATTTCAGGCCTTTTCTTGTATAGCTAATGACAACACTAGTGGCAATGATATTATTGGTTATTCGAGTTCACTTAGAACAAACCAAACTTCACCACTTGTATCTTTTGATTATTTAGAGAATGGAAGTCATCCAAATATAGACAACACAAACCAAGATATCCCCATGTTATCAGTGGAAAACTTATCTTTGTCTAGCTCTATTGGTTTGTCTACCCTGCAATCATCTATTGTTAGAGATTTTAAATTGAAGGCACTAGGATTGAAAATTCCTAGTGGTATTTATGAAACCAGGACTTCACAGGGTATGTACGTTGGTCCTAATGAGAAAATCAATTAGAGTAGCAGATTGGACTGGGAAGTTAAAAATTGCAGACCCAGAATGTGGAGCTTTTTTCTAGGCCGAGTACAAGAAGAGATGATACATAAAGTATACATGTAAAGGAACCATAGCTTGGAAAGATGCTGAGAGATGGAAATGCATAATGCCATTTGGACAAGACAGTGGAAACATATGCTGGAATGTTGTGGTCATGCAATCACATTTTGATTTCTAGGATAGATCGGCAATCTGTAACATTGAAAAGAAAGGTGAGTTTGAACATGGGATAAGTATTTCTTAGTTGTTAATAAATATTCTTATAATGGTCTCAACATGGAGATAGGTAAACTCACAGTGACAAAGTTAGGTTTTTCCTTATCATGAGCATATTTAGGGAATGGGGTTTTCTTCTAACATATGGGGTTCGTGTTGTTTCAACATATATGCCCCATAAGGTTATTAGCATCATAAAATCTCATTTTTTGCAAAATTTGTCTCATTGCTACCCATGTGTGTGAAGAGAAATGGTGAACTAGTTCTTTTAAATGAAATACTAGTTAGAGATAGCAACAAAAAAATAATACATAGGTGAAAGGGTCTAGTTCTGTTACACATGGAAGAACCCATCTGGGTTGTCAAAAATTTGCAAGTACTAAGAAGAATGGAAAGGAACCCATCTGGGTTTGAATTGGAAATGCAACAAGCATATAAAAAACCTAGATTTTCTCCCTACAGCCATGAACAAGGGTCATTTTCTTCAGAAATTATAGGAAACCTACTTGGGGGATTTAAATTTAAATTTCAAATGCAGGAAAGCAAGATAACTTTTAGCTTTGTTCTGGTCTGGAAGCTCAAATTTGAGCTTTATTTGCGGCAAATCTGTGTATTTTTACAAAGCCAAAAAACCCACTTTGGGTTGTGCTTCAAAGTGCATAATACAATGAAATGTGGAGAAATGACAAGCAAGAGGTCGAGCTATGGCCATTTTCCAAAAATAGAAGAAAGTGTGCAGGGCAGGGCTCTAAATGAACATTTTGTTCAGAAAACAAATGAGCATTTTAATCTTTTCTTTTGAAATGCTGATGTGAAATTCAGAAAATTATATGAGCTGCAATCATGGAGTGAAATGCATAGAAGCAATAAAGGCATTCAAAACTCAGGTATTTCACTACAATCGCGGCCTAAAAAAAAATTGATTGTCTCCATAAAACAATGAACCCACTGGGGTTTTCTTGTTTACAATTACAAATAAAGAGAGAAAAGCTAGTTTTGATTCACTAAATGAAGGAGAAAATTGAGACACGGGTCTGGTAAGAAACTTACCTGAGCTATCTTGCTCATTTTCTTGTTTGGGAAAGCTTGTGTCACATAAAAATTTCCATTTAATCTTCAAAGAGTAACCTCATGGTGGCTGTGAATAGAGGAGAAATCCATAGAGAATATAAAACAACACAAAATGATTAGGAAAATACTACAGGCCATGGCCAAAATGCATCAAATGGCCTTCAAAGGAGCTAAAAAATACAGATTTTTGTGCCAAAATCCCAACTTACCTATGTTTCCATACACTTTCCATAAAAAAAAATTCAAAAAAAACAGTCGAAACCTCCATTTCCAGTGTCAACTTCAAACCCTATGGCGGCAACATTTCTTTGCCAAATGCTCGATGATAAAATGATGGCATTTTTTGACAATTTTTATCTTTTGATGATTAGGGTTTGACCTTATTTTGGTGCTGATGGGATTTTTATCCCATGTTTTAAAAAATGAAACTCATGTTAATGCAAATGGGGGTCGAATAGTAGGTTCATGACGGGCATTTTATGCCTCAAGTCTAATTCCTTATTTCAAATGTTGCTAAGTGTTTCAAACAAACATATGAAGTGTGCCAAGTCACACGTCATGCCTTTGACCTTTTGATCATGGGTGCCTTAATGCCTTGAAGACTTAGAATTGTGCCTTCCAAGGAGTGTGGAAGCCTTTTATGCCATATAGGCCAAATTTGAGCCTTTTATTTTTCCTTTGAGAATCAGAAGATGTTGACCAAACATGTGGCATTGGAATGCAGAATGGGAAAAGTAAAATGATCAAGTGCCTTGGAGGAATTGTGACCTTGTTTAATGCTTTTGAAAGCATTTTGGCATTTCATTATTATTTTTGCATTTTTTTCAAAATATAAAAATATCATTTAAGTGATTTGCTAATCACTTTGATATTTTTCACTTGCAAATGTAATGTAATTCATATTAATGGTGGGACCTCATATTTTTCTTTGAAATGTAAAATAACTTGATTAAGTGATGTATTATGAATCACTTAATCAAATTATTATCTTTAATGCCTTTTTTGGAGTCTTGTGTTTTCAAAACACGCATATTGCATGAGTCAAAGTTGGGAGACAAAATGATTGAATTGCAGACATGAGGAGAGTGTGGGGGTGAAGTATTTGACTATTTTGGAGAAACATGTGCTACTTTGGAGGAATTTTTGTCACACTTTTGGCATGACTTGAGTCTGAGCTTGACTTTTCACCATTTTGGAGGCCTTTTGGAGTGATTTTGGAAGGTTATTTTTTGGCTTTTGTGCCTCATCTTACTAGAACCTTCAAGATGGGCAGGGATGAGAGTTGTGTGATCTTTTTGCTTAAGTATATTAATTTTGGGAATTTTGGAGTTAGTTCTTTCTTTCCAAAAGCAGGATAGCTTTGTTATTAGAGTTATTTTTCATTATGGAGTAGTATTGTAACTTAGATGGACTCGTGATACAGTAAGCACTTTGAATTAATAAAATAGAGCATTTACCTTCTCATTTCATGTTTCATGGTATGCAATTGATGATTGATCAATATGTCTTGTGAAAATCTATCTTTCCTTGCAAACTTGTCTCATGTTTATGCATCTATTTAGTAGAAAATGTATGTCGACGGGTTATAAGTTGTGTTATTTAATAGTGTTGTTAGTTGTGAAACCTTTGTTTTCCTTCTAAAAGCCCTGTTTAGAGACCTCCTTATAGATTACTTATGTAAATTGCATTTGAAAATGAGTTGTGTAAACCAAGTTTCATGATATTGATTTGAATGTGATAGGCTGTTATCAAGTCCTAGTTGTTTTTGGTGTATCACCTTAGACATTTTCAGTATTAGGTTCATTTTTCATGCAATTCTTACCCTTTATCTCATAAATTAGTAGTTAGGTGGCATCAAAAGGGGAAGTCAACCCCTAATCTGGAGGTCTGCTTTTAAATAGGACACCCACAACTTGAAAGCAGTCCCATGTTACATCCAAACCTGCTAAGTTCATTCACGACTTGGCATTAGGGTGCATATTTGGATCACTAATAGTTACAATTGCCAGATCTTAGAGGTAGCTAAATTTTAGGGCACTTTGGGCCAAATTTGACCCCTCCATTGCATCTAGAAGGCCCGAGAACCTAAGGATTGACTATCAATTTATCATTTTTTGACATTTTTGTCGGGGGCATTGGGCAATTTTTACTTTTTCAATGTATTTTGTATGGTCATAAGGATCTATACCAATCTGTACTATACGACATGGCAGTCACAAGTTTGTAGCATCCATCAGGTTGGTAAAATATTCTTTGTCATCATACTTCAGTAGCATTAACTGATGTAATTTTGTGTACGTGGTACCTTTGGCTAGCGTAATGTCACATTGCTTGGTTGTCAGGGTACGAATTTGTATTTATTTAACATAGCATTTTAATATTAAGAACTTTTGTTTTAAAAAGTGTTGACCAAAGTTTAGTTAAACCCTTGGTCACAGTTTTAAACCCCTACGACCAATGTTCAACACAAGGGGCTATGCCACAGGGTGGTGCGACCTATGGCCCACCACCCCAATGGCTCCACCCTAGTAGCACCACCATTGTTGGTGGTAGGGTCAAGCTTTTTTAAAATGATTTTTGTAATTACAATCATATGGAAGATCGTCGGCTAGCCCCCTAAGGCCCCTGTTTTTTCCCTCTCATGCCCGAATTGGGCATTTTTTCAAACTATCATAACTCACAATCTAGGTCATTTTTCAAAAATGAGATTTCATTAGAAAGCTAGCTTTGTTAGTTTTATAGTGGTGTAGTTTATTTTCCAAAAAAAATCTATTTGTCTAGGCATTTATTGTTGTTTGAAGTGATCTTCATTTTTTGCTCCCAAGCTCATAACTTTTTGCCACGATATTTGATTTTCATGATTCTTGCGGCATTGGAAAGGTATTAAAGAGATCTATTATACCATCCATTCACTTTTTTTCAATTTATACCTAGGTATCTTTTATTCAAATTTGTGTGTATTCACATTTTAGTTGATCACTTAGACATACTGCCACTTGGGAAGGTGCAATTTTGATCTTTGTACTTTATTTCAGTTATATAACGATGTTGTATATCTTGTTGCTTCATTTAGATTATAGGTTTGCTTTATCATGATTCTAGGCTTGAGTGCTTGAGTGACTCTAATATGGTTTCTAGCATTAGAATTATATTTCCTTTGCTTTCCTTGATTAATGATTACAATGTTACTCCATTAGTGTGCTTCCAATGTTTCTTTGCAGCAGATTATCTCATTGAGGGGGGTTGAATGGTCTCTCTTTGTCTCTCTTATGGGGGTATTTTTCCTCGCATGGGGTTTTTTCCTCTCATTTTTCATGGAGAATATTATTGTATCTTTTCTCTCTTTTAGGGAGGAGTTTTGTACCACTAGGTTTTATCCCTTTCTCTATTTGTGAGAGATTACATTTGCATTTGTACATGGGTACCTAACATGGCCTTGTATTTGAGACCCATATTTGTGTCATTCGCATAATAGTACTCCCTAAGATGTAATTAAAGGGGGTGTTGGTGTAAATAGGTGTTTTACCTATCTAGGTCCTATTTACATGTTAAGTCTGCTTAGCTCCTAGGAGGGAATCTTTATAAAACTTAGTGTTAGTTGTCACTAGATCTTATCTTATTTTTTGGCATTTAATGCTTGTGTCCTAAGTCGTTTAATATTTTTTGAGGTAGTTGTCTCATTATATTGGATTAAGATACATGCCAAGATCTTATCTAATCTTATCTCACAACTTGACTTTATAAGCAAAGCATCATATGTATATTTTCATATTCAATTTGGAAATCTTGCATCCATAATCATAGCATGATATTTCTACCATTTCTCTCTTGTGGAAGTTATTTTTCTCTTGCAGGTGATCCTAGGGTGTTGAGGAGTTCGCCATAAACTCCTACAATCCATCATTTTCCATCTTTTATCTAACATTTTCTTCTTCTTCTCTTCTTTCAAGAGACCACCCGTGCACAATTAATGTACAAGTAAGCTCTCGAGGGGGCATCAATCATCTCATCTTTTCTAATTCTCATTCTCACCTGAATGGGGCATATCATCATCTTCATATCTTATAATTTTCTTCTTGGATACTTTTGTTTTCTTTGAAATGATTTTACTTTGAACATTATTTCAAAGAGGGGCAAAATGTAGACATCTAAATTATTCCACCAAACCTTAATCATCATCATGTCATCATTACTTGCATCCATATATCATTTATCACCTAATTAATTAATAATCATTTAATAATTTCCATTTATCATTTATCACCTAATTAATTAATAATCATTTAACAATTTCCATTTATCTTTTATCCATTTAATTAAATGAAATTTTATTATTTAATTAAATGCAAGTTAATTATTCATGTTAACCAATAATTTCCATTTTTATCTCATCGACTCCATTATTACTAATATGGTAACTTAGTCTTCATTAGGAAAATTAAAATTTATATACCCACCGCTTTAGTCAACTCTTTCTCCCATCAAGTTAATTATTCTTCCATTTAAAAAACCTCTTTAGTCTTCATCAGTTAACTAAGCTTGAAAATAGAAACTTCGTGTGCATGTTTATCCATCATTTTAATTAACAAATTCAATATTGTCCTCTCATGACTTGAATTAGAAAATTTCTAATTTTAGTTGAGTTGACTCCACTACTTTTTTATTTGTTGTACAACATGATATTTGGGGGTCATATGACCTCCTAGATAAAAAAAAATTGCATTAGAAGCTCCTAATGCCAAAATTGGGAAAATTTATAGTTGTTGGTGTAGGTTTTTATTTTCCTAGTGGGTTAATTTATTTTCCCTTAGTCCTACGTTTTTCTTACACTTAATTAAGCTTTCTTGGGATAATAAAGTGAGTTTATTATTTAGTAACTAGGAGATATGTGATGAGGTGTCCCCTTCCTTAAAGGGTGGAACCACTTTCCACTTTTGGTGGCATCCTCCAATTTTGGTGGTCCTCCACTTTTTGTGGTTTATTCCTATTGGTTAGATTTGCCACCTACCTCCTCTCCTAAGTTCTATATAAACTCACTACCTAGCTTTTATTTGCATCCATTCATGCATATTTGCATTGTATCTTTTCATCTTTGAAGCTCTTAGTGCATTTTGTCATAATCTCTTAGAGTTTTGGTGTGCATTTTTTATGTTTTTCTAACTTATGTAGCTTTGATTTTCTCTTATAAATTTCTTGGGTTATTTAATCTATTTCGTATTTCTAACATGGTATCAGAGCTTTTGTTTTTAGAAATCTAAGTTTTTAGATTCCTAATTGAGAGATTGAGTTTCTTGTAAAAATCTTGTAAATTCTCACATGCTCTTCTCTTGCATTCTTGAATGATCTAGAGAATCAGAAAGGATTTGCAAAGATTTAATTACCTCTTTATTTTGCATGTGTGTTTTGTGAGATGCTGGTGATTCCAAAATTTTTGGTTATATTGGAAACATTTTTTGACTATTCCAACGCATCCAAAAGGCTCGAGAAAGTCAAATTTGGCTTTTGTTTCTTCCAAATTGGAGATCATTTGGCATAGTTGTGGGTGGGGGTTTGAAGAAAACCGTTTTTCATTGGAGCCATTTTGATTTTTTCTTCAAAAATATAGCTTCCACTCATTTGTGAGAAAAATATTTTTTTAGTTTTGTAGTCAGGGTTGAAATCTCAACTGGGTATCTTTTAGATTTTGCATATCTTGCACAAATCTAAAGAAAATTGTTGTACAAAAAGCATCACGTATCATTTTTCTCTTGGTTGAAGGTTAAAAAAAATCATTTTTTATCTTTTGCTTGCTAGATCAAAAAATGATTTTTGAGTTTTGTTCTTAACTTCAAAATATTTATGGGTTTCTATTATTGCCTACAAACAGTGAGTAGATTTTTCAAAAATCAAATTAGAAGTAAACTTTTTTTTGCTAGAAAACTCATTTTTTGCAAGTTAAATTTAGCCAGTTTTGCAGAAATTCATAAATTTTGCTTCAGGCATTGGATTTTAGCAAGTAATATATCATTGGAAAGCTAAAGATGGGCACTTTCCATCCCAGAGATATTGAGAAGATTTTTTTCCATTTTGTGCTAGACATTTTAGGTTGAAGTTGTCTTGTGCTAATTTCTTCAACATGCCATAACTTTCACCTTGGTGCTCCAATTTTTAGAAATGAATAGGCATTGGAAAGGTCTTGAAGAGCACTACACATCCATAAGGCTATTTTTTCTAGATTTTGTCTCAGGTTCATTTTGTATTAGAATTTGTATTTTTGGTTATTTTGAGCCTATTGAGTATTGTATCTTGGAAAAGGCTTTGTAAATGTAATAAATTATAGAGTGTGAACCTTATAATATTTGGGGGGGTGATCTTTGATACTAGTGAAAAGGGTGGGGGTGTTCTTGGTGTTCTTTTGTTCACTTTCTTTTTCGTATTTCCTTTTGCATTTGTTCATCATGGCATCAATGATAGTTCCTATTCTAACTGCATTCAACTATTTTGAGTGGAAATCGCAAATGGAAATTCACTTAAGAAGACTTGGTTTGCATAGAGTAGTAATGGGACTGGAAACTAAACCAACTAAAGATGAAAAAAAGTCTGAGTGGTTTAACAAATGTGATAGAGCATATGGAGAAGTATGTGTGTCTGCATCTCCTGATTTACTCTTTCATATTGAATCCTTGAATACTCCAAATGAAATATGGAAAAAGCTAGAATCTCTTTTTGGCACACAAGATTCTATGAGGGGCCATCTATTGGAGAATGAACTAATCAATTTAAATCCAAGAAACTTCAACACAATTCAAGATTTCTTCACCAAAATGAAATCACTAAGGTTACAACTACAACAATGTGGAATTGATAAGAAATATGAACAATTGATTATAAGTATTCTCCCAAAGCTAAGTTCTGAATATTCAATATTTGTTTCTACCTTCTATGCTACTAAGGATGCACTTGGATCTCAATTCAAGATGCCATCTTTGGATGATTTTGCTACTTCTGTCACACGGGAGTAGGACAAGCTAATTCAGATGGGCACTCTTAAGTCTTTTAAGTCTCATGCCTTGGCTGCCAACCTTGGCACAAATGAACAAAGAGGACAACGTATTAATAAGTATAAGAAACAAAAGAATGGCAAAGAGAAGAAGAATAAAATATTGGCTACTCCAAAAGCAAGTAATAAGACCTCATCTTCAAAAGGTGACAAGCCTAAGAAAGAGAGGGTCAAATGTGCCTATGGTAAGAAACCCAATCATGATGAGCACAAATTTTTGAAGAAACAGGTTGATCATTTGACACACATTCTTGAGAAGAATACTCTTAGTGTTCCTGATTCCATCAAATAGAGTTCAAAAGAGGGTTTTCACAAGGCCAGAACAACAAGGGGTAAGGAAAGGGAAAGGCCCTTGTAGTAGTTGCTTCTCCACCATCCACATGGGTTCAATTGAGGATGAACTAGAATCTATGGAGCCATGTTCTAAGCCTTCCATTTTTATGAGTGATGACACTCCACTTGAAGTGTGTGGGAGAGGGTCTGTTGATATGGGGGATGACACATTCCAGGATGTTCTTTGTGTACCCTAATTATCAAATAATCTCCTATATATCTATCAAATCACTCACAAAGGCATAGGCAAGAGAGTTGAGTTTACTATCGATTCAATGATGATTCATGAGATTCAAAATGATTCTATAGTTGCAATTAGGAGAGCAGATCATCAGTCTCAGCTTTATTTTTTCTCTCACTTTTTTCTCAATCCTCCTTCAACTGTTCTACTCACTCATTCAAATGATATCAGTATCTTGTGGCATCAATGGCTTGGTCACTTGAACTACTGCTACCTACAACAGCTTAGTAAACAGGACATGGTTATAGGATTTCCTACAATTCACTTTTTTAAAGGTGTTTGTCATGGTTGCATTCTTGGCAAGCATTCTAAAAATAATTTTGACAAAGGAAAAGCTTGGAGAGCCTCACATCTTTTGGAGTTGGTACATAGTGATTTGGCAGGGCCATTTCCACAACCATCTTTCAGTAAAGCTTGATATGTTTTGAAATTCATTGATGATTTCTCTAGGTACACCATTGTGTACTTTCTCAAACAAAAGTATGAATTCTTTTATTCATTATTGGAATATAAGGCTTTTATAGAGAAAAAAACTAGAAAATCTATCAAAGTTCTATGTACAGATAATGGGGGGAATATGTCAACTATAGGTTTGTGCAGTATTGTACTTCAGAGGGCATTGATTTGCAACATACAATCCCCTACAGTCCTCAATAGAATGGAGTTGCAGAACAAAAGAATCAATCCTTGAAAGAGATGGCTAATTGTATGATTCACTCCAAGTCTTTGACACCACCTTTTTGGGCAGAAGCCATTAACTATTCGTGTTATATCCAAAATCACATTCCCCATAAAGTTGTGAAGGGGGTAACTCCTTTTCAAGCTTGGACCGGTCAAAAACTATCAGTTAAGCACTTTCAGGTGTTTGGCTCTAATGAATGGGCTCACATTCCAATAGAGAAACACAAGGCTATGGATCCACAGAGTAAGCCTTGCATATTTGTTGGTTACCTAGATGATGCCAAAGCTACATGATTCTTCTTCCTACCACACTTGAGTTGTTCATTGAGAGGAGTGTTCACTTTAAGGAGAGTACTTTTAGTCCTTCTCTTGACAATTCTCCTACCACCATCAACTTGGAGTCCTTATATCATGATGCTAGTTCCTTAGAGGTTCATAATACTTCAGAGCATGGTGAGTAGTCTTCTTCCTCCACTTCAGATAATGATAGTGATCATGAGGATGCACACAATTCATCTTTATAGGATGACGATTCTCCTCTAGATTCTCCTCCTCCAGCCATATGGCCTCTTTGGGGTCGTTAGAGTTTGCAGTCAACAGGTGATTGGGTAGGGGATCCATCAAATCATAGTTTCAAGATGCTTCACATGCCTTCCTTGCTTCAATGGCCTCCACATGCAGTCTTCATTGTTTCTGCTTCACACTTCCTTGCTTCAATCCATAGACATTTCGGGAAGCTTCTTGTGTCCTCAAGTGGGATGCAACCATGCAGGAAGAGTTCAGTTCCTTGGAGAGCAACCACACTTGGGATCTTGTCCCACTTCCTAAGGGAATAAAACTTGTTTGATGCAAGTGGGTCTATTGAACAAAATATGCACTAGATGGGTTGATTTCCCAAGTTCCAGGGATTGACTACTATGAGACTTTTGCACCAGTCACCAAAATGAATTCCATATGAATTATTCTTGCCATAGTTGCAACACATAGGTGGGATGTTCATCAGATGGATGTGAAGAGTGCCTTTCTTCATGGTGTTCTTCAGGAGGAGATATACATGGAGCAACCATAGGGGTTCGTTTAGGATTCTTCACTTGTGTGTTGTCTTCAGAAGTATCTATATGGCCTCAAACAGGCCCCTCGAGCTTGGTACACCAAGATGGACTCCTTCCTTCTGACAATGGAGTTCACTCGATGCCATTCTAATCCTAATGTCTACATATTGCAACAGGATGATACTCACACCTTCTTCGTTCTCTACATTGATGACTTGTTGATCATAGGGAGTTGCTCATCCACCATTCAGGTAGTGAAAACCACCCTTCGTGATTAGTTTTCTATAACATGTCAACCATTCACTGAAGTAAATTTTTCCTAAGTTTTCACTTTGCAAGTAAATAAACTATGTAGTTCAACCATTGCCATAATTTTTTTTAATATTTAAGGTGAAAAATGAACATAGATGTCATAACAATAATGAACAATAATTCCATTCCAATATAATAACTTCTCAAATTACAATATTCTGAAGAATGTGTAAAAAGTACATACATAGCTCAACCAAGCTTCAAACAATAGATATAGATAATCCAGGAACCTCCTTCAAATATTAGTCTTCTTGTCACCTGCTGAGGAGGAGAAGCATCACTAAGCACTTTTTTGCCAACCACGGACTCATATGTGGTCCCCCACACATCTATCATTCAATAGATGGCCCTACCCTTCGATGAAGAGATTGGTAGAGTAACCATGTAATGACAACCATTTTGAGCTTAGTGTTGTGTCCTACATGACTAGAACTTGTAAACCCATAATCTAGGACTAGCATGCAAATAAATAGATCACAATAAATTGATAGTGGAGCTAAAGGAAATCACACTATGGCCAAAGTGTTCTCACCCAGTACTTCAAGTGAAATTCATCCTACTCACATACACTACTCAAGCTCGATTTGACTTTAGGCCACTATATCCTATGCATAGGTTTATCCTTCAATGGGTAGTCTTTAACCCTAGAGACAACCTTTACCCTTTCCCCACTACTTAATGACATATCAACTCATAAAGCATAAATGCAAGTTACCCTCCCTTCAAGAATAATCAAACCCTAGGTGTAACTCTACAAACTATCTAGTTTAATCAATAACTTAGATATGAATAGCCCATAAGCTATCCTTGCTTAATCATAACTAGTATACTTTTACCTATGACAAATAATCTCCCCTTATTACACAATACATACAAACACTTCACAGAAAAGCATAAAACAACTTCTTTCCTTTTCCAAAGTAAAAGATATGATTTCCTAAATGCAAGTATTCTCAAATAAACATACAAAACAAAACCCTTCATAATAGAAATAAGAGAAGACTAGATCCCCATGCCTATATATGCTTAATCCAATTGACTGATCTATTGTCCAACCTTCCAACAACAACTCAATAGCTTCGCTTAATTCTCCCAAATCAATACTTCACTATAACTTCTCTCTCAAGATGGCAATATGCTCTCTTTAAGTAACTCTCACACTATAAATCTTAGCTCATAGAATAAACAACTCTCAGAAAATATGCAACGTATAAGTTTGCAAAAGAATGTGTTCCAAATAAGAGAGCTTACCTCTCTATTTATACAACAAAATGAGACTTTGCGGACTACAAAAGAGGCATGCAAAGTGATAACTTAATCCATGCAAGTTGACTCACTTCACTTAGCTTAAAAGGTGGCAAACTAAACACAAACTCAGCATAAGAAACTACAGGTCAACCTCTATGGTTAACAACAACAAAAGACTAGTTTAATCTCCACATGATCAATTGATGACAATCAAATTGTTTCCAAAATGGACTTCTACAGGAAATAGAACTTCATAATTTAGTGCCAAGTATGCAGCCAATTCCCTGTTTACTTTGGCGCGGCTTTACTCTTTGAAACAATCTTCATTCTACATGCAACACTCATTCTATGTCGACTTAGTCACAACTTTATTAAGCAACACAATAGAAATGAGCTGCTTTTCAAAGATGGTGCATTTATTTGGTGTTTTGAACAATTCATATCTTGTTGTACGTGTTTCCTATTCTTATGCATTTCACTTTATTTTTCAGTTGGTATTGATTTCATCGCTTTATATATAAAAATTCATGTTGATTAATTTGTTGTTTAATGATTCCAAAATGCATTTCCATAGTATCAACTATGGTTCACTATCCATATCGACCATATTGCTACTCAATATGTAGCATGTACTTCAGCCTTTATTCAATGCCAACATATGTTATCTTCGGCCTTTAAATGCTTTGCATACATTATATACAAATCACCCCATGTTTAAGTATATAAATTGGCCTATGTTTAAATATATAAATCAGCCTATAAGCATTACATATGATAATTGATCTCCAAGAATATATATTTGTATATATAAATATATATTCATATATGTACATATATGTATCTTTTAATAATATTGCATATATATATATATATATATATATATATCAAGTCAATAAAGTATGTATACATTCGATATACAAATGAATACAAACAAGTTAACATTCATATAGTAATAATAATTATATCCATTGTGTGCATATATATTCTCCTTTATGTACATGTATACATATGTGTACATATATTGATACATTTGTATGGGCATGTTTGTTTGCCAAACATGCGTGTGTATTGATACTTGTATTTATATGGATATACACACACACACACACATTCGATTGCACAACAAGTACATACATAATTACTATTGCATTGTTAGCAAAAAAATGTGTGATGTATTTATACATATACACATTCATGTCGTACTGTCCATTCGATAGCTCCATACTCACAAGCAACTCGTTCATAAGTGTGCATAGGTATGTCTACCTATATACTCTCATGTACATGTTCCTTCATGCATATGGACTATTGTCAACATGCATATGTATACATATACATACATTCCACATGTGTTCAACGCATCAATACAAGCATAGTAATATAAGGAAGAACTCATAGGCTCTAAATAGATAAACATCATCCAAGCATGCATTCAATAGTAATCAAGACCCTTGCTAATGCAGACACATCATACTAAGGATGACTTACTAAATACCAACATATTAACTTGACTCAACCATTCTACTGTGAGTGTGTGTGTAAGCTCAGTTAGGATACATTACTGGTTACTTGACCGAGATCTTCTCCTGAGTGATACTTCCCCTCACACCTAGAGGATTGAACATATACCTGCATCCAACTAACACATTCCCATAGTAATCAATTGTTCAATAAATTATAAGCTACACAATATTTCACTGTAGTTATAACATCCAATTCAATAACTATCCATTTCATATATATGCATCCATTATATAACATTAAATGAGATAAAATTCATTCATAATTTATTGATAACAATGTGCAAGCACAATTTATTCCCATTTAGAATTCAAATTACATTCTCATTTACCCTACATAGTAATAGTAAATAGTAAATACACAATTGGGGTGTAAATTTTTTGATATCATACTTGGGCTTGTTGTACTACTTCTTGGGGATTAAGATTACTCAGTCTTCCTCAAGTATCACTCTTGCACAGTCTAAGTACACACTTGACATGCTCTAGAGGTTTCACATGGCTAGTTGTAAGCCTGCATCAACTCCATTTTTGTTAGGGTTCAAACTTGAGGCTAAGTGTTCTTCACCCTTGGTTGATAGCACTTTGTATCAACAACTTGTTGGAAGTCCCATCTATTTGACTCATACAAGGCCTGAAATTTCATGTGTAGTAGGCATGGTCTCTCGATTCATATAGGAGCCACATGAGTTGCACTGGAAAGCAGCTAAACATATTCTTCACTACATCAAGGGTACTCACAATTATGGGATTCATTATGCAATGGGTGTGGATTTTGACTTGGCGGGACACACAAATTTAGATTGGGAAAGTGATTCTTAGGATCACAATTCTACTTCAATATATAGCTTCTCTCTTGGTTCTGGTACAATTTGTTGATCGAGCAAGAAGCAGTCTTCTATTGCTCTTTCATCTACAAAGGCTAAGTATCGAGGAGTAGTTATTGTTGCTACTAAGGCCATTTGGCTTCAAAACATTCTCACTAAGTTTGGAATTCCCTTCCAAAAGACCAAAATCATCCATTGTGAGAAATAAAATGTAATTCATATATCTCACAATCCAATGCATCATCAATGAACCAAGCACATCGAGATCCACATGCACTACATTTGGGAGTTGATTCATAGTGAGATAATTGATCTCAAGTATTTTCTGGCATGAGATCAAAACTACATACATCTTCATCAAACCCTTCACTAAGGCAAGTTCCTTCATTTGTGAGCTTTTCTTGGGGTGCGGTTGGTGTCATCCATGGGGGGGCTACTTAGTCCTTCTTTTCTTCTTTTCATCTCTCTTTTGGGGAGGAGTTTTGTCCCATTGGGTTTTCTCCTTTTCTCCGGTTGTGAGAGATTTCTTAGCATTGCATTTGTACATGGGTACCTAACATGGCCTCATTTGCCAAGACCCATCATATTTTACATATTCCTAAGTTGTGCTTAAGGGGGGTTGTTGGTGTAGGTTTTTATTTTCCTAGTGGGTTAATTTATTTTCCCTTAGCCCTAGGTTTTTCCTACACTTAATTAAGCTTGCTTAGGATAATAAAGTGAGTTTATTCTTTAATAACTAGGAGACAAGTAATGAGGTGTCCCCTTCCTAAAAGGGTGGAACCGCTTTCCACTTTGGGTGGCATCCTCCACTTTTGGTGGTCCATCTCCACTTTTTGTGGTTTATTCCTATTGGTTGGATTCTTTTTAGCTTGGAGGCTCTTAATGTATTCTGTCATATTAACATTGCATAATCTCTCTGAGTTGTGGTGTGCATTCTATATGATTTTCCAGTTTATGTAACTTTGATTTTCTCTTATAAAGTTCTTGGGTTATTCAATCTATTTCAGATTTCTAACAATAGTTAAAAAATTTCAAATCAACCTTTTGAACACAATGGTGAGTTCATTTTCATGCCAAAGTGCACCAAAAAAAATTCCAACTCCAAAATTTGCAAAGAAATAATGAAGATTCTAGATTTGTTCCTGTAACCTTAGCTGAGAAAAAAAAACCTCAAAAATCAAGAAGGGGTTCACTAAGTCCAAGCTCTAATGCCATGTTAAAATTGTGAATAAACACAAGACATATCAAATAACTAACAAAAACACCTTCAAAGTAAGAGAGTTGCAAATAATAATCTACTATATCCTCAACAAGAAAAACTTACATAATGAACCTCGAGAGTCTTCAAGAATCTTCAATGAGGGGGAGTGCCTTATAAGAGCAACCCTAAATGATAAATGGATTGGATCATGACAAGTTTCAACATCATATGTGATGAAACATAACGATCTAATAAAATCTCACTCTAGTTAACAAAAAAAGCACTCCTAATTTTAGCTTAATTGCACGAGAAGAAATTAGCCTAATAATTAATTAAATATTAATTAATTAAATTAGATAATACATGATTACTCTGACACATTCATCCCTTTTACATGGTATTAAGCATGAGATACTCCCAAACCCTAACCCTCAACAATAGTACGAGTTCCAAGAGAACCTTGATTTCCCAAATTTCCCTTGTCCTCTTGTCCACTTGTTAAAATAATCACTAAGCTAAATTTTGGATAAGTATTGAAGGCTTGATTTAACACGGAGTTAAATAGTTCACAAAATATGTGAAACTTCAACAAAGGAAAGTGCCAAAGTTCAAAATGTCTTAAAATTTGTAAGTTTTCAAACTTTATGAAGATTTTAAAAGGCTTGAGATTTTACAAGTGTGTCAATGTGAACAAAGAAGGATGAATAAATTAAAGAAACAAGGAAGAAAAGTGATGAAATTCTTCATGTCACAAGGATCGTGAGATTGCAAACTTTGCAAAAAAATGACATGGATTTAAAGTCATCAAAGCTATGAAAAAAAAAATAGAGAGATGTGAAGAAAGGTGTTGGGGATTTCATTAGTTCTTAAATCCTTTAAATCCCTAATAGGTTCCCAGAGTCCCTTTTTCCCTACCATGTTCTCTCTTAGTGTCTACTCTTTATTCTTCCATATTGACCTCAAGCTTGAAAATGAAGCTTGGAATTTGGCACTAAATTCCTTAATGCCAAGTCCTTCTTGCACCCTGCCCTACATGTCTCCTTGTCCCAATTCTAGTCTTGCCCCTAGAGCCCAATATCCATGTCCTATTGGACCTTATACTTTTAGAGGGACCTTTTATCCTCAAAAACATTCCCCATTCCTTGATCCACAGTTCCTCTTAAGATTCAATCCTCACATTCTTAACTTGCTTTCTCTCTTATTCACTCCAATGCATGCTCTTAAGTTCCTCTTAGACTCAAACTCTTGTCAGGCACTAGCATGTTCAAATTTCACAATAAGGTCTATCATACTCTAAAAGCCCTTAGTATGTGCTTTCGTTTACTTCTATGATCCACCTGTCATTCAATTAATTCGAGATTTGATAATGTAACCACTAGAATGGATTTTCCTACCTAAAAATAGTTGTTCAATCCAAAGGCTTAATTTCTTGCACTATCAATAGTGAAGAACGATAAATTGGCCCGTGCCTTCATTAATGTAATGATTGAGTTTTCAAGTCTCAAAGCCATCTCTTGGCTACCAATGTTAGAGTAATCATGCATTAGCTAATAATTAATTAATTTTTAATTAATTAAATTAGTCTAATTTATTCTCATGCACTTAAGCTAAACTTAAGAGTGATTTACTATGTTAACTAGAGAGCTATTATTAGATCATCTTGTCTCATTGCATGAGATGTTGACACTTGTCATGATCTAATCCCTTTCTCATTTAGGGTTGCTCCTATATAGCATTCAACCCTCATTGTATTATCATGCCTTATAAGACTTCCACTCTTGAGATTTTCTCTTCTCTTGAACTCTTGTATTATGTAGCTTTTTCTTGTTGAGGAGTATTGCATATTATTGTTTGTAGCTCTCTTGCGTGGAAGGTGTCTTTGTTCATTGCTTGATATTGTGGCTTGTGTTTTCACAATTCTAACATGGTATCAGAGTGTGGATTCAGCTAACACTTTCTCGATTTACGAGGTTTTTCTTCAACAAGGGTTACAAGCTTCAGATATAGATTCTCCAATTTTTTTTTGTAATTTTTGGAGGTGGGAAACTTTTAGGTGTATTTTGGTGCGAAAAGGACCTCACCGTTGGATTCAAGAGGCTGTTTCAATGAATTTTGACTATAAATTTTCCTTATTTCACTATCAAGAACTTTTGAGGCAATTTTTTCTTGCACAAGGGCCCGTACAACCCAATACACGAGTTTCAAGGAAAAAAAGCAAAAAAAATATTAGGTTGAAGTTTTTTTAATTTGCATTTTTTTGAAATTTAAAAAAATTATTAAAAATTGCTGTAGTTTTAAAAATATTAAAAGGGCGGGTTTTGAAAAAAGGGCAGTGGATTTATTTGGGGGTTCCCACAAGGTACCTTCCCTTGCAGACTCCTACCTTTGTGGGCTAAATGGTTGATTGTGGCCCTTGATGCCCAATCGATGAGGGTTCAAACCTGTTGATGACCCTTTTCTTTGCTGGCCGATGGCACCTTCTAGCCATTCGTCAGTGACTTTAAAAACTCCTGACGACTACATTTTTTTGGCAGCAAACTTAATTTTTTCCAGTCACTATGCTTTTTACTCAATGCCACTTTGTATTTCTTGTCCATAGACCTAGTTTTTTGGTGAAAGGAATGTTTTTCAAAGAATATTATGTCAATCTACATTTTTTGGTAGTTAGATTTTTTCTTGGGGGTAGTATTTTTTTCGGTCGAGACAAGGAATATTTTGTTGATGTCAACATGACGACCAATTGATAGGGGCTCCCATGTCCCCTCTTTGGCTCAAAAGAAGCTATTTTTCTTTTGGCCATAACTTTGGTGTACAATATCATTTTTTGGCGAACAAGATATTGTCAGAAAGTTGATTTTGTCAACTTTCTAGTGGTGTGGGTCTCATCTCCATTTTTGCTACTGGCACATTCTACAATGTGTTGAAGTCAAAGGTGTTGTTTTTAGTCCCGAGCTCATAAATTTTGACTTTTTTCTCCATTTTTTGCAATTCCAGAGATGTTGGGACAATCTTTCAAAGCTCTTCACAACCATCCATGCCATTTTTGTAGATTTCTCTTTATGTACATTTTATTCATTTTTTTGTGCTTTCACATTTTGGTGAATTACTTAGACATCTTAGCTCCTGAAAACTTTTTGTTTGTGTGTGATGACTTGTTTTTGGTTTTTATATATGTATTTCTAGTATTATGTCCTATTTGGGCATTGTAGACATCTTTTTCATGCACATTCTCTTTTGTAGACGCACCGAGATAAAGTGCCATTCTAGTGTACACTTTTTTGGGGATTTTGCACATCTTATTGTGCATTTGGTACTCACACACTGATATAAAGTGCCATAGGAGGTTGATTTTTTCCTTTGGTTTGTCATCACACATTTGTCAAGTGAGTGTCCCTTCCATGACAACAATGAATCCTGGTGATTCTTGCCTCGTGCGTGTGTGTCTTAGTTTGCACACCTTTTTATTTGCAGGTTGTTTCTCCTACATGCACTTATTGGTTTCACACAGTTTCAGTGTATCTGTCATGACTCTCCCTTGTCAACATTGTGGGGGGTTCCTACTATTGGTGCTAATGCTTCCTTAGTTTTGATTTTTGGAGTGATCTATGTACTAGTTCTTGTTCCTATGTACTAGTCAGATGCAACATGTACATCAACAACTAGTTACCCATACATTTCAATGAGATGGAGCATTTACCATATGGACACTCTCGCATTCCTATTTCTAGAGGTTATTTATTTTATCACTATATTAGTCATCATTCGACAATATTCTACAACTTCTTCGTGCTTCAGTTATGCTCTACATGTTCCCTTTTTTGGGAAATTATTTTGGTTGAAGGCTTCTCAATCCTTCACCTTGATTTGGAGACTTTTTTCAGTCCTTCATTCGCCTTTCTCTCTTTCAAAGAGGAGTTTTTCCCATGTGGTTTTCTCCTTTTCTCTAGTTGTGAGAGACTAGATTGTTTGTGCATGGGTACCTCACCGAGCCTTGCTTGTTAGGACTCATCATACATTCTCTTTTTAGGGTTTTTTATCTACTCCCTAAGTTCATCTTAAGGGGGTGTTATAGCAATCATGCATTAGCTAATAATTAATTAATCTTTTAATTAATTACTAGTCCAATTTATTCTCATGCGCTTAAGCTAAACTTAGCAGTGATTTACTATGTTAACTAGAGAGCTATTATTAGATCATTCTATCTCATTGCATGAGATGTTGACACTTGTCATGATCTAATCCCTTTCTCATTTAGGGTTGCTCCTATATAATGCTCAACCCTCATTGTATTATCATGCCTTCTAATACTTCTGCTCTTGAGCTTTCATCTCTTGAACTCTTGAATTTTGTAGCTTTTTCTTGTTGAGGAATATTACATATTATTGTTTGCAAATCTCTTGTGTGGAAGGTGTCTTTGTTCATTGTTTGATCTCATGGCTCGTGTTTTGACAATTCTAATAACCAATCTAGTAGATTTCATGGTATTTTTCTTGTCCTACATGTTGAAGCCCTTGGTTGTTACAAATACAAGAGGAAAAATGCATTTTTCTTTACTAGAAAGTTAAAATGACTGTAATAGAATCATAATTTCTCTATATGGGATTCATATGTCTAGCTCTAGATAATTTTTCTAGCATTTTATCTTGTTACCTATGATTGACATGTGTTACACATCTTGGGAGATTATTTTTGTGGTCACTTCTATATATGAGATGATTTTTCATTTGTAAAAGGTTGGGTTCACAAGGAAAAGGGTCCTATGTATTGTAAACTAGTCTTATTTTTGTAGAAGTACAACTAATTCAATATTGTCCGTATAGTTTGTAATGATACAAAATTTTGGTTGATTATATGAATTATGGCACTATTTGCATTGTTGTCTCCTTTGTTATATTGTTTATTCTTGAAGAGAAGTACACATTCAAGGAGGGTATAAAATCCTTGCCTGTACATTTGCTACAAGATTTCTTGTTCTATTTAGTACATCTTTAAGGAGGGTAGGAAATCTTTATAGAAAGCAAGTGGATCACAATAGTAAAAAAGTGATTATTAATTAGAGCTATGTATTCAAAATGCATTTATAAGTTCATGTTATTATAAGGTACAATAATAGTCACTATAAGGCAATGCTTTATTTTACTAACCACTATAAGAGTTGATATTAAGAAAATCTGGTAGAAATATTTTACTACTCTATTTTCCTTAAATATACACCTAATAGTCTGAGAAATTACTCCCAAACCACTCACTCCAATAATAAGAAATTCTTAACGATGAGTTCACTAAATTATGACCCCCAACATTTTTTTGTCCTAACTCACTCCAACAACAAATACCTTCCCAATGTGGCACCCATATTAAATTTATATCCTAATGTCTGATACAACATACAACTTTCCCCAAGAATGCCTAAGCCATGAGGTATTCACATCTCTATCTATGCACCAGAATTAAATGTTTTTTTTGCATCATTGCAATTATGCAAGGTGTACATAACACCTTTCCAAACATAAACAAGGTGGCTATACCGCATTCTATCTCCTTTTAACGAATTAAATAATAAAATATCATTATCTCAAGTGAAATAAAATTGACAATTAATCCCATTTATAGTGGATTTGTTAGCATTTATTCACTTAAATGAAGATATTCAACTTCAACAATATGGAAAGTAATAAAACAAGATACATGCACAAATCTAGAAAATGCATTTGTCTAGAGAAAATCTACTTTGTATTCCAATATGCCATTTAAAGGAGTCTATATGTATTACAATGACCAATCTAGTTCAAACAAGCTCTATCGTTGTTTATCAAATATCTAAAACACCTATACCAAAAAATCCCTTGGTCACACATTTTTTTATATGGTCATATTTTTTATTTACGATGTTGCTAAGATTTGGATGCATTTAATTTATTTATTTTCCACCTAAGATGGTTACAAGACTTCAAAAAACCTATAAAAAGACTCAAAAACTATTTAAATGAACTAAAAAACATACCAAAAGCACTTCATCAACAAAATTGGTGACTTTTTAGCAAACTATATGACTTTGTTAGTGATTTTTGTAGACTTTGTTAGCCACTATGGCAAAATTATTAGCAACCTTCCTAAATCATCTTAGACATAGATAATTAGAGAATATCCATAGTGATGAAGACAACAAGATCAAGAATGCATGTAATAGGAGCAACAAGCAAGGACAAACAATAAGAAACCACCATAGGGAAATAGGGGGTACCCTAACACCATATTAAGTACCACAACATTGGGGACGTAGGAAAAACTAGTAGAATAGTTCACCAAATAGTACCACAAATGAGAGATAATGTATTTATAGAGGTTGCATTAGGTCGAGGCATAAAATGTAACCTATGGAAGACACTTGGGAAATAATATAACAATCCAACAAATATGAATAATAGACTTAGTCACGAAATTGAGCGTGCAAGCTAATATGTTCCATAAATATCATTGAGGAAGATATCAAACATGTAGAATGGTGGCTTAAATTTGAAGAAGAAAAGGAGTTGGTTGAAAAATATCATCATATGGGTGATGCATAGAAAGATTCTTACAATTTCATTAAGCAAAGAAATATAGTCGATGATGGCCTAGAGGAGTGGATGTGTATGATAGAATGGTGGCTAAAATTGAATAGATTTTTGTGGAACATTTTATTCATCATAATATTGAATTTTTAATAGTGAGCATCTTAACCTTGACTAGATAAATATCAAAGAATTTTTCTCTGAGAATGCGATTAAAAAGTTGGGAAAAAACATGACTAAGTTTATTGTTATATTGCGTTCATTGACCTATAATTATGACGATACTTTAGATATTTGATCTCCTAGTTGTTTTTGACTAGATATTTTCATTTTTGTTTTTTTTAATAGTGGTTTTGAGGGAATTACCCTCATTCCATCTAAAATATTATGGAGTTGGAATACCTCTAGGGTAACTCTACTTAATTGTTAGATTCAAAAGTGCCTTCTTCTCTCTTAGCTTTAATATTTCTCAATATAGAGTATGTAGTATGGGGATGTGTGCCACTAGTTTTCTCCTCTAATTAATTTTCTCTTTTATGTTTTACATGTTCACTAATATGTATCTTTCGATCTTTATCGTTAATAGGTAACATTGCACATCACAATGACACTTGTTGTATTGTTTCCTATATATGATGCTTCTGGTTTTTTTTTTGAATTGGTTATGTTTCTTGAGTTTGTCCATGGGAATTATAAAAGGAATGACTACATGGAACACGAAGGAGGGAAGGTATATGCATTATTCAAAGTACTAGTTTGTGCAACCTTAATATCACTAATTTGTGGGGTCTCTAATCCATGTGGTTTATTAATGAACAAGTTGTGAATCTTATTGACCAAATATGTAGGACTTCAACATTAGCTAATGCAAAATATTATTATCCAAAATATTATTAAGCCAAATGTTTCTCATGCAAAATATTATTAAGCCAAATGTTTCTCATGGGCATAATATGATCCATTTTCATACTCAACAATAGGACTAATAACAATGCTTCTGATAACACCACTAGGAACATCATTCTCAATAAATTGAAATATTTGAAGATTCAAGCATGCACTTCTTTGTAAAGGGGTGTGAGAATGTGGACAAGACTTTGACATGAAATTCATTCACAAAACTCTAAGGATAAAATGGATTAATAGAAATAGCTTGAGGGTTGATAAAAAAAGAAAAAATAACTAATAATCATACTTGAAATGTAAACCCAAAGACTAGAACAATAGTGGGTAGGGTGGAAGAAAGATAAGATCAAGCAATGACAAGAAAAACCTTAAAATAAGTAGAGTAATACATGAAC
>VDFB02271358.1:290009601-290026715 GCA_007258455.2 Sequoia sempervirens
TAACCAATCTTAATAGCATCCCTTACAATTACTTGTCATACAATTAACGATATTAATAATTCCAAAAATTTGGTGTTACAATCACATCATTGTGGCCTTGAGTGTCAAGTACAGTGGGGCATGAGGTGACTGGAAGTTGGCTCAAGCAGTCAGTTGCTTTGTTATCATTGTCTCCCTTGTGTTTGGTGACTGGTTGGAATTGTTCTAGTATTTCATCCACTTCATGTGCTTTGTGTTCTCCTTCTTTGTGTACAAAGAAATTGAAGGGACTTGTGACAAGAGTGAATGGCCTTACTAGCTAAGAGATAGTGTTGCAATTGCTTCATGACTTGAAGAGCTCCTTCTTGTAGATAAAGTAATTTTGCATAGTATCTTTGAATATTTTTGAACATGTAATAGAATATCAATGCTGGGTGAGCAGTGCACCAAGTGATGCCTTGGACTCCTTTTAGACAGGTTGATTGCTGTCTGGATTTGAATTTTTTAAATGCTTGATGCTGTGGAGGTATGCTGACTTAGGTCACGTGATTGGATTCAATAGTAGATAGATGAGAGCGTCCCAATATGAACTGCTGATAAGAATTTGCAAATCTGAGAAAGTATTGCTGCAAGGAATTGGCTAATCTTGGATCATCTTTATCTTTTTCAGATCCATGTGAGTTCCTTCATGGAGTTCCTTCATGGTCAATGATATAGCCCGAATAGTAAACCTAAATAACACCAAAGGAACCTTCTAAACTTGTGCAACAAGCTCTTCTCAAAATCTTGTTGTAGATGAGGATACCATCTATGTAGACAATGATGGAGGTGTTGGTGAAGGGTTGCAAGATGGCCTATGTGAAGGTCACAGTGGTGCTAGTCAGACCAAAAAGTTTTACCAACCACTTATACAGGCCTTCCTTTGTCTTGAATGCAATCTTCTAGATATTTCATATTTTGTAAGTTGACTAGAACATGATAATAATCTGACTTGAAATCAATCTTTGAAAAGTATTGTGGACCTCAGAGCTGGCCCCGAAGATCATTAATGCGAGCCAGGAGGCATGATAGCTGCTTTTTGCGGTGATTTTTTTTGAGTGCTACAAGCCAATCACTATTGGCATTACCAAGGAAATATTATAACACTAAATGATGGAACATTTCCTATAATTCTATGTGAAAAGTATTACTTTTTGTGTTAACATTGGAGATCTTGTTGATTTTTTAATATTTGGACTGCAATTTTTAGATATGTTTGGAAAGAGTGGTATTTGTACATGCTAATATTATGTTTCTCATAACCTTTGACTTTATGACTCTATGCAACATGAAGATACCAACTATCACAGTATGTCAGTATGCTCTCGTGTTTCACTTGATGTTTTTTTATGTCTTATCATGTTGGGTGCATCCAGCATACCATTGGAACTATGGAGAGTATTATCTTGCTTTAATATTTGAGTAAAGTCTGCCGTTTTGATGTTTTCCTTCCCTTGAGAATATACAGAGAATCTAAGTTTAAAGGCTTGGATTTAATTCAACCTTTACAATTCTTATGGAGATAAAATTTGTTGCTAAGATAAAACCATTAGAAACTATTTCTGTTTTACATTTACCTAATGTATTTCCTTGACTTGTGTTACTGCATATAACTTCAAGCATTTTCTTATTATTTGTTAATTTGAGTTGTTTGTACTTGTTAACCTTTTAGCCAACTAAATAATTGGGCATCCTTGAATTTCTGAATAAAACCTCTGGATTCTGGTATGAAGGGTTTGACAAAATTTCAGTGGTATGAATCTAAAGCTTGTAACTGTTCCCAAACACTCTTTAACCATTTGAGAGCAGCTTACAACTGCCTTATAGTTTATACCATTGAAAAGAATTGTTTTTGAGTTTCTTTACAGGGATGGGTCATGGTATAATATCTGACAAATCTATTGCAAAAACCTGTGAGGTTCTACAACTGTCTTATTTCATAGACATGTATTTTTTATGTTGGCTAACTTGATATGGCATGATCTTGGTTGGCTCAAGTTTTACTAATAATTTCAGGCGGCGAAACACATTCAACTTGTTTTTCCGAAAGAATCATTCAGTTTTATGATATTGTTTTTTTTGAATTCTTGACATTATGTATACTATATTGCATAAGGGATTAATGCCATTTCTGCTACACAAGAGGATATCATAAACAAGTTTTGCCAAAAACAAATGCAGTATCTGAGTTCTCAATCATCATTCATTGGGTTTTTCTAGATGCACTTGTCAATCAGAAGACAACAACTTCGAACTTATGATTCCTCTCATTTGCAAAATTTATCTTTTCATTTTCCTTCATTAGAATTTCTGATTGGCAATAACCTGAGCACAGGTCTGGCTTTCTATTTCATCCAAAGTTTGTTAATTCTACGGTATGGACTATGATTTGCACTGTTATTGGTCAATTTTTTGTGTTTGAGACTCTACTTACATTCAAGAAGACATATGGAGAATATTTAAATTGCATGTATTTCTTTCTGTGGTGCATTTACAACATTGTTCAGTGACTCATAAGCAAGATGTTCAATTTTATTCTTGTGGCTCCAAGATACTAGTGATTTAGCATCAATTGCATTCTTGTGTTAGAGGTTTATTACATCTTTTCTTGCAAATAGTTCAATTGTTAACTCTTGGGAGTATTATCATGTGATGTGATGATGTGAAAATACTTGTTTGCCATTTGTGAGTTATCAGAACGTTTATTAAGCCTAGGAATTGACAGGATATATATATTGGCTTTGGCATAATGGGATTACTAGAGCGTTGTGTACTTCTTTGTTTATAATCACAAAGCAATACAATCTCTTATTTGTCTATTCTTGCTTCCACCCTTATCCTAGGCAGGAAGCAGTTCTGATAGGACACCCACTACAAATGTGATGCTTTGGCTCCTTTCTGCCTTGGTAGTGATAGTCAACTGCCATTATTTTCATGTTCATATTCAGTGTCTCTTAGTTAAAATGTCACACTGTATTTCTCATTTTTGTTTAATCCTAGTGTCTCTCGAGATGAGCTTGCGGTTACTAATTTATTTAACAAAGGATAACATTGGACTTACAGGATTATTGTGATTTCAAATTTAGCTAATTGAGTTTGTGAATGAAAAAGCGTATCATTGCAGTTGCATAGAGCTGACAGCTCTGATGTTTAATTGGTTGAAAGTTTTTCCAGATTTTTTACATGTAAGCAAATTTTACAAATTTTACCTCATTTAGTCACTGTAAAGAGACTAAATACATGCCAAGTACATATTTAATATGCATATATATGGATTTGGTCATGTCAGAATTTATGATATTTGATTTATTGCACTGCATGCCCTGGTAATAAAATGCATGCTGATATGATGTTGATGTTCAAATACTTTTGCACATATGTTCCAATGTTCATATTTTTCTAATTTCCTAGGCATATTATTGACAGAGCAAGAAATCTCTACAAGCATGGTAGTCAATAGTTCTCAGAGTCTAATAACTAGAACAGAGTGGGGAGAAATAGATACAACAGCACCTTTTGAGTCGGTTAAAGCTGCAGTTACCTTGTTTGGAGAGGGAGTCTTTGGAGACAAAGCTGAAGGAAAAAGGTTTAAACTTCCAGTTGTGGAGGTAATTCATTATCATTATCAGTGTTCATGTTATTGCATATGTGCTAGGTATGAATTCTATAGGTTTATAGTACATTTGCTTATTTTTTTGGACTTGTTCCTGTTTTCTGTTCATAGAGGCGCATAGCCAAGGAAACAGAACTTCATCAAATGCAAAAGGAATTGGACAAATCCAAGGAACAGTTAAAGAATGCAGAAGCTACTAAGGTTCAAACCTTGCTTGAGCTGGACGAGGCAAAAACGGTTGTGAAAGATCTAACTCAAAAATTGGAGGTGGCTAAGGAGTTAAAAGAAAAGGCCAGTGAGGCCACTAAAATAGCCATGCTGCGTGCAGAGGAGCTAGAACCTGCAAATACCAATATGTCAGAGGACAATAATACAGGTCGGCAAGGGGAGCTTTATTCTGCAAGAGACAAGCATATCACGACAGTAACTGAGTTGGATGCTGCTAAACAGGAACTGAGACAAGTGAGACAAGAACTTGCTGCTTCCTTGGAAGCAAAAGCACTTGCAACTAAGCAGGCAGAAGATGCAATGATAAAAGCTGAAACAAATTCGACAAGGATGGATGAGCTTTTGAAAGAGATTGCTGCAAGTAATGAGTCTCTTGTCCTTGTCAAATTGGCTTGCATTGAAGCAGCAAAAGAACATGCTGATATTCTCGCTGAAAAGGAGGCCAAATCCCGAAAAGATGCAGCAGATGTAGAACAGACTAGCAAGGAGTTGGAGGCTCTAAGGAAAGGACTTGATGCTGCCAAAGATCTAGAGAGAAAGCTGACTACCACTGTAGTTGCAGTGGAAAATGTACAAAAAGAGATAATTTTGGCAAAAGAATCGCAGTCGAAGGTTGCTGAAGCAGCTTGTAAGGCTCATGACAAACTGAATAAGGTGAAGTTGGAAATTGAAGAAATAAAAAATGTCACATCTGTTGGAAGCACATCTGTAGAATCACTTTCTGTAGAGCTTGGGGAGGCAAAGGAAAACATGCAGAACGCAATAAAAGAAGACTTGGCCTTGAGAGTTTCCATGGATTCTGTAAGGAATGAGCTGGAACAGATTAGAAAAGAATTAGCAGAAACAAAACAGAAAGTGGTAGATGCAGAAGCAGCAGCAGCAGATCTGAATGTTGAACTTCATAAATGTAGATCAACATTGGCAGTAGCTGCTACGTCTGAAACAAAAGCAAAAGAAGCCACTTCTGATCTTGAACTAGCTCTTCAGCAACTTACTGCAGAAACTGAGAATGCTAGAAAAGAGGCTGAAGCAATGAAAGAGGAAGCAGAAAAGGCAAAATTGGAAGCAGAACAGGCAAAGGCAGCCTTGAATACGGCTGAAAGTAGATACAAAGCAGCATTGAAGGAAGCTGATGCTGCCAAAGCTGCCGAGGAAATAGCTGTTGGCAGGATAAAAGCATTAACTGAGAAAACAATAGCTGCCCGTGCTTCAACATCTGAATCTGGTGGTGGGATTACCATCTCACAAGAGGAGTATGATTCCCTAAACCGGAAGGTTGTGGAAGCAGACGAACTTGCTAATATGAAGGTTGCTGCTTCCCTAGCTCAAGTTGACGCCATAAAAGCAGCTGAGCAGGAATTATTGATGAAACTAGAAGCTGCTAATAGAGAGATTGAAGAAACTAAAGCAGCATCAGAGCAAGTGTTGCATAAAGCAGAGATGGCAGAAGCAGCCAAGAGAGCAGTTGAAGGTGAACTTAGAAAATGGAGAGAACGAGAGCAACGTAAAAGGGCTGTGATTTTGGCAGCTGCACAAGACTTTACAAACAATGAGAAAAATAATATTTCAAGGACATTTACAGAAGATAAATCTGTGCATTCTCAGCCTCTTGGTAAGGTGCTTAACATCAAAATTGCTTCTCCAGAAAAAGTTGACCATGTTCATTCTAGTGATAGATCATTTACTCTCAAGAAGAAGAAACAACTGATTCCAAATATTGGAGGTATTTTTACCAAAAAGAAAAGTCAGATGGATGATGATTCTCTGCACTGAGTTATGTATTGATGTTTCAAATGGTTACACTGTAGATACAGTGTCTGCAGTTTTAATTCATCACATCCTGTAATTCTTTTAAGTTCATAGTATTATAATTGTATTAATATATAATTCTGTGGCATATTGTAAAAGAAACACAATGATCCTGTGATCCTATAAACAGCTATTAAGTATAGCTACTACATGGTGGAACCAAGCAACTGTATTGTTGGGATGTGTGGCATGTCCAATAACATATCGATGACAAAATGGTTGTTATTGGTAAGAAACTGAAGAAAACTCAAAAAGAGAACCATGATATACTGTGCTGCCTTCGTTGATAATGCTTCTTTGGGCTTCCTTTTGCCAAAAACACTTGTTGAAGACATTAGGACCATTTTAGTGTATTGTGTGGTTAAGCTGTGGCTGGGCCTGATTTGATTTTGTGATCTCTGGTTTATACTAATCATCTACTGACCAACCATACTAGATTGAGAGTCATGCTATAAATTTATTTCCAATAGAAGATTTTCAGTGAATGAGAATGCTAGCACCTGTATTTAGACAGAATTGTTATGATATATAGGCACACAAAGTCACAGGACCCTGAAAATGAATTATGTAATTGAACAATGTAAAGACTGGTGACATACTGCATGGTTTTGACTCACTTTTATCAATGTTCTCATACTTCAATTCTACATGCATTTGCATTTCACAGCTGGTGATCCCTTAACTCGATGGTTGAAATTTCATAGCAAATTTGGATATATTCACTTGTTTTTGGCAATTTTGGACTTAGTCATCACTAAATTTATTTTTGTATAGTTATCTCAACTAATTGTGTTGGAAGTCAACCCAGTATTGATTCATTCTTGGTGTGTTTTCTGTAATTGGCTTATTAATGGCAAATGATATTTAACTAGGTTTAAAATGCATTTAGTCCTTTAACAGTAAGGTTAATATATGAATTATTGTTAAAATGTAAAGTTACTTGAAGAATACTATTTTACCAGTGCCATTTGTCCATCCTTGTTAGCGGCACTCCTTTACATGCTAAGATTCAATTGATTACAATGTCTTTACATAAGCAGTTTTCTATTTACATTCTTGAAAGTTTGAAGTTATGGAAGTCACATGCCACTGATCTTGGCAAGAATGCTGATCGAAAGGTTTTAGATCAAATCAAGAGAAATAATGTATTGTATTTTTGAAAGAAAAGTTTGCTCTTAGGCTAAATAGAAGATCCAACATTTGCAGGTTTTTCCCCGCATTGGGGTTTCTTGGGTATATCTGTGTTATTGTTTTTTTGTGATTGGTTTTTTGTTATTTTAGTTTTTGTTGTTATTAGTTGTTAATTAACTCAGCTGTGTTAATTGTTATAAATCATATTTCTTTTTGTGAATTTATTATGCAATTAATTTGTTGTTGAGTTAAAGAAATTAACATGGTATCAAAGTACTAAACTTTGAATACAAAGCCAAGATTTGTGTTGCAAATTTCAAGAAAAAAAGAAGATTTGTCTCCATTTTTTTTGTGGTTATGGCAATCAGTGTTCGATACGAGGACAAGCTTGAGGGTGCGTCTAACTTCTTGTAGTAGAAGGTTCAAATTACATCTGTTCTCAAGGAGAACAAGTTGTGGATCTATGCTAGTACAAAAGTGACACTGCCAACAAATGATTATGTTGCCTTAGATTTGCATGAAGTCAAAGAGGCCAAGGCTCAGAGGATTATCCTAGATGGAGTAAGAGATCATTTAATTCCTCATTTATTAGGGAAAGACACCACCAAGAAGATGTGGGATACACTCACAAGACTTTATCATAGTGACTATCAGAATCGTAAGATGATGCTCAAGGATAAATTGCATAATACTAAGATGTCCAAAGGCAAGACTATGACCTCTTACTTGTCCAAGCTGATACAGGTCAGGGATGAGCTGGCTACTGTTGGAGAGACAATTGATGAAGATGAGTTGGTGCATATAGCCTTGAATGGTTTTTCGAAGCACTGGGAAGTGTTTGTCAAGTGTGTTGTCGAAAAAGTTCGGCTACCCGACTGGGCGAGGCTTTAGGATGATTTTGGTTAGGAGAAGATCCGTGAAGGTGCTCATCAAGGAGATCAAATGAAGAAGGGTCAAGACGAAGAAAATCTTGCTCTTGCAAGCAAGGGTAAGCAAAAGTCTAATAAAGGGAAAACGAAAGGTTCTTCTTCCAAGAGTGAGAAGAAGAAAGATCTGAGCAAGATAAAATGTTTTTGTTGCCATCAGATGGGTCACTATGTCAGTCAATGTTTGAATAAGAAAAATAAGGACAAGCAAAAGAAGCAAGTTGTTGCTACAATAGAGGTGGACGAGTTTGCATCACGATTTGAGAATGAGTTTTCACTCATTGTCTGTCTCTCAAGTTCAATTGCCAATAAGGTAAGGCATATTGATAGTGGGGCTTCTTGCCACATGACGGGAGTCAGAGAATGTTTCACCAAGTTGGACGAGAAGAAGCTGGATTTCTATATTGAGCTTAGAGATAACGCCAAGTACCATGCAACTGGTATTGGTACCATCAAGTTTCAAAGGGAGTGTGGCAAACCCTTGTTGGTGGAGGATGTGTTGTATGTCCCTGGCATGACAAAGAATTTAATCTCAATTTTAGCTTTGGAAGACAAGGGTTACATTGTGATTTTTGAGAGGGGAAAAGTCTATATTGGTACCAAGAATTCCAAGGTTGCAAAAGTGATTGGAGTCGGGCACGACAATTTGTTTCAATTACAATTTGAGCTAACACATGTTTTGGTTAGTAGCTGTAAAGGGCTAGGAGAATTGTGGCACAAGAGGATGGCTCACCTTTACCATGGACCACTTAATATTCTCAAGGAAATAGTGATGGGGCTACTTGAGATGAAGACAAAAAAGCATGAGGTGTGCAAAGGTTGTGCTCTCGAGAAATATGCCAAGACCAATTTTCCAAGCAAAGACGCTAGATCTAAAGGGATTTTGGATCTTGTACACTCAGATGTGTGGGCCCATGTCAACAACATCCTTGAATGGATATGAATATTATGTTACCTTCATTGATGATTTCTCTAAGATGTGGATATATTTCATGAAGAATAAAGATGAGGTCTTCAGTAGGTTCAAAGAGTTTAAGACTCTTGTGGTGAGCCAAACAAGGAGGAAGATAAAGATATTGAGGTCTGATAATGGAGGCAAGTATACCTCGAATGCCTTCAAAAATTTTTGTGCTCAGGAAGGTATCAAGAAAGAGTTGACAGTTTCGTACAACCCTCAGCAGAATGGGGTTGTTGAATGGAAAAACAAGGCTATAGTTGGAGTAGCCAAGGCCATGCTTCATGATCAGGATTTTCCTTGGTTCTTATGGGCAAAAGCTTGCAATATAGCTGTGTATTTACAGAATATGAGGCCTCACAAAGTGTTGGGCAAGTTGACTCCAGAAGAGGCGTTCACTGGTAAGAAACCAGATTTGGGGCACATTCACATCTTTGGATGCCTTGTGTATTGTCAAATTCCTATTGAGAAGAGAACCAACTTTGGAACCTATTGCAGAAAAGGGTATCCTTGTTGGATACAGTGAAACTTCTAAGGCTTATCGAGTTTACATTCCTGTTCTCAAGAAAACAGTGGTTCGTAGAGATGTGAAGTTCAAGGAAGAGAGGGCTATTTAGAAGTCTAGCAACTTGATGAATGAGGAGCAGTCACCCACGGTTGAGGCAGCGCAAATTCCTCAAACTTCAGTCATGCAAGTTGGAGGGCGAAGCAAGTAGGCTGAGCAGGTTGATCAGGAGGAACAAATAATTCCTCAACTTCAAATTCCTATTACCGAGAAGAGGAGAAATAGGGCAACTGAGTAGACACTGAGAGAAGCTCAAGAATATGTAGGTGATCCTCAAGATTCAGTTAGACAAAGAAAGGCTCTCGGACGTTATTCCGAGTATGTGGCACTTATGAGTGAATTAATTGAAGTAGAGCCTTCCAGCGTTCAGGAGGCATCCAAGCACCAAGTATGAAGAGATGCCATGGTGGAAGATTATTCTTCCATCATGAAGAATAGTGTGTGGGAGGTAGTACCACGACTAGAAGATAAGCCTGTGGTGGGCTCAAGATGGTTGTATAAGATTATACATGCTGTAGATAGTAGTGTGGAAAAGTTCAAAACCTAGTTTGTGGCTAAGGGGTTTTCTCAGAAGGAAGGAGTCAACTATGACAAGACTTTTGCTCCAGTAGCTAGGTACTCATCCATAAGAGCTATCATTTCTGTAGCAGCACAAATTGGTTTGAGGATTCACCAAATGGATGTAAAGATGACCTTCCTCAATGGAGTGATTGAGGAAGAGATTTACATAGAGTAGCCAAAAGTATTTGAAGCACATGGGAGGGATTCTCATGTATGCAAGTTGAAAAGAGCACTGTATAGACTCAAGCAGGTTCCCAAGGCATGGTATTCACATATTGATAGTTACTTGCAGAGCGTGGGCTTCATCAAGAGTGAAGCGGATTTGAACCTGTACTATATTCAAGTGAAGGGAAAAATTTTCATATTGTTGTTATATGTTGATGGCCTATTTCTCACAAGGTCAGAGGAGCTCATAACACACTGCAAGCAGAATCTTGCAGGAGAGTTTGAGATGGACTTTGGGTTGATGCACAACTTTCTGGGATTGCAGTTGTGGCAGAAAGAGGGAGAGATCTTCCTTGGACAAGGGAAGTACTTGATTGATATCTTGAAGCGATTCAAGATGGAGAACTATAAGCCCATGTCAATGCCACTTGTGACCAATTGGAAGAAGATTGATGCTTCCAAATCAAAGGTAGTGAACCCGACTTTATACAAACAATTGATAGACTCTCTTATGTATTTAGTCAACACCAGGCCAGACATTTGTTTTGCAGTGAACTCACTTAGTCAGTTTATGGTGGAACCTAAATGTGTGCACTGGATAGCTGCAAAGCATGTTTTGAGATATCTCTGAGGCACAGATGATTATGGGCTGAAGTATGTTCAATAGGATAGAGTGAAGCTCGAGGGGTTTACTGATGCAGATTGGGTAGGTAGTACAATTGATCAAAAGAGCACTTTAGGGTGCAATTTTAGTTTGGGATCAAGAGCAGTCTCTTGGTACAACAAGAAACAAAAATCAGTTGTGTTGAAATTTGCAGAGGCTGAGTATATGGCAACCATTATGGTTACATGTGAGGCTATTTGGCTTCAAAAACTTCTAACTGGGCTCTTTGATTAGGAGATGGATAATACAATCATTTACTATGATAATCAGAGGTGTATCAAACTCTCTGAGAATCCAGTGTTTCATGACAAGTCAAAGCATATTGAGATCAAGTACCACTTCATCAGAGATTATGTGGAGAAGGGGATAGTGAAGCTCCATTACATTCCTACGGACAAACAAATAGCAGATATCCTGACCAAGGCCTTGATGAAGAGTAATTTTGAATTCTTTAGGGACAAGTTGGGTGTTGTGCAGAACACCTTCCTCGCTAAGAGGGAGTGTTGATTTTCTAGCTCAAAAGGTGAGATGTGGAGTTGTTTTAAAGCAACTCAAGTTGGATTTTCAGTAACAACAAATTGTTTATTCTTTAATAGAATGTTTTTGAGTTTGTGAGGTTAGGATAAAACCAAGAGTGATTTTATGTGATTTAAAAGCCAAAGAATGCAAGGAAAGTTTATTTTCTTGCACACTAAGTAAAGCAGCTGGGCTCTATATATGTAAGATTGTTGTAGCAAACTTGTATTGTTATTTTGAAAGAAAAGTTTGATGTTAAGCTTAATAGAAAAATCAATATTTGCAGGTTTTTCCCCACATTGGGTTTCCTGGGTATTGTTGGAAAATGTGCCTCAAACTTACTGACAATGAAACTCCTGAAAGAGAAAAATCGGTGAGACCCTCATAATTTCTTACCAACCAACAGCTTTGTTCAAAAGATCAAAGTCGCTATGACTTTGGAACTATCTTGTCGATGGGAGTCATCGGCAAGACATGGCTATCGCTGTGAATTTCCTATCTCTTTCTGTCCGGGCAGACCTCTTGCCGATGGGTTGATTCCTTGTGATCATCGAGGAGACTCTTGGCGACGAGTGGCATCGGGGAGAGGCATGAACCTTCAAAGTGATTCATTTCGACAAAGTATGTCTCACTGATGATTTTACACACGATTGTCATCAGGGTGACATGAAGGCTTGATAAGAGTCTAAGCGACAGTGGATGTCTCACCAATAGATTTGCATTCAGTATGATCTCCTGCTAATGGCTATGGTCTCGCTGATGGGTATGCAACTTCGGTATGAACTCTTGGCGATGGCATTTCTCTCGCCAACAGTCTATGTTCAGTATGAGCTCTTGTCGATAGCGCTGGTCTTGTCGATAGCACTGCACGAGTTGAATATCAATGTGAAGTCTTAGCAATAGAGGATATCTCGCCGATGGATTTTTGTTCACTGTGAACTCTTAGCAATAGTGAAACTCTTGTCGATAGTTCTGCAATGGACATCGGTGAGATGTCTTTCCGATGGTGTTGGTCCTATCGATGGACATATCAAAGTGACAATAATTGTCGATGAAATCTCTTGGATTCTTGTCGATGGATAGTTGGTTTTCGTGTGATATCGGGGAGACTTGATATGTTATATGTTTGACTTCTTAGGGTGTTGTTGATACCTTTGGTCTTGCTGATAGCTATGTGAATCATTGGCAGTTGGACTGTTGTGACCGTTCCTGTGTGGAAGATGAACAGATTATGAGAAAAACGACTATGCTCTGCAATGGTAAAAAATTGTGAATAGTTCAATGGAGTAGAGTTGTTCGATTTTGAACACGATTTGATCAGTGTGAATGAATTCAATTTGGAAAGCATTGTAATAGTGATGTTCTGTACAAGGTTGATCAAGGAAATGTTGCTGCTGTTAATTTGACATCAAAAAGTGAAGTTTGATCTTTGTATGTAATTTTGTTTATTGTAATATAAAGAGACTTTTCTTGGTGTGGTGGGTTTTTCTCCCGTTAGGGTTTTCCCATATAAATTTGGTGTCCAATTGTGTATGTGTTCATTTCTCTTTTTTGTTATTCTTTTCAAGTGTATCTTAATGAACTGTAATTGAAAAAATTAAAGTCATATTTGCATTCTTCCCTGAGGTTTTGACATTAGGAGAGTTTGTTCTGCACCTAAGCTTTTCCTTACAGGTATATCTGTGTTATTGTCTTTTTGTGATTGGCTTCTTGTTCTTTTTGCTTTTGTTGTTATTAGTTGTTAATTAACCCAGTTGTGTTAATTGTTATAAATCAAATATGTGATTATATTATGTGAATTTATTGTGCAATTAATCTATAGCTGGGTTATAAGAAATTAACAAAATATTGGCAATTTTGCATTAACGAGCTACTTTTCAACACTAGCAAATTCAATCTCCATAACTACTACCTAATGGATCACAATGGGCTACAATTCCTAAATGTTTCAGAAAATATTGAACTAGAGAAAATCAAATACATACAGATATGGGTACTTTCTCAACAAAGATGGATTGCACCTATAATAGGATAGAGAGTATGCATACTACAACTCTTTACGTTGCATTAACAAAATAAAATGGGAAGAGAATTTTATAGGGTTCCTAACTATACACTTAATAGAAAGTGAACTCTCATTAACCCATAACATAAACCCTTTATTAATCTAGGTAATGTAGTAGGTAGGTGCACCTTGTGGATTGATTTATAAAGAAAACTTTATTACAGGCTTATAGGTTTGCTTTTAAAACAGTTTTGGAAACTTGTGAAAAAAAGACAACCTTCACAACCGTATGGGAGCAGAAGGGTTTTTTCATTAGTGGAAGGGAATGAAGAAGGGAGAGAAGGTTACCTTGTATTGTCAAAGGGACCACATTCTTGAGTTTGAGAATGGCATGATATATTTCTAATAAAGCAATTATAAGCATGCTTTGAAGTATAATTTTAAAGCATATGTTAAGATGAGGAGAGCTATATTTTTTTTGGGGCAAATTGTTTAATGGGTTTAAAATATATTTACACTTTATTTTATTAGACATTTGTAAAGACGAGTTATAAACACTTGTACCTAATTAATAGGATTGTTGAAATTCTAATTACTTTGAAAATAAAAGTAATTTTGAAAGCCTATGTTAAAATGAGGAGAGCTATATTTGTTTTGGGACAAGACCACTTATAAAGCAATCTTATGCATGCTTCAACGTAATTTTTAAAGCTTATGCTAAAACGAGGAGAGCTATATTTTTTTTGGCTTACTATTTCTCTAATAAAGCAATCATAAACATGCTTGCTATTGAGAATGACTTACTAATTTTCTAATAAAATCATCATAAGCATGCTTTAAAGTAATTCTTAAAACCTATGTTAAAATGCTGACAGCTATATTTGGGGCTAGACCACTTAATGGGTTTCAATTGTATTTACACTTCTTTTTTTAAAACATTTTGCATAGATGGGTTATAAACATGTATGCTAATAGGATTGTTTAAATTCTAATTACTTTGCAAATAAAAGGGCTCTTGTTATCATCCATTTTTTGGGGGATTTATCGATGTTGTAACTTTTGTAGTGTTGAAAAATGTACACCTTTACGTTTTCACACTATGTTTGCATCCCCTTAATTAATCGGACTTAATTATGCCTTTAATTGACTCAATTATGCATACACAAGCCTAATTAATTTCGTTTTCCGAAAGAGAAACCCACATTTAATTAATGCATACATTAATAATTATACATCAAAATGTGTCATAGGTTTAGGGCCTAGGACCCAAGGGCGAATGGGTCCTCCTTAAGTCTTGGATCCCATTTTTTAATATATTTTTGGTGGCATTTTGATCTACATTCAAATTGCAAAGGTCGGCTTGTGATGTTTAATTGTCAAGAAATTAAGGAGTCACCTATAAATACATGATTATTTTATCAATTCAAATCATCTATCATTAAGACAACTTTCACAAGAGCAAATATTATTGTCAAGAGCATTGGAAAGCAATTTTATCAATCGTTTATTACAACAATCAAGATCCTATCATGATGTCAAGATTTACATGTGTCATGCATGTTTTTGGAGCTAACATTGTGATGTAGGTTTCAAGTTTCAAGCAAGCATTCAAGCATCAGGGTCTATCAAAGAATCAAGCCACTTCATGCAAGATACAATCCCTAGAGAAATGTGTTAGACTTTAGTCTTCTAAGGGAAGCCATTAAAGGGTTTGGTGAGGTGTAATAATCTTTGTTCATTCATCAAATTCTATTTGTTTTATCATTATTTCATTATCAAGGTTTAATTATCAAACTAGGGTTTGACCAAGGCAAACCCTTATCCACCAAAAACAAATAATTTTTCCCCTTCTTTGTATTTGAAGATATGCAGGTGAAGAAGGATTGAAAATTGATCAAAAGTGCAATTTTGCAAAGTTGTCAAAATTGTCATCAAAGTTGTCAAGATACAGAAATTCATATCTCAAATTCATTTTTAGCTTTCTGATAGTGAAACTTGGGGCAAATAGTATCTCAGATCCATCTCTAGAGGACCTTGAAAGTTGAGCAGAAAACCCCTACAAGGACTCATTCGCCTAGTGGACCAAGTGTCCATTTTTTGCAAAAGTGTCCTACAGTTCGCAGGACAAGCTTTTCTAAGTTAGTAGATATCACCTTGCAACCCCCAAATCTACCTACAAATTGTCATTTATGTTAGTATTATGCTTTAAAACTGCATTTCAAGTTTTATATTGCACAATTGAGCTCATTAAGCATTTTTAGTTTATCTCCCCAAAGTGTATTTTAATCATTTTTTGTCATAAGGGAAACAATAGATCTTCCAATAGGGTTGACTCACCTAAAGGTTGAAAGTCAATCCCACCTTTGAGGATCTCTTTTCCTGATGAAAATAGATAAAGTGTAGGTGTGTCATACATCCATTTAATCATTTCTTGTTGAATCACACACCTATTTTTATGTTTCATTTTGGTGAACCTGCCATTGTACATCTAAAATTCTGAAATTGTTGTTCATTCAAACCCTAGATCTAGGATTTGCATTAGTTTATATTTCATCTAGGGTTGTCAAAATTGCATTAGTTTTCATTTCATCTATGGTTTTGAATTTGCATTTTGCATTGTTTAAAATCTAAAAAATCTAAAAAAAGTTGCATACATATTACATTGATTTTGAATGGTACTTGCATATTAGTGCACTTTCAGTCATTTACATTATAAAATTTAGTCAAAATTGCATTCAAAAAGTTGTCATCTTTGTTCACTTTTTTTCCTTTATTGCATTTGCATTTAGACACCAAAATTTAGAAAAAATTGTCATAGAAACCATAGTTTGCAACTTGAAATAAGGAACCTAAACAGTAACCTAAAAACACAAATTTTAATTTTTGAAACCTTTGTATAGGACTCGATGCCCGCGTCTCAAATTTTTCTTACATTTAATAATGTCAAGTTATTTAAATATGTGGAAAATAAAATTTATCAATTTAGACTTGTGATAAATTTAAGATTTCAATGTTATTTGAAATATATTTATATTCATATGATTGAATACAAAGGATGAATGTTATGGAATCTTTTCATTTTGAGCATTGGTTAATGGTTATTGATGAAACTCTGCAAGTGCAAGTGTGTGAATGTAGGAATAGGTTGAAGACTGAGAGCATGGTTGAGGTAGGAGTATTTAGTCGGATGATGATCGATAAGCATGATAGAATCTAGAAGCACACACCATTGAAAAATCATAACTTTTGCATTTAACTAGCAATTGATGGATATCAACTTGATTGTGTGAAATGTATAAATGATTTCATAGATAAGATTATGGAAAAAAAATTATTGGAGCACTTGCTCTACCATGTCTATTCGAAATGTTGAAAAAAAAATCTTTATTCAAAATTTAGAAAAATGATGAAGGATATCGTATGAAAAATATGGTAATAACACCTTTAAATGAATGAAATCTAACTGACCCCCATCATGGAAAGAAAATTTATGCTTGAAAAGCATGGAGGAGTGGGTGGCTAAGTATGAGGAGGATGTGGTAGAGTAAAGACCACCTCCAATTTTAGAAAATGCAAGAATCCTTGGTCAAAGTGGAAATTTTGAAGAAAAAGAGCAGGGAATCTCAACAAAAACAAGAGAAGATTTTGGAGAAAAAGACCACAAAGGAAGAAATGAACCTAGGGAATAGGAATTGTTAACATATCTAATAGATCAAAAATTTTCAAACACAATCAACAACAAGGAGGTAATTCAATCCTTTTATTTGGTATAACTATTGTTTCCTTTTTTGTAAAAAGGATGGATTTACTGCTCTTACTTCAGCCCTATTCAATGGAGAACGAATGCCTTGAAAAAATTATTTCTTATGTCTATGCATTCATTATTCTTTTATCTCTAGAAAACCATGTGTTTGAACCTATTTTTCTATGTAAGTCAAACCTGAATGTTTCCATTGTT
>VDFB02271358.1:290026815-290115244 GCA_007258455.2 Sequoia sempervirens
ACAAACATCATTTCATAAATGATCTACCAATAACCTCATGTACTACATAAATGTATGAAAAAACAAAAAGTTTTCCTATAAATGATCTACTTTATACAATGAAAGAAAGCAAAGATTTAGATATTGTTTCTAATTTTTCCACTAATATTCAAAGTGTGTAAATCATATTATAAAGGCATCGATGGTTGAGAATGTGTTAGCATGATGCAAGACTATTGAAAAAGATCTAACCGTTCGATGAACCCAATATAAAATAATCAAAGAAATAAATAAATAAAGAAAGCAAAGAATCAGATATTATTTCTACATTTCCACTAGAAAATATGTTTCACATTCATATTATAAAGGTAAAAAAAAAAAAAAACTAATTATTATATTTTATAAATAAAAAAAATCTATTATATTTTAGAAAAATATATTTAAATACATTGAATTTATCTTATCAAAATAATAATTGCATCTTATACAAAGAAAGAAAGTAAAGAATTACATATTGTTTCTAAATTTCCACTAATATTCACAGTTTATAAATTATATTATAATCATGCAGAACAATTAATTTAATGTTTTGAATGTATACTCAATGTTATTTAGTTTCAAACATTATATATATATATATATCATCATTAATAATCACTTTTATTCCATCTTCCTACACAAAACAAATATTTATTTCAAATTTCTTTTCTTCTTAGTTCAAAGCATTTCACAATTACATTTTGATATACTTAATGTCAAATACTAAGCTTTATCCATACAAATTCTAAATTAACAAAAAAACCATCAGTGTATCCATTGCACACCAAGGTGCGATTGATTGTAGTTATTAAATGGGTAACTTTACCTAAAATATGATTGGTAAATAACAAAATACTTAATATTAACATGTATATATAAATAAAAAAATATTAACATGCAAAAATTTAATAAGAATGATTTTCAAGCCTCTTTAGAATTTATGTAATAGTGCAAAATAAAACTCAAAAATCAATTTCCAATCTTATTAAAAGTCATGTGATCCTATAAGATAAACACAAATAGTTTCCAAGCCTCTTAAAAACTATGTAATGTTGTAAAATACATACTTACAAAAAAAATAGTTAGAAGATTAGTGTTCACGTCAGTTAGAAGATTAGTGTTCATGTCAAGTTCACCAAAATGTAAGCATTGAAAATGATAAGATAGAAATTAAAACAAACTTGAAAGCAATGGAATCAAATTCTAATCTAACTTAAAAACTCCATTGAAAAATTTAAAATAAGTCAATGATGTTGATTTGCCTTGAAGGTATGTGGATGAGACCCCAACTTGGTAAAAAAAGTAAGACCAAGGCAAGGCTAGTTGGGCCGATGGGATAGGTCGCAGGAATACCTTTGGCGCCAAAAAAAAAAAAGGGTATGTGGATGCAATCTCAAATAGAATAACACTAATAAGACAATGACATTCAACATGATGGACTTGCTTAGATGTATGATTGATTGATTTCATCTGAATGTGATTTCTTAGATATATGATGGATGATTTCGATAGAATGCAATTGCTTAGATGTATGATGGATCCCAATGATGAAGAAAATGACTTAATTTAAAGACCTAGGAGACATGGATGAGGATAGGACCTGAGTTAACTAGAAAATCAATAGATTTAACTCAACTAAAATATGAAATTTTCTAATTCAACACAGATAGGATAATATTGAATTTTCTAATTAAAACAATGGATAAATATGTTGGGGAGCGACCCTTTGGTGAAGTGGTGGGGATTCTTTCCTGTAGGGCCAAAAACCAAGGTTCAATCCCCCTGAGGTCTATCCCTACCACGCCAACAATTGATACTAATTTTCCATGGTGTTAAGGGGTGACCCTTTGGTGAAATGGTGGGGCTTCTTGCTTGTAGAGACAACAACCAATGACTCATACCCTTAATATCATTTTTTTTAAAACTCAACTTTAGCTTAATAGAGAGGAGAGGGAGCAAGAAGAGGAGAGGAGGGGTAAATTTGAATTTTGGAGATGATACCAGTAGAGAAGGAGACAATTCAAAGGATGTGGATGGTTCATTGGTGGGAGATGACTTGTGGCTAGATTGGTTGTTGATGTTGAGTTGTTGGGTTGCAATGACTTCACAATGATTGTTGTCATTTTCTAGTCGAGTAGAGGTGCTGTAGAATAGGCTGTTGTCATTTACTTGGGAAGAAACAGTTATGGTTCTTTGTCATGATAGGGTGGAGACTCCCGCTACTTTTTTTTTTGGTTGCTTTTCAACTTGGGTTTTTGAAGACTTCTTTTGTGGAGATGTTCTTCCTTGGCTTATGGTGTTTCTTGTGGTTGGCTTGGGTTGTTTGGCCAATGATTCTCTCTATGTTTGGATTTGGGTTATTATCCTCCTCTTGTCTTTGAGGGTTATTGTTTTGTTGGAGGCTCTTTTCTTCTCTGTGGAAGACGGTTTTTGGTTTGGATGTGGCCTGCAATTGTCTCCTCTATCTCTTTGGTTTAATGCTTTCTATCTTTTGAGGGTATAGACTCTGTGGTGTTGAGGTATTTGGGTTTTGATGGCAGATGAGACTATTGATTCTTCGTGGTTGGAGATCTTCTTTTGGTTTGTGAAGGTTCAACTGTTTGTGTGGAGGCTAGTTTTGGGAGGCTTTGCTACCTCTAATTTTTTTTCTGTTTCTCCTTGCTATTCTGGGTGGTTCTTTATTTCTTTCTTCTTGAGCCAGAAGTGTAGATTTAGTGGTGGTTGGTTCTCCTTTTGGTCTGAGAATCTTTTATTTATGGAGGGGTTTTTAATCCCTAGGGAGGATGTTTTTTCTTCTTTAAAAGTGGTTATGGGAGTGTTTTCTACCCATGTTGTGGTGTCTTTTATAATGGATGGGCTGATTATTATTTTTTATCATGAAGGCCCAAGTGTGCTAGATTTTCACTCTGATGGCTGAGTTGCTCTCTTATCTTATTTTTCTTGAGCTCGTGTTGCCAAAGGATGTTGCGTTTACTCTTTCCACTGATGGGCCTTCTTTTTGGATTCTTCAATTGGGGTCTACTACTAAGGTGGAGATTGCTCCTTTTGAGGGAGAGCCCTTTCTGATTAAGGTGGAATTGGGAGTTGCAGTTTGGTGAGAAGATTTCCTCTCTTCTGAGTTTCTATTGAGGTGGAACTTGTGTGGGATGGGGAGTTGTCTTTGGTGTAAAGTGTTATCCTATCATCTTCTCCTATAAAGGGGAGCCCACTCCTATAGAGGTGGAGTATGGGATGGCTATTCGAGTGGGTTGTTCTAAGCATCTGGTTTGTTGTAGCCTGGTTAATGCAGGCTATTATTTTGATCAATTATTAGGGTTTTAGGTCTCGTTAAAACCTAGTTGTTTGGGTTTTAGGTCCCTTCAAAACCTACTTGTTGTTTGCAACCTAAGTTGTCTTGCTTATTTCTAATGGTTGTTGTTGTTTGGCTATTGTTTATTTGCTAATTTTTCTTTGTTAGCAGCTTTTTTGCTTTGGATAAGTTTAGATCCCTACAAAACCATATGTAATGGGTTTCGGGAACCCATCAAAACTTTCTTTTACCATAATAAAAAACAATGAATAAATATGCACATGAAGTTTCCAATTTTAAGCTTAGTTAATTGATGAAGATTGAAGAGGTTTCTAAAATAGAAGAAGAGTTAGCTTGATGTAAGAAAGAGTTGACTAAAGCAGTGGATATAAAAAAATTAAGTTTCCTAATGAAGACTAAGTTAACATATTAGTAATGATGGAGTTGACTGAAGAGACAAAAAATGGAAATTATTATTTAACATGGATAATTAATTCATATTTAATTAAATAAAAAATTAAATGGATAAAAGATAAATATAAATTATTAAATGATTATTAATTAATTAAGTGATGAATGATAAATGGATGCAATTAATGATGACATGATGACAATTAGGGTTTGATGGAATAATTTAGGTGTCTATAGTGGGTTTGCACATTGGGAAAATATTTAATATTGGGAAAACTTAGTATTGAAAAGTAAGTGAGGGGGGATAGTTTTGTAAGATCATGTTACTAATCACATGGTTAATGTAATACCACTTGGTAATTTTATGCAGGCTTGTGTCTATAAAATCAAACACATGGGTAGTTTTTTAAAGTTGTCTTGTGTGAGCATCTCTTGTAGGTCACACAAGTGAGGGTTTGAAGCATGGGTTGGGATGTGTGGTTACATAATTATTATTTTTTTATTCACACATGGAGTGCATGTAGAGATATTTATACTTTAGAGGTATTCATCTATTGTAATCATTATTTTTAAATAAGCCATTGAGGATAGATGCTTTTCAAGGTTGGGATTTTCCCTCTTGAGGGTTTCTCAAGATATATCTTGCGTCATATTTGATGGTATGTTATTTATTTTTTGCATATGGATTATGAGTACTTGTTTGCATGATTTTTTATTTGATTTATATGGAAATAGTCATAGATGACTACAAATTTCCTTTCATTTAATAGCAAAGCCATAGTGTGGTTGGTATAACCCTTGTATGAGTAGAATTGATGCATATTTGAATCCATGGCTTTGTAGGGAAAAAAATGAAGATATTTCAAGATATGAGGGTTTGTGTAGGGTGTTTGAAAAAATTGGGGTTTGCAATTTTTTTGGGTATTTGGAAGATTTGGGGTTTCAAATCTAAGTTGGAAAAATAGCTTTTTTTGGGTGTTCACCATGAGGGTTTTGTAGAAGTTTCATAGATGATCTCCTAGGTCAAAAAAAAAACCCATCATTGGATTTAGGATCCCCAAGAGATGAATATTGATATGAAATTCAACCTATTTTGATCACTAGAAAAAATACAATTTTTTTGTCCACCTTGCTGTGTCATACAATTGTATAGTTTATTTGCAGAGAAAAAATAAAATCAAATAGGATAGGGGGGTTCACAAACCCCTGTACCCTCTATTGTATTTTGGGTAGTATCATACCTTGTGGTACCTGCTATAAATGGTACTAACAGGGTACCATAGTCAATAGTAATCCCTCCTCAGTTGATGAGGCTAAGCGCCTAGCATGAGCCATTGGTCTCATGGTGACCCAAACTCCAACCCCTACCTATGGGGTATAAATAAACTTTTAATTGCTTTCTATAATTTTTCAATCTTCCACTAACTCACTGCTCATGTGCCACCTAGGTGGCGTTGGCGGGCCACCCATGGACCACCTACCAACCACCACTATTATGAATTTTTTTTCTAAGAGACATAAATTATTATTATTTATTTCTTATAGTCATTGGAAAGCTATTTATGAGTGCTATGTTGTGGTATCAATGGTTTTTCCAAAGTTTTCTTTTCAAACTCAAAGGGGTCATAACTTGTGCATACAAATTTAGATTTTGGACTTCATATAGTCAATAAAAATCTCGTTCACAAAATTACACAATGGATTAGGTTTGAAAATGTTTTGCTATGATTTGATTACTATTAATTCCATTTGATCTATTTATTGGTTTATGTGATTACATGTTACTTTGTGAGTTCGAGTGGAAAATCAAATTTGAGGTGATTTGGTGTCTGAGTCATTGGAAACTTACATACATATATCTCTAATTATTCTTGTTTGAAATGGTTACTAATATATTGTTGAATTAATTTGTTGAATTATGGAATATACAAGTTTTGAAGTGTTGTAAGTTCTATATACTTAAAATTTGCATATATGACTTAGATGTGGGTTAGTTGTAAACATAGATGTTTCAATGTGGATACGTATTCTAATTTGTGGCTTGGTTTAGTCACATGTTTCATTAGTTTTATTATCATTTTGAGGTGGAGAGTGTTGAAAACAAGATGAATATAAGTTGCAATATTAACTTATGAATGTTTTTGTAAACTAAAAATTAGATTAACCAAAATGAGATTGTGTGATTGCACATACAACACTAAGATAAAAATCAGCAAACTGTAGATAACACCATATTTACTTGGACTAACCCTTTTGAGAAAAATCTCCACATGAGAAAGAGGGAAAGAGCATTATTAATTTTAAAATAACTTGTACAATAATACTCTTCACTACTATCCCTTGATTAATTTGGTAGCATCTTAATACCTACAACTCAACCTATCAAACTACTATGCCACAACTCCAATTTATAGAAAATTGTAAGAGGGAAAACCATAGTGGTAACCCAAAATAAGAGGCAAATACCACTTGCAAAAACCCATTCCTACCTTTTGAGAAACCAATATAAATAATAAAATATTAAATTCCCTTCACATGACTTCTCACATTGGCGCCTAGTGCATAACCAATTAGGATTGAAACTTCTTAGTGCTCTTTGTCTCCTCGATAGAACACAAACTAAGACCAAACATCTCCTTCACTTGAGCACCTGAAGCATAATCTTCCATCTTCCATAAGTGGATGTATAATAGGTATATTTTGTCCATTATTTTGTTTATTTGCCACTAACATTTAATCATCTCTTTATAATATAATTACAATATATCATTATTTAATATTCTTCTCTCATGTCCCTTATAACACATTTGAAGGAATGTGAAGACATATGAATGTCATAGGAATAAAAGGTTAATTTCACATTTTCCTAACATTCTCCCACTTGACATTATACATTGTAATTACATCCAAGATATACAAATTATAAAATCAAGTACAATGATCAAGGCTTGTGGCCTTCTTGCACCAAGCAAGTTTATCTGTGGTTATTAGCTTCGTAAGAGAATCTACAACATTATCCAAAGTATAAAATTTTTAATCAAGACCTTACCATTCTTAACCATTTTTTACATAAAGTGATATTGAAAATCAAAATTATTAGTACGAGCATGATACATGGAATTTTTGGCCAAACAAATAACACTTTGACTTTCACATCCAATCCTCATTATCTTGCAATCAAATCTAATATCATTACCAAAGTCTCTGAAACTATATTGCTTCCTTAGAGGCATGTTTAGAAGCCATATAATTTGCTTTAGTGGTGGAAAATGCAACTGTAGGTTCTCTTACTCATCCAACTTAATGCACCTCCAAACAAAGTACATATGTAGCCACTAGTAGACCTTCAACTATTCAAGTCACCTGCCTAATCCACATCAACAAACCCCTATATATCCAATAAATTTACCACATAAAATTAGTACCATGATAAACCAAATAATAATTAAAAGTACCTCATAAATATATGAACACCCTTTTAGCAATATTCAAATGCTCTCTACCAGGGTTAGACATTAACCTACTCAAAACTCCCACTACTTGGGCTATATCTAGTCTAGTTCAAACTATTGCATATATTAAACTACTAATGAAACTAGCATAAAGAACCTTAGATATATCATCAAAATTAGGAAACATGTCTAAACTCAACTTAGTACCAATTGAAATGGAATATTTACTGGCTTATAGTCTTGCATCTGAAACCTCTACAAAATGTTATCAACATACTTACTCTAACTTAACCAAATATTTCTATGAACCTAATATTTTTTGATATCCATCCCAAGAATATATTTTGTAGCCTCCAAGCCCATCATATAAAATGTGTTAGAGAGATGAGTCTTGAGCTCCCTAATCATAGCCTTGATGTTACCAATAAATGACTTATCATTAACATACACGACAATAATTAATATCTAATCATCAATAAACTTAATGTAAACATAATGATCCTCCTCATTCCTAACATAACCAAAATTGAATGGAAATGCATCAAAATTTTGGTACGACATCCTAGGTGACTGTTTCAAACCATACAAAGATCTCTTTAACTTGCAAACTAAGTGTTTTTCCTTTCACAACAAAATCATCATGTTGTCACATATAAATTTCCTCCTCAAGATCTCCATGTAAGAAAGTGGTTTTAACATCTAAATTTATATCTTAAATCACTATCAATATAAATAGATAAAAGAAATCTAATAGAATTCAATTTAGCAACAAGAGAGAAAATTTCACGAAAATCAACTCCCCTCTCTAAGAGTAGCCATTGGCCACCAACTTGGCCTTGTACTACTCTAACTAACCATCTATACCAAATATATTTTTAAACACCTACTTACAACCAATGGGCTTCCTTCTTTGGATAAAATATCAAGATCCTAGGCATCATAACTATCCAAGGCCATCATCTCCTCTTGCATGGCTTGCATCCAAGACTTACTATCCTTTAGAGAGAGAGCCTCCTTGAAAGATCTTGATGCAGGAGCATTTGGGTTCATAGGCAATCTGCATCAATCCAAAAACATATTTTATCTCATTTTTTATTTTGGTTAATTATTTTATTTTGGCTTTTGTAGGAATAAAATTTTAATGACATTATTGTCACAAATTGAAAAAATGTCAAGTGAGTTGCTAGGAAAAGCAGAGGAAATTCAAATTTAATTATCTCCCGCACTTTATTCAAATTCATGTGTCCAACAATTGAATTGTTTAATATTTGTATTTTATAATTATTTTCCAAAATTTCTAGGCAAGGAGATGTTAGATTTGAAAAAAAGGAAGGATTTAAAAAAAAAAAATCAATTTGGAAAAGAAAATAAATAAATTCTTTATGAAATTCTTTCGACATTCTGGGGACATTAAAAGGCATTTGGAGAGGAAGTTGTAGAGGTTGCTAGAAGTAGATTAAAAATAAAATTAAAACTACTTTCCAAGTTCCTGGCTAACAGTGAAGGGGTGTGGAAATGAGAAAAATAAAAATTAATTTGTTGTTGTAAGTGCTTGGAAGGGGGGCGTTGGAATTAGAGGAAGACAATTCAGTGTGCAGGGGTGTTGGGATTCTAGTGTAGCTGGAAATACAAACAAATGATTTAAAATTATAATCTATTCTGTTGTAACTAGAAGTCATAAAATTAATAAAATTGTAATTGAATTAGTTTATATAGATTTAAATTTCTTGGTAATAATATTTTGTATGAGTTTGAATTCAAATTGGTTTGGCTGCAAGATTGGATAGCTTGATAAGGCTCCCCGTTCTCGACTACATCATTTGGTTTATCATCAGTACTCAACAAAATAAATACACAACAAAAATCAAGTGGGCTACACTTGTCAACTAGATTTTGTTGCCTTGTGGACCTCCTCAAGGTAGGAGTAATGGGTTCTACATGTTCTTCTTCTATTTGCTCATCTTGCACATCCTTTGAACTCTCTAAACCCTCTTCTTCTTCTCCTCCATCCTCACATCCATTTGATTGTTCTTCCGCATGTACATCTTCCTACTTATCAATCTTTTTCTTGAAGTACTCTATTTTTGTCTTATCTTTCTCCTTTGGTTGTTCTTCACCTGAGTAATCTCTAAACTCCCTGAAAATCACATCTCTAGAAAAAATATTATTATGTGGGTTAGAGAATTCTAAAGCTTATAACCTTTTAAATTTTCAGTATAACCAATGAAAATTCATTTATGTGATTTTGGATCCAATTTATATCACTACTCTTGACACACATGAACAAACACCTCACAATCAAAGAACCTTAAGTGTGAAATAAAATAATTTCTACCTATCCACATTTCATAAGGATTTTTATCAATCCACATTTCATAAGGATTTTTATCAACAAGAGTTGAACAATGAGATCTATTAATCAAATAACAAGCAATACTGACAAATTCTACCCAAAATAATCTATCAAGCTTAGCACCACTCAAAATTCTCCTAGCTCTTTCCATTAGGGTTGATCACATTCTTTCTAATACCCCATTTTGTTAGGGAGTGTAAGAAGTAGTTGTTGGAGAATACCAAGATTAGAGAGCTTGAATTCAATAACCTTCTACAAGTGAAACTATGACCACAATAGTATGTCTATCAATATAAAATGAAGGGTGTATAATATAATGATCAAGCCTTGCATACATAGGAAAGGATGAGGAGGTGAGAATATAGGAGTGAAACTATAACTACCCCTCCATAAGTGGGACACTTATGAGCTCACTTGAAAAGTGTGTGAGAAAGTTTCAATAGGTGTCTCAAGTCATGAGGCCACATGTCTCAACCATATGAAGTGAGACAAAAGTAAAAGAAACCTAAGTAAACTCAAACTAGGTGTGAATAGGTCAATCCTAGAAAGATGAATACCTAATTAAGTATGATATTGAATCTATTTACACTAATACCCAATTTAAGTGCATCTTAGGGAGTAATGTATGCACTACTGATGAGTCTCAACTACTAGGCCATGTTAGGTACTCATGTTGAAATTTATCATAAAGTGGAGTAAAGGAGAAAAACCTAGTGGGAAATAAAAACACCTCTCCAAAAGAGAAATTATGTAATGAAGTAAAATAAAATGTACAATTGAAGAAGATATAAGGACTCGTGATGACCCCCTAATGACTACTTCTAGCATAAAGTACAATGAATTTCCCCCATATGAAAGAAAAGAGATAAGGTCATGTGATCGCCTAGAAACTATAAAGTGATGAGCTCCATGTGAGGAAGTGCTTCCTCCCAAAATTGATAGTATAAGAGAAACCATGTAGCCTCCCCTCAAAATGATCTTTTTTGTGCTCATAGATGCTTGAAACTAGATGCTAAAGATGATCCATGAACATTGACCAACATTTCCCCCCTTGGGGAGAAACAACACTACAAATGTGTGCAAGATGAATTACAATTTCAGATAGGAATATGTAGGAAGTAAGGTGAATGTCTCCAGATCATGCACATGATCCAAATATTGAAATGATGCCAATAATCCAAGAAAATTTATAAGTTATCAAGATCAGATGTAAAATCAACCATTTATAATCCACAATTATTTTTACAAAATGGGCTATCCAAAACTTAATTTTACATGTAAAATAAAATTTGTTGCGAAATTTTGATAGAAATAAAAAAAAGTTTGCAAAATTTTGATAATCGAGGTAAAATTTATGCCCATCAAAATTTTCTTACAATGTTGACTTTAGAGGCTAAAAATTGATATTAAAAAACACAAAATTGTAAACATCTCAATGCTAAAATGTCAGTGACGAAACTAGCTTTTTGCTGACTATTTACACTTGAAAAATCACCCTTCCATTTGCAAGCTATGCAAAAATGAAAAAAAGCCCCCTTTGAAAGCACTTAAAAGTTATTTGATGTTAGAGCTTGACCACTAGTTGGTAGCATCAAATGTTGCAGTTAGCAAAAATATCATGGTTACAACAACATTCTAACAATTAGCCTACAATTACTGGGTATAATAAATATTGAGATTAATTGTAAACAATAAAAGTTAGTGTTGAGCTTGAGTGTAGAGGAGACCAAGATTGGATGTCAAGTGATTTAAATAGTTCATGGTACAGAGCACAAATGTGGTAGGTATGTGGCATGAGGTGGTGGCGATCAAATTATCAAAGTGTAGCCACTTGAAAGATTGGGGGTGATGTGCAGGTCGAATAGAAACCCATACACAAAGTAGATAAAAGGAATATACAAAATTGTAATCAATGGAAATTAGTCAAAATCTTCCAAATCCATGCCTTTCAAATAATATCTCACCAATAGTGTTGCTTTCAAAGGATCATGCAAGTCAATAGGTGTTGGATATTGGTGTTGTCACAGAAGTGTGCACCCTTGTTGAGCTGATAAAATCACTTAGTCACCTCATGAAACATGGGATGATCTCCCTAAATGTGGGCTAAACTAACGAAGATCAACCTCTAGAGAGGGTCGATTCCCTTGATTCTTCTTAATTTTGAGTTAATCCTAATATAGTATGCTTATTTATACCATGGAAAGGAGATAAAAAACTGAAAGTTTTGAACCGAGACTATACATAGTGATGCACCAAAATATTGAAGACTAAGTGTTTAAAACTCTTTTGCATACAATACTCAAGAAAAATATGTTTTTGTGTCACACAACCTTGCTATTCTACCTTATGTTCTAAGTTATTTTTGCTAAAATATGACCTAGTTTGTTGTTTTGGGAGGAAAATTAGTTTATTTTTACAACTAAATTAGTTGATATAAGTGTTTTCTAACTATTAACCATCATATAAAGAAGAAGCTACAACTTTTGAAAGTGTTTTAATCATGCACAATTTAGAGGTTTTGATATAAAAACATGGGAAAATGCATAAAATCAATCATCACACAACATAACCAACACAATGATAGTGAAAACTTACCTTTTTTATTGGTAAAGATGCCTTCAATATTACACATAGTCTAAACAATGACTTGATAGATTGAAGATGCTTGAAAAAAAATATATTACAATGCTTATTTTAGTTTCAATAATTAAATTTTTTGAGTTACAATGCATAGTATGAGCAGAAAGAACTTTTTTCAAGTTACAATACTTTTCTCTAAAATGCAAGAACTACCTCTCAAAATAAACTAGGCATGCCTTTTTGTCTTGAAAATCCTCCTCAAAACTAGAATATACTTGAATAATAGAGTGATAGGTGTCTTCTCATTGTTGGATCAAAGTTTCCTTCTCTTGGGAACCTACGATGACAAGTCTTCAATGTTGAATTTAATGTGTAATTCCACATAGGAATTGAGGAAGGGAGGGATTATTTTTAGATACTAGATTATTGCAAAGACTTCAAACTAATTCAACTCTCCCTTAGATATTTGAAACTTCCCCTATATTCCCTCAAACTTATCATTAATGCTCCTAAATATTTGGAACTACTCATATTAGCCAACAAATTTCTTTTAACTACCACAATCTCTACCTCCAAGCTTTTAGGGTATGTGAGAGATTTTTAAAATGATTAAATATCTTAAGAGGGCATAGGAGACTTTTTAAGTCTATCATTTGACACATGTTTCATTTATAAGGGTTTCCATTGTCCTATAAATATCACTATCTATAGGTCTTCATCATTTGCATACTTAGCATCTCTTGGTATTTTGGCATGAAACTCTTCTATTGTTTACCATTTGATCTACTTCCAATCTATCCTTATGCCTAATAGTCAAGGATAACCTCATTTTCTTGTAACTTCCTCTAGCCAAAGTATTTCCTTATGTCATTATCCTCTCATTTTTTTTGCATACATTGCCACTTTATTCTTTAACTTGACTGCTACCTTTCTCATAGTTCACTACCAGACATATTCATTGTACTTTTATTTTTCTTTTAATCACTATCATGGGAGTCTTATTTTTCTCTACCTTTACTATCAAACATATAATTCCTTCAAGTTCATTGGCATGAAACTCATCTATTGTCATATTGTATTATCTCATAATATTGTGAAGTTTTTATTGGTTATTTTTTAGGATTGTCACATATCAAGCTATACCTTATAGTCTATGGACTTTTATTCATGATAAAGCATGTATCTAGTCACTTTGATTTCTCTAACAATCTCCCTTGACTCTCATGGATTTTCCTTCATAGGCTACACCTTGACAAGCCTATAAGGTCTCCTCGTCTCATGTTTCTTATTCAACTATAGGTTGTCTTCACTGTAGATTTACCACTTATCTTTTGTCATAAAATAGTCGCCTATAAGTATATAGAGTAGATTCCATTTATGGACTGTCATACATATATGATACTGTCATACTCTTGCAATGAACTACCATGTAGAATAAATTTCATTTTGATACTATACTTTACCAAATATAGAGTCTCATCTGGTTGAAACAAATCCATTTATGGACTGAACCTTTTCCTTCATGTTATTTGGCTCATAAGGACTATCACATACTCATTTTCAATTGCCTTTTATGATGACCATTTACTATCTTGTAATATACCTACCATATTGTGTTTATATCATTGTCATAACATATTGTAAGTTTCCTTTTCATGGAACATTGTGGTCTCTCTTTGTCATGGATTTAAATTGTCACTTGATAGTGTGGTCCTTGCTAATAAACTATCTACTATACTTTCCATTTCATTAGGTCTCTTGCCACCATTTTCTCTCATATTCACCACATGATTTCCCTTTTGACTATCCTTTTATTATAGTGACTGTAATTTTTTACATTAGCTCTTCACATCATGACTATGATCACTTGATCACATATTCATACTAAATCATGTTTATTAACCATCCTTTGTAACTTTGTCTTCTATCACTCATGCTTGATAGTCATCTATATCTTATCTTAGCCTTATATTGTATTGACCTTCATAAAGGGAAACATTATAATGATAGCTTCATCATGGCTATCACACACATCCCACAGTCCTAATCATTTCACTTCCTTGAATTTTATTTCATCAATCTATCATAAAATTCTCAAACTTTCTTATAGGACATATGTGATAGAGATTTGAAGTGATTAGGAACCCTAGGAGGGTGTAGGATAAGGTTTTTTCCTTGATGGATCTCAATGCATCTTCAAGATTCCTTTATGACTCCTAATCAAATAGGTCTTCATACTAATCAATCATCCCTTAGTCTTATGGAAAATATGTGCATCTAATCAATACCATTCTCTTACTGAAGTTCATCTCCTTGTAACACTTGTCATACATATCTTGACCCATTGGATAATGCATTGTTATCACTCTCACACTTTACTCGTCCCACACTATCACTAAAATTTTAACACCATTGTCATTTAAAACTTTGTTATCTTTGTCATTTCTCATCACAAGATGTTATTTTCTTGATCACACTATGTAAGAATCCTTATTGGCAACAACATGATGTTTTGCAAAAACTTCTCTGTCCCTCATATCTTCTACCTATGCTTGCCATTCATGATGCATGGAATATATTTATGGATCATACAACTATTATTTTTATTAAACATTTGATAGTGTTTGTTTATGTTGTAACGATTCTATGGAAACCTTATCACCGTCATACATAGAGTAATATCCTTTGAATGAATACCTTTCAATATCTTCTATGCAAATAAAGATTACCTTTTATCTACAACACTTATTTTTTCACTTGATAGCATTACTTCCACCTTGCAAATATAGGTTTACCTATTTGACTACCTTTGGCTTGTAAGAATTATCATCATTGCTTTGATCCATTAGAAACTCATTCTATTGTGCTTTTATTACTCATGAAAAATTTATTTATATCTAGGACTGTCCTACACATTCTACAAACATGAAACTTTTCCACCACTATCTTGTATCATTCTAGGCTTTCCTTTGAACTACACCATGCCACTTGACATAAGGAACATATGCCATTTATAGATGAAAATTCACTTTACTAAACTATCATGACTTGATAGATATTTCATGCTCTTCTATAGTCCCTCTACTATCATTAATCTCTCACTCCTCGCTACTACTCTTAAGCTTTGTTACCTCACATACATGTATTCCTTAAAACTATCTAGCATATAGCCTTGCTTAAACCCTTATGTCACTATCCTTAAAGCTCTATGATGTTTGAAACTCCTACCTTCTTACGTGATTTTTGATTGTCATCTTTAGACTATTTTTAGGCCCAATGGCTAACATGACTATCCTTCATGAATTGGTATCACATACATTTGAAAATCACTATCATGGTATGAAATTTTCACTTCATTTGACTACATCTATGACTTCCTTTTACTTCTTATAGAAAACCCTTGAAACTTCACTAATAAATCTTCATGGATACATAGACTATAGGGATCTATACATGTTTAGTAGTGGCTTGAAAAAATTATTCTACACCTTTTGGCCGAGATAATAACATTCAATGAGTCTTTTCTATACACATAGCTATTTAAACTTAACAATGTTGTGATTTCCCTTTAGACCACCTATGAACATCATCTTATTCAAATATGTTTATAAGAGGTAAAAAATTGAAACAAGCCCTCCCAAAATTCTTTAAATTCAAAGATTTTAAGCAATTTTTCTATTTCAAGACTCTCATAGACTCAAATATCTCTACAAAGTGTTAAAATTTGAGCCATGTAAGGCATGCCTAGCAAAATATGGGTAGTGAACCCATAGTTTTGGCAATGTGGATCAAACTTCAATGAACTCTTGGAATATTTTTAATGTGACACAAGCTTCCATAGATCTTTGAGATGTGGTGCTATCTATCTTTGCATCCTTATCTTCTTACACTCCTTCAATGCCATTCAAAATGAAAAAACCCTAAAATTATCCTTGCTACGTTGGTTACAAAAATGAAAACCACCCTCTAATTTTTTTGGTGCATACACTTAGTCAAAATTTTCATTTTCCATATCTTTTTATTTTCTATTACAAGCCTTTTCTCTTTTTCCCCCTTTTTTTAAAATTTAAGAGATTTTACATACCTTAATAAATGTATCCTTTTTAAAAAAAAATGTCAACAGTTGGTCGAATTAATTCTTACTAGGCCACCAAGGATTCCTTGTAGACTCCTCACTCATCAACTATTGCAAAAAACTCACTAGAATGGGGGTTGGTCACATGGAGCATGCAAGAGTTGGGAAAAAAATTAACGCAAGCCATGTGAATATCTTTAAGGGGTCATGGGAATGTAGAAGAAACTATGCAAAATCTATAGACTATATATATATGCCAACATTTGGGTGAAACTCTTTTTTGTATATATTTACAAACCCAACAATTTTTCTCATCTAAAAATTGAATATACCAGGAAAAATAGGTAATGTTGAATAGTTTCAATTTTTCATGCCTTGGGATCTATAGGTTTGTATGATTTAATAATAATAAAAGAAATCCACATGGGAAATATTTGATCCTTATCATTTGGATCAACATCCATATCCTCCATGGTTGTGCTGAAGCATTTGAGGCCCGATTCTTTCAAGCTCTAGATGAGTAACATGTAGACTTGGATGAGCACTGTGCTCACTAATGAAGACGACTTTCTTGATGGATTTGAGGTTCTCTGCAAGGGTAGGGTTAAGGTGATCATCAATGGAAGGGTTCAAGATGCTTTTAAGCTCAACAAAACCTTGCAAATAAGTCGATGAAGGCCACAAACTGGAACAATATTTCTTGTAAGAATAGGTCAAATAGGCCAAAACTCTACATAATAGGCCAAAATGGCCAAAAATATTTAAAAAATGCAAAATATACCCTAACAACTAGATGGGAAGATGAGCTAAGGGCAGATTGGCCCTCTACTAAAAAAAATCAAATTTGTAGAACTTTTCATATAATAGGCCAAAAATTTGCAAAAAAAATGAAAATTATCAAATTCAATGAAATGAAAGGTATTTCTTCATGACTTTGATACCATGTTGTAGAATACCAAGATCAAAGAGCTCAAATTTGATAACCTCCCATAAGTGAAGCTTTGAGCATAATAGTATGTCTATCAATATAAAATGAAGAGTGTAAAAAAATGATAAAACCTTGCATATATAGGTGTAAAGGAGGGGATTCAATACTCCCGAGACTCAAGAAAAATAAAGTCTATAAGGAGCAAATATCCCTCGACTACCTCAAAGTACAAAGCTTAGGTGACAAGGTAGAAAATAAAGAATATTTGCATAGCTTAAATAAATGAAAGCTAAACTATTAAGGATGAAAATGATAAGATTGCTTAATAACAAAAATGACAATAAGATTACAACCTATAGATTATGGAAATAGAAACCTTAAAAATGATAGATTCTACCCCCAGGAGGATTCAACCTTGGCCACAAATGACAATGCACCACGAGAACATCTATGCCTCATGTTGTTGTCCCTATCAAAATAGAGAATTTAAAAACCTTAAGTTTGACATGTCTAACTCCTCAAATTTGTACATTTGCACACAAGGTAGATAGGGAAAAATGTTGGGGCTTTTTTGGGGCTTGTCTCAATCAAACCCATATTTTGGTGTTTCCATCTCCACTAACAACCAAATAGATAGAGATAGACAAAATGACATGAAATGTAAAGACATGTGATAGAAAAAAACCCCAATAGGAAGGATATCCCCTATCATGAATGTAATTGACAAGATAAATAGATGATAGTAAATAGACAAGACAAATAGACAAGAGAGCATTACCAACAAATCATGGCTCCCTTCTTGGCTTGATAGATGTGATGTGCTAGTTTGCAAGAGAGCCTTGGATGTTGTTCTAACAAGAATCCGAGAAAGCTTTTCTATGAAGATCAAGATAGAAAAGATGTAGAAGAGAGAAGAGAAGAGAAGAGAAAGATAAAATGAGAGTGAGAGTGAAAAGAGGGGTTTTGTGAGGTTGGATGGGCGAGAAGAGCTGTTAATTTTACATTCTTGTCACAACAACACATTTCATAGGTAAGGGACATGAAATATTCTAATTTGAATCTCATAAAGTTCAGGGACACTAATGCATCATGCAGACGCCCACACATTGTGTGATCATCTTGCTAAAAATTTGCAAGAATGAGGTATCCAAGATGCTAATGCTTCATCTTTGTCCCCTATGAAGTTAGAATCATGAAATTTTGACTCATAGGTTTTTGTTATTAATGTGAAAGGATGCCATAAATACATTGGGCTAGATGTGCAAGTGTGAAATTTCCACGGGGTGCAATTTTATGACACAATATTTTGCCCCCACTTTAGTGAGCTAAATTTTTGGAGAAAAATCTACACTAAAGTAGTTAAGAAGACACAAATGTGAAATTGAAATTTTGAAAATTTTACAAATTTTGGAAAAAAGGATACTGTAGAGGCCATAGAGGTTGAGTAGGCAGATACTGACAATGCCCCCAACATTCAAGCTCAGAAAGAAACTATAGCATCGAACATGAAGTTTCATTTAGTAAAACTCAAAATCGAGTCAATTTCAAAATCAAAAGAAACTACCAAGGTGAGAAGAATGCTTAAGAAAATTTTGGTGAATTCAATTTCATTTCTATTTCATTGGTTAACTTACCCTCTTCCATTTAATGTCGTGTAGTGATTTGGTTTGATTATCTATATTACTCAAGATGGTTCTCTCATATTGGGAGATTTTGCTTAGTGACATTCAATCATAGAACCCTCTCACAATAGCATGAGGAACTAGGATTTGTTTTTCAATAGGAGGTGGTGGATTTTGATATTGTTTTGGAACTTCTATCAAAATATAATCTCGCACTGACAAGTTGTACTTATCTTTGAACATCTTACAAAAGAGGGATGGGACAGGGAGAGGATGGCCTTGGTAGTGCAAATGTCGACCGCCATCCCACTCACCAACAATGTTTGCCTTGTTGTTTATTAAGTCATGAGCACTACAACATGTGTGGTCACAAAATACAATGAATATGTGTTTCTTGAAGGGCTTCTCAAGCTTACCAATAGGGTACCAATCATAGTTTGTAAAGACTTTGAGTATCCCCCATGTTCGAAAATCCACATTTTTGCCCACTCAGGAGTAGGGAAGATTGTCAGAAAGGTACTCTTCATTTTGGTTGCTATTATTCTAGCCTATTTCTATTGGTACTCCCTCTCCCTATCGGAAGGGGCTATAGAGATCTCGTTTGGATCATGCCCCGCCATGTTGCTTGCTTCAGCAGGAAAATATGATTCACGGTTTTCATGATTATCCATGATTGCACTCTCTTTCACTAAAGCATTCTCACAAGTGGGAGAGATGTTGGGAGATGAATGGAGACTAGGCAAGGTGATGTTAAGAAATGTGTCAATGATCTCATCCTCTTGTACCATCATATCTTCCCAAGTGGGTGAGGTAGGGGGAGAGGGACAAACAATATTCTAATGAAACTCAATGATTGTATCTCCTTTCACCAAAATACCTTCGTCACAAGTAGGAGAGGTATCAGGAGAAGAACAACTATGATTTTTATGATTGCTTATGTTTTCATCCTCGTGTTATGCCATTCTTATAAATCCAATAGATATTAAGAGGGTAACTAACATGCTTGTCAAATGTTTTATTTTGTTTCCCTAGATTATGCCCATGAGTAGGGAAAATAGAATCATAAAATCCATGTGATACTTTATGAAAAACTAAATGTTTGAAAAGGAAACGTGCTTCTATTTGTGCAAAAATGAGAACTAATATATCTAAAATATGTAATGCATTAGAAAATGAACACAATTTCCTTATAGATCTAGTGATTTTCAATACTGAAATGCAACAATTTTTCCATGAACTTGCAATAAATAAAGTAAAATGATACTTTTCTTGCACATACAATAACTATTTTTTAGAATTTCAAAGTGCAATTTTAGTAGCAGAAGCAAAATGCAAAAATAGACACAAAATGCACCCAGAAACTTGTTAGGAAACCTACATTGGGACATATTCACCCAAGCATGAATTTGTAATGTGTGCTACTCAACTAACACCAATTAAATAAAATAGACATTATGAATAATAAATTAAAGATGTAATAAATTAGCTAGTTTACATCATAGCACAATATGTCCCAAACAAAAAAATTATATTAATTTCCAAATGTCAAATTTACAAGTTACATAGTTTGAATTAGGTCATCGCCTCTTAGTCAAATCAAGTTACATTATGTAATAGAAAGTATAATAATCAAAATGGAATTCCATGTGATTCCTCTTCAATGCTCACCACATCTAGTGGATGAGAACATGGTTTAGGCATTTTTCCACGCAACCATAAAGCTATGCTTCCCTGGACTACAAATTCTTGGTCAAGCATATGTTGTATACAACTAAAAATAATAGATTTTGGAAAAGCAAAACCTATACTCTCTGTTAACCCATTTTTGACACTCGTCTCAGAAGGTAACTTCCCACATATATAAGATAACATACGTCTTACCCATTTTACTCAAATAGCAAAACATTCAACCTAGTTTCTAGTAATTTTTCTAGCTAATCTTTTCATGAATAAGAATCAACAATCTATAACATAGTCTATGGTTGTCTCATCATAGAAAGTATAAGTATTCAAATGATGGTATTGTTCGATGGTGTATTAAGAAAAATGATGGATTAATCATTCATCAACATGCATTGAAACATAATGAAAGTTAATCATTCGAATGGTTATCATCTCAAGAGGAATGATATCCATATACGGTGATCATAGATACATTCGATACTCTATTTATAGGAACAAAGAACCATCTTTGTGTGAGTTCTTAAACCTGAACATGCAACACGACTTGATGTCGTTACAAAGACGTTGCCCCAAATGGAGGTTTTCCAAACACAAATGGATTCTTATGATAGGTAAGAATCATTAACAAAGAATAGATTACAACGGTTATGGCCAACCACAGAGTGGTAGCATGCAAACAAAGACCCAACTATGGGTAAGGATAAGTTCAACTAGATCAAAATTTACATGGAAACAAGAATAAAGCAAATGAATGGTGGTTTTTCCCACCTTACATAGTGAACAATGGAAACATTCAGGTTTGACTTACATAGAAAAATAGGTTCAAACACATGGTTTTCTAGAGATAAAAGAATAATGAATGCATAGACATAAGAAATAATTTTTTCAAGGCATTCATTCTCCATTGAATAGGGCTGAAGTAAGAGCAGTAAATCCATCCTTTTTACAAAAAAGAAAACAATAGTTATACCAAAAAAAAGGCTTGAATTACCTCCTTGTTGTTGAGTGTGTTGGACGATTTTTTCTCTATCAAATATGGTAACAATTCCTATTCCCTAGGTTCATTGCTTCCTTTGTGGTATTTTTCTCCAAAATCTTCTTTTATTTTTGATGAGATTCCCCACTCTTTTTCTTCAAGATCGCCACTTTGACCAAGGATTCTTGCATTTTCTAAAATTAGAGGTGGTCTTTACTCTACCACATCCTCCTCATACTTAGCTGCCCACTCCTCCATGCTTTTCGAGCATAAATTTTCTTTCCATGATGGGGGTTGGTTAGATTTCATTCATTTAAAGGTGTTATTACCATATTTTTCATATGATATCCTTCATCATTTTTCTAAATTTTGAATAAATATTTATTTTTCAACATTTCGAATAGACATGGTAGAGCAAGTGCTCTAATAATTTTTTTTCCATAATCTTATCTATGAAATCATTTATACATTTCACACAATCAAGCTGATATCCATCAATTGCTAGTTAAATGCAAAATTTATGATTTTTCAATGGTGTGTGCTTCTAGATTCTATCATGCTTATCGATCATCATCTGGCTAAATACTCCTACCTCAACCTTGTTCTCGGTCTTCAACCTATTCCTACATTCACACACTTGCACTTGCAGAGTTTCATCAATAACCATTAACTAATGCTCAAAATGAAAAGATTCCATAACATTCATCCTTTGTATTCAATCATATGAATATAAATATATTTCAAATAACATTGAAATCTTAAATTTATCACAAGTCTAAATTGATAAATTTTATTTTCCACATATTTAAATAACTTAACATTATTAAATGAGAAAAAATTGAGATATGACATCCTTCCCTACTAGGAAGAGACGTCTCGATGCCTTATCAGACAACACTAAATTATATATATCTATTTCAACATTCAATCATATTGTTATTAAAGCCAAAATTTCATAACATGCTAAATTCAAAATGATAAATCAATAGTATCTCAATGAACATTAAGAGCCTATCTAGAAATAAAATGAGGAAAGGAGCATTATATTTCCTTTGCATCCTCCCATGTAGCACAATCCTTAGAATATTGGTCCCATTGAACCTTATATTGGACAATGTCTCTATTTTACAACTTGATGTTGCGTCTATCCAAAATTCTAATGGGCTCCACCGGCACCACTCCTAGATCCTGCACCTATAAAGAATGCCAATCAAGTATATGTGATGCATTTGGATGAAATGGCTTAAGAAAAGAAGCACAAAATACATTATGGAGTTGAGCTAGAGCAGGTGGTAGAGCAAGTCAATATGCAACCACGTTAATCACTTCTAGCACATCGAAGGGACCCACATATCTGGGGGAAAAATTGAAATATTTTCCAAAAGTAATTGAGTTCTTGTGTAGCTTGACTCTCAAAAAGACCTTATCTCCCTCTGAGAACTGTCTGAAGGTTCTATTCTTGTTGAAATGGATTTTCTTCCTGTCTATCACTTCCTTTAGCCTACCCTTGATGAGTTTCATATGCTCTTCCATCTCTTTGATAATTTTAGGACCCACTATAATCATTTCTTCCAATCTATCCTAACTGATGGGTGTATGACACTTTTTCCTGTAATGAACCTCGAAAGGTGCCATACCTAAGGATGCATGGAAAGAGTTATTGTATGCAAATTCTACTAAGGGTAGATACTCTTCCCACTTATACTATTGGTCCATGCAATACATTCATAGGAGATCCTCTACTACCTAGTTGACTCTCTTTGTTTGATTTTTGGTCTGAGAATGATATGCTGAACTAAAATTCAACTTAGTTCCCAAAGATGCATTCAAAGTTGTCCAAAATATGGACTCCATCTGAGTATCTTTGTTGGATATGATATTCTATGGAACTCCATGCAAATAGAAGATCTTTTCGATAAATATCTTGTCCAAGGTCAACGATCCATCCTTAAGGTTCCTTGGAATGAAATGTGCCACCTTAGTCAACTTATCGATTACTACTAGAATGACATCATGCTTATTTTGTACTCAATGGTAACCCCTGAATAAAGTCCATGCTGATCACCTACCACTTATACTCAAGTATTGTCATGAGGATAGATAATTTGTGTTAGATGCACATGTTCAACATTGACTCATTGACATTCCAAGCATCTGGCTACATATTCCACTACATCCTTCCCGAGTTTAGGCCAAAAATATAAAGACTTCAACTCTGCGATCATCTTAACAACTCTAGGATGTCCTGAATAAGGTGCATTATGAATTTCCTGCAAGACCAACTTTCTAATATCTCTAGGACCTGGAATATACATCATCATCTAATATATTAGGATTCCATCTTGTTTAAATTCATACCCATCATATCGATGGATTGAAGGGTTCACCTATAGAGCTTTCTTTGCTCTTTCATAGTGCTCATCCCCTTGCAAGTGTTGCTTCACATGATACCTTAAATTAGAACTTGTCGAGGTCATAGTTGTTAGGTGTATTCTTCTACTAAGAGCATCTACTACTCTATTCTCTTTTCCTTTAATGTACTCAATTCCAAAGTTGTACTCATTAAGGAATTCCAACCACCTTCTTTGATGTGCATTGAGGTTTGGTTGGGTGAAGATATATCTCAGTCCTAGATGATCTGTTTTAAGCTCAAATGGATTCCCCAATAGGTAATTCCTCCACATCTACATGGCATGCACTATTGTAGCCAATTCTAAATTATGTGGTGCGTAGTTCATTTCATGCTGCTTTAGCTTCCTTGACTCATACACCGCCACTTTCCCATCTTGCATTAATACAACTCCTACACCATCTCCCAAAGCATATGTGATCACTATGAATTGACCATTGGAATTAGGTATAGTCAATATTGGGGATGTTGTGAGATTCTCCTTCAAGAGTTGAAAAACTTGCTCACACTTTTCTGTCCATTTAAAAAAATTCCCTTTCCTCTGAAGATAAGTGATTGGGGCTGTGATTTGAGAGATTCCTTGTACATACTTCTTGTAATATCTTGCAAGTCCCATGAAGCTCCAAAATTTTGTCACACTTTAAGGTGTTGTCCATCCACTATTTCCATTATCTTTTTTGGATCCATAGAGACTCCCTCTGCTGATATGATATGACTTAGGTTGTGCACCCTATCCTGATAAAATGAGCACTTGGATAGCTTTCCAAAAATATTCTTTTCTCTTAGACGCTATAAGACTATCCTCAAATACCTATTGTGCTCCTCAATGGACTTGGAATAAATAAGGATGTCATCTATGAAGATCAAGACAAAATCATCTAAACAATCTCTAAATACATTATTCATGAGATTCATAAAAGCAGTTGGTGCATTGGTCAAACCAAAAGGTACCACCATGAGCTTGTAGTGTCCATACCAAGTTTAAAAAGCAATTTGAGGGTGTCCTCTTCTTTTATTCTCAACTAGTGATAACTAGATCTGAGATCTATTTTAGAGAATACTATTTATCCCTTCATTTGATCAAATAGCTCATCAATCCTTAGGAAAGGATATCTATTCTTGATGGTTTCCTTTTCAACATCTGATAGTCAATACACAAGCGCAAGGTTCCATATTTATTCTTAACAAAGATAATTGGTGCACCCCAAGGACACACACTAGGTCGAATAATCCCCTTGCTCAAAAATTCCTACAACTAGGACTTCAATTTGAATAACTTGGTGGTAGTCATCCTGTATGGGGTCTTAGACAAAGGTTTAGCTCTTAGTATTAGATCAATAGAGAAATAAAATTCTTGCTTAGGAGGTAGCTCTGTGAGTTCTTTAGGAAACACATCTTAGAACACCTTGAGAATAGGGTAATCATCCAAATAAGACTTCATACTTTCAAGTTCACTAACATGTACCACATAGATGGTACACTCCTTTCTTTGAGCCCTCTTGAGTTGCATGGCTGAGATTTGCCTAAGCTTTAGTGGCCTTTGTAACCCATGCACCTCAATTGGGTTCCCAGAGTCTTCCAAACAACTAAAAACTTTTTCCTCATAGTTCACTATGGACTTATGTTCAGTCAACCAATTTATCCGTAAGATCACATCATAGGAACCCAAGGGTGCCATGTAAAGGTTGACTTGGGTCTGGAAACTAGGAAGTTCTAACTTGATGCAATAGAGACATGAATCCACCCTCCATTCTGCTTGATTTCCATGCTGAACCATCCATGAATTGGCCATTTGTCCAGGTCTAATGGGTAACTTAGAAATTATTCTTAAATCAACAAAATATTTAGTGGCTCTAGTATCAATAAAAAAAGAAGCAGGTTTTCCATATAGCTTACCCGACAGGTGGATTGGTGAGGCTAGATATTTAGCTTGCCTACCATCCACCGCCGCATGGATCTGATGTTGATTTTATTCCTTTCGTGCCTTTGAAATCTATGGGAAGTTTGAGACATAATGATCACCTATGCAAGTGTAGCACCCATCACGAGGCCCTTTCCGACCTCCTAACCTATCTTCCTTGGAGCTCTTCTGCTTATTATCAAAGTTTTCTTTGTTGTTGTTGGCCTTCTTATTCTTTCTTCCACTACTACCCTGCCCTTTCTCTTGAGATTCTCTTCCCCTTTTTAGACTCCTGATCTAGTGGGGTTTGTCTCCTTTATGAAATTTCTTATTCCCAAACCAAGAATTAGAATTTGAATTCTTTCAAAAACTGTACAGTTGTTGCAACTTTTGTTCTTGCTTGGTGGCCTTCTCGAAGACCTCCTCCATAGTAAGTGGGTTATGTATATCCACCTCCACTCCAATTTGGGGCCTTAACCCAAGTATAAACTTTTGGATTTAGAAGTGCTCATCAATCTGGTACTAAGGCACATATTTTAGCAAATGAGTGAAGTTTTCCAAATACTGAGTTATTGACATGCTTCCTTGAGCTAAGTTCTGGAACTTTGTCATCTTCTTATTGAAAACGTGTTGAGGGAGCCACCTTTTCCAGAAATGCTAGAGAAATTTTTCCCAAGTGGTCTCTCCACGCTACAATTTTTGTTCTGCCATTTCATTGTTCCACCATGTGGCTACCTCACCAGAGAGTTGGTATGCTAGCCATATAGCCTTAGTTTCATTTGATAAATTTTGAATCCCGAAGTACTTATCCATTTCAATGAGCCATGCTTCCACTTTGTCTTCGATGGTTTTACCGTCAAACTTCAGCGGAGCCACCCTTTTCAAGTCCTTGCCAATCTCTCCTTCAATTCTAGATCGGTTATTGACATATGAATCTCTATTTCCTTGTGGTTGCTCCTCATTCCTCTAGTTTTGACCATCTCACATACCTCAAAATTCCCCTTCCAAATGGTCCATTATGTTTTCTTGACAATTTAGGAGGTCAAGGATTTGATCTAGCCTTCATTTTGACTACCACTTGAACCTCCATTCTTGGTGTTCACCATGATGGTTCACGTTTAACTTGCATCATAGCTCGTGTTTAGCACAACTGTCATGAGTTTCTATAACTAATCATTCAAAATCATAATTCTAATTATTATGTCATGCAATCTTGAAAAGATATTATTGTGCATTCATAACAAATGTAAGTCATTGAAGCTCACAAATTTGAACACAAGAAAGACTTTATTTATTATAATAATGGATTGCATAGATCATTTTACAAAATTTACCACTTCTAGGTGGGCTATTTGTTATCAAATAAAGGACACTCCTCTGGGTCCTCATTAGAGTCTATTACAACCTTTTTGGAAGAGGTAGGATGTGCACACAAACACTTCTTTTCCTCTTTAGTCAAAATGGGTGCATTGGGTCCACACCCCAAAGGCCAATCTCGAATTGCAGAAGGTTTCTTAGTTTCTACAGTGTGCTTATACTCTTTCAATTTGCTTTCCCCTCTCAAACTTAAGTTGAGTGAGGGTATGTTCCAAGGTCTCATCATCGAGAATCTCAAGGTGGACTTCAAGTGTTGGGTTCTCTTCAAAAACAACTTTCTTTTTAGTAGTCCTAATGATCTTTCCCTTATTTTTTTCAGACTTTGAACATCCCATACCTACATTTGGTTCAAGTTTGTTAAACTCAAAATTGATTTAAGGGTCGACTAACCCTAATTTCAACTACTATGGACTCATAGGCCTAGAGTTGAACCCTAAGCTCTGATACCAAATGTAATGTGTGCTACTCAATTAACACCAATTAAACAAAATATGACATTATGAATAATAAATTAAAGACATAATCAATTAGCTATTTTCCATCATAGCAGAATATGTCCAAAAACAATAATTTATATTCATTTCCAAATGTCAAATTTACAAGTTACATAGTTTGACTTAGGCCAACATTGCCTCTTAGTCAACTCAAGTTAAATCATGTAATACAAAGTACAATCAAAATGGAATTCCATGTGATTCCTCTTCAATGCTCGCCACATCTAGTGGATGAGAACATGGTTCAGACACTTTTTCACCCAACCACGAAGCTACGCTCCTGATCCTGCATGGAATACTTAGCAAGAGATACAATATGCAAGGTGGAATATGGTGTGTGCCTAACAACTACATGCTATCTACATTTAGAACATACAAGATCTATGTTAGGAAATGGAAAAGAGTTACATCATAAAGATTAGACCATTCAATATAATGGACTACAAATGCTTGGCCAAGCATATGTATACAGCTAAAAATAATAGATTTTGGAAAAGAAAAACCTATACTCTCTGTTAACCCATTTTTGGCACCTATCCCGAAAGGTAACTTCCCACATATATAAGATAAAATAAATCTTATCCAATTTACTCAAATAGAAAAACATTCAACCTGGTTTCTAGTAATTTTGCTAGCTGATCTTTTCATGAATAAGAATCAACAATCTATAACATAGTCTATGGTTGTCTCATCTTGGCTATTCCGGTTCAAAAAAATATATATATGAAAGGAACTAAACCAAAATTGAGAATAATGCAATCAACCATCTAAATGAAATATATGTTCCATTTCATCAATTTAGATAAGAATATCATAGTATCAACATACAATTTTCCATTATTTCCTTTACTCCTTTATACTTGGAATGAAATCTACATTTTCAGATAAGAAAATAAATCAATTTTAAAGAAGATATATCACATGTATGTGTAATGCATAAATGGAAGAATTATGCATGTACACATATATGGCCTTCTGTTAAAAAAAATGTGTATGTGTCTATGTTCTTTGAAAAAGAAAGATCCATTTTACATACAGATTTCCATTTTTAGAAAGATGTCAACTTTCATTAGATGCACAATTAGATTCAAAATGAAATATAAAGGACAAGTAGTCATTAGAATTTTGTATGAATTTGATTTTCAACCAGAATGTCACAAGGTCATTTTACATAGAAAAATTTGTAATTGACATCACAATTAATCTATGTTTAATCAAAATCTAAACATTCCAATCTAACTTCTCTGGTGAAATCGCAAGTTATTCTTATTTCATTATGATCTTTACAAATGTTTTGTTTCATTTAAAACCAAGTCATTGAACAATTAGTTAAAATAATATTATGTTTGGTTAAAAACTGGTTTCATCCCTCTTGGCTCACCGATAAGAGTTTCATTCTATTCTTGATCAAAGGTTGTTATAGGTAATCACATATCGTTCAGTTTTTTATTCTAATATTATCAATAAAAACATTGTGATTGTTGTCATTTAGATCAAATCATCATTCAGTTAAATATTTTATGTTTAGAACGATATGATGAATATCGTTATGTTCTTATCATCTTCTAAAACATTATCACATAATATCGACCTATCGTTGGAATGATAAGCCTATTGATCAACATTAAGTGCCATTAATATTTTCATTTTCTTTATGAATGATGGTACTGTCCATATTTCTGAAACACCATTCAACCTAGGAAAAAATCAATGAAAGTTTACCATTCAACTCTATTGAATATCAACTCATTCGAATGAATGTGTATAATTGTATATATGTGTGTGTGTACATACACATCATTTTGAGAACTGAGTAACTTGAAAGATATTGATGGGATTAAGAACATCCCTTGGCCTGCTAAGGCCTTTATCATAAGTCGCAACATTGACAACTTGTCACATGTAACATGCATCTTATTACTATTATAATCAGAACATTATCAATCCCTTGTATTAACTTCTAGCTTGGAACGACAAGAATTTTTCAACAATATGCTAAATATTAGAACGATGGCAATCGTTTGACTGTTGTTATGAAAAAATGGTAGAACCATTCGACGACAAGTTTTTAGATATCAAAATGATGGTATCGTTTGATAGTCTGGAATATTTGGAATGATGAAATCATTCATCAGAAAGTATAAGTATTCAAATGATGGTATTGTTCAATGGTGTAGTAAGTTGAACAATGGATTAATCATTCATCAACATGCATTGAAATAGAACGAAAGTTAATAGTTCAAATGGTTATCATCTCAAGAGGAATGATCTCCATATACGGTGGTCATAGATACATTGATACTTTGTTTACAGTGGGTTTGCTAAACACAAATGGATTCTTACAATAGGTAAGAATCGTTAACAGAGAATACATTAAATTGGTTATGGCCACCCACAAAGTGGTAGCATGCAAAAAAGACCCAGCTATGGGTAAGGATAAGTTTGACTAGATCAATCTTTGCATGGCAACAAAGGAACAAAGCAAATGAATGGTGGTTTTTCCCACCTTACACAACGAACAATGGAAACATTTGAGTTTGACTTACATAGAAAAATAGGTTCAAACACATGGTTTGCTAGAGATAAAAGAATAACAAATGTACATACATAAGAAATAATGTTTTTAGGACATTCACTCTCCATTGAATAGGGCCAAAGTAAGAGCCAACAAATCCATCCTTTTTGCAAAAAAGGAAATAGCAAATATACTAAATAAAAGGCTCGAATTATCTCCTTCTTGTTGAGTGAATTTGATGTTTTTTTCTCTATTGAATATGGTAACAACTCCTATTCCCTAGGTTTGTTGCTTCCTTCATGGTCTTTTTCTCCAAAATCTTTTCTGTTTTTTTATTGAGATTTTCCAGTCTTTTTCTTCAAGATCACCCCTCTAACCAAGGATTCCTACATTTTTAAAAATTGGAGGTGGTTTTTACTCTCCCACGTCCTCCTCATACTTAGTTTCCCGTCTCCTTCATGATTTTTGAGCATAAATTTTCTTTCCATGATAACCGTTGGTTAGATTTCATTCATTTAAAGGTGTTATTACCATCTTTTTCATATGATATCCTTCATCATTTTTCTAAATTTCAAATAAAGATTTCTTTTTCAACATTTCGAATAGACAAGGTAGAGCAAATGCTCCAATAAATTTATTTCCATAAGCTAATCTATGAAATCATTTATACATTTCACACAAGCAAGATTATATCTATCAATTGCTAGTTAAATGTAGAAGCTATGATTTTTCAGTGGTGTGTGCACATTCCAGATTCCATCATGCTTACTGATCATCATGTCTAAATACTCTTACCTCAACCATATTCTTGGTCTTCAACCTGTTCCTGCATTCACACACTTGCAAGTTTGTAGAGTTTCATTAGTAACCATTAACCAATGCTCGAAATGAAAAGATTCCATAACATTCATCCTTTGTATTCAATCATATGAATATAAATATATTTCAAATAACATTGAAATTTTAAACTTATCACAGGTCTAAACTTATAAATTTCATTTTCCATAAATATTTAAATAACTTGACATTATTAAATGTAAGAAAAATTTGAGACGTGGCAGAATGAGTCCTTATACAAAGGTTTCAAAAATTAAAATTTGTGTTTTTAGGTTACTGTTTAGGTTCCTTATTTCAAGTTGCAAACTATGGTTTCTATGACAATTTTTTCTAAATTTTGGTGTCTAAATGCAAATGCAATAAAGGAAAAAAAGTGAACAAAGATAACTTTTTGAATGCAATTTTGACTAAATTTTATAATGTAAATGAGTGAAAGTGCACTAATATGCAAGTACCATTCAAAATCAATGTAATATGTATGCAACTTTTTTTAGATTTTTCAGATTTTAAACAATGCAAAATGCAAATTCAAAACCATAGATGAAATGAAAACTAATGCAATTTTGACAACCCTAGATGAAATATAAACTAATGCAAATCCTAGATCTAGAGTTTTAATGAACAACAATTTCAAAATTTTAGATGTACAATGGCAGGTTCACCAAAATGAAACATAAAAACAGGTGTGTGATTCAAAAAGAAATGATTAAATGGATGTATGACACACCTACACTATCTATTTTCATCAGGAAAAGAGATCCCCAAAGGTGGGATTGACTTTCAACCTTTAGGTGAGTCAACCCTATTGGAAGATCTATTGTTTCCCTTATGACAAAAAATGATTAAAATACACTTTGGGGAGATAAACTAAAATTGCTTAATGAGCTCAATTGTGCAATATAAAACTTGAAATGCAGTTTTAAAGCATAATACTAACATAAACGACAATTTGTAGGTAGATTTTGGGGTTGCAAGGTGATATCTACTAACTCAGAAAAGCTTGTCCTGCAAACTGTAGGACACTTTTGCAAAAAATGGACACTTGGTCCACTAAGCGAATGAGTCCTTATAGGGGTTTTCTGCTCAACTTTCAAGGTCATCTGGAGATGGATCTGAGATACTATTTGCCCCCAGTTTCACTATCAGAAAGCTAAAAATGAATTTGAGATATGAATTTTTGTATCTTGACAACTTTGATGACAATTTTGACAACTTTGCAAAATTGCACTTTTGATCAATTTTCAGTCCTTCTTCACCTGCAAATCTTCAAACACAAAGAAGGGGAATTTTTTTTTTTTTGGTGGATAAGGGTTTGCCTTGGTCAAACCCTAGTTTGATAATTAAACCTTGATAATGAAATAATGATAAAACAAATAGAATTTGATGAATGAACAAAGATTGTTACACCTCACCAAACCCTTTAATGGCTTCCCTTAGAAGACTAAAGTCTAACACATTTCTCTAGGGATTGGATTTTGCATGAAGTGGCTTGATTCTTTGATAGACCCTGATGCTTGAATGCTTGCTTGAAACTTGAAACTTACATCACAATGTTAGCTCCGAAAACATGCATGATACATGTAAATCTTGACATCATGATAGGATCTTGATTGTTATAATAAACGATTGATAAATTTTCTCTCCAATGCTCTTGACAATAATATTTGATCTTGTGAAAGTTGTCTTAATGATAGATGATTTGAATTGATAAAATAATCATGTATTTATAGGTGACTCCTTAATTTCTTGACAATTAAACATCACAAGCCGACCTTTGCAATTTGAAAGTAGATCAAAATGCCGCCAAAAATATATTAAAAAATGGGATCCAAGACTTAAGGAGGACCCATTCACCCTTGGGTCCTAGGCCCTAAACCTAAGACACACTTTTTCCAAGATGTATAATTATTAATGTATGCATTAATTAAATGTGGGTTTCTCTTTCGGAAAACGAAATTAATTAGGCTTGTGTATGCATAATTGAGTCAATTAAAGGCATAATTAAGTCCAATTAATTAAGGGGATGCAAACATAGTGTGAAAATGTAAAGGTGTACATTTTTCAACACTACAAAGTTACAACAGCCATAAATCCCCCAAAAAATGGATGATAACAAGAGCACTTTTATTTGCAAAGTAATTAGAATTTCAACAATCCTATTAATTACGTACATGTTTATAACCCATCTATGCAAAATGTTTTAAAAAAAGAAGTGTAAATACAATTGAAACCCATTAAGTGGTCTAGCCCCAAATATAGCTGTCAGCATTTTAACATAGGTTTTAAGAATTACTTTAAAGCATGCTTATGATGATTTTATTAGAAAATTAGTAAGTCATTCTCAATAGCAAGCATGTTTATGATTGCTTTATTAGAGAAATAGTAAGCCAAAAAAAATATAGCTCTCCTCGTTTTAGCATAAGCTTTAAAAATTACGTTGAAGCATGCATAAGATTGCTTTATAAGTGGTCTTGTCCCAAAACAAATATAGCTCTCCTCATTTTAACATAGGCTTTCAAAATTACTTTTATTTTCAAAGTAATTAGAATTTCAACAATCCTATTAATTAGGTACAAGTGTTTATAACTCGTCTTTACAAATGTCTAATAAAATAAAGTGTAAATATATTTTAAACCCATTAAACAATTTGCCCCAAAAAAAATATAGCTCTCCTCATCTTAACATATGCTTTAAAATTATACTTCAAAGCATGCTTATAATTGCTTTATTAGAAATATATCATGCCATTCTCAAACTCAAGAATGTGGTCCCTTTGACAATACAAGGTAACCTTCTCTCCCTTCTTCATTCCCTTCCACTAATGAAAAAACCCTTCTGCTCCCATACGGTTGTGAAGGTTGTCTTTTTTTCACAAGTTTCCAAAACTGTTTTAAAAGCAAACCTATAAGCCTGTAATAAAGTTTTCTTTATAAATCAATCCACAAGGTGCACCTACCTACTACATTACCTAGATTAATAAAGGGTTTATGTTATGGGTTAATGAGAGTTCACTTTCTATTAAGTGTATAGTTAGGAACCCTATAAAATTCTCTTCCCATTTTATTTTGTTAATGCAACGTAAAGAGTTGTAGTATGCATACTCTCTATCCTATTATAGGTGCAATCCATCTTTGTTGAGAAAGTACCCATATCTGTATGTATTTGATTTTCTCTAGTTCAATATTTTCTGAAACATTTAGGAATTGTAGCCCATTGTGATCCATTAGGTAGTAGTTATGGAGATTGAATTTGCTAGTGTTGAAAAGTAGCTCGTTAATGCAAAATTGCCAATATTTTGTTAATTTCTTATAACCCAGCTATAGATTAATTGCACAATAAATTCACATAATATAATCACATATTTGATTTATAACAATTAACACAACTGGGTTAATTAACAACTAATAACAACAAAAGCAAAAAGAACAAGAAGCCAATCACAAAAAGACAATAACACAGATATACCTGTAAGGAAAAGCTTAGGTGCAGAACAAACTCTCCTAATGTCAAAACCTCAGGGAAGAATGCAAATATGACTTTAATTTTTTCAATTACAGTTCATTAAGATACACTTGAAAAGAATAACAAAAAAGAGAAATGAACACATACACAATTGGACACCAAATTTATATGGGAAAACCCTAACGGGAGAAAAACCCACCACACCAAGAAAAGTCTCTTTATATTACAATAAACAAAATTACATACAAAGATCAAACTTCACTTTTTGATGTCAAATTAACAGCAGCAACATTTCCTTGATCAACCTTGTACAGAACATCACTATTACAATGCTTTCCAAATTGAATTCATTCACACTGATCAAATCGTGTTCAAAATCGAACAACTCTACTCCATTGAACTATTCACAATTTTTTACCATTGCAGAGCATAGTCGTTTTTCTCATAATCTGTTCATCTTCCACACAGGAACGGTCACAACAGTCCAACTGCCAATGATTCACATAGCTATCAGCAAGACCAAAGGTATCAACAACACCCTAAGAAGTCAAACATATAACATATCAAGTCTCCCCGATATCACACGAAAACCAACTATCCATCGACAAGAATCCAAGAGATTTCATCGACAATTATTGTCACTTTGATATGTCCATCGATAGGACCAACACCATCGGAAAGACATCTCACCGATGTCCATTGCAGAACTATCGACAAGAGTTTCACTATTGCTAAGAGTTCACAGTGAACAAAAATCCATCGGCGAGATATCCTCTATTGCTAAGACTTCACATTGATATTCAACTCGTGCAGTGCTATCGACAAGACCAGCGCTATCGACAAGAGCTCATACTGAACATAGACTGTTGGCGAGAGAAATGCCATCGCCAAGAGTTCATACCGAAGTTGCATACCCATCAGCGAGACCATAGCCATTAGCAGGAGATCATACTGAATGCAAATCTATTGGTGAGACATCCACTGTCGCTTAGACTCTTATCAAGCCTTCATGTCACCCTGATGACAATCGTGTGTAAAATCATCAGTGAGACATACTTTGTCGAAATGAATCACTTTGAAGGTTCATGCCTCTCCCCGATGCCACTCGTCGCCAAGAGTCTCCTCGATGATCACAAGGAATCAACCCATCGGCAAGAGGTCTGCCCGGACAGAAAGAGATAGGAAATTCACAGCGATAGCCATGTCTTGCCGATGACTCCCATCGACAAGATAGTTCCAAAGTCATAGCGACTTTGATCTTTTGAACAAAGCTGTTGGTTGGTAAGAAATTATGAGGGTCTCACCGATTTTTCTCTTTCAGGAGTTTCATTGTCAGTAAGTTTGAGGCACATTTTCCAACAATACCCAGGAAACCCAATGTGGGGAAAAACCTGCAAATATTGATTTTTCTATTAAGCTTAACATCAAACTTTTCTTTCAAAATAACAATACAAGTTTGCTACAACAATCTTACATATATAGAGCCCAGCTGCTTTACTTAGTGTGCAAGAAAATAAACTTTCCTTGCATTCTTTGGCTTTTAAATCACATAAAATCACTCTTGGTTTTATCCTAACCTCACAAACTCAAAAACATTCTATTAAAGAATAAACAATTTGTTGTTACTGAAAATCCAACTTGAGTTGCTTTAAAACAACTCCACATCTCACCTTTTGAGCTAGAAAATCAACACTCCCTCTTAGCGAGGAAGGTGTTCTGCACAACACCCAACTTGTCCCTAAAGAATTCAAAATTACTCTTCATCAAGGCCTTGGTCAGGATATCTGCTATTTGTTTGTCCGTAGGAATGTAATGGAGCTTCACTATCCCCTTCTCCACATAATCTCTGATGAAGTGGTACTTGATCTCAATATGCTTTGACTTGTCATGAAACACTGGATTCTCAGAGAGTTTGATACACCTCTGATTATCATAGTAAATGATTGTATTATCCATCTCCTAATCAAAGAGCCCAGTTAGAAGTTTTTGAAGCCAAATAGCCTCACATGTAACCATAATGGTTGCCATATACTCAGCCTCTGCAAATTTCAACACAACTGATTTTTGTTTCTTGTTGTACCAAGAGACTGCTCTTGATCCCAAACTAAAATTGCACCCTAAAGTGCTCTTTTGATCAATTGTACTACCTACCCAATCTGCATCAGTAAACCCCTCGAGCTTCACTCTATCCTATTGAACATACTTCAGCCCATAATCATCTGTGCCTCAGAGATATCTCAAAACATGCTTTGCAGCTATCCAGTGCACACATTTAGGTTCCACCATAAACTGACTAAGTGAGTTCACTGCAAAACAAATGTCTGGCCTGGTGTTGACTAAATACATAAGAGAGTCTATCAATTGTTTGTATAAAGTCGGGTTCACTACCTTTGATTTGGAAGCATCAATCTTCTTCCAATTGGTCACAAGTGGCATTGACATGGGCTTATAGTTCTCCATCTTGAATCGCTTCAAGATATCAATCAAGTACTTCCCTTGTCCAAGGAAGATCTCTCCCTCTTTCTGCCACAACTGCAATCCCAGAAAGTTGTGCATCAACCCAAAGTCCATCTCAAACTCTCCTGCAAGATTCTGCTTGCAGTGTGTTATGAGCTCCTCTGACCTTGTGAGAAATAGGCCATCAACATATAACAACAATATGAAAATTTTTCCCTTCACTTGAATATAGTACAGGTTCAAATCCGCTTCACTCTTGATGAAGCCCACGCTCTGCAAGTAACTATCAATATGTGAATACCATGCCTTGGGAACCTGCTTGAGTCTATACAGTGCTCTTTTCAACTTGCATACATGAGAATCCCTCCCATGTGCTTCAAATACTTTTGGCTACTCTATGTAAATCTCTTCCTCAATCACTCCATTGAGGAAGGTCATCTTTACATCCATTTGGTGAATCCTCAAACCAATTTGTGCTGCTACAGAAATGATAGCTCTTATGGATGAGTACCTAGCTACTGGAGCAAAAGTCTTGTCATAGTTGACTCCTTCCTTCTGAGAAAACCCCTTAGCCACAAACTAGGTTTTGAACTTTTCCACACTACTATCTACAGCATGTATAATCTTATACAACCATCTTGAGCCCACCACAGGCTTATCTTCTAGTCGTGGTACTACCTCCCACACACTATTCTTCATGATGGAAGAATAATCTTCCACCATGGCATCTCTTCATACTTGGTGCTTGGATGCCTCCTGAACGCTGGAAGGCTCTACTTCAATTAATTCACTCATAAGTGCCACATACTCGGAATAACGTCCGAGAGCCTTTCTTTGTCTAACTGAATCTTGAGGATCACCTACATATTCTTGAGCTTCTCTCAGTGTCTACTCAGTTGCCCTATTTCTCCTCTTCTCGGTAATAGGAATTTGAAGTTGAGGAATTATTTGTTCCTCCTGATCAACCTGCTCAGCCTACTTGCTTCGCCCTCCAACTTGCATGACTGAAGTTTGAGGAATTTGCGCTGCCTCAACCGTGGGTGACTGCTCCTCATTCATCAAGTTGCTAGACTTCTAAATAGCCCTCTCTTCCTTGAACTTCACATCTCTACGAACCACTGTTTTCTTGAGAACAGGAATGTAAACTCGATAAGCCTTAGAAGTTTCACTGTATCCAACAAGGATACCCTTTTCTGCAATAGGTTCCAAAGTTGGTTCTCTTCTCAATAGGAATTTGACAATACACAAGGCATCCAAAGATGTGAATGTGCCCCAAATCTGGTTTCTTACCAGTGAACGCCTCTTCTGGAGTCAACTTGCCCAACACTTTGTGAGGCCTCATATTCTGTAAATACACAGCTATATTGCAAGCTTTTGCCCATAAGAACCAAGGAAAATCCTGATCATGAAGCATGGCCTTGGCTACTCCAACTATAGCCTTGTTTTTCCATTCAACAACCCCATTCTGCTGAGGGTTGTACGAAACTGTCAACTCTTTCTTGATACCTTCCTGAGCACAAAAATTTTTGAAGGCATTCGAGGTATACTTGCCTCCATTATCAGACCTCAATATCTTTATCTTCCTCCTTGTTTGGCTCACCACAAGAGTCTTAAACTCTTTGAACCTACTGAAGACCTCATCTTTATTCTTCATGAAATATATCCACATCTTAGAGAAATCATCAATGAAGGTAACATAATATTCATATCCATTCAAGGATGTTGTTGACATGGGCCCACACATCTGAGTGTACAAGATCCAAAATCCCTTTAGATCTAGCGTCTTTGCTTGGAAAATTGGTCTTGGCATATTTCTCGAGAGCACAACCTTTGCACACCTCATGCTTTTTTGTCTTCATCTCAAGTAGCCCCATCACTATTTCCTTGAGAATATTAAGTGGTCCATGGTAAAGGTGAGCCATCCTCTTGTGCCACAATTCTCCTAGCCCTTTACAGCTACTAACCAAAACATGTGTTAGCTCAAATTGTAATTGAAACAAATTGTCGTGCCCGACTCCAATCACTTTTGCAACCTTGGAATTCTTGGTACCAATATAGACTTTTCCCCTCTCAAAAATCACAATGTAACCCTTGTCTTCCAAAGCTAAAATTGAGATTAAATTCTTTGTCATGCCAGGGACATACAACACATCCTCCACCAACAAGGGTTTGCCACACTCCCTTTGAAACTTGATGGTACCAATACCAGTTGCATGGTACTTGGCGTTATCTCTAAGCTCAATATAGAAATCCAGCTTCTTCTCGTCCAACTTGGTGAAACATTCTCTGACTCCCGTCATGTGGCAAGAAGCCCCACTATCAATATGCCTTACCTTATTGGCAATTGAACTTGAGAGACAGACAATGAGTGAAAACTCATTCTCAAATCGTGATGCAAACTCGTCCACCTCTATTGTAGCAACAACTTGCTTCTTTTGCTTGTCCTTATTTTTCTTATTCAAACATTGACTGACATAGTGACCCATCTGATGGCAACAAAAACATTTTATCTTGCTCAGATCTTTCTTCTTCTCACTCTTGGAAGAAGAACCTTTCGTTTTCCCTTTATTAGACTTTTGCTTACCCTTGCTTGCAAGAGCAAGATTTTCTTCGTCTTGACCCTTCTTCATTTGATCTCCTTGATGAGCACCTTCACGGATCTTCTCCTAACCAAAATCATCCTAAAGCCTCGCCCAGTCGGGTAGCCGAACTTTTTCGACAACACACTTGACAAACACTTCCCAGTGCTTCGAAAAACCATTCAAGGCTATATGCACCAACTCATCTTCATCAATTGTCTCTCCAACAGTAGCCAGCTCATCCCTGACCTGTATCAGCTTGGACAAGTAAGAGGTCATAGTCTTGCCTTTGGACATCTTAGTATTATGCAATTTATCCTTGAGCATCATCTTACGATTCTGATAGTCACTATGATAAAGTCTTGTGAGTGTATCCCACATCTTCTTGGTGGTGTCTTTCCCTAATAAATGAGGAATTAAATGATCTCTTACTCCATCTAGGATAATCCTCTGAGCCTTGGCCTCTTTGACTTCATGCAAATCTAAGGCAACATAATCATTTGTTGGCAGTGTCACTTTTGTACTAGCATAGATCCACAACTTGTTCTCCTTGAGAACAGATGTAATTTGAACCTTCTACTACAAGAAGTTAGACGCACCCTCAAGCTTGTCCTCGTATCGAACACTGATTGCCATAACCACAAAAAAAATGGAGACAAATCTTCTTTTTTTCTTGAAATTTGCAACACAAATCTTGGCTTTGTATTCAAAGTTTAGTACTTTGATACCATGTTAATTTCTTTAACTCAACAACAAATTAATTGCATAATAAATTCACAAAAAGAAATATGATTTATAACAATTAACACAGCTGAGTTAATTAACAACTAATAACAACAAAAACTAAAATAACAAAAAACCAATCACAAAAAAACAATAACACAGATATACCCAAGAAACCCCAATGCGGGGAAAAACCTGCAAATGTTGGATCTTCTATTTAGCCTAAGAGCAAACTTTTCTTTCAAAAATACAATACATTATTTCTCTTGATTTGATCTAAAACCTTTCGATCAGCATTCTTGCCAAGATCAGTGGCATGTGACTTCCATAACTTCAAACTTTCAAGAATGTAAATAGAAAACTGCTTATGTAAAGACATTGTAATCAATTGAATCTTAGCATGTAAAGGAGTGCCGCTAACAAGGATGGACAAATGGCACTGGTAAAATAGTATTCTTCAAGTAACTTTACATTTTAACAATAATTCATATATTAACCTTACTGTTAAAGGACTAAATGCATTTTAAACCTAGTTAAATATCATTTGCCATTAATAAGCCAATTACAGAAAACACACCAAGAATGAATCAATACTGGGTTGACTTCCAACACAATTAGTTGAGATAACTATACAAAAATAAATTTAGTGATGACTAAGTCCAAAATTGCCAAAAACAAGTGAATATATCCAAATTTGCTATGAAATTTCAACCATCGAGTTAAGGGATCACCAGCTGTGAAATGCAAATGCATGTAGAATTGAAGTATGAGAACATTGATAAAAGTGAGTCAAAACCATGCAGTATGTCACCAGTCTTTACATTGTTCAATTACATAATTCATTTTCAGGGTCCTGTGACTTTGTGTGCCTATATATCATAACAATTCTGTCTAAATACAGGTGCTAGCATTCTCATTCACTGAAAATCTTCTATTGGAAATAAATTTATAGCATGACTCTCAATCTAGTATGGTTGGTCAGTAGATGATTAGTATAAACCAGAGATCACAAAATCAAATCAGGCCCAGCCACAGCTTAACCACACAATACACTAAAATGGTCCTAATGTCTTCAACAAGTGTTTTTGGCAAAAGGAAGCCCAAAGAAGCATTATCAACGAAGGCAGCACAGTATATCATGGTTCTCTTTTTGAGTTTTCTTCAGTTTCTTACCAATAACAACCATTTTGTCATCGATATGTTATTGGACATGCCACACATCCCAACAATACAGTTGCTTGGTTCCACCATGTAGTAGCTATACTTAATAGCTGTTTATAGGATCACAGGATCATTGTGTTTCTTTTACAATATGCCACAGAATTATATATTAATACAATTATAATACTATGAACTTAAAAGAATTACAGGATGTGATGAATTAAAACTGCAGACACTGTATCTACAGTGTAACCATTTGAAACATCAATACATAACTCAGTGCAGAGAATCATCATCCATCTGACTTTTCTTTTTGGTAAAAATACCTCCAATATTTGGAATCAGTTGTTTCTTCTTCTTGAGAGTAAATGATCTATCACTAGAATGAACATGGTCAACTTTTTCTGGAGAAGCAATTTTGATGTTAAGCACCTTACCAAGAGGCTGAGAATGCACAGATTTATCTTCTGTAAATGTCCTTGAAATATTATTTTTCTCATTGTTTGTAAAGTCTTGTGCAGCTGCCAAAATCACAGCCCTTTTACGTTGCTCTCGTTCTCTCCATTTTCTAAGTTCACCTTCAACTGCTCTCTTGGCTGCTTCTGCCATCTCTGCTTTATGCAACACTTGCTCTGATGCTGCTTTAGTTTCTTCAATCTCTCTATTAGCAGCTTCTAGTTTCATCAATAATTCCTGCTCAGCTGCTTTTATGGCGTCAACTTGAGCTAGGGAAGCAGCAACCTTCATATTAGCAAGTTCGTCTGCTTCCACAACCTTCCGGTTTAGGGAATCATACTCCTCTTGTGAGATGGTAATCCCACCACCAGATTCAGATGTTGAAGCACGGGCAGCTATTGTTTTCTCAGTTAATGCTTTTATCCTGCCAACAGCTATTTCCTCGGCAGCTTTGGCAGCATCAGCTTCCTTCAATGCTGCTTTGTATCTACTTTCAGCCGTATTCAAGGCTGCCTTTGCCTGTTCTGCTTCCAATTTTGCCTTTTCTGCTTCCTCTTTCATTGCTTCAGCCTCTTTTCTAGCATTCTCAGTTTCTGCAGTAAGTTGCTGAAGAGCTAGTTCAAGATCAGAAGTGGCTTCTTTTGCTTTTGTTTCAGACGTAGCAGCTACTGCCAATGTTGATCTACATTTATGAAGTTCAACATTCAGATCTGCTGCTGCTGCTTCTGCATCTACCACTTTCTGTTTTGTTTCTGCTAATTCTTTTCTAATCTGTTCCAGCTCATTCCTTACAGAATCCATGGAAACTCTCAAGGCCAAGTCTTCTTTTATTGCGTTCTGCATGTTTTCCTTTGCCTCCCCAAGCTCTACAGAAAGTGATTCTACAGATGTGCTTCCAACAGATGTGACATTTTTTATTTCTTCAATTTCCAACTTCACCTTATTCAGTTTGTCATGAGCCTTACAAGCTGCTTCAGCAACCTTCGACTGCGATTCTTTTGCCAAAATTATCTCTTTTTGTACATTTTCCACTGCAACTACAGTGGTAGTCAGCTTTCTCTCTAGATCTTTGGCAGCATCAAGTCCTTTCCTTAGAGCCTCCAACTCCTTGCTAGTCTGTTCTACATCTGCTGCATCTTTTCGGGATTTGGCCTCCTTTTCAGCGAGAATATCAGCATGTTCTTTTGCTGCTTCAATGCAAGCCAATTTGACAAGGACAAGAGACTCATTACTTGCAGCAATCTCTTTCAAAAGCTCATCCATCCTTGTCGAATTTGTTTCAGCTTTTATCATTGCATCTTCTGCCTGCTTAGTTGCAAGTGCTTTTGCTTCCAAGGAAGCAGCAAGTTCTTGTCTCACTTGTCTCAGTTCCTGTTTAGCAGCATCCAACTCAGTTACTGTCGTGATATGCTTGTCTCTTGCAGAATAAAGCTCCCCTTGCCGACCTGTATTATTGTCCTCTGACATATTGGTATTTGCAGGTTCTAGCTCCTCTGCACGCAGCATGGCTATTTTAGTGGCCTCACTGGCCTTTTCTTTTAACTCCTTAGCCACCTCCAATTTTTGAGTTAGATCTTTCACAACCGTTTTTGCCTCGTCCAGCTCAAGCAAGGTTTGAACCTTAGTAGCTTCTGCATTCTTTAACTGTTCCTTGGATTTGTCCAATTCCTTTTGCATTTGATGAAGTTCTGTTTCCTTGGCTATGCGCCTCTATGAACAGAAAACAGGAACAAGTCCAAAAAAATAAGCAAATGTACTATAAACCTATAGAATTCATACCTAGCACATATGCAATAACATGAACACTGATAATGATAATGAATTACCTCCACAACTGGAAGTTTAAACCTTTTTCCTTCAGCTTTGTCTCCAAAGACTCCCTCTCCAAACAAGGTAACTGCAGCTTTAACCGACTCAAAAGGTGCTGTTGTATCTATTTCTCCCCACTCTGTTCTAGTTATTAGACTCTGAGAACTATTGACTACCATGCTTGTAGAGATTTCTTGCTCTGTCAATAATATGCCTAGGAAATTAGAAAAATATGAACATTGGAACATATGTGCAAAAGTATTTGAACATCAACATCATATCAGCATGCATTTTATTACCAGGGCATGCAGTGCAATAAATCAAATATCATAAATTCTGACATGACCAAATCCATATATATGCATATTAAATATGTACTTGGCATGTATTTAGTCTCTTTACAGTGACTAAATGAGGTAAAATTTGTAAAATTTGCTTACATGTAAAAAATCTGGAAAAACTTTCAACCAATTAAACATCAGAGCTGTCAGCTCTATGCAACTGCAATGATACGCTTTTTCATTCACAAACTCAATTAGCTAAATTTGAAATCACAATAATCCTGTAAGTCCAATGTTATCCTTTGTTAAATAAATTAGTAACCGCAAGCTCATCTCGAGAGACACTAGGATTAAACAAAAATGAGAAATACAGTGTGACATTTTAACTAAGAGACACTGAATATGAACATGAAAATAATGGCAGTTGACTATCACTACCAAGGCAGAAAGGAGCCAAAGCATCACATTTGTAGTGGGTGTCCTATCAGAACTGCTTCCTGCCTAGGATAAGGGTGGAAGCAAGAATAGACAAATAAGAGATTGTATTGCTTTGTGATTATAAACAAAGAAGTACACAACGCTCTAGTAATCCCATTATGCCAAAGCCAATATATATATCCTGTCAATTCCTAGGCTTAATAAACGTTCTGATAACTCACAAATGGCAAACAAGTATTTTCACATCATCACATCACATGATAATACTCCCAAGAGTTAACAATTGAACTATTTGCAAGAAAAGATGTAATAAACCTCTAACACAAGAATGCAATTGATGCTAAATCACTAGTATCTTGGAGCCACAAGAATAAAATTGAACATCTTGCTTATGAGTCACTGAACAATGTTGTAAATGCACCACAGAAAGAAATACATGCAATTTAAATATTCTCCATATGTCTTCTTGAATGTAAGTAGAGTCTCAAACACAAAAAATTGACCAATAACAGTGCAAATCATAGTCCATACCGTAGAATTAACAAACTTTGGATGAAATAGAAAGCCAGACCTGTGCTCAGGTTATTGCCAATCAGAAATTCTAATGAAGGAAAATGAAAAGATAAATTTTGCAAATGAGAGGAATCATAAGTTCGAAGTTGTTGTCTTCTGATTGACAAGTGCATCTAGAAAAACCCAATGAATGATGATTGAGAACTCAGATACTGCATTTGTTTTTGGCAAAACTTGTTTATGATATCCTCTTGTGTAGCAGAAATGGCATTAATCCCTTATGCAATATAGTATACATAATGTCAAGAATTCAAAAAAAACAATATCATAAAACTGAATGATTCTTTCGGAAAAACAAGTTGAATGTGTTTCGCCGCCTGAAATTATTAGTAAAACTTGAGCCAACCAAGATCATGCCATATCAAGTTAGCCAACATAAAAAATACATGTCTATGAAATAAGACAGTTGTAGAACCTCACAGGTTTTTGCAATAGATTTGTCAGATATTATACCATGACCCATCCCTGTAAAGAAACTCAAAAACAATTCTTTTCAATGGTATAAACTATAAGGCAGTTGTAAGCTGCTCTCAAATGGTTAAAGAGTGTTTGGGAACAGTTACAAGCTTTAGATTCATACCACTGAAATTTTGTCAAACCCTTCATACCAGAATCCAGAGGTTTTATTCAGAAATTCAAGGATGCCCAATTATTTAGTTGGCTAAAAGGTTAACAAGTACAAACAACTCAAATTAACAAATAATAAGAAAATGCTTGAAGTTATATGCAGTAACACAAGTCAAGGAAATACATTAGGTAAATGTAAAACAGAAATAGTTTCTAATGGTTTTATCTTAGCAACAAATTTTATCTCCATAAGAATTGTAAAGGTTGAATTAAATCCAAGCCTTTAAACTTAGATTCTCTGTATATTCTCAAGGGAAGGAAAACATCAAAACGGCAGACTTTACTCAAATATTAAAGCAAGATAATACTCTCCATAGTTCCAATGGTATGCTGGATGCACCCAACATGATAAGACATAAAAAAACATCAAGTGAAACACGAGAGCATACTGACATACTGTGATAGTTGGTATCTTCATGTTGCATAGAGTCATAAAGTCAAAGGTTATGAGAAACATAATATTAGCATGTACAAATACCACTCTTTCCAAACATATCTAAAAATTGCAGTCCAAATATTAAAAAATCAACAAGATCTCCAATGTTAACACAAAAAGTAATACTTTTCACATAGAATTATAGGAAATGTTCCATCATTTAGTGTTATAATATTTCCTTGGTAATGCCAATAGTGATTGGCTTGTAGCACTCAAAAAAAATCACCGCAAAAAGCAGCTATCATGCCTCCTGGCTCGCATTAATGATCTTCGGGGCCAGCTCTGAGGTCCACAATACTTTTCAAAGATTGATTTCAAGTCAGATTATTATCATGTTCTAGTCAACTTACAAAATATGAAATATCTAGAAGATTGCATTCAAGACAAAGGAAGGCCTGTATAAGTGGTTGGTAAAACTTTTTGGTCTGACTAGCACCACTGTGACCTTCACATAGGCCATCTTGCAACCCTTCACCAACACCTCCATCATTGTCTACATAGATGGTATCCTCATCTACAACAAGATTTTGAGAAGAGCTTGTTGCACAAGTTTAGAAGGTTCCTTTGGTGTTATTTAGGTTTACTATTCGGGCTATATCATTGACCATGAAGGAACTCCATGAAGGAACTCACATGGATCTGAAAAAGATAAAGATGATCCAAGATTAGCCAATTCCTTGCAGCAATACTTTCTCAGATTTGCAAATTCTTATCAGCAGTTCATATTGGGACGCTCTCATCTATCTACTATTGAATCCAATCACGTGACCTAAGTCAGCATACCTCCACAGCATCAAGCATTTAAAAAATTCAAATCCAGACAGCAATCAACCTGTCTAAAAGGAGTCCAAGGCATCACTTGGTGCACTGCTCACCCAGCATTGATATTCTATTACATGTTCAAAAATATTCAAAGATACTATGCAAAATTACTTTATCTACAAGAAGGAGCTCTTCAAGTCATGAAGCAATTGCAACACTATCTCTTAGCTAGTAAGGCCATTCACTCTTGTCACAAGTCCCTTCAATTTCTTTGTACACAAAGAAGGAGAACACAAAGCACATGAAGTGGATGAAATACTAGAACAATTCCAACCAGTCACCAAACACAAGGGAGACAATGATAACAAAGCAACTGACTGCTTGAGCCAACTTCCAGTCACCTCATGCCCCACTGTACTTGACACTCAAGGCCACAATGATGTGATTGTAACACCAAATTTTTGGAATTATTAATATCGTTAATTGTATGACAAGTAATTGTAAGGGATGCTATTAAGATTGGTTATTGAATTATTAATAGACTAATTAATTTGATTATGGTCAATCAGATAACAATTAGTAAGTTCAATAACTTCTAATTATAATTACTCTTAAAGTTATTATTATATGTTTTGAGTTGACAATAACAACTCTTGGTTGTGTAAGTAGCATGCAAATGACTTTTTCTCACTTTGGCGAAGACCTAAGAAGGTTATCATAGAGGAGAGAGAAGTAGATCAAGGTGGACAACTTTGAGAAGAAAGAGAACCTCACAGGTTCAATATGCATTGTTGACAATAATGTTCTGGTTGTCTGAGTGTCATTTTTGACATTTTGTCACTTCACAAGATTTGTGTGTGTGAACTTGCATGCTATCGCATTTTTCATTTTGATCTTCTTGAGATGCTTAAGTAAATGCATTTCAATAAAAAGATGCTTCTACTAGAGTTGCATGAATAGCACTAGAGTCTTTTGTCATAATACTAAGTTCTAACAAAGCTCTAGCTTTGATTGACTATAACTGATTTGTTAGTCCATGGTTTATATTTGTAGACCTTATTAAATTGTACCAGGGCATTGATTTGACCATAGCAGAAAAAAAATTTGGGGAAAAAATCAGCAAACCAAAAAGATTTTTTGAAAAAATTGGGAATAAAACAGATTTTTAAAAAAATGTAAAAAATTGTAGAACAATAGATAAAAACTTTTTTTTTTAAAATTGAAAAGGCATTTCCATAGCATAGAGATATAGAGAGCAAATAAAATAAAGAGTTTAACTAATGAATTGTAGATAATAGATTTTTATAGTTTATATTCATATCACTGATTACATTGCATTGCACATCTTTCAAATTCAAAGCATTACTTCACATTGCATATAACTAATAAGTAGATGTTGATAGATGACAAAATTTCAATTACAATAATGTTTTTTACAAAGTTGACCTAAGCAGTTATGCAATTACTTCACATTGCATAACTAATAACTAGGAGCAGCTGCCAATTGCATTTGCTTGTCATGGCATTCCATGAGACCACATTTCTTTGAGCCATTTATTCAAACAGTTCACTGCCTTGTCTAGGCTACCACATTGTTCATACATGTCTACCAAAGCATTTTATCAAACAGTTCACTGCCATGCTGCTATGGCTAAAAGCCTAAAACAGGTGCTTTCAAACAAGCTATGGATGCTTGGAAAAAATCTATCAAAGCATAATAGTGAGCAATAGCATAATAGACAAGGCAGTGAACTGTTTGAAAAAATGCCTCAAAGAAATGTGGTCTTATGGTGATGGAATGCCATGACAATCCATTTTTTCAAACAATTCACTGCCTTGTCTATGCTACCACATTTTTCATACATGTCTACCAAAGCATTTTATCAAACAGTTCACTGCCTTGCTGCTAAGACTAAAAGCCTAAAACAGGTTTGTTCGAACAAGCTATGGATGATTGGAAAAAATCTATCAAAGAATAATAGTAAGCAATAGCGTAGACAAGGCAGTGAACTGTTTGAAAAGATGCCTCTAAGAAATGTGGTCTCATGGTGATGTAAATGTTGGAAATTAGTGTTCACATAGGTGTTAGAAATTAGAGTTTATGTGAGTATTTAAATTAGTGTTATGAATAAATGTCATAATATTAAGTTGTTGAGAAACAACTTAATATTATTATCAGTCACGTTGTTTGTTTGAGTTGTTAAAAACAACTCAATATTAATAGGGAGGTTGTTTGGGTTGTTTCCTATAAAATAGGATGTGAGAAATCCTATAAATATGTAATGTATTTGAATGAAAAGATAGAGAAGAAGCTCGTATTAGTTTGTTTTTATTTCTATTCATCTCTATCCCATATTTTCTTAATAGGAATGCCATGACAATCCATAGCAATTTGCATAATACTAAGTAATCGCATAGACAAGGCAGTGAACTGCTTGTCATGGCATTCCATCACCATGAGACCACATTTCTTTGAGGCATTTTTTCAAACAGTTCACTGCCTTGTCTATGCTACCACATTTTTCGTACATGTCTACCAAAGCATTTTATCAAACAATTCACTGCCTTGCTGCTATTGCTAAAAGCCTAAAACAGGTGCTTTCGAACAAGCTATGGATGCTTGGAAAATATCTATCAAAGCATAATAGTAAGCAACAAGCTATGGTCTCATGGTTTTTTTTCGCACAAAAAATCAGCACAATTTTATTTGCAGGTTTTAAACACATTTTTTGGTGATTTTGCAGTTTGAAACGGGAAAAAAGCGTTGACCAAAAGGTCAATGATTTTTTGAAAAAAAATTCCAGCCTGTCAATTTTTTAAAAATCACGATTAATCAGGATTTTTTGCAGATTTATGCTTCTATGGATTTGACAGTCTGAAGTTCATTTTATTACTTTGGATTTAATACATTGGTGTATACTGTATTTGGTCTTCAGGATGTGACTACATTTATAAGCCATGATGGCCTTATTGTGGCTTTTGTTTTTAAGTCAAACAAGATTGACATTATGGTTAGCCTACTAGTCAACAATTGATGATTATGATTGTGACTAGGATTAAAACTCACTATTGGTGACTCTGATTTGTACACTAGAACACAAACCCACACACTAGCCTCAATCACTTGCCCTGTAGTACACAACTCTATGCACAGCTCCTTGCTCCATGCACAAGTTGCACGATGCTTGGAACCATGTCATATAGCCAAGAAAAACTCCTCACTCCATGAACCATTCACACAACACTAGGAACCATGCCATGCAACTTCAAAAACATTGTATAACTCTTGCACAGCCCTTTGCATCATGTGTCATTCATACAATTCCAAGGATCATTCTGCATAACTACACAAACAACTGTCTGAGTTCTATGCCACATCTACACCTATGCACACAAGGCACCTAGTCCAAAACACAACACAAATCCCTACATAACCTTTCAAAACATTGTGCAACATCTAAATCCATGCAATCAACCATTTGGCACAACTTCTGGAGTCAATTCATGACAAGACACTTGTCAACATGGTGAGCAACCGAGAACCAACTCATCAAGAGATGAGGAGTCACACATCAGTTAACAAGCAAACATAGGCAGATATAAAATAGATAGCAGAAAATGCATAGCCATACATCTCTCAAGAAAGGGATTGTTAACAAATCTAGAGCTCACTTCAAGCATCTTTATAGCCTTTAGTTCATTGATTGTGGAATCTTAATAGTTGTTTAAAGATGTATTAGAGGTTTGTAAAGATGATGAAGGAGAGATTGTCAAAAGGGAAAGGGCACAAAGCTGGAAAACACTATTGTTTCCCGGGTCCCCTATCAAATTTTCTTGATAATTTGTAACTACTTGGCCATCAACTAAGTTTTGTGTTATTGTTAGCAAGAACATTGAGGAAGTATCAAGTGGAGTTGGGTTCAATTATCAATCTTAACGGCCTCAACAAAAATCAAGCATGCTGAATCCCTCTGTATGCTTATTTTGGTTGTTAGAAATTGATATGTTTGAAGTTAAGGGTTTTCCTTTTAATCTTGAATAAGGTATTGTTTAACCTCTTATAATAGTTCTCATTCATGGGATAATAGCTTATAAGAATACTAGAAATGAAAAGTGGAAAGTGCTCTCAATAGGTGTTAAATTAAATTTGATGGGGCCTCAAAAGGCAACCCAAGGTTAGTGGTGGACTAGCTAGGTCTTAAGAGATACAAAAAGCGATTCTGTGTTGGGAGGCTTAAAACATTTAGGCAATAAGACAAACAATGAAGAGGAATGGGAGTCCCTTTCTGTAGGTATACAAGCATACGTAGCTGGTCCTCGGATCTTAGAGATGAAGGGAAAAAAAAAAATAGTGGCGCAAGTAGTGAGTAAGCAATATTGTCCCAATTTAAAGCTCAGGGCCATTTTAAATAAATCTTAAAACAGAAAGATAAATTTAATAAAGCAGCTATAACTCACCTGCCATATAGAACAAAATGCCTTAGCAGATTTTCCAGAAAATGAAGGCACCAACCAATAGATTTTCCTATATTTGAAAGTAAAAAAGCCAAGGATTAGGAAATGATTCCTAATCTCTGATTGCATGACCATCCTCTGTGATGTAATTGGTTTTATTATGTTGTGATAAGTCATTATTACAAGTTAAGGAAGCCTTGTCTTGGGATTGCATGGTGTGTTGAAGCAACATCAGACTTGTATATGGGGAATATCATTAATGGTTTCTTCATTATTGCCCAGTAAGGGTAAGCATATAACAGGGAAGTGCTATGTGTATGTAACGTGGTATTAGCTATTTGTGCTGCCATTTGGTGGTTATTTATTGCTTTCAAGATCTACCTTTTGAACTAACTTTGACAAATATTTGGACATCAAGAGGTTTTTCTAGTTCCAAAACTTGCCTCGCAATGATTTGGCCAATATACAAATAGATATAAAGATGCCCTCATCCAAATGACAAAGCAAGATCCACATCAACTATGAAAAAACCAAAATGAATATTGTAACTCTCAAGACAGAAATTGTAGAATTGAAAGGCAAGTTGCAAGAGAAAAATCAGAGTATCCCTGAGTTTGAGACAAGAAGTCCTAAGGTGAGGATGACGCTATTCTTGATCCCCACACAACTACTGACTTTGCCATCACCAAAGCTAAATATAGCAGAATTAGTAGAAAAACTAAAGAAGTTTCAAGAGACACATGATGTTTTCTCGTCAAAAAAGATTAAACAACAACATCCAAATCTAGGAACCATATCTTGCAGGGTTATTCAAGTTGTCATCTCCACTACAAAGGCTGAAAGTTGAAACAAGCGGAGCATGGCACTGGTAGGATTGGAGCACAACTTAAATCCACCTTTAAGAAAAGAGGTAGATAAATATATTCCTTGTTTGCACATAATGTCTTCAGAGATTAGAGGGGTTATTTGAAGTATCATGACAAAACAGATCAAATAGCTTAACAAGGGAAAATTGACACTGTAGAAGTTTGCAGGAAGAGGCATGTAAATGCTAGGTAGAAATTGGTGTTTCTAAATACTATTGTTACCAATTTGACAGAGGGAATTGCTGGATCCATGTAGAGAGGATACAGCATCAAACAACTAGTAGCATATAACCAGTGAAATTAATAAAGTTAGAACATAAGAGACTGCTCAAGCTAAAGGTATAGAATCACAACTGCATACTTCACACTTTTTACTCTCTATTCTTGCACTCTTTTGGGTCGCTCAGTCATTATTATGTCTCATTTTGCCCATTTCTAGTCCCAAAACTCATCACAGGTGTGCAAAGTCACTCAACCTAAAATCCCTTCTACTGTAAAGCTATGTTCCCCATCTTTCAAATGGCTCTATCCTGAGGGCATGTGCTAGTGTCTAGTTCAAATTTAAATTCAAATTCCCTCCAAACCCATGAATGCTCACCCTGGTGAGTTTTCTAACAGCCGGTCACTTTATAAAAGCAAACTTAGCACTCATTTGGAAACCTAATTTCTCTCTCTAACATCTTGATCCTCCTCGTGTTCCTCTACTCCACCAAGTGATACTGAGTTTTCCTAATGCTCTGATTCCTCCATTATCAAAAGATTCATGCAACTCCTCCATCAGTGAAGCCTATTGGAGATCTGCAATCTCTCTCTTCACTCTAAGACCTCTAGCCTCCTCCAAAAACTCTCCTATTGTCCCACCCTCCATCACACATACCAAATTTTCCTCTCAAGTTCCATACCAAGTTTTCAGTATCTCCATCCTCGAGCCATAATTGTTTCATATCAGTGTTCTATGGACAAGCCCTCACCACACTTGGTGATCCTTCATCCCCCTACTCCCACCTCCATGGCACTACACACACCACAATAGTTATAGCATGTCTCCTAGGGTTTTACATTGGTATCTATTGCACACATTACTTAAACGTTGAACATATGCAATCTTTCCAATATTGTTGAAGCTGAAACATGCCATCCTAGGAGACCGACTGACTGATGCAGTCTCCTAAACATAACTCACCATTTTTCCCCCTCAAATTTCAGAAGGTAATATCTCTCTAAAAACAAGTCATTTCCTGAATCTACACAGAGAACAAAGATCAAAAAATCAAGCAAGCAACTCAAAAAAAGTTGTAGAGGCTTAAGACATAAGACAGTAGCACTTGTTGCAGGACACTAGCGAATCCTGTGGGTCACCACTATGCCTCAAAGGTCAAGAGCATGCCCCGGAGGTGACTAGCATGCCTCACACCAAAAAGACCCCCTGAGATCACTGTTCTGCTCCAGAAAGATTCCTAGACACTTCTACAGCCTCCTCCAGCCACCTGCCTTCACCAAACCATGAAATCAACAAGATATCTTGCCTGTTTTCCTCTTTCATTTATGATAGCATTTTGATTCCCAGATCCAGTGTTATTATACATAGATCAGATTTACTTGTTTTATGCTTTATTGTTATTGAAAGAGTAAATCGGATAGTTTAGGTACATTAACACATCTTGTAGCTAAAACTAAACAAATTTAGACATAGTATTGTTTTTTTTTTTAATCTACAAAAGGAGAGCTAACATTGGAAGGGTACCAAAGAGTGGCTGACAAAGAAGCATAAATAGAGAGAGCAAAAGAATTCATCAAGGTGAAAGAAGTAGCAAAATTGAACAAGTCATGGGAAAAAAGTCTCTGCTTCTGACCATTTGAGGAGGTTGTAGCACCCTTGAAACAAGAAATGGAAAATATCAAATATATTTCACAAATGTCAAGAATGGGACTTCTCAAAAAATCTTACCACTTTCGCAACCTCAGCATTCAGCAAGCCAACACACAAATATGGTAACTCAACTTCAACCAAGACTTCAATTTTGTTATTTGATATAATCAGACTATTTTTTATCAAAAAACGGTTTAAAGCAACATGCAACAGTTTTGGATAAAGCAACTACATACCACCATCCATTGTAAGAAAAGATAGCATTAAGTCAGTGCAGAGCAAACTATAAAGGAAGAAGCAACAGCTAAACCAGTCTATTTTTTATTTTTCAGGCTTATCAAATAGCTGTAGACCAGTTTTAAGACAAAGTCCAAAGAAGTCTGAATAAGATATTCTGAAGTCTTTGTAGGAGTCGGCTGTTTTTCCTGAAACACCGTCCTACACATAGGCCTCTGATGCAATTTGAGGACCTGAAGAGCTTAGTCTTTATTAAATAATCCAGATATGTCTACTAAATTACAATAAAATATTTGCTCTTCCAGATAAAACGTTTCCCTCATTGAATTTTCTTATGTCCTGAGATAGTTTTTGAAGTTTCATGGGATGTGTACATTGGAATCTGTTATGTGTATGATAATTGATTAGTTTAATGAGTTCAATTCATTCTACATTCTACTTAAATACTCTGTATGTAAAATGTAGAATTATAATTGAATTTTCATTTTATAAATCCAAGGGTAATCTCCTTGACCATTCTAGCCTATTAGGCCCCTTGTATTTCATTGACCCAAATATGGCGGATACTGACTTGAGAAAATGATGTTCCCAAAAAATTAAAAATCTAGCATCTCTGTTTCACATGCATGTGTCAGTAGGATGACAGATATAATTTGACTGATAGATAAAAGCACTGGGGAGAAGTAAATAGAAGAAATTCAAACTTATTTCAAACCTTCTTTTCACAAACAATCCTTCTTCATATATCAGAATAAGAACTTAACCACAAATCTTAAAGGAAGAGAACTTAGGAGAAATCTAAAGGATTAATAACAAAAGAGAGCTCTAAGCAGGATTCCCCCCTTGGCTCTATAGCTGACTTAAAAGTGAAAGAGATTCCACCTAAGATCTCCAGCTTCCACTTAAATCATTATTCCTGCCTATTGCTTTAGCAAATTGGCGAAGTGTCAATCTGAGGGATACCAATATTAATACAATTATCTACGTTGGTGAAGCTCTTTCTTCCATTCTATATGGGTCTAAAGATACATTCTATCTTTTAAAATTTAGGTATCTGGGTGTCACCACCATTTAGCTAAGGTGTTTGTGTAGTTGTGTCTCCTATGGATGCAGGTATACTACAAATTAAAAATATTTGATACTACTGTAGCTGTCAAATCTGATAGTTAATGATAACAGAAGAAAAATAATAGCAGAAATGAAAATTTATGAAAATAAAATTTATTTTTTTCCTTTTTGCCTTTTTTGAAGACTGAAATATGAAAACTTTGAAACTGTTTCTAAGAATAAAATAAATGTCATAATTACCGAGAGATGTAAGTATACCAGTATGGAAACACCAATCAAATTGGAGTACGAAAGTAAACAAATAGGGAGACAGCTATATTATATATAAAGCTAGTCACCAGAAATTGAGGGTATGGGAATGGGGGCACAGTGCACATTACTATAAAAGAGTTTCCTGGTAACTATGAAAAATACGGAAATATTCAGTAAAAGTCTGAACTACAACTTTGCTTTAACAGTTTAACCAGAATGATTTAAACAGCACACAGAGAAGAACTAAGTTTATTTAGAGAGTACAGAAATCAACTTGCACCTAAAAAACTACTAAGTCTTAAACAGCACACACAGAAGAAACAAAGTTTGTTTATACAATACAGAATATAACTTGCATCTACATAAACTACAATGTCAAGATGATTTTGAAAGCCTGAGCCACCTCATCTTCTACAACTGCCATTCAGAATAAATTCTATCTGTTAAAAGGAAAGGCACTCTTAGACAGGTTAACAGACACAATTTGCAAATGGCCTACAATTTGACCTGAAGTACAGCAGAGAACTGAGGCTTAAGATGACATGGCCTAACAGTACTTAATGCATGTATACGTGTATGCAAGGAAGCTTAGAGTACAAAGTAAAATACTTCGCATTAATCTGAAAACCAAAACCACTTTAAAATTCTAGAACTGCCATTCAAAGTGGTTTTCAGTTTTTAAAACAAAAACTCTCGTGGATAGATGAAAGGTTCAGGGTAGTTTTCAGCCTTTAAAACAAAAAACTCGCATGGACATATGAAAGGTTGGAGAACCAGAATTCATTATGGACCTTGTAAAAGGGCTATAATGTTTATCCTCAATGCATGTAAACCATGGAACCTGAAGATACCAATTCCTGACAAAAGGCTTTACTCAGAAATAGGAATGAATGGTTAAATTTCAGCTAACAGAATGCTACTTGCAACGTAGGGCATACTGGTCTAGTTTTCTAGGACTATAACTAACCTCGAGGAAAAGAGTGAAATTGAAGACAAACACTGCATATGAAATGCGTGGGCATCATTGCCCCAACATGATCTCCTCAGTAAAACTGATATATGAATTAAGATGTAAAGTTCAAGACCTCAGAAAACATTGAAATTTCAAAACCCAATACCCAACCCACCTGGACGAACAGTTGAAGGTTGTTTGTTATTGTGATTTTGCTTCTCCAAACCAGTCTTCTCCTCCTCCATATCCATTTCCCTGTACCCTGTAAATTCGAATAAGAGTATAGCACCTTCTAAAAGCAAACTTGCAGGTTTGAATCAAACCACCGTGGTAACCCACCAATGGAGGGAAACTCAGGTGCCCATGGGCTGTAGAAGTTCAACCCAATACAGAACGACTCGTGTCAGTCCTACCGATTTGATTTTGGCAAGAGTAACACATGCCAGAGTATCATGTTGGCATTTAGTGAGAAATATGTCCAAAAGTTTTCATCTCTTGCACAGGGACGACTCAAAACTGTTCATTTGAAATATGGGTATTCAGTAAATCTCTCAATAATGCAGACAACGCAGCGAATCAATCTATTGCATCACTACAAAGCTCCTGTGGTTTTTTTGTCCCCTATAGCCAGCATAATGGTCATTTCTGCATCCATAGCACGAGTACCTATATGGTAAAAGCAAACTCTAGCAGGTAAAACAAGTTTACCATTTTCAACAAATCTGAGTCATTCAAATTTGAATGAACAGTGTACTATTTTAATAACAATGTCCCTGTAGGACTATAATTCAAACTTTTTGAAAAATCTATTTACTTTTTTATATTTATCTTCTAGCTAGCTGAGGCGGGAGCTTTTCCTTTGGAAGCTTCAGCGATAACCCGGTTGTTAAGTTATCTAAAAAAGGTTGAAAACATGGATAACCACCGGTGGCCCAAAACGGTTATGGAGGAGATTCTAGTCCGAAGAAAGAAAACATGGATGAAACAGAACATCAAGTGGCTGAACAAGTGGAACATCAAATTACATGAGTGTCCTGACACCAACAGTGAAATAAAAATCTATGTGAAGGAAAAATTCAGGACTGCCATGTGGTCAAATCAGATCGGACGAAAAAAAGCATATTACATCAAAGAGTTTAACCCAGCTAAGGAACATGGTGAAAAACCATATTTAGGTGCAACTATTAAAGGGAAAGCGAGGCTATTAATTGCTCAATTGAGAACGGGGTCCCACCATCTTAGATGTGAGACTGGTAGGTGGAAGACTCCTAAGGAAACTTGGGAAGAAAGAACGTGCTTATTTTGTAATAAGGGAGTGGTGGAAACGGAGTGGCACTTCGTCATGGAATGCACAGCGTACGAAAATATCCGTAATCAGTACTCAAGTATTTCAGATGTGGGCAATATGCAGCAGTTATTTGAGGAGGATAAGATAAATCAGACGGCTAGCCTCCTAGTCAAAATTAATAGCAGGAGATCTGATCTGGAGAAGAGTCTGGAGACAAACTAAGTTGTTGAGTGTCTCGGTCCCATAGGCTGTTTAGTCTCGTGGACGTCATTAAAATCTTTCATTCATTCATTCATTCTCAGATTTTTACGAGCATCTTGGTACCAGCCAGTAATTCGATTGACTGTACAATTTTTTTACTTTTTTCAACTGTCACTTATCATACACCATGGCAACAGAATGTCGTTTATTGCAACTTCTCTTGTTTATTTGGTTTTTTTTTGGTCTATGTACAGTCTAACACTGCACCCGTCCCACTCTTCTACGCAACAATAATTGAATGAATTTTTATTTTCTTTAATCTATTCTGCACCTTATTTTTTGTACCCACATATATATAAAAAATATTGGGAGGAAAAATAAAGTTAGAAAAGCTCCGTGTTTGTTTCCCTGTAAAGTATTTCAGGCCTTGTGGGTATGAAAAGGTTTTGTGTTGTTAAGCATTGGTATTTAGACAATTATTCCACACAAGCTTTTAGTCAACTAGTCTTTTGACTGATAGATATTGAGAGCAGTGAGAGGAAGTTTCTTTCATTCAGAATTTGGAAATTTAAAGAAAAGTTTAGGAATATGTGAAAGGGATATAAGTTGGGTATATATATAAATTATAGTGAAATTCAGAGTAGTGAGGAAGTTTCTTCTTTCAGAATTTGGAAATTCAAAGAAAAGTTTAGGAATATGTGAAAGGGATATTAAGTTGGGTATATATATAAATAATAGTGAAATTAGTATTTTAAGTTAATTTTCAATTAATTTTAAGTTTATTTTGAGAGAGTATTTTATATTAACGTGTATATTTTTGTGTCAATATATATATATTAGAGCAAGCTTTTGGATTCAACTGTGTATGTTTTTTGATCGATGTTTCGAATGACACCTCAATGATCACTGAGTGTGATCTGAAACGTCGATAAAAAAGCATACATAGTTGAATCCAAAAGCTTGCTCTAATTAACTTCATGGATTGTGGAAAAATCCATACCAACTAAAAATATTTATTTTCATTTACACATTTTAAATATTTGTATTTATCGTTGTTGTATCTACATCTATTTTCATATATTTGCATCATTATTTGCTTCAATTATCATGCATTTATTCACAATCCCTAGATTCCATATTCCCTTTTATAGATTATTTCCATGAAACATAAGAATAATCTACACAAGGTAGATCTATAACTTAAAATTAAAAAGTACTAACTCTCGCTCTTTTCTTCTAGTCATTATGAGTCAACTTTATATAAGTTTGTGCAACAACTTATAATGTCTTGGTATATAAAGATATTTAGTGTGCAATTAATTCATATAAAAATCACAATGAGAAATCATTCTAGGAATATTTCAATTTAGAATACTAAATAGAACATATATGCATGAAAACCAACATGTAAGGCATTGCACACTTGTGTGATGTCTTGCAACATTTACCCAAGGTTATAAAGTCAACATGTCAAGAAGGTTGACCTAAGAGAACTTGCCCCTAGTGATTGGAAACCTCCTCGAAGGTATCTTTAAATACTATCATCCTTACATGTGTATGAGACATTGGATATCAAGACAAATAGGTTTCAAAAGTCTAGGCTTTGTTAGTTTTAATTAGTACATCATAGGTCAAATCCATGTGGAAGGTCAAATCTATTGCACTTAGGATCAAATTCCTAGTTTGTGGGATTGATTGTAGGGGCAACTTAGTTTAATTTTTTCTATTCTGCTTGCAAACCATGTAAGAAGTCACAATTTTTAGTTATGGTTAAAAGGTAATTTTATTTATGTTATTTTTAGATTTCAAGATTGTGTTACATGATCTATCCTAGTTCTAAGTTAGGTTAATTGATTGTCATATTCAAGTGAAAGAACAAGTGTGTCCCACTTTTAGTATTATTGAGCCACCAAAATCAATATTTTTTAATATTTAGCATATTATATCAATTATACTAAATAAACTACTAAGAATTTAGGTTTGATATAAAACCAATGATTTGTGGTATTTTCTCTATATATTCAATTTTGTTTTTTTGGATTTAAGAGTAAATCTATTTTTTTGGCTTCTTTTTAACTAAAAAAGTTATTATATTTTTATTATGTTTATGGTGACATTTTATCATAATGTATAACTTTTACTAAAAATAAAATATTTCCAAGATCTCTTGGAAATAATTCATGAACTCCAATATTTAGTGAACTGATAGTTTTTGTTAATTTCTATTCAATATTTTATTTATTATTAATTTTTAATTGGGTATTGATTAAAATTTAGGCCTATATTTTATTGTAGCATGTTCCTCTTTACCTACTTAAAAAATTTTGTTGAAACAAGGACATTGATGTAGAGTGCAATATAATTTTTAACATAATTTACTATATTTTTTATGCTTCTAATAGAGATCTTTATTCTTTATAATGGACTTATCTTTGTTATAAAATTAAAGTATATATTATAGTTGTTAGAAAGATAGTTTTGAGGGTTACATATAGTAAAATCTTATCTCCAAGTGATTTCATTTGACTCCCATGTGCATGATGCAAAGTTGACAACATGTAGATAGGAGAAGAAAAAGTTGTCACAAGACACCACATAAGCGAGTTTCATATAAGCAGGTTCAATCAGAGGGGCTTCAATCAAACCCACTTAGATTGAAGCTCCCTTAGATCAAATGGGCTTATACCTAACCCCCATGGATTGTATTGTACCGTTAGTGCAATTTTCTAAAACCACAAGTGTTGCCTCGATTGCACTTGCACCAAAATTAAAGTTGTATTTTAAATCAAGTTAATGGGAAATAATAATTAAAAAAAAAAACCTAATAATCATATCTTACAGAAAAGGAAATTGAATTAAATGTATCAAAAAATGAGATATTGGATTACAAAACAAGGTATATCTTTAAATTCCATGCTTGATAATTTCGTTAGTTTATGAAATTTCATTATTAAATTAGAATATATATAGTTGATTATTTATGTAATATAGATTGAAATTTTAGTTAAATTGTGACATATAATTTTGTTTGTCATGGTTTAATTAAATGTTTAATCTATTTACATAAATAATCATGTATGTATGTATGTATGTATGTATGTATGTATGTATATGAATATGAATATATATGTATATGAATATATATGTATATGCGTATGCATATACATATATAAATGCACATATGTATGTGTTTATGTATATGTATATGCACATATGCATGTGTATGTGTATGTGTATGTGTATGTGTATGTGTATGTGTATGTGTATATGTATATGTATATGTATATATGAATATATATGTATATGTGTTTACATATACGTGTACATAGATGTGTGTGTGTGTATACGCACACACATACACATACACATACACACACATACACATATACCATTTTTTTAATTTTATTCAACTAGTTAGATTTTTTTGTTATATAAGTATTTTTTTGAAAGATAAATTCTAAAATGTGGCCATTGATATTTGGTTTCACTTCTTAACCCCACTCTCTTCTTAAGGCCTCTATATAGTGCAACAAGCATAACATTTGACAAGATTAACCTCTCATATCCAAGGAAGTGATTCTCTACGATATATCTTAGGCCTGTAGAAGTCAAAGTGACAAGAAGACTATTAAAAAAATTATTGCAATTATTTGTGCTTGACATTCTTCTTTCTCTTCTTCTTCTAGAATTTTATCCCAATGATTCCCTCTAATCTCGTTATTCTTCTAGTTATCTATTATTTTTTGTTGAGCTAGATTCCCCATAAAGTTATAATAAAGTGAAGGGTGCTTCTACTCCAATACCCAGGACTTCGACAAAGCCAAGGCCTTTCAATAATATCTCTCATGTCATTGTACTATCTCATACCACTTTTGTCTTGCATATATCCTTCCTTCCTTCCAGATATAACAAGGTATATTAAAAGGTTTAGTATAACAAGAATCACTCTTCCACATGGACCTTTGGGTATATAAGGATAGTGAATGGTTTGGCTTACAATAGATATAGGTATATAGAAAGGTTGTGATGCACTAGAGTAATAAGGGTTTATTTATGAGTACTAAGGAAATACATTTAGATTTATAATTTATATGTTTAGGGTTTTGGATTTAGGGTACAAGGTCTAATGCTTACAACTAAAGGTTTATATTTTAGGTCTTACAATATAGGATTTAAGGTTTATGGTTCAAGGTTTAAGGGTTTATAGTTTATCATTTCTAGAGATTAGTCTTTAATAATTTGTGTTAAAGATTTAAAAAATTACATCTACTTATGTTGGCATTGAAACTATGTTATTTGACTAGATACAAATTTTGGAGAGGAAGCTCAACTTGAAGTTGATATAATTAGGAGAGGCTCAAATTTTAAAAAATACTGAAGAGGAGGTCCAAGTTAGAGTGAATACTAGAGAGGAGGTATATCCTCAAATTAATATTAGAGAAGAGATCCAAGTTCCTATAATTGATATTAGAGAGAAGGCGCAACCTTAATTTAATATTAGTGAGGAGATCCAAGTTCCTATAATTGATATTAGAGAGAAGGCCCACCTTAATTTAATATTAGTGAGGAGATCGAAGTTCGCCAAGTTGGTATTAGAGAGGAAGCACAAGTTTGTTAAGTTATATTGAATAGTATGCCCAAGTTTGTCATGTTGATTTTGGAGATAAGGGCCAAGGTGATATGGATACAGTTAAAGAGGGTGACCAAACTCTTCCCTCTATTGAATTTGTAAAATTTCAAGAAAGGACTCACAAGATCCAAGAATCTTGGAAAGCCAAATAAACCTTTCACAAGTAGATTTAGAATAAAAAACCTAGATTGTCACTAATGAACCAATAACTCTCATATGTAATATTGATCTCAAACACTAGGTTTGTACTCTTATATAGATAAGGTAAAGGCTAGAAATGATATTTTTTAAGGGTTATTATCCAAAATAAATATATTTAAGAGATATTTAATTAGTTAAACTCACTTCCAAAAGAGTAGTTAGCTAATCAAGCATATCTACTTAAGATATAATTATAATATTAATAATAAATAGCATGCATGAAACTTTAAATACATGATAAGAATATAACAAGTGTCTTCATCTCATGACTTGAGGTAAAAATATCAGGGTACTACATAAACTTAACTAAATAAGTGTGAATATGTCCTAAGAGGATAATTGGTTATTGAATAATCATTTTACATGAACACCCCCTTTAAGTGAAACTTAGGGAGAAGAACACAAATCCAAAAAACAAAGATACAAATATGGGTCCCATAACTTTGTCTAATAAAGTGGCCTTGTACAAAAAAACTCTCAAAAGATGGAGAAAAGGAGAAAAAACTATAGGGAAAAACTCCTCCCTAAAATTAAAAAAATGAGAATGACTTAGAATCCTCCTCTTAACATGTACCTAAAGATTAAGAATAAGAACATGAAGCATGAAGCATGAAGAAGCTACAAACAACTACCAAAGTATGATTGCTCTAATTATAGAACCTCTATTGAAATTAGAATGATGATCAAAATAAAAAAAAAGAACAAATTTGTATGAGTATGTATTGATGCTACTTAAACAATATCAAATGACTACAAGGCAATAATATGGTAGTCAAATATATAGATTGCACATACAATGTACGAGTGACTTCAAGGACACTACTCAAACAAAGTACAAATGTTAGTTTGTGTTATAATTTGGTAGTAAAAAATATTAGTGCCAATAGTCTCAAGAATTTTGAACAAAAATAAAACATGGAAGGTATCTTCCAAGGAATCATTTAGCACGAGTATAATGATACCCCTGTCAATGATGAGAATAGGGGGGGGATGGCAGAAATACTAAAGTATGTGTTGAAAGGAAATTTACAACCATCTATGACAATTTCTACATAATCCAAATAGAGAAAGTCATGCAAACAAGTACTCATAACCCATATAAAAAAGAGTAGCAACATATCATCAAAATGATACAAGATATATCCTAGGAAAACCCTCAAAAGGGAAAAAACAAGCATCAAAAAGCATCTATCACTCATGTATTATTTAATAATGAAATCATTAAAATACATCTTCAAAGTATCCATGAACTCTTATGAAACATCAAGCTCTTTGCATGCACTCCATGTGAAAAATTATGTAACCACACATTCCATGGCATGCTTCAAACTCTCACATATGCAACCTACAAGAGATGCTTACACTCAATTCTCTTAGCCAAAATAGCCAACCTTAACTACACATGTGCTCACTTTTACAGACATAAGCTTGCACAAAACCACCAAGTGGTATTACATAACAATGTGACTAATACCATGAGCTTACAAAACCATTCCCCCCTCATATACTTTTTGGTACTAATTTTTTCCAATATTAAATATTTTTTGAATATGCAAACCCACATTACATATTTTCCCAATGCTACATATAACACATAAAGTGGCCCCAAAAGTGTCAAACCCATCTGATGCACACATCCCTAGATCCCCTAGGTGCACCATAAATAATCTTAAATTATATTATAACATTATGCAAGGTGAACAACACACATTTTCCTAACATTCTCCCACTTGTATACATTGCATAAGGGGTAAAAAGTAAACTCAAATATCAAGAGAATATCCTCTACAGTCAACATGAACCAATCAAGGAATCAAAGTGCTCCATGTGTTCCATCAATATACCTAAAAAATAATCAAGATGACCACCATATCAAACATGAATCCTCTCATCTTCCATCATGTCAATCCACAAAAGATAATATCCCATCTAAAGAGATGTCACACTATCACATAAAAGCATAGGTCCTACCTCAAAATGATATCCAAACACAAACACTAAATCCAATGGTAACAAATATGAATTAGTAGTTGTGAAGAAATAATCACTATAGTTGAAATAGAAATCATACCTAGTTTCTAACATATCCAACCAACCATAGCTCAAAACCAAGGCATACACATCATAACAAGAAAACCTCGTGAAATCAACATGTCTAACCCAAATTCACTCACAAGCTCCATCGTTAAACATGTCAATGAAGAACATACACATCCAAGAACTCCCACTACATAGGTAATGTCAATTCTAAAAATGAGCAAGACGTCCAAAGATCCACTAATAGCACTACATAGAAGGTATAACCAATATCATGTAGTACCAAGGAACATCCACAAAGATATACAAAATTACAAACAAATAAGTTGTAATACAACTCTCACCACTAGTCTCCATAGCTCTCCCAAGTTCTCCACACTCAAAAAAAGAAAGAGATAAAGGAACCTTCATTTTTTCATCAAAGAACAATGAACGACACATTGCCACAAGCATATTGATCACTATAGCTCCACACAAATCTCAACTCTAATGTCATGTGAAAAAAACATCTAGGAAGAAGACAACTTACAAATTAAAGTATGTAGCATCTCCTTCTACACACATCTCTAAATGCTATAGTTGTCATAAGTCTATTATCCTTCATTAAACCCCAAATCAAGCATTATTCATATCTAACCATAACCAAGATGTATGCATCTCAAACCAAAAGAAATTCAAAATCAAATTCATTTTGAAATTAGGAAATCGACCTAATAATATCTACTAAACTCCTCATCCATGAAAGACACAATAAATGAAATCATATACACAAGGAGATAAGCATGCCAACACTGCTCAAATGAAACCTCTAAAACTAAATAACCATAGTTCAAGATATATATCCATGATAATACAAAGCATAAGATATAATGTATCTAAAAAACAAGAATGGGAAATACCTCTTAGGTGATTATCCACCAAGTAGACCAATAGTAGGGAATGAGAATTCTCCTCCAAGATAACCAAGTCATCATGATTGCTCTAAGAACAATCTCCTCTAGATCCATATTGAACTTACATCCAACCCAGGTGTAGGCTCCTTAAAATTCATGTAGGCTCCTTAAAATTCATTTTGAAACCTCATCAAAGAGTAATAATCTTGACACATGATCTCCAATCTCAAGAGATCTTATAGCCTCACCCAAGCCTCAAGTATTCATGAGCACTTAAAATTAGTCAATCCATGATAAGCTCCAAATGCGACACTACACTCCCATGAAGCTCCCAAGAAAATGGCCAATGTACTCAATACCAAGAGAACCAACAAGATCAATGTCAAAGCTCCAATTGTAGAATCAAGAACCCAATCATGACATCATGATCTAACATCTCCTCAAAATATCATATGCTCCAATGAACATATCATGCTCCTAAGAGCACTTGTATCATGTCAAAACTCTAATATGCAAAAACAAGAGTAAACCAAGACACAATACCAAAACCATCCTATCAACAAGGATCACCTATGAAATAATTGACAAGTCATAAACCAAAACCTCAATAAAAGTCTCAAAGAGTTCTTCATGGCTAACCAAGATGTCACCATCTCTAATCACATGAAGATAACTATCTCCTATCAATAGAACCCAAGATGTCAATTAAATTTCATTGTAGAAAATAGGATCCAAGAGCTCCTATGTGACACCAATAGCCATTACAGAGTATTATCTGTCATCAAATGATGAATCTATGTTAGTGCCAAAAACTCCCATTGAACCATGATATTGAGCTACACATGGAATCATGACAAACATATTATAATTAAAGATCCTTCATGGCCCCAACAAAATAAAAAAACTCTGCACCAAGAGCTCCCAAAGGGTAGAGTACAATCACAATCTCCAAACCAAGAAGATACACCACCACCAAAATCATTGTCAAAAGCTCCCGATTAGGAATCAATCTAACAGGGGTGGGCCGAGCAACTCATAATACTGTGTCCCACTTTTTGGCCAAAGTAGGACATTGAAATAAAGATTTTTCACCAAATTTTCACTTTATGACACCTATAGCAACTAAACCATTAAGAATTTGAAGCTAAAGTGAACTAGTGATTTTTGAGATTTTGTCTGTAGATTATAAATATATATTTTTAATTTTAAGAAATAATTTGTGAGTTTTTTATGTAACTTTTAATAACTTATTTGTTATAGTTAACAATATTTTTAAAAAGTGGCATTACTTTGGTAAAGAATAACTTTGTTTGTAGAAAGGATAAAATTATAAATTATTAGACATAGAATTTTGGCAATATCTAGGGCATATATATTTTTTTAATTTTTTTATAACATTTTAAAGTGAGATTAAATATAATTCAAACCTAGCTTAATTCAATAACACATAACTTTATTTGTATGCATTTGAATTAAATTCTTCTTTTTTGTTGGAATAAGGACATAAATACCTAGGGCACAAATATATTTTTTAATTTTTTTCTATTTTCCTATTTTTTGCTTGTCTGAAACAAAGACCTTGATGTTCAATGAAAAACCTACATTCACAATAAATAAAAAATAAATATAATAATCAAATTAAATATATTCAAAATTACACTTTTTGGAAAGCTTATAATAAGGGCTATGTACTTACAAAATATAATTTCTAAATGATTTCATTTGATCCCCCAAAAGGTAAAGAGAAAGTGGTTTTTCGTCAAAATTTTGATAGGTGTTGAGGAGACTCCATTATGGGTATGATTTAAGACTAGAGGGGTTCATCCAAGGGGGTTTGGTCTAATGCTTTTAAATTAAAACCCTTTAGATGAAACTTCTCAAGGATTAAATCATTAAATTTTTGAGAAAATATGTGATTTCAAGAAAAAATGAAGATGTCCTAGAAGGGGGACACATTATTGTGATAGCACCTCACCATTAACAATGTACCTACATAAATAATCATGTCATGTCAAATTCCTAAAGGTACAAGGAACATCCATTAAACCATGATCACCACAAAATGTACCAACATCAAACTCCCACTGTGTCAAATATGTTTGCATCACATAGTCAACAAGCATAGGTCCCACATCATGACTATACCAAGTAACACCATCTCTCCTCCTCATAGTGACAACTAAGCTTATGAAACATGTGACTAAACTGAGACACAAATCAAAATTTGCATCCAATTGAAACATCTATGGCTATAGACAACCCATATCTAAATTATATATGTAACTTGTAAGTATAGACGACCTACAACATTATATAACTTGTAGATCTCACAATGCAACATAAAAAAATTCAATAAAATATTGGTAACCATGTCAAATAAGGATAATCAAAGATATACATTTAAGCATCCAATTACTCAAACACCAAATCACCATAGATTCAATTTGTCATCAACTCACAAAAGTACCATAATCACAAGAACCCATAAACAACTTAAATGGAAATAACAACAAATAAATCACATCGAAATATCTCCAAACTTGATCCATTGTGTAATGCTCTAAACAATCTTTTTTTCAACTATAAAAATTCCAAAATCTAACTTGTATGCACAAGTTATAATCTCTCCAAGTCTAAAAAGAACATTTGACTTCTAGAAAGAATTTATTTGTCAAAATATTAAAATTTTAAAAAACAATTTATACCAAAGTGTATTTCTCATAAATACCTTTCCAACAACTATAAGAAGTCAAAAATTTTAAACTCAAGGTAAAATTTATGCCACCTAGAAGAAATTTGTCAAATTTCACTAGTATTGGTGGCAGATGGGTGGTCCGCTCACAAAATTTGGGCAATGTTGTAGTGGTGGAATGGTGGAAAAATTTAAAATTTATTAAATTGTTCTAAATATATTTTACCTCGCAATTGGGGAGGAGGGGACAAGGGGTTGACGCTACTAGTTCCCTAACAGACTATTGCAAGATGGTGTGCCCCTTGGTCTCCTTTGTGTAGCATGACACTTGGGGTTTGTGACATGGTTTAACCACCTCCTATGGATCTTGTATAAATCTGGCAGTTGTATCGGGCATTAACAAGTTGATCTTTTGGTGCAATGACAACCACCAATGTAAGAATTGGTATCAGAGTTGAGGTCACAAGTTCAAACCCCTTGCTTGCACTGGGGGGGTTTTTGCAAGATGGTGTGTCCCTTGGTCTCCTCTATGCAACGTGGTGCTTGGGTTCATGACATGGCTTAACCACCTCCTATGGATCTTGTATAAATCTAGCGATTGTATCGGGCATTAACAGGTCAATCTTTTGGTGCAATGATAACCACCAATGTAACAATTGGTATCAGATCCTGAGTCACAGGTTTGAACCCCTCACTTGCGTTGGGGGGGATTGTTGCAAGGTGTGCAACTTTGGTCTCCTTGTGTTGTGCAACACAACACTTGGGTTCGTGACATGGCTTAATCGCCTTTCGTGGATTCATTAAATCTAGTTTAGTTGTATTGAGCATTAACAGGTCGATCTTTTGGTGCATCAACAATTGTCTATGCAAAACAAATCGAGGGCTCGAGCTGAGGGGCTAGGCTTCATTGGTCAAGGGTTGACCATTGGCTAACAAGGCTGGCAACTGACAATCATTTGACCTGTTAGCTCCAACAACGATAGATGTAGGGTGGCTATGAGGTGACGTCCATGGAACCCCCTACTCCCCACCCCCTCTAAATCCCACCCCACCCCACTCCAATTTTTTTGTTTTGAGTCATAGGATTTTTTTTTAATTTATTTTTCCTTTGGAATCAAATTGTACAATTGTATGATAGGTTTATGGGAGCCAAAAATTTGTATTTTTTAGTAATCAAAATAGACTAGATTTTATGTCAATCTTCATCTCTCAAGCCTCCTAGATCCAATGGTGAGGTATGTTTTGTTCCAAGGGGTCATCCATAAAATTTACCCTACAAAACTCTCATGGTGAACACTTAAAAGAAAATCCTTTTTCCAACTTAGATTCATAACCCCAAATTTGTAAAACTAACCAAAAATCTGGAAAACCAAAACCCCAAATCTATAAAACACAACTTGGCTAAAATGTACATACCTTGCAATATCTTCATTCTTTCCTACAAAACCTTGGATTCAACTATGCACTAGATTTTCTCATACAAGGCATATACCACTACAACCATGGCTCTAATACCAAATGAAAGAAAAATTGCAGCCATCTATGATAATTTCCACACTACCTAAATAGATAAAATTATGCAAACAAGTACTCATAATCCATATGCAAAAGAATAAACAACATACTATCAAATATGATGCAAGATATACCTTAGGAAAACCCTCAAGAGGAAAAAATACAACCTCAAAAAGCATCCATCACTCATGTATTATTTAGTAGTGAAATCATTACAATACATATTTAGAGTCTCCATGAACACTTATGAAACAAAAAATATCTACATGCACTCCATGTGAACAAGCATGTAACCACACATCCTGTGACAAGACTCAAACCCTCACATATGCAACCTACAACAAATGCTTACACTCAAGCTCCTTAGCCAAAATAGCCAACCTTAGACAACTATGCATGTACTTGCTTTTATAGACATAAGCTTGCATGAAACAACCAAGTGGTATCACATAAACCATGTGACTAATACCATGAGATTACAAAACCATTTCCCCCTTCGTGTACTTTTTGCTATAAAATTTGTCCAATATGAGATATTTTCCCAATGTACAAACCACATTACATATTTATCCCAATGTTACACAACATATAAAGTGGCCCCAAGAATTTCAAACCCATGTGATGCATGCATCCTAGATCCCCTAGGTGCACCAAAAATATTATTAAATTATACTATAACATTATGCAAAGTGGACAACACATCTTTTCCTAATATGTTCTTCAATGTAGTGTAAGAAGGAGAAGAATCAATATGAGAAGGATAAATGTACCTACAATTGAAACAAGGTGTTCTCATACAAGAAAAACTCACATGATAGTAGCACACAACCAACCTCCCGTGACATTTGAAAAAGTGCATGCTCATACAAGACACACTCATATGATGGTAGCAATCAACTAACCTCTCATGACAATTTATTAGTAGTGTGAGTACAATAATGACTTAACAATATGTGCAAGAGCCCCAAAATACATCTACAATGTGTGACACTTTATGTCAATGTCTTTACAAGTAAAAAAAGTGCATAGAAACAAGATTCTTACTATGTAAAAAAAGGACCACATACTAAAAAATAACTATATTTTTTATGAATCTTGAATTATAAATAAAAATTACCTACACATTGAAAAAGATGCAAGGAGAGGCTTCAAACAAAAATAACAAGGACCTATAGAATATTTTTTTAATAGTAGCATGGTCATGTCAATCTTGGAAAGATATTTTATCACTTATACAAATTCAAAACTAACTCTATGATCAAAAGATATGCCATTTCAAAATTCCTAAAATGAAAACTATGCAAAAAGATCGCTATGAAAAATAACTTTTAGAAAAAAACTAGAAGTAAAAACTAACTCATCTTCACCAATATGGAGAGCACAAAATTCTACCTTGTATAAAAAAAAAATCACTCAAAAAATGGATAGTGTATGAGCAAGAAATAGACCTCTAAAGTTGACCTAAAAAAATAACACCAACATTTGTGAACATCAACAAATAAAAAGATGATGTCAACATCTATCTTGCATGGGATGCCATCTCCAACCAAGAAGATGATATCGCACCCATTAGAAAAGGTGATATCATTTGATATAAATATTTCAACTAAAATATTCTTTGCAACTACTAATATATTCTAAAACTGCCCTAGATTTCATGAAATTACCTTCATACAAATTGAAACTATTAGTTTTTCCCATGATGCAGAGACGAAGGTGCCATTGCTAAGGCTAGTTGTTTGTAGTGGAGTTGTGGTGGTATTGTTGGTGATGATAATCTAAGTGTTTCTCCTAGAAACAAATAGTGGTTGCATGCATTAACACCTATATCCTATACCCTCTATTTTTTTAAATCCTTAAAAAAAATTAAAATCATACTATATGCATATGAGATGATGCAAAGATTTATGATGTAGGTAGTATGCGTCTACACAAGTAGTGTATTATAGTGATGATAGTATAAAATTATTGTATACAACTTTTATGAATTTTGTACAACTACCCTTAGAGCTCCCTAAAGACCTTTTTATTTCATTAGAAAATCCTATCAAATTTATAGTCGATTCATAACTTTTTAGGCCTTCTAGACTCAATGGTGAGGTCAATTCTGCTCCAAGATGCATTGTATGGAATCACTTAATAAAAATATGGAAACAAGGGAAGGGGTTTACATATCTAGAGCTTTGTTATCATTTAAAAGTATAGGAAAGTACTAACAAGAGCCAAGGATCCTACAAAGCCAAATAAAATTTCCACAAGTAGATTTAGAATTAAAAAACTAGATCATCATTAATGATTTAATAATTATCATCCCTAGTCATAATCTCAAACACTAGGTCTATGCTCTATTATAGATAAGGTAGAGGCTATGGATAAGATTTGGAGAGTAGTTATCCAAAATAAATAATCTATTTAAGAGATAATTAATTAGTTTTAACTCAACTCCAATAGAGTAGCTAACTTGTAAAATATATCCACTTAAGATAGAATTTTACCATTAATTTAATAAGTAGTACATGCATAAAACTTTAGGATACCATAAGATCATGGCAAGTGTCTCAATCTTATTCCTTGAGAAAGAAGTTCAATCTCCTAAGTAAACTTAATTAAATAAGTGTGAACAAGTCCTAAGATAATAACCTTTTTCACACTAATAGATCTAGATGCTAACCTTATTAAAGAGGTCAAGAAAAAATTAAAGATAAAAGAAATTGAATCATTTAATTTAAATTAACTTTGAAAAATAAGATCCTATGCACAACAAGAATATATGCTCATGAGGTCAATAAATAGATGATCTAAAAAGATATTTAATTACCTATTTTAGTAGTTAAAATATAATTGGTCATGCCCAATTTTTAGTATCTATTTCTCAAATGAAATGGAGCCCCCAAAACTGTTGGGTGTAGGTTTCATGAGCATGAGGAGAAAATATTTCATAGGAAATGTGAAAAGAGGTTTATTTTCAATTACTAAAAGATCATGCTCTACCAATAAAATTATTTCAAGAAGAGTGATTTTCACTTCAAATTTAATTCTATAAATATGTATAAAAATATCAAATTAGTTCACTTCAAATATGTTTGATGTGAGTAGGAAGATCATAATGCTATATGCAAAGAGATGAATATTTTGGATGACAATACCATAGAAGGCAATTGGTTATTAATGTGCAAATTTCTTTAGTTTGAAAAGACTAAGGATAGTGTAAGGAATTTGTTTTATGATTATTGGAATAAGCATACTCCCCCTTCCTCAAATCTCATAGATGTTCTCAATACAAGATTGGATAAAAAATAATATACATGCAAAATATTGGCTAGATATAGCTCATGGTGAGATGTATGTAAAATTTCATTTTGATAATCCTCATGTGAAGATTAGGTAATGGATATTTAAGATGCATAGGCCTTGGTATTTGAAGTTGAACAAAATCCTTAAAATTAATTGTTTTTATCACCACTTTGAATTCAATATTTATTATAAAGTATTTTGAAAGCTTGAAGAAGAAACTAGCATTATTAAAAACACACCTCCTAAATGGTTCAATGAATTTAGAACCTCCAAATTATGTATGATAAATCCAAGGACACTATGGATGATTTAATCAAATGTATAAAATGACTTTGTGAAACTTATGAAAATTCAACAAAATTTATATTGAGAGATTAAGACACTAACATGACCAAGATGGTTAAGTTAACTTCACCATCTAAATCTTGATTATGAAGAGCGGGAGCATTGGAAGCGGCGGGAGGGGAGTTTTGAAATCTGATGAAGGCGGGGAGGAGGGAGACTCTGATGAAGACGATGGCGTAGTTGGGAGGACACTCAGATTTCTTCCTTGGCTCAGTGTTGTGGTTGGGTCTGAGGTCTTTGCTTGCAGTGATGTGCTTTGGTGGTGGCCAGAAGTTCTTTTGCTGCTGCACAGGCTTGGACGTGGGGTTCTTGGGTGTGAACCAAGATCCGTTGCATGGCCCTCTTCTGGGTTTGTGAGGGAGTTTCATATTGGTGATGGGTGCGGTTTTCGTCTGCCCTATTACCTGCCTTGGGTTAGCCCCTTCAAGGGAAAGTCCTTTTACTTCTCTGTGGCTCTTTGTGGGGTCTATGTGCTTCCTAATGGCATTTCTTGCCTATTTATTACTTGCGAAGATGTTTCTTGGCTGGTGGTTCCCTTGGTTCCTTTGGTTAACCTTGGGCTTATGTGGATATTGGGAGAAGCTCTTGTTTTCATGGTGGGACTGAGCTTGTTGGAAGCATTTGGCTTCTTGGGCGTTAGGGGGTTGTTTGATGGGAGTGGAGGTTGGCCTCTTCTTTTCATCATATGCTCCTTTTCTTGGACCTCTGATCTCAGGCTTGAGATGGCTCTTGTGGTGGCGGGTTCCTTTCTTGGAATAGCATTGTGGGTTGCTTGTTGGTACCGTCCTTGGAGCCTATTGAAGATGAGGATGTGTTTTGGACAGGGTTTCTCTTGCGGACAACGGTTCCTTGGTGTCCTTCTCTTTGGTTGGATCTATGATAGGTGTGGCTTGCTTGAGTTGCTAGGCTCTTGGAGTCTACTCTTGTCTCATGGGCTTTCTTACAAAGTTTTTGGGTACCCATTATGGGTTTTCTCTTTTGAGGAAAGTGTTTCTGATGATGGTGTTTCAGTGGTGCCTACTGGGAGATGGTGGAGTGGAATGCCTTTTCCTCTTGCTCCCTTGGGGTTTCGTGTTGGTTTGGGTGAGGTCTCTCTTTTGGAGCCCCTGCATGCTCAGCCAAAGGATGGTGTGGTTCCCTTGTCTTCTGGAGCTATGACTTTCTTCCATTTCCTGTGCACTATGTCTTCTATTGAGGAGAAGGCAGCTCTTGATGGTCAGGAGTCATTTCCTATTGAGTTGGAGGTGGGTGTGGTGGATATGGATGGAAGTCCTCTTTTCTGGTTTCCTTTGGATGTGCTCCTATTGAGGTGGAAGCTTCTCCTATCAAGGTGGAGCTCGAGGTTGCTGGAGAGGTGTGCTCTTGGTGTACAGTTTCCTCTCCTATAGAGGGGAGCTCAGTCCTCTTGAGGTGGACTTGGAGTTGGTATGTGGTGTGCTTGGGTGCTTCAAGGGGTGTTTCTCCTCTTGTGTGCTGGTGTTTTTGATTAAGGGGTTGGGTTTAATGGTGGTTTGTACCATTAGATTTCCTTTTCTTTTGTTGGCTTTTGTTCTACTGCTTCTAAGCAGAAGGTTGGTTATTGTTATGTGGTTTTGTTGCCTAAGTGTTTCAGGTGGTTTTTACAGTCAAAACTTGGGTGGGGTTTCTAGTCCTGGATAAAACCAGGTTGTTTCTAGGCTTCAGGTCCTTGCTTGTGTGTCTTTTGCAACCTGTGTTGTCATGTTAATCTGTTAAGTGGTTGTTGTTGGGCTGCTGGTGGTTTGTGAGTTTTCTTTTTAGCAACTAGTTGTTGGGTTGATTATGCTTACTGATGGTCTTTTGTGTATTAGTTGTCTTCTTCTGTATTGGGTTCTAGGCCCCTTCAAAACCCATTTTTTACCTCTAATCAAAACATGACCAAGATGGTTAATTTTAAGAGATACAAGTACATCAAGTGTAAAACTATTTTTTTTAAAGAAGCCACTAGAATAGATTGTGTGGAAGAGGAACTGATAGATACTTGAATATTCATATAGCACTCTTGGCAATTGATGACTTTGAAAATAATTACTCATTTTCCCATCAAAAGGAGTTTCAAACACAAAATTATCATACAAAGTAGGTGACTAGTATGGTACATGTATGTTATTGGTAAACAAAATTGCATTTGGATGGGATTAAGAATATTTATATCTAGTTATTCATCAAGGAGTGCCTCTTTTATATTAGTGATGATAAAGGGAACAACACACTCTTTGTGAAACATTGCTTTTGATAATTTATTTTGCATCTTGCTAGAAAGGGTGTAACTTTTTTGTTTGGTTAGATGATTGTGCCTCCCAATTCAAATAATCATGACCTTTTTTTGCACTTTTTTAATTTGATATAATTTTGAATAGGCCTTATGATGAAAGAGCACCTAGGCATATTTACAATCTTGCATTGCCCAAAAAAATGATTAAAGTAGTTTTGTTTACTCTTTGTTTTGTGTTGTTTTTGTTGTGTATTGATTGGTGTGCCATGGCAAAGTATGTTGGCAACACATTTGATGGAATTTTCATTATTTTAAATTGGTTGTTTGTGATCTTGGAATAAATCTATTTTCCCGTGAATTCTCCATATTTGAATTTTATTTTAAAAAACCCATTTAATCTTCCTTGTGAAAGGCAATGCCTCATGTTGAGTTTTTGCACTTCCTGAAATGCAGAGACATTGCAACAAAGTCGATGAAGGAAGTTGGGTGGCTAGAGTAGTTAAACGTTGGTTTTAGAAATGCAAATGAATGGAAATGTAAAAGCCCATGATTAGGCAACTGGCTATGGTGAGTTACATTGAAGACAAATCCTCCTAATTCAGAAGGCATGGGTCTCTATTGGAAAATAAAATCGAACATTTGCATATTTAAAAAAAAAATTTGATGATATTTATAGTGTATGAGATGACCAAGGGAGGTCAATTTGTTGGTGTAAATAGGTGTTTTATCTATCTAATCATTACTAGGTCCTATTTACATGTTAATTTTACTTAGGTCCTAGGTGGGAATCTTTCTAAAAGGTGTTAGTTGTCATTAGATCTTATCTTATCTTTTGAGTTTTAGCACATGTATCCTAGGTAGTTATGATAAGTTATCACATGACATAGGATTAAGACACTTGTCATAAGCATATTTAATCCTATGTCTCACCTTGGCTATATAACCAAGGAGTTCTCATTTGTATATTGAATTCTATTGGATTTAATTCCATTATAGTCTTGAGAATTGCATATTGATCTCTCTTGTGCTTTCATGAAGTTCCTAAATCTTGGGTGGCTATAATCTTTAATTAAATCTTGCATGGTGCAGAGTTATTCTATACCAAATCTTACATGGCGTCAGAGCTTGTGGGATTTATTATTATTAGTCTTTATTAAGAGATCTAGGTTAAAAATCTTGGTAGATCTTGAAAATTTGAGTATGCTCTTCTCTTGCATCAAATGATGACATGGAGAATAAGAAAAGCTTGAAAGAAATACTAGATTTGGGGGTTTCCTCTTTGTGGGTTTGTATTGAAGGTTCAAATAAGAGCTTGTTGGTGCAAATAGGAGCTCACCATTAAGATAGAAGGGTTTGTGAAAGTCAATTTATCCTTTTGTTTCATCCAAATCAAACATATGAGGCCAAATCTATGAGGGTTTGAAGCTGAATATTGGTTACCAGATTTGGAAGGTAGCTACAATTTTGGAGAACTTTGGGTCAAATTTGACACTTCAATGATGTCCAGGAGGCCCAAAAACCCCAAGATTGACTAGCAAATCACGAAAACCCAAGCACTTCACCCAGGGCCTAAGGAAAAAATCCCCTCCTTTGCCATTTGTATGATCGTATGATCATCATTAACTACAAAAATCAAAATAATTTATAAATTGTTTGGGAGGCATTGCCATCAATTGGGAGACCTAGTATCATACCAGGGTGGCCTAGTATCTTACTAGGGTGGTCTGGTTCTAGTAGACCCAAAAACTGCAATTATTACCTAAGTGTGTTGGGGCGGCTTGGTCCTATGCTTGGGCAGCCTTATTCCTATACAAAAACAGAATGTAAACCCTCTTAACCATTGATAAATATATGTTTTCTAAGCCCTATTCCCTTTTCAAATAATTTTTATTCTTTTATATTTCTCATTTTAGTTGTTGAAACCCTCAAAAACCTAGTCAAGTTTCCTTGTTTCAAGACATGATCTTTCTTGTCTATTTTGAGACCTTGTATGGGAATAGCATGTAAAAAAAAAATGTTCCTCATGGTCCTAGGGGTCTATTGATGTTGTTTTCAAGTTCTCAAGTGTCATAATTAAGGACTTATGTCATCTCTTGCATATTTTTGTGTGCAACCTTATGAAATGACCCAATTGTCAAACCTAGGGTTGGGGAGATTGTTTTGCTAGTCTTGTGAAGTATTGTGAAGGTTATAACCCTTCATATTTCATATTATAAGAGTTCTCAACAATCCTCATCTTGCTGGTATTTATCTTTGAAAAAACAAAATATATAGTCTTGTTTGCAGCTAAGTTAAGACCAAAAAATTTAAAAATGGAGGTCTTGTTAATCTTCACTACCACTCCACCATTTGTAGCCCCAACAACTCTAACATATTCATCATAATTATGGGCCATAGACCTAATAAAGTATACATTCACAAAAAAAATTGGTACCAGTAATTTCCCAAAATCGTATACCCAAACATTTGAGATAGGAACACAATAAACTCTCTTGTTATACCAAAGATTAAACAAGCTCCATCTTGTGATAGAGATTTTAGCATCTTTACACTCCCTACCATTGTCCATCATGCTATCGAGTGCAATGCTTACCCCCTAGGCATGTGTTGCCTTTATTTATGATCCTGGTAATTGAAGTATCAAATCCTTATCAAGATGTCTCTTTGATGATGAGGATTGACCCTTAGATTGAGTCATTTTTAAAATTTTGAAACTAGGGCTAAACACATAATTGGGGTTTGGTATTTTTCATCCTTAAACAATTTTCCTACTTAAAATTATAATCATGCAAACCCTAGCTATTGGAGAGTCAAATTTATGAACCAAAGTTCAAGAAATGAACTTACTTGTTTGCTACACAAAAACAAACCCCTAGTTCATTGATGAAGCTGCAAGATAGCCAAAACTCACTCCCAATTTTTGTGTAATATAGAATAACTCCTCTCAACGATCACATGGTAGTATTTATTAAGAGAATCCATTAAGAAATTAAGTTGCAAAAAATTAATCTGCCATTATTGCTCATTCATGTGAACCATGAGCCTTACATTAACCATTCTTCAAGTTTGAAAATGGATCGTTGACCTTCAAAAATGTGAGAAGAATCGACGATCGTTATTTGAATTAGCCAAGTTTGAAAATCCTTCTAATTGGAAGTTGAAGTGATTTGAAAATTCAAACCAATAAAAACACTCCATGTCACCTAAATTTTACATGTCATCTGCATGGGCCCACAAAGCAGAAAGATTTAGAAAGGTTAGACACGTCGGCCATCACGAAATTGATAAGGCCACTTGCCACATTTTTGTGAGTTTGTAACTTGAGCTAGGGCCCGCCTCATCGAACCTAGAGATGTGTAGAATCAAATGATATAATGCCACATGTATCTATTCCACAAGTCCATAACTCCCATTTTATTCTACAACTAAAGACCTGTGAAACTACAGAAACCAATAGAAACCTGACACCTGTTGGAAATTGAGTGCACAAAATATAATACAGACAAATAACTTAAGTTATTCAATTTTGTACAAATGGAATTTCTATAAGCAACCGCTAGGAATAAAAGGGACCAGTAACTTAACGAATATAAATGGCTTGAGAAATAACTTAAAAGACTAGGAACCTAGCCAACAAGTCAATGCAAAATTATAACAAAAGTGATAGAGCCAACTAAGGAAAAGGGTTTTTAGACTAGGGAATCAAAATTTGAACCCTAGTGAATGCAAGGAAGCTTAGAGTACAAAGTAGAATACTTCGTATTAATCTGAAAACCTAAACCACTTTAAAATTCTAGAACTGCCATTCAAAGTGGTTTTCAGTTTTTAAAACAAAAACTCTCGTGGATAGATGAAAGGTTCAGGGTAGTTTTCAGCTTTTAAAACAAAAAACTCGCATGGACATATGAAAGGTTGGAGAAGCAGAATTCATTATGGACCTTGTAAATGGGCTATAATGTTTATCCTCAATGCATGTAAACCATGGAACCTGAAGATACCAATTCCTGACAAACGACTTTACTCAGAAATATGAATGAATGGTTAAATTTCAGCTAACAGAATGCTACTTGCAACGCAGGGCATACTGGTCTAGTTTTCTAGGACTATAACTAACCTTGAGGAATAGAGTGAAATTGAAGACAAACACTAGCAGGTAAAACAAGTTACCAGCCAGCATAATGGTCATTTCTGCATCCATAACACGAGTACCTATATGGTAAAAGCAAACTCTAGCAGGTAAAACAAGTTTACCATTTTCAACAAATCTGAGTCATTCAAATTTGAATGAACAGTGTACTATTTTAATAACAATGTCCCTGTAGGACTATAATTCAAACTTTTTGAAAAATCTATCTACTTTTTTATATTTATCTTCTCAGATTTTTACGAGCATCTTGGTACCAGCCAGTAATTCGATTGACTGTACAATTTTTTTACTTTTTTCAACTGTCACTTATCATACACCATGGCAACAGAATGTCGTTTATTGCAACTTCTCTTTTTTTTTTGGTTTTTTTTTTGGTCTATGTACAGTCTAACACTGCACCCGTCCCACTCTTCTACGCAACAATAATTGAATGAATTTTTATTTTCTTTAATCTATTCTGCACCTTATTTTTTGTACCCACACATATATATAAAATATTGGGAGGAAAAATAAAGTTAGAAAAGCTCCGTGTTTGTTTCCCTGTAAAGTATTTCAGTTGTGGGTATGAAAAGGTTTTGTGTTGTTAAGCATTGGTATTTAGACAATTATTCCACACAAGCTTTTAGTCAACTAGTCTTTTGACTGATAGAAATTGAGAGCAGTGAGAGGAAGTTTCGTTCTTTCAGAATTTGGAAATTTAAAGAAAAGTTTAGGAATATGTGAAAGGGATATTAAGTTGGGTATATATATAAATAATAGTGAAATTGAGAGTAGTGAGAGGAAGTTTCTTTCTTTCAGAATTTGGAAATTTAAAGAAAAGTTTAGGAATATGTGAAAGGGATATTAAGTTTGGGTATATATATAAATAATAGTGAAATTAGTATTTTAAGTTAATTTTTAATTAATTTTAAGTTTATTTTGAGAGAGTATTTTATAGTGATGTGTATATTTTTGTGTCAAGTTGGTTTTTTTTTTTAAATATATATTATAGTAAGCTTTTGGATTCAACTGTGTATGTTTTTTGATCGACGTTTCAGATGACACCTCAATGATCATTGAGTGTGATCTGAAACGTCAATCAAAAAGCATACACAGTTGAATTCAAAAGCTTGCTCTAATTAACTTCATGGATTGTGGAAAAATCATACCAACTAAAAATATTTATTTTCAGTTACACATTTTAAATATTTGTCTTTATCATTGTTGTATATACATCTATTCTCATATATTTGCATTGTTATTAGCTTCAATTATCATGCATTTATTCACAATCCCTATATTCCATATTCCCTTTTATAGATTATTTCCATGAAACATAAGAATAATCTACACAAGGTAGATCTATAACTTAAAATTAAAAAGTACTAACTCTTGCTCTTTTCTACTAGTCATTATGAGTCAACTTTATACAAGTTTGTGCAACAAATTATAATGTCTTGGTATATAAAGATATTTAGTGTCCACTTAATTCATATAAAAATCACAATGAGAAATCATTCTAGGAATATTTCAATTTGGAATACTAAATAGAACATATATGCATGAAAACCAACATATAAGGCATTGCACACTTGCGTGATGTCTTGCAACATTTACCCAAGGTTATAAAGTCAATATGTCAAGCAGGTTGACCTAAGAGAACTTGACCCTAGTGATCTTAAAGGTATTTTTAAATACTATCATCCTTACATGTGTATGAGACATTGGATACCAAGACAAATAGGTTTCAAAAGTCTAGGATTTGTTAGTTTTAATTAGTACATTATAGGTCAAATCCATGTGGAAGGTCAAATCTATTGCACTTAGGATCAAATTCACATGTGTGGGATTGATTGCAAGTTTTAAGGTCAACTTAGTTTAATTTTTTCCATTCTACTTGCAAACCATGTAAGAAGTTGAACAATTTTTAGTTATGGTTAAAAAGTAATTTTATTTATGTTATTTTTAGATTTCAAGATTGTGTTACATGATCTATCCTAGTTCTAAGTTAGGTTAATTGATTGTCCTATTCAAGTGAAAGAACAATAGTGTGTCCCACTTTTAGTATTATTGAGCCACCAAAATCAATATTTTTTAATATTTAGCATATTATATCAATTATACTAAATAAACTATTAAGAATTTAGGTTTGATATAAACCAATGATTTGTGGTATTTTCTCTATATATTCAATTTTATTTTTTTGGATTTAAGAGAATCTATTTTTTTGGCTACTTTTTAATTAAAAAAATATTATATTTCTATTATTTTTATAGTGTGACATTTTATCTTAATGTATAACTTTTACCAAAAATAAAATATTTCCAAGATCTCTTGGAAATAATTCATGAACTCCAATTTTTAGTGAATGGATATTTTTTGTTAATTTTTATTCAATATTGTATTTATTATTAATTTTTAATTGGGTACTGATTAAAATTTAGGCCTATATTTTATTGTAGCATGTTTCTCTTTACCTACTTAATTTTTTTTTTTGTTGAAACAAGGACATTGACGTAGAGTGCAATATAATTTTTAAGATAATTTACTATATTTTTTATGCCTCCAATAGAGATCTTTATTCTTTATAATGGACTTATCTTTCTTATAAAATTAAAGTATATATTATAGTTGAACTAGAAAGATAGTTTTGAGGGTTACATACAGTAAAATCTTATCTCCAAGTGATTTCATTTGACTCCCATGTGCATGATGCAAAGTTGACAACATGTAGATAGGAGAAGAAAAAGTTGTCACAAGGCACCAGATGAGTGAGTTTGATATACGCATGTTCAATCAAAGGGGCTTCAATCAAACCCACTTAGATTGAAGCCCCCTTAGATCAAATGGGCTTATATCTAACCCCCATGTATTGTATTCTGTTAGTGCAATTTTCTAAAACCAAAAGTGTTGCCTCGTTTGCACTTGCACCAAAATTAAAGTTGTTTTTTAAATCAAGTTAATGGGAAATAAAAAGAAAAAAACAAAATAAAACCTAAAAATCATATCTTATAGAAAAGGAAATTGAATTAAATGTATTAAAAAAATGAGATATCGGAGTACAAAACAAGGTATGTCTTTAAATTCCCTACTTGATAATTTTATTAGTTTACAAAATTTCATTATTATATTAGAATATATATAGTTGATTATTTATGTAAATTAGATTGAAATTTTAGTTAAATTGTGACATATAATTGATTATATGTAAATTAGATCAAATATTTAAGTAAATTGTGACATATAATTTTGTTTGTCACGGTTTAATTAAATGTTTAATCTATTTATATAAATAATCATGTATGTATGTATGTATGTGTGTGTGTATATGTGTATGTTTATGTATTTTTATGCATGTGCATATATGTATATGTAAGTATGTATGTATATATGTATGTATATATGTTTGTATATGTATGTATGTATGTATGTATATGTATATGTAAATGAATATATATGTATATGCATATGCATATGCATATATAAATGTACATATGTATGTGTTTATGTATATGTATATGTACATATGCATGTGTATGTGTATGTGTATGTGTATGTGTATGTGTATGTGTATGTGTATGTGTATGTGTATGTGTATATGTATATGTATATGTATGTGTATATGTATATGTATATGTATATATGAATATGTATGTATATGTGTTTACATATACATATACATAGATATGTACATATATGTGTATATGTGTGTATATGTGTGTGTGTGTGTGTGTGTACACACACACATACACATATACCATTTTTTAATTTTATTCAACTAGTTAATTTTTTTGTTATATAAGTATTTTTTTGAAAGATAAATTATAAAATTTGGCCATCGATATTTGGTTTCACTTCTTAATCCCAATCTCTTCTTAAGGCCTCTCTACAGTGCAACAAACATAACATTTGACAAGATTAACCTCGCATATCCAAGGAAGTGATTCCCTACGATATATCTGAGGCTTGTAGAAGTCAAAGTGACAAGAAGACTATTAAAAAAATTATTGCAATTATTTGTGCTTGACATTCTTCTTTCTCTTCTTCTATATTTTTATCCCAATGATTCCCTCTAATCTCTTTATTCTTCTAGCTATCTATTATTTTTTGTTGAGATAGATTCCCCATAAAAGGTATAATAAAGTGAAGGGTGCTTCTACTCCAATACCTAGGACTTAGAAAAAGCCAAGGCCTTTCAATAATATCTCTTGTGTCATTGTACTATCTCATACCACTTTTCTCTCACATATATCCTTCCTTGCTTCCACATTTAACAAGGTATATTAAAAGGTTTGGTATAACAAGAATCACTCTTCCACATGTACCTTTGGGTATATAGGGATAGTGAATGGTTTGGATTACAATAGATATAGCTATATTGAAAGGCTAAGTGATGCATTGGAGTAATAAGGGTTTATTTATGAGTACTAAGGAAATATATTTAGATTTATAATTTATATGTTTAGGGTTCTGGATTTAGGGTACAAGGTTTAATGCTTACAACTAAAGGTTTATATTTTAGGTCTTACAATATAGGATTTAAGGTCTATGGTTCAAGGTTTAAGGGTTTGTAGTTTATCATTTCTAGAGTTTAGTCTTTAATGTTTTGGGTTAAAGGTTTAAAAATTTGCATCTACTTATGTTGGCACTCAAACTATGTTATTTGACTAGATACAAATTTTGGAGAGGAAGCTCAACTTGAAGTTGATATAATTAGGAGAGGCTCAAATTTAAGAAAATACTAAAGAGGAGGTCCAAGTTAGAGTGAATACTAGAGAGGAGGTGTATCCTCCAATTAATATTAGAGAAGAGATCCAAGTTCCTATAATTGATATTAGAGAGAAGGCCCAACCTTAATTTAATATTAGTGAGGAGATCCATGCTTGTATAATTGATATTATAGAGAGGGACCAACCTTAATTTAATATTAGTGAGGAGATCCAAGTTCACCAAGTTGGTATTAGAGAGGAAGCCCAAGTTTGTTAAGTTATCTTGAATAGTATGCCCAAGTTTGTCATTTTGATTTTGGAGAAAGGGCCAAGGTGATATGGATACAATTAAAGAGGGTGACCAACCTCTTCCCTCTATTGAATTTGTAAAATTCCAAGAAAGTACTCACAAGATCCAAGAATCTTGGAAATCCAAAGAAACCTTCCACAAGTAGATTTAGAATAAAAAACCTAGATTGTCACTAATGAACCAATAACTCTCATATGTAATAGTGATCTCAAACACTAGGTTTTTACTCTTATATATAGATAAGGTAAAGGCTAGGAATGATATTTTTTTAGGTTTATTATCCAAAATAAATATATTTAAGAGATATTTAATTAGTTAAACTCACTTCCGAAAGAGTAGTTAACTAATCAAGAATATCTACTTAAGATATAATTATATTATTAATAATAAATAGCATGCATGAAACTTTAGATACATGATAAGAATATAACAAGTGTCTTCATCTCATGACTTGAGGAAAAAATATCAGGGTACTACATAAACTTAGCTAAATAAGTGAGAATAAGTCCTAAGAGGATAATTGGTTATTGAATAATCATTTTACATGAACACCCCCTTTAAGTGAAACTTGGGGAGAAGAACACAAATCTAAAAAGCAAAGATACAAAGATGGGTCCCATAACTTTGTCTAATAAGGTGGTCATGTACAAAAAAACTCTCAAAAGATGGAGAAAAGGAGGAAAAACTATAGGAAAAAACTCCTCCCTAAAATAAAAAAATGAGAATGACTTAGAATCCTCCTCTTAACATGTACCTAAAGATTAAGAACAAGAACATGAACATGAAGCATGAAGAAGCTACAAACAACTACCAAAGTATGATTGCTCTAATTTTAGAACCTCCATTGAAATTAGGATGATGATGATGATAAAAAAATAACAAATTTGTATGAGTATGTAATGATGCTACTCAAACAATCTCAAATGACTACAAGGAAATAATATGGTAGTCAAATATATAGATTGCACATAGAATGTATGAGTGAATTCAGGGACACTACTCAAACAAAGTACAAATGTTAGTTTGTGTTATAATTTGGTAGTAAAAAATATTACTGCCAATAGTCTTAAGAATTTTGAACAAAAAGAAAACATGGAAGGTACCCTCCAAGGAAGCATTCAACACAAATATTATGATACCCCCCTCAATGATGAGAAGGGGGAGGAATGGCAGAAATACTAAAGTATGTGTTGAAAGGAAATTTACAACCATCTATGACTATTTATACATAATCCAAATAGAGAAAATCATGCAAACAAGTACTCATAACCCATATAAAAAAGAGTAGCAACATATCATCAAAATGATACAAGATATACCCTATGAAAACCATCAAAAGGGAAAAACCAAGCCTCAAAAAGCATCTATTACTCATGTATTATTCAACAATGAAATCATTAAAATACATCTTCAAAGTCTCCATGAACTCTTATGAAGCATCAAGCTCTTTGCATGCACTCCATGTGAACAATTATGTAACCACATATTCCATGGCATGCTTCAAACTCTCACATATGCAACCTACAAGAGATTCTTACACTCAATCCTCTTAGCCAAAATAGCTAACCTTAACTACACATGTGCTCACTTTTACAAACATAAACTTGGACAAAACCACCAAGTGGTATTACATAATCTATGTGACTAATACCATGAGCTTACAAAACCATTTCCCCCCTCATTTACTTTTTGGTACTAAGTTTTTCCAATATTAAATATTTTTTGAATGTGCAAACCCACATTGCATATTTATCCCAATGCTACATATAACACATAAAATGGCCCCAAAAATGCCAAACCCATATGATGCACACATCCCTAGATCCCTTAGGTGCACCACAAATAATCTTAAATTATATTATAGCATTATGCGAGGTGAAAAACACACATTTTCCTAACATTCTCCTGCTTGTTACTTTGGATAAGGGGTAAAAAGTAAACTCAAATATCAAGAGAATAACCTCTACAGTCAACATGAACTGATCAAGGAATCAAAGTGCTCCATGTGCTCCATCAATATACCTAAAAAATAATCAAGATGACCACCATATCAAACATTAATTCTCTCATCTTCCATCATGTCAATGCACAAAAGATAATATCCCATCCAAAGAGATGTCTCACTATCACATAGAAGTATAGGTCCTACCTCAAAATGATATCCAAACAAAAACACTAAATTCAATGGTAACAAATATGCATTGGTAGTTGTGAAGAAATAATCACTATAGTTGAAATAGCAATCATACTTAGTTTCTAACACATCCAACCAACCATAGCTCAAAACCAAGGCATACACATCATAACAAGACAACCTCATGAAATCAACATGTCTAACCTAAATTCATTCACAAGCTACATGTATTGAACATGTAAATGAAGAACATACACATCCAGGAACTTCCACTACATAGGTAATGTCAATTCTAAAAATGAGAAAGGCATCTGAAGATCCACTAATAGCACCACATAGAAGGTATAACCAATATCATGTAGTACCACGGAACATCCACAAAGATATACAAAATTACAAACAAATAAGTTGTAATACAACTCTCACCACTAGTCTCCATAGCTCTCCCAAGTTCTCCACACTCAACAAAAGAAAGAGATAAAGGAACCTTCATTTTTTCAGCAAAGAACAACAAACAACACATTACCACAAACATATAGATCACTATAGCTCCACACAAATCTCAACTATAATTTCATGTGAAAACAAACATCTAGGAAGAAGACAACTTACAAATTAAAGCATGTAGCATCTCCTTATACACACACCTCTAAATGCTATAGTTGTCATAAGTCTGATATCCTTCATTAAACCCCAAATCAAGCATTATTCATATCTAACCATAACCAAGATGTATGCATCTCAAAACAAAGGAAATTAAAAATCAAATTCATTCCAAAATTAGGAAATCGGCCTAATAATATCTACTAAACTCCTCATCCATGAATGACACAATAAATGAACTCATATACACGAGGAGATAAGCATGCCAACACTACTCAAATGAAATATCTAAAACTAAATAACCATAGTTCAATATCATATCCATGAGAAGACAAAGCATAAGATATAATGCATCTAAAAAATAAGAATGGGAAATACCTCTTAGGTGATTATCCACCAAGTAGACCAATAGTAGGGAATGAGAATTCTCCTCCAAGATAACCAAGTCATCATGACTTGCTCTAAGAACAATCTCATCTAGATTGTCATGTCTCGAATTCTGATGCAGGTTGTTTTTGGTTTTGTGTGAATTTGTTATATGGTTTGATGTGTGTGGTAGAGTAATAATGAATACTATGGTGTTTTGGTGTGGTGATATATGAAAGTGTTTGCTTAAATTATGAAAAGTTGAATAGTATTGAATGTGTTCTACTTTGAAGATGAAGCAAAATATAATAGAAATATTTGAATTAAAGTATTATATTGTTTTGATTTATATCTTTATGGGATACTAATTCGGTTTATTGTTGTGTACTCGAGTGCACTTGAGATGCAGGTGGTCAAAGACCAAGGGTGTGATTAAGAAGAGGAGGTTAGCTTCTTGACAAGATAAAG
>VDFB02271358.1:290115344-290147266 GCA_007258455.2 Sequoia sempervirens
CCCTTGATTGAATTATCTTATAATTCAATCTTAACTCATTTCTTGTCATTGCCCTAATTTTGACCTAACCCTAGTCCATACTACAACTTTCAATTTTGGCCATTGATTTAGACATCTTATTGACATTCAATCTCAACCGTCAATCCAGATCAGACATTTCCTATAAATAAACTCTCATAAGCCATTAGGGGGGTTGATTCTTCAAGTATCCTTATGCTGTCAAAATCATTCTTGAGTCTTTCATCCATTTCTATCTATTGTCATTCATCTATCATCCTCATGTCAATGTTATTCTACTGAATTGATAAACCAACATTCATCCAACAATCAACCTTCAAAATCTTGCATTCTCATGCAAGTGGAGAAGAGCCATGTAGGTCAATCAAGTCTAGTTTGAAAATTGGTTTGCATTTCCTTTATTTATTTGCATTTTCATTCTAGTTTGTGCTTCATGGTGCTTGATAGGGTTTAGTTAATTTGTTGTTTTCAACATTAAATCTAAATTTTTCCCTATTTACATTGGTGAACCTGACATATTTTAACACATTTTGAGAAATCTTGGAGTTGGATTCTTTTTGTTGCAGGTTTTGTTTGCTTTTTGTTGCAGGTTTTGCATCATTTTGGATAAAGCCCTAGTTTTCAAAGATTTGACCATAACTTTCAAAATGCTATAGATATTTTCACAAAAACAAAATTTCAGGTTGGGGACAATGTCAAGAGCTTCTAGTCCAAAAATAAGATTTTTCGAAGCTAGTTTGAATTTTCTATAAATTTTTTTCTATTTTTCATGAAAAATCAATTTTGAGAGAAAATTATCGAATTTGTCAAATATTTTTACATTTATGGAAATCTCTCTAAATTTTAACAAGATTCTATTCTTTATGTTTTAAATTTGGATGCACAATTATTAGTCAAACAACAAATCTTTTAAAATTAGGGTTTCAAAAAGATTTGCTTATATCTCACAAATGGTTGTAGATCTGCTTATAAAAAAAAAATCTGCAGATTTTGGATGACATTGGACACTTCCAGTCCAAAAATAAAAAAATTTGGAGCTAGTTTGTATTTTTTATAATTTTTTTATGATTTTTCATAAAAAATTAATTTCAAGTGCAAAACAGCAAAAATTTTGGATTTCTTTACATTTTTGGAAAGCTCTTAAAATTTTAGATAGGTTCTATTCTCTGTATTTTTAATTTTACTGTCAAAAACATTTCCAAAAATCAGATTTGTCTTGACTAGCTAACCCTCTAATAGTAGTGATTAATTATCTTGTTAGGGTTTTGGCTTTGTTGTTGGTTTTGTGCATGTGCAGAAAATAAACACTTCAAAGGACACATTGGATCAAGTGGAGAAATATTTGGAGCTAAAGAAAGTCTAGGTTCACACATTCCATCTTTCATCTCTTAATCTTGCTTGTCAACACACTTCAATTTGGGGCTTAAAAAGAACAACTTGTTTGATCACACATTTGGATTTTGGGGTCTAAAATAAATCTTGTTTGTTGTCACATAATTGAAATTGGGCTAAAATGAACCATTGTCTTCAATCACACATCTTGAATTGGGGTTAAAAAGAACAATTGCTTGAATTGTTTTACACACATTTCAATTTTCTAAAGGGAAATTAATCACTGTGAGTGTGAATCAAGTGTGTGTGTCCTACATAACACCTCACTTGGTTTACTTTTGTCATACCCTTCTTAGGAGGCCTGCTTGGAGCACACACCCCTCCAAGGTACGACCTAAAGTGAGTGTGAATCCAAAGATACGCTCCTTTGGGAGTTGAAATCTTGTCACTCTAGGCTAAGCCCCAAAGAACTTTATACCTTTGGGAAGTGACAGTGAAGGGTGGGTTACCCCTTTCTCCTGGCTTATTGGCAGGATTTTGCTTCCAAATCATACCTAGTCAACCTTGTGCAAACTAGCTTGAGACCTAATTGGTCATACCTCACTTGACTAGTCATAAGGCTTGTTGTTGTGTATTCTTGAAAGTGTTTGCCTAATCATAACATTTAATCTTGAAAGACAAATTTATCCTTGTGCTTGGTGTGTGTGTTCTTGCATTTACATGTGAGATCTTGTGTTTGATATTGCCCTAGTCAAACTTCCAATAAACACTTGCCACATCATCCAAATCATACAATCTTGTCATTCCATATCATATCTTAATCATCATCATCTATTTAATCCAATCAACATCATTTTACACCATGGAAACATTCAAAGACATAGCACAAGACCTTGTTGACATATTTTATGTAGCTCAAACAAGTCAAGCACCCTTAACCCAACAAATCATTCAAAGAGCCCATAACATTATCCAACAACTTCAAACAAACCAATCACCTCAAATACAACAATTCATAGCACAAATCCAATACCTCATGGTCAATTTTCAAGTCCAACAAGCACATTATCATGTCCATTCACCACATCAACAAATTTCACATCAATCTTATGTGTCACCTATATCATCATATCAACCTCATCCATCCACATATCAAGTTTCCCCTTCATCAACCTATCACAACTCTTCTAATGTCAACCCTTATCCACATCAATCAACCTTTCAACAGTCGTTATCCTATTCAACCCCTCCATCATCATCACAACAACAAATCATATCACAAGACCAAAAACCATTCCAACCTCAAGACATTCCACCACAATCCTATGTGTCACCTTCATCATCATGCCAACCAAACCCATTTACCTATCATGTCAATGCCACATCAATATGTCCACCCATATCACAACAAGAACATAGCTTCCCAAGTCCACCTTGGCAACAAAATCAAGAGCCTTTAAGTCTTAATGCCATCTTTGACAAGGGGAACACAAATCTAGTCCATGCACCCTTACCACCATCCAATCAAATGCCTATCCCTAAGCCACCATGTCCTAGTCCTAATTCATTAGCATCTCCACCTTCTAACCAATCAAACTCTTCAATACCCCCACCATCATCTAATCCTCCATCAAATCAATGCCTTACACTTAGATATTTAAAACATAAATTGATGGCATTACATAAATCCACCAATCCACCTACAAAGGATGTGACCCAAGGGCTACAAGAAAGGAATCAATTGCCACCATGTCATTCAACACATATACTTGAACATACAAAAGAGTCCTCAAACATCATGCCAATTCCTTGAAGTCAACCATGTCATCCTCAACCCCTTGAGCCAATTCAAGAGTCTTTCGTCATAAGTCCAAGTCACCCTCTTTCATGGTCCTATGTTGTTGACCATCTAGAACATGTCGAGCCCATTCAAGAGTCATCCCCTTCCACTTCCATTCAAGCAACCCAAGAGTTGTATCAAGAGTCTACTCCCAAGCATGTGGAAACATCAAGCCCTAGTCCTAATCAAGATCAAATCATTGTCATCCAACCTATCCATAATTTATATCTTTTCTATGATCAAGATGCTATCCATAATGATGAAGAGCCTATCCATGAGCAACTTGATCCTATACCCATTCATGAACAAGGTATTCCAAATTCACCTCCACCTAGTCCTATCCATGATCCATCAACATCCACTTCCCTTGATGAGACATATGCCTCCCAAGCACACATAGAAGATCAAGCAAATACCTTAGATCTAAGTGAACACAATGCTAATCAAGATCCTAATGATCCTCCACCACTCACTATCGACCCCATTGCAATTCCTCCATCATATCCTATTGGTCTTTCCACCCTCATTCATGAATTTTCCTCCTTAGAACAACAACAACCATTATCTTCCCTTGCTTCATTTTCTCCATCCAATAAGGAACTCGTGTCTAGTGTTCCACCAACACCTAGTCCCATTGTCCATTGCACACCCCAAGGAAACCAATCTCAAGATGTTGGTACTTCCTCCATGCATCCTAAGTCCACCTCCTTCCATCATAAATCCTATCATACGCCCAAGACATATGTTTCCATCCCTCCTCCATCATCCTACAAATGTCAAAAGCATGTGACCATACACCTTCCACCACCAACTTTTCCATTGTTACTTCCAACTCCTATTATCCCTCCATCTAATCTACATCCATTACTTCCAACACCTAATATCCCTACCATTCAATCATCTTATCCATTTATCCATAAATACCCTAACATTTATAATCATGACCAACAAATGCACACATTGTCTAAACAAGAAGCTTCCACTCATTCCACCATATCCATGGGATTTAAAAGCAAAAATTTCAATGCCTCTACATATAAAGTAAAAAATCCTAAAAATCTTTATGCCTTCAAAAATTCAAAGCAGAATATAGTCAAAAAGTTATATAAGCCCATACCTCCAAAAGAAAAGTCCAAAACTAAAATGGTTTGGGTCCCTAAGAAAAAGGAAAACAAGTCAAATGAGGCATCTACATCACAAAAATCCCAACCATCCCCTTCCACCTCACATTCCCATTCTATTCAAAAATATCAAATTCTTAAAACCCACAAGCAAAATAAAAGTCATAAAACTACTAAGTCTATGTGGGTACCTAAAGCACTTCATCCACCATCTCCTAAGCAAACATCTCCATTGCTTCCTACACCTCGTCCACATCAAAAGCTTCAACGTTTATCACAATGTTTGCAACCATTGGTCATGGTTCCCTTCCATTTCACACCAATTCCACATACCTCCATCCCCTCATCCTTCACTCGTTATCCTACATATCTCCCCCATCAACTTCCTATGGTCCATGCTTTTGGCTAAGCCTCCCCATTCATCTTTTGCATAAGTCCTATATCTTCCCTAAAATTCAAAAAAAAGTAAAGAGAAACCCCTTTGTCCAATGGTGAAAACCTAGTAAACAAGCACCTTGGATAAGTACCATGATGAAAACCTAGCAAATAGGCATCATGTGTAGGTTGATCTTCTATGCCACTTACACTTTGAGGCACAATGTCTTATCTATCCAACCTATTATTTTCATGTCATATCATTTCTATCCTACCTACCATCTTTAGCCATCATATATACCTATCATATTGAGTCCACTTATCCACCCTTCTTCTTTCGATCTTGATGAACAAATAGGGGCAAAAGGTTGAAACATGTTTTCGGTATCTCTTGACATACTTCATCCTTTCTAAACCAAGCCTATCCTTATCCTATTGTCGTAAGCTCTGTCATGAAAAATCCTAAGTCTTGTACCTAGAATGGGGCATGTCATTCCTATGTGATATCTCCTCAAAATATTCTCAAAAATCCAAAAAATCATAACATGTCAAAAATCCAAAATGTTAAAATCAAAAAATCATCATGCAAAATGTCAAAAAATCAAAAAATAAAATATCCAAAAAACACAAAAAACATCCAAATAATTCTCCAAAATCCCAAAACAAAGTTAACGTTTGTCACATCAGTCAAATAAGTCAGACATAGTTAGTCATGCGAAATGTCGACATTTAAATCATTAACCAACATACAACATAGTCCAATTAGTCATCCAGTCAAAATCAGTCAAATTTTCAAAACAATGTCAAATCAATCTTCAAATTATCCCAATCACATCAATTCTTTTATTCAATTCATCACATCCTCTCATCCATGTCAAATCATCTTCACCATCATCAATCAATCATCTACTCATCGATTTTATAACTTGGATTGTGGGAAAATACCTTTTGCTTTGTTTTTGTATCATTCATGCTGTTTCAGTGTATATGCAGGCATATATCATTTTTATCTTGCATTGGCATCAAGTCTAACTTATTCCAGTTAATATTCATATCTTGTATCTAGACAAGGTTGTATTACGTTGGGGCACGAGACACATCATCACCTTGGTCCTTATACCTTGGTGCATCATGTCTAGTGTTAATCAAACATCATGGTTGCTCACTTTCTTGTAGCATAATGTATCATTCATCTCCTTCATCTACTTCCAATCTTACATCATTCATCTTGTCCCTCCTTATCATTTCATTTCAAGAGCATACCCATGTTCTTTCAACCCACCTATCCTCTTGAGGGGGCATCATCATCCCACTCTTATTTCATCATCATCCTATTTTTCTATCATCATCAATTTTCCTCTATCCATACCTTAGCATCTTTGAAATGATGTTACTCGACTCAAATCTCATCATCTTGAACATCATCTCAAAGACGGGAAAAATGTAGACATTCAAAATTGTCCTAAGCCTTTCACTTCTAAATTCTCCATCATTCCCCCTTTTGGCTTTGATAATTAAATAATTTTTAATTATTTAATTATTTTCTAAAGTCATATGTCTTCTATTAATTAAATAATTTTAATTATTTAATTAATTCATTCCTATCTTTATTTCTTGCTTGATTAATTAATTAAATTCTTATTTATTTAATTTTTGTCCACTATCCACTATAATTAAATAATATCTTTATTATTTAATTATTCATTTGCCGCCTAGATTAAATATTTATTATTATTTAATTTCTCCTATCACCTCTTTGTCCATGCCAATCTTATCTTCCACATCAAATCTTATCTCTTGACATCTCATTTAATTTCAGCCCTTGATTGAATTATCTTATAATTCAATCTTATCCATTCATTTCTTGTCATTGCCCTAATTTTGACCTAACCCTAGTCCATACTACAACTTTCAATTTTGGCCATTGATTTAGACATCTTATTGACATTCAATCTCAACCGTCAATCCAAATCAGACATTTCCTATAAATAAATTCTCGGATAAGCCATTAGGGGGGTTGATTCTTCAAGTATCCTTATGCTGTCAAAATCATTCTTGAGTCTTTCATCCATTTCTATCTATTGTCATTCATCTATCATCCTCATGTCAATGTTATTCTGTTGAATTGAGCAACCAACATTCATCCAACAATCAACCTTCAAAATCTTGCATTCTCATGCAGGTGGAGAAGAGCCATGGAGGTCAATCAAGTCTAGTTTGAAAATTGGTTTGCATTTCCTTTATTTATTTGCATTTTCATTCTAGTTTGTGCTTCATGGTGCTTGATAGGGTTTAGTTAATTTGTTGTTTTCAACATTAAATTTGAATTTTTCCCTATTTACAATAGAATTACCTATATGTTAAATCCACTAGTTCAAACCTAATTGTCTCAAGAATGACCTAATTCATATGGTGGAAACTAAAATTTAGAAAAAAATAATGAGAACACAAAAAAATACAAGCCTTTGTTCTAAAAAAATAATGAGCAATGAAAGGGTTCAAAAATAATGGATATGTAACAAGCTCTTACCTAATACAAACCCTTCGATGGAGTAAATGATCTCTTGACATGGATGAAGAGAGTTGTTATTTGGTTGCTTTAAAGGTGGAAAAATATGCACTTGCAAACATCATTGAATTTTGTATGATATGATGTCCTTGTGAAGGGCTTTATAGATATTTGGCTAAGGGCATGAATGGTTGAGATTGTGCCACAAATTGGAGGGCTGAGATTGTTTTGGGAATATTTTTTTCAATGGTTGGTCACAAGCGATAATAAAGTAGTGGTTGGATGGAGGGTTGAGATTTCATTGATTAAGATGGATGGATGATATGCAAAGTTGTTTTGACTATGTGGCTCATTAATAATTGTGACTACTTGTGAGCAATATAGATGGCTAAGATTTTATTAATTTGAATGAAGGGATGATATGTAAAATTATTTTGACTTTTGTGATGAGGTGGATGAATGAATATTTAAATGTGGAGGGAAAGATATTTTATTTTTTAAATGGGATGAAGGAAAATATGTGTTTTTATTATTATTAAAGTGTATGATGACAAAGTTATTTTTTATTTTATTTTAAAGTGCATGATGACATGTACAAGAAGTTAGTGATGAAGCATGATGGTGTGAATAGACAATTAGCTTAATTAAATAAATAAATTAAATTATTTAAGTAATTACTTATGGAGTGATGCAAAATTAATGATGTGGTGATGGTGTCAAAAATACGACAATGTCAAAATAATGTTAGAAATAAGATTAAAATATGGAATTAGATTTTAAGTGTCCACACATGGAATTATCTTATAGCTCAAAGGGTTGATTTTCTGATTGTGGACTTTTGTAACATAATTCACTCTAATTTTTACATCTAAATTTGTGCAAGGACATATGGTATTTAGAAATACCTTAGGTGAGATTACTAAATTGCTAGGGTCAAGTTCTCCTTGGTTACCCCCCTTGTCAAATATACTTTACTGTAGCTTTGGGAAAATGTTTGTAGATATTATTCTCAAGCATGTAGGTGTGCTATATATAGATATTGATGGGATATGATCCTTTAGTGCTCAAAGCTAAAATGTTCCTAAAATGATTTCTTTGTGAATTTTTATACTCTTGATTTCCTCAATCAAATTTGAATTAATTGCATAAATGAATGACTTTAAATATCAAAACATAATGATAAGTTGCTCAAATATGTGCCAAGTTGACTCCCAATACACAGTGAGAAAGAGCAGATAGTCAATAATTTACATTTGAAATTTTTGAATTGTGGATCAATCCTAAGTGTCACAAGATTGACCCAAAATAAAAAAATATAAACTTTATAGTGGAGATAAAATGCATGGACATTTGTGAAATGGTAGGTTTTACACTAAGACGTGTAGTGATAACAATGAAAGAAACATTTGATACCATGATTATGAAAATAAGCAAATTAAAAAATTATTTAGAACCAACATTAGTATATACTTATATGTTATTGTAGACACCTAAAATTGTCTAATGCATCACACATTCCCCTACTTTGCCATTTTGCATCATCTCACTCATTATTCCTTATTTCATCATTTTTAATTAAATAGTTTTTGATTATTTGATTAAACTAATTATTTTTCTTTGCTAATTGAATAATTTTGATGTATTTGATTAACTCATCATTTTTCCTCTATTTCACCTTAATTAAATAATTTTCATTATTTAATTAAAAATAAAAAATTCATCTATATCCCACTTTAATTAAATAATCTTGATTATTTAATTAATTTATAATTTTCTTCTCATCCATCTAATTAAATATTTTTTAATTATTTAATTAAAAATTAATTATTCTTCTTATCCCTCATAATTAAATAATTTCCTAATTATTTAATTAGCTAATTTTCTTCAACAATAATTATTTAATTCATTTAGTTGCACATTACCTCCAAAAGGAATATTCCAAAATTCAAATTCAAATTCAAATCCTAACTAAAATTTGAAAATATCTCCCTCCAAAATATCTTCCAAAATTTTAGGGAAGAGCTTCAATTAACCGAACCTTTCCTCTTCACGTATGGTTTCTCACTTTTTAATTCACTCTCAGCCATTGATCTCATCTATCAATCTTGATTGTTGATCAGATATCACGAAATATATAAAAATAAGACTCCTCTTTTATTCAAAGGACCTTTCTCTTTGCAATTTGAGCTCCAATCAATCTATCAAGCTTTCACACAATTGAGTTTATGTAAGCATTGAGAAATCCAAGATATCAACAACATAATTCAATAATGGACTAAGGACTTGCTTTCTTGGGTGAGATAAAAATAGGGTTTAACTTGTTCAATTATCTTGTTTCTTATTTATTTCATTTGATTCTAGCTTGTCACTTCATTGATGATGGGTTTAACTCAGTCAATTGACCAACCATTTACCCTGTCCACGATTACTTTTAAAAATAATCTTTACATAAAAATTAAAATCCATATAACCACATATATGCATATTAAACTAGTATAATCAAATTATTTTATTTATCTATTTTTTTTAATTACACTGAGAGGAGCCTGAGGATTTAGGGAACAAAATTAAGAGGCCTCTCTCTTTCAATACTATTTCATTTGTTGTTGGTAATGAAAAAGTGCATGAAATTTGGGTGCCTAGCATGTCAGGGAATCTCTCCCACTCCCTTGATGGAGTGATGAGCTCTAATGGTTTTGCATCGTAGTTAGGAATGGACTCTGTTGATGACATAGACCTACTCTCTATTAGAGGTACCACTGATGGTGATGAGACCCCCATGGAAGTTATTACCAAGAAAACCCAAAGATATAGAAAGAAGAAAGGTATAGAAGGGAGTAAGCCTCCCATAGATAAAGACTCCAATCACCCCCTGAAGGATAAGAGGAAAAAACTAAGTGGTATACTACCACCCAATGCAAAGAGAGTGGAAGCAGAACCCAAACTTCCCAAATGCTTTGATAATTTTAAGAGTGACAAGGGAATTCCATCCAATGAATAATTTTGATGGAGGTCAACTACATTTCTTGGAATATGAAGGGGCTTGAAACCCCAAACAAAAAACATGTAGTAAGAAGATTTATTTCTCAAAAGAAGGAAAAAGATTTTGTTTTGTTGCAAGAAATCAAAGCAACTGGTTTCACCCTTGAGACAAGTTTAAAAGTTATATGGAAAGAGGCCACTCAATTTGTTAAAAATCATGGAAAAGGAAAAGGAGGTGCTGCTATTCTGATGGCTAATAAATGGACTCAACATATAAACAATTTTGGGATTTCTCCTTGCAATAGGGTTGTCTGGGTGATCATAAAAAAGGATGCATGTTGTTTTGGGGTTTGCTCAATTTATGCTCCCAATGATTATAAAGATAAATTCAATTGTGGAATTGGCTCTATACTCTGCAAGATGTTCCTTGGATTATTGGTGGGGATTTTAATTTTGTGGAAAGAGATGAAGATAAATGGGGGGGAATAGGATTTGACTGAAAGGAAATGAAATTTTTTACTGGTAGAGAATGAAATCTAAGCTAGGGATAGAAGACCCTATTGGTGGACAAAAGGATGCTACACAAAATATTTGGTTCACTTGGTGTAACTCCCAAAAGGGGGGCCGAAGAATTTACTGTAGACTTGATAGATTCTATGCTAGCAAGGCCTTTTTCTTGGTCTCTCCAGGTGTGATGGTTGTTTGGTGGAAGTCTATCCATATTCCCTTTCAGACCATCACCCCATTAGAGCTAAATTTTTTCTGAAGGATGGGCTCCCTAGATTGATAGGTTGCAACCCTAGTTTTTGTCTTAATACTAATCTTTTGAAGGACAGTGATTGTAGAAATGCAATCTTTTGCCTCAGGCAAATCAACAAGTGGATGTATAAGAATATCTCTCCCATTGATAGATGGGCAATGAACACCAAAAGTTGGAAAACTCTTTTCCAGACAATTGGGAAGAAGAGAGCTAAGGATTTCCAAAGGAGGGAGGCTACCCTCCAAGACATGCTCCTACAAGAAGAATCTAAGTTGCAAGCTACTCCTATGAATGAAGCTCTTACTAGTAGATTGATCATGGCCAAAGATTCTCTTAGAAGACTCCAAAACCGTAAGATCTGAGGCCTGAGAGTTAGAGACAAGATGAATTGGCTTGAAAATGGTGACAAAGGTACAAAATTCTTCTTCAAGTTCATTAAGGAAAAGCAAGCTAGGGAACAGATTGATCAAATCTTTGTGGATGGCTCCCTAGTGGTGAACCAGGGTGAGATAAGGGATCATTTTTTCCAATTTTATAAAACTCTTTTCTCCTCAGAGGGAGAGAAGGACTCTAATAAGTCTTCCAAGGAGTACATACATAAAATTATTCCAAAAAATATCAATGATGAAGTGGCATTGGATCTTGGGGGAGAGGTAACTCAAGAAGACATAAGAAAGGCTATCCTTTCCCTCAAAGATGACAAATCACTTGGGGCTGATGGACTTCCTGTTGAGTTCTACAAAAAAAATTTGGACTGGATATGTGAAGATTTGTACTTGGTAAACAAGGAGGCCTTTGATATAGGCACACTTGGTAACAAGATCAATAAAGGGATTGTCAAACTCATTCCAAAGTAGGGTGACAGATCTCTAATGAAGAATTAGAGGCCTTCACCTTGCTCAATGTCTCATATAAGATTTTAGCCAAAGTGTTGGCTGATAGAGTAGCTCTTGTTCTCCCTTCCATCATCAATTCCACTCAAACTAGTTTTATAAAGGGAAGATATATTCTTGAAAATTTGATCACCAGTTGGGAAGCAATGAACTGGGAAAATGTAACAAATCAGAATGTAGCCATGTTTCTCTTGGATTTTGAAAAGGCCTACGATAAGATTGAATGGGACTTTCTATTTTTAGTGTTGAAGGCTTTTGGATTTCCAGATCCTTTCTACCACATGGTTAGAACACTCTTTCAGGATACCACTGCCTAATTGGACATCAATGGTTCTCTTACATCAGCAATTCCTCTTGAAAGGTCTATAAGGCAGGGGTTCCCTCTTGCTCCAACTCTTTTTGTTATTGCTTATGATGCTCTTCATTATGTTTTTACGGATAATGCATTAGTTCCAAAGGTGAGAGGCATTAGGTTACCGTATGATAATGAACTTCTTAATCTTTAGTTTGCATATGACACTTCTATTATGTCAATCCTAGAAGAGGACAATTTCACTAACTTGATGGGGAAGCTAAAATTATTTTTCTTGGCATCTAGGGCTAAGCTTGCACCCTCAAAATCTTGGCTTTTAGGTTGGAAGGACAAACCCCCAGGTTGGCTCAGTAAATTTGGGATTCAATGGGGTGGCCCTTTGAAACTTGTAAGGTATCTTGGAATACTCTTTGCAGTGGAACTAGACTTGAAAGAGATGTGGCACTAGATCAAAGATAAAATTGAAAGTAAAATTGCTAAATGGAATAGGCAATTTCTCTCACTTGTTGGTCGAATACAAATTTTCCAAAAGATCCTTTCCTCTTATAGTGTTTATTTTGCCTCTATCTGGTTTTCTAAATCTTATCAAATTAATGAAATACAGAAGAAAATAAGGGATTTTCTTTGGTCTGATGGTAAAGGAAAGAGAAAGAGGCATATGGTTAAATGGGAGTGGTGTACCCTGGATAAATCCAAAGGGGGGTTGTGATTAAAGGATCTAAAGCTACAGGGCATTGCATCTAAAGCTACAGGGCATTGCCTTAGCTGCCAAATGGGTGATTGGGGCTCTAGAAGGGGGAGAGCCATGGAAAGTTCTTGTCAGACAAAATATGATTAATGTTGTCCCTAAACATGCAAAAGCATGGAGGTCTCTTCCTCTCAGTGATATTCTAAGTAGTGAGAAGGATATGTTACCCGTAGGGTCCAAGGTTTTTAGAACAATTTGGAAGGCCTGGGATGTGATGAAGAAGCATCTAGTCAATCACCACTTCACCAAGGGAGATTATGGGGTTATTCAGGGTCATAGGTCTTTATGGTGGAATTTAAAGCATAATGGGAAACCCTTAGCTCTACTCTAGGGGTGTTCTACAAAGGGATGGGCTCATAAAGGCATTAGATGCGTTAATGATATTTTGAAAGATGGAAAATTGATAAATTGGAAAGATTTGAATACTAAATTCAATATCCCTCCTACTAATTGGAGAACTTATACTATCCTTAGGGAGGCCTGCAATTGGCTGAAATTCCCTATGGTTTCCAAGATGGATGATAATCAATTCAAAGAGTTCCAATAGAAAAATGGTCCTAACATAAGCAAGGATAAAGTTAGAGAAATGTATGCCATGCTAATAGACCACATTGATCTGACATATCATTTAAACCAAATCTGGAACTTACAGTGGAATAGAGACCAATGGCAAAAAAAAATTCACTTTAACTGGTCAAAGCAGCTTGAAGCTAAAGTAGCTTGCTTCAGATGGCTTCTTATTACTCAAAAACTCTCGTTCAAAAGAAAAAAAGATGACATTGACATGTGCAATATTTGTAAAGTACCTGAGATAATTAATCACATTTTTTTTATTGTGCCTTTGCAAAAGAAATATGGAGAATTTTCTATGATAAACAAGATATTTGGGGGAATAATGGACATCCTCTCCCTGTGAAAATTTTGTGTAATCATAACATAGAGATGGGGAAATTTGTTGCTTTATTTTGGATTTGTCTTTCTTCTAGCATTTTGTGGTTCATCTGGAAGGCAAGAAATGAAGATTGTTTTCAAGGTAAGAGGAGGTTGCTTATTGAGTCTTTTAGAAGACTCACTTTCTACACTATTGCTATGCAGGTTTATATCACTGTAGCTCTTTCAAAAGACAAATTTTGGAGCTACTTGGAGAATAGACAGGTTACTATTGACATTATGGAGGCCAGGTATGGGCATTTATGGCCTGAGGGTCACCCAGGGGTTGATGTTTTCATGAGAGCTCTTTAGGCTTTTCGGCAAGATCTTGCAGAAGAACAGGGTAAAAAGGCTAGTAAGATGGGGCATACAGGACAGTTGACTAATGAGGAAATGGTTGTTGTTGAGGCTCTGGTAGCTTTGAGTGATGGTCAAGAGGCAACCTAGAACACTTTATGGACAGTCTTCCTTCATGCTTATATCCTTTTTGAGTAGTTTTGATGTTTATAAATCTGTATAGTGCTTTACTCTGTTAATGGTCTTTATATATCTGTATATGATGTAACTATAACAGGCTGATATAGGATGGTGAATGGACTCTATGATGTTCCTCTTTGGCGGACACTTAATTTGATAAATGTAATAGGGTAGTTTAGGGGGGATGTGGATTATACTTGGGATTTTTGCTACTTTAGGGTCTTTGTTTTGTAATGGGGGGGCTCTTATGGCTGATGATGTTGTGAACTCTATGGTATTTTGACTTTTATTCTTTGCTCCTTTTATAAATAATATAAAAAATTACTCTGAGAGGCGTTCCACTATAATGCCATTTTTTCGTGTATAGAAAAACATATGACATGCAGCAACCACCGTTGATTTGAGCAAAAATAGGTCCACTGCTTGGTTATGCCATGAATAAATCCAATGTTTGTGCGTACATTAAGAGGGGTGAACAATCTGTGAAATAATCTTTTTTTTGAAAGGACAAGAACATATTAAAGTTACATGCAGTTATAAATATTCATAAATCCTTGCCCACTTGCACAACCGTTTTTATTAGTTATATTGGAAGTGCATATTTTTATGCTAACTTTTTAGTTCTTTTATAGGGTGCAATGTTTTTATGAATGGATGTGGGATTCTTGTTTATGACTATGGCTTGGAAGCGATAACCAAGAATTTGAGAGTCTTGTTGTTTTGCATAGTAGGAAGGACGAGCATGCAACCTATACAGGTAGCTTTAGGCTATGTTCATATTCATGGTGAAATTAAATAGAGAAAACAACACTCTTGTATGTGGTGTGACATATCTGACTACTCTCGTTTAAATATTCAGCTAAAAGTAAGGAATTAGATCTTGAATGCAATCACCTCTACAAAATTTGAAGATTTGTTCAAGGACTTGTAGAGTAAATCCAATACATTTGTACATACTCAGGGGTCTGATGATCATACTTGAAATGTATTTGGTAATGGACACAACAAAGGTGCATATTAGATTGTCTGAAATTTTTGTGGTATGTCAGAGACATGGCTGAGTAGCGTATATATGGGCTATATGCATTTTTACCCATGGAATTTTATATTTCATAACTTTATTTCATAGTATCAACCTCATTCAAGCTATTTTCCCCTAGATTAAAATCACTATAAAATAATTTACAACAATCTTCTCAATATAACTTACTTAAGCATCTATCATAGACATTTTGGAAACTACAATCTAAAAAACATGCAATCATCATGGTAGAATATGAGATTACAAGGAATTTGTATTTGAATTTGTAGAATACACCCACCTAAAGAAGGAAAAATTAAATTAAGGACCTCAAAATCATTAAAAAATAAGCAAAAGCCCTCATACATCAAATATGGTGGGTGTATTCCAAGCCTTATGAAAGCATTGTAACCCAGGAAGAAGATAGAGGAGGCACTTGGTCCTTGAGAAGTCACGCTAAATGCAAAAGAGATGAGTATTATGCTCAACCATTAGTCCAATTGGGAGAGAGTTGTTGAAATCTTTAGATGGTTTCAAGAGAAAGGGTGCTTTCAAATAGATGTCTTTCACTACAACATCCTACTTAAAGATTTTTGGGAGAGCAAAGAAATGGGATCATTTACAAAAATTTTGGGAGGTAATGGTGAGAAATAAGGTGCCACTTACAAATTCCACTTACGAGGTCACCATGAACATAATATTTCACATTTTAAAAAAGGTTGGGGAGTATGACAGAGCTACACAATTCTTCCAAGGTTCTTGTAGTGGAAAACGATCTCCTTCGGGCCCTCATTTATCACTTAAAGGAGTTATTGAAATTATAGCAACAAGACCATCGAACCTTCCAATGGTGATGCAGAATTGGAGAGGCCAAGAAACCTTTACACATACTATACCCTAATTCATACATATGGAAAGGCACGACGACTCAAAGAAGCTTCAGATGTATTTTATGGTATGTTGTTAGAAGGAATAATTCTAGATGTTGTTACATACAATACAATTATTCATATTTGTGGGCTTAATGGACGCTTGGAGGAGGAAGATGCATTCATGATCAATATGGAAGAGCTTGGTTGCATCTTAGATGCAAGGACATACACCACACTTATCTCATTGCATGTTGAAAATGAAAATGTTGAGAGGGCGTTGTGGTACATCACAAAGATGAAGGAGACGAGGCTTATTCTTAATGATGTGAGTTAGAACTAGTCTATATGCTTTAATTATTATAAATAGTGTTGATGAAGTTCATATCGTTATTCAAGAGATGGATGAGTTGAGTACTGATGTTGATGAAAATTCACAATCAGTTGTTCTTAGGATGTACACACGTTTAGCGTTTATGGATCAAGCATGGACATGGTTTGAAAGGTTTCATATTGATGGATGAATGATCTCTAAATGCTATTTTTCCTGCATGGATGCATATGGGGCATGCTTTGGTTGGTTGTAGTCATCTCTGAATTTTATTGAGGTACAACTCCCTCACCAGATTTTCAATGAATTTGAATGCTAAAACTAAATATCATGTATGCTTTTGACCAGAAAGCAAGAAAGGAAAACCCAATATCAAGAAAATTCTTAAATATCAGATGCAAGATGCAGTAAATAGGAGTTCAAAGACCGATCTTTTTAAATCACTTTAAGAAATAAACTATGCATTCAATACCTTCTTAGGAATGAAATTTATCATGAAGAGAACTGCATAATCCACACAAAGATGAAGTATGACATTAAGATATCCTTAAACATCAAGATTCAAGAACACCAAATTATCTTCATAAACTGTATGCACCAGGAAAAACAGTAATTTCATTCACATCAAAAATGTAAATCGAGAGTCTTCAAAGAGTGTCTAGAGAGAGTTAACATATGAAAATAGATACAATTAAATAGGCGAATGAGTAACCACCTATTTCTGTTGCCCAAGACCAATCAAATTGAAAAGACAAACAAAGGAAAGTAAAGAAGCTGAGTTGTCACGATGGTGTCGCTTCACTTCTAGCTTCTACGGTCACCATGAGTTTCTTTCACCAAGCTTGGAAAGTTTTAAGGATATGTAACAGTTTTTTATGCTGAGGAATAGCCACATTTGTCATTCACACCTTCCACGTTAGATGATTGTCCTTAGCTATCTCAAGATGATGTTCACAAACTTTCATGAGATCAATCGCTTGGGATGTGACCAAATGTAATTTGCTAAGCTTCTTTAGATGCTCAGTATTGAGCGAAGGTGAATCAAGCATTTGTTTAACCATTCCCTAGAAACTATCTATCAAACTCTTGATGTCTATGTCATTTCCAATCTCACCTTTATTCTATAGTAACCTAAGAGCCACCAAAGTACCTAGAGCTTCTTCTGAAACAACAGTGCACTCATCAATGATTTCCCTAAGCTTCTACAAACTTTGTTTAGCAATCTAAAACTTCCACTCCACTCCCTTGTTCCATACCAAGCAATGGATGTATGAAGCACTAGGTATAATATGTTCTACAACCAACTTCTCCATAACCTAGCTTAACATTAATTTCAATTTAGTTTGATAATTGTTCCATAACTTTTCTTCTTTTTCAATCGCAACAATCTCTTCCCCCAAAGTAGTCTTCAAAGCATTTGTCTCCCGGAAACACTTCATAGATTCAACAATAACAAAGCCTCCCTTTTTAGTTAGACACTCACTCCATTCCTCCATAGCCTTACTTAGGGTTTGGAAACTTTTTATTTTAATCATAGCTTTATTTCCAACCACGATCAAGGATTTTATAGAGGAATCAACCTGAGAGAGGGGTTGAGGGACAAGTTCAAAAATGGATCTTAAACATCAAGTTAAGTCTCAAACCTGGGCCTTTAATTCATTCTTAATTTCCTTATCCTTTTTCGACCTTTCAACCATTTTGGCTGCAAACACCTGAAAGATTTGAACGTCTCCATCCCTGGTAGAGGGGCCAAGATCTATTTTGTTCACCTAAAAATCATTTGTTGTTGCCTGATTGACATCCTTCTGCATTGAAGGGTGCACAATCTCTACTTGGAGGCTTCCTGACTTTACATCATCTATCAACCTAGCAGTAGTCTTTTAACTTCTTCAATTTTGGGGTAGAAGTTCTACGTAACAATTGGCCTACTATATCTTGTTAAGGCACACTAATCTATACAACCTTCCTTTTCATAGATAAAGTACCCTCCAACCAAGCTAGAGTAAGTGGGACATTAACTACTTTCACAGCTAAAGACCCAAACAAAGTTCTAGCAATAGGAGGGATGTCCACTATAGATGAAACATTTTGTGACCTTTGCGGTGCACTCACTTCCCTGATAGGTGATTTGTCCTAAGAGGGAGAGGAGTTGAGATTCAAAGTTTCCAAACTCTCTTCTTCCTCTTTTTCTTCATTCTCTTTTTTCCAAAGTTGGCAGGTTAAGAATATCCTCCGCACAAGTTTTTGAAAACACATTTTTGTCCAGTGGATCTTCACCACCATCTCCTTGAGCCCCTAATGGTAATGACTGGGAGGTACCACCAGTTGATTGCCCGCTTGCAGAAACCTGGGAAGCGCCCTTGGCAGGTCGCGACTCCTTAGATCTGGTGTGAGGATGAGACTGTTTTGTTCTTTTCTTAGTCATCCACTCTCATGTTCTAGTCAAGACATCATCAGTCCTTGCTTTGATAGTCTTTTTCTCCCTACTGCTCCATTCCATGGAAGGGATAGGCCGGTTTTCTATTAGCTCAGTATAGACTGAGTCTACCATGTCAGACCCATCCTCCACAATTCCCTGTAAGTCCCATTTTAGGTCATAGATGATGATTTGTTCCACTGACAACTTCATCCAACTCCTTTTCCTGACTTCATACTCATCAAAATAATTAGCCCAAAAATTCTCAAGGCTAGGTTGATGAAAGAAATTAGGGCTTAGTTTCAAATTATTCTTAATATAATCCTTTGAATCAAAAGGAAATCGTTCCTCATATGAAATCATATTATACTTAGACACTTCCCTCTCAATATTTAGGGCATCAGACATGGATTGACAACTATAAGAACTGAAACCAAAAGGAAAGTGATTTGTCAATATTTTCTTGTCTTGGCACAACCTATTTACATCGGCTAACTTCTTGACTTACTTCAATGAACACCCACTTATCCTCATGATATTTAGGCAATTTGATCAGAAATCCAGCATATCCACCAACCCTAATGTAAGAGAATCTCTGAAATTGAATGAAATGACTACCATAGAAGTCTACAAATTGCATTGCTTCAAGTGATAACCGCATTGCAAGACGTCCTTGTAACTCCTTGACCATCCTCATAATGAAAGTATCAGTTATTCTCCTGAAATATTGAAAGCTCTTATAAAGTTGTAGCTTGTGAAAATAATCATAGATGGGTACTTTCTCTGGAGGTAAGTCACTAGGTCCAAGCCAAGGTCTTGTGCTAGCGATGACATATATCAAGTATGAAGACATGTAGAAGAACCTGGTAAGGGTAAAGAAAGTCATCAACTCATGCAGGCAATCGCTGATAATTTCCGCCCAATCTAGAAATTGCTCTCCGCATAACATAGTTTGGGAGAAGAAATACATCCATTCCTCAAATCCATGAATGTCTCCATTTCCCCTTACCCTATGTAATAACACTACAATGTCGGCCACTTCTTCCACAAAATGAGTTATGTGCAAATTTCGAGGCAATTGAGACTTTCCCCTTTTAGGCTTGGCCAACCAATTTTTCACCATTTCATTCCTGTAGACCCCTTTCTTTATAGAGAATTCAATTTGAGAATTTGTCATATTCATCCTTTTTCGGGATTCTCAAGCAAGACACGAAGGTGGACCTCTGGACTTTCAAAACTAGTCTATTATCTTTTGTCCTAACCTCTCGTGTTTGTGAATTATAGTGCCTAATGAATTCTAAGATGACTTTGGGGCATTACACTGCTAAAGGAAATGTGACAGCTTTAACTAACCTACTATCAATTACTCACTCAGTGATGGGTGATGGGTTTGGTTTATTGAATTTACTTCTTATTGCATCCAAACTCGTAGGCCCTAGAGGGGTATCTGTAATTTTTGGCCCCTCATAAGTTAGCCCAGACACATATTCATAACCCACATATTTAGCCCTTGTCATGTACGAGAGTTTATAGCTCAAGCAATATACAACCTTTTGAAATGCAGACATAAATATTCCAAGAAAGCAAGCTGAAACAAGTGGATACTATAAATACCTTCAATGGTGAATTTTGCAACTGGAATTTCGCATCTCGTCCAACTCGTCCTCGAAGAACCTCATCATAATGAGAATGTTTGTTTAGCTTTGAAACTTTCTTAAAAATTTGTAGAAAAACATGAGGGTAGATGAGCATTTAATATCTTTAATTTCTCCACAACCCGTGGTGGTTTTTGCTTCACTACTTTCATCACAAACATCTTTCAAAATTTGAAAGTAAATGTCTATAAGCGATAAAGTGGAGAGTTCAAAGAACTACATAAAAGTGTTCCCATGTTTGAATATCATTTCAAGATGTCGCTTCAACAACAATTATCACGTAGGTGGGAAAGGAAAAGTTCAACGAACTACATGAGGCACTGCCTAAATGAGGAAAACAAGCTCAAGTGGCAAAGCGAGTAGTTACCAAACTACGTAAAACACCACCCAAGTTTGCATGGCTAAACAAAACACCGCTTAAGTAGGACTGAGCCAATTCTAAGTAAACAAAGGACTCCCATGGATCGAAACAAAATGAGGGGTAACATAACACAAGACAAGGATACATGCAAAAATTGAAACCACCCGGTAGCAAGGCGGAGGTGCCCAAGGGTGCCTATGACCTTGATAGCACTTCTAAAAGAATTAAGAAGATTAGATATTTGATAGACTTCTGCTTACAGGGGTTTTGTGTCTATTTTCAAATAGGTTTGACAGTGAATTTTTTTCTAGAATTTTCTCAATTTAAGACAATATAACTCAAATGCAAATGTGTAACAATGTTTGAATAAAGGCAATTGTGAATTCAATTTACGAATGTAAGGTCAACCTAAACCCAGCTGAAAGTAACCCTATGCTTATTACAATATGATGCAATGTAGGATGAATTTTTATGTTTTTATGATGCAAAAATGAAACCTTAAATGAACAATGCAAAATAATGCAATGTTAAAACTAGATCTAGGGTTGAATTACTTCATATTTTAGAAGGACTATGATGTCAAAATGTCAAGTTCACCAAAATGTAACAAAGAAAAAGGGAACCCTAAGTTTAATGTATAAAACCTAGGATTAATTTCTCCTTTTTCAAGGGTACATTAGGATGTAAATCAACAAGGTGCTTAGATTGACTTTCAACCATGAAGGTGAGCCAATCAAACCTAGATCTACATCTTTTTGAGTCTTGGAATGGATTGGAATTGATTTTCCTTGATTAACCTAATTAGACTATGTGTCCTAATATGAAAAATTATAGAATTCCAACAACTAAAACATTGTAACAGAGATTTCCAGGCATATCTAGGAAGGGAAAATTTTTGTGTACCTATCTTGAAAGTTTGATGTCGATCTGAATATAAAGACAAATTCATGCAAGGGAATCTAGGTCCTTGTGTGCCTCTCTTTCTTTGTTTTTGTAGTCCTCCGATGCCAGATTTGAGATCCATGTTTTCGTTTGCAAACTTATTGGATCACTATTGAATAATTTTGTAGGTGATTTTTTGTGAGTTGACAAGGTGTAGAGCTTCTAATGCAATAATGAACAAGTGATCTTCAAGCTTCCTTCAATCCTCTCCAAACCTGAAATCTACACATTCAAAGAGAGAAGAAATGTTTTTCTATTTAGGGGCTTTCCTTAGTCAAACCTCGAATTAGTGTTTCCACTTCCATAATGGCAATGTCAATGATATAAAATGATAAATGATAGGAAGGAATGATGAATCAACAAAGTGTTGCAACTCACTTCCCTTCAATGGATTCCTTGAAGGATTGAAGTCATGCACATCACTTCAATGTTTTGGATCTTTCTTGCTTGAATTTCTTGGATACCTACAACAAGGGTTAGCCTTCACAAACAAAGATAACATAAACATGCATAAAATCACATAATATTTGACATAATGTTTGGATCTTGAATTGCTACAATAAAGCTCTAAAATGCTGCTCTTGACTTGCTTGATAGTGCTCTAGATGTTCTCCTCTTGCTTTTTATTCTAGATAGATTTAAAATGATGCAATAATTATGTATTTATATGCATTTATTCAATTTCCTACAAATTAGATCTTGATAGCCAACATTTTTAATTTAAATTTCAAATGTTAAAATGTTGACACCAACATATTCAAATTTGGATCTCGACAAAATAGGGGGACTTAGACACCCAAGGGCATCACATTCTTGGCCTTATTTTCCAATATTTTAGGTGTCGGGGGAAAAACATTAAATAAATGTATTTGAGTAATGCTTGCAATTTCTCAAAAAAAATTAAAAATAGGTCATAGAATGCATAATTTGGGAAATTAGGTGCTTAATCAAGTCCAATAAATTAAGGGGAGCAAAACATAGTATGAAATTGTCAAGGGTGGCAATTTTCGATGCTACATGGATAAAATAAATAATGAATATGATTATAATTATGGATAAAATGGATAATGGAAATGGCCCATGGGTAATGATTATGTGTGAAATGGTTAATGGATAATGAGAGTATGTAAAAAGAGAAATGGATAATGGATAATTATGTATGATGGGTTATGATGGGCTATTGTTTTTGTTCATGATACAAAATATAATCAAGTCTAGGTGGGGGAAAGTAGAATCATGGGGTATGGGGGGGTTCAAAAGGGGTTGTGTGGGAAAAAAGGGGGGATTTGATTATGCCAGAAATATGATGAGAAATCCTAAAATTTGATATAACAAAGGATATTATGCCCCAATGGTATATATGACCAATGTACATGTGCATCCTTTGCATGGAATTTAGACACAAAAAATTACATATTGTCCTAAAAAATACCATGCCTTTTATGGCCTTAGTGGTTCATAGAGGGGAAGGTGGCATATACCTAATTTCTTGGTGCACACAAGTGTATGGCTTCATGGGTCTATGCAAACAAGAAACCAAAGCATATGTTATGAGAATCCACCTCTACGTAAGGTAGTATCATAGGTGGTTCATGCAAAGGACAATCACAAACACAACATACAAAAATTATCATGCCCCATTTCACACTTTGTCAAAAATACACCAAGATATGAGAAAATATAGGTGGTCTAGACTAGTTGACTCTATGGGTTTGAAAAGGAAATCATAAAAAAAAATCAACGAGGAAAACATATAATCAACATCTCTCTCCAAAGGTGGCATGGAGGATAATGATTATGTTATGCTTGGAAAGGATTCATCCCTATGGGTATAGATGAGGATTGATGTGAATGGTAAGTCCAAAGGAATGATGACTAAATGGCCACACTTGTCATTTATAATTCAAATCATGATTTTGTGAATGTATCTAGATGTAGGTATGTTGGATGTTTAGTTTTTTTGTTTGAGTATTCTTGGTGAAGTGGTGGTGGGGTATTTTATTATGATTGGATTTTTTATTATGGATGGGGGATAGTGGAGATATGATTTTTTATTATGAACAACTAGGCATGGGGACAACCCAACCCAAGAGCACATTCAGGTATTTTTCTTGTGTCTACTGGGGTAGATATCATGTATCAGTGAGGATGGTAATGGAACATGCTTAAGTGTATATGAAGGGATATTTGGGGTGCAATGGTTTATGCATGTGAGTTTTAGCCTACTTATGATGCAGATAGGTATAAAAAATGGTGGATGGAAAATAAGTGTTTCTTATGGAAGACCAAGTGACAATGAGGGAGTGTGTAATGGGGATGAGGTCATGGTAGAAAAAATATTTCTCGTTAGAAGAAAAGGGTGGGTGTATAGCGAGTTAGGATGATGGTATGAAAATATTCCTTGTTAAAAGGTAAATGTGGACGAGAATGATGTTTGTTGTATAAAAAGCTCTCCGGTTACAAAATTAGTGATCATGAAACTAAGCAACATTTATTCTAGGCCATGGTTAGTGAACAGTGCAAGTGAGTTTATTGTCGATGGTAAGTGTGTCGATGAACAAGAGACTTATTAGAAGGTTGATATGACTATACACATGACACCTTTTTATAGGTTTTCACAATGGTACTTTCCCAAGGCACCACAAGAAGTGGTTTTCACCATTGGATGGATTATTTCTTTTTACTATTTTTTTTGTAGTTTTTATGGTCTTTTGATTTTTTTATTTTTGTATGCATAAAATTTATTAATATGTACAATATTCATTGAATCTTCCAAGGATTTTCCTTCCATTGTATCTAATTGATAAGTGCCAAATCCATATTTTTATATAATAATGTCCTGGGACCTAGCCAATTCGGTTCAAACTTTTTCCTTTCTTTTCATGGTCACAGCCAAAATTACATTTGATTTTGAGGGACTAAATCATAATATAAGGAATTCTATAATGCTTTATTTTTCTTATTTATAATAACTCTATCAAGTTGAAGTTCTAGTATACTTGTAGATGATTTAGAGCATTGGAACATCTTTTTTCCCAAGAGTTCCAAATTTTGTAAATGTCACTGATATCCCTCTTCACATCAATGGAATGGCCTTGGAGATTCTCTCAAGGATGGGAGGTTTGACCTCAATTAGAAAATATGCTGGAACCATAGACTAGGGAATGGGGTTCTTCCTACAGCAGAATTAATAAAAGATGTTGGTATGATATTCCCACAGACATATTGATTTGGAGCCCAACAATGACCAACATCATTGACTATCTTTTTTATTATTTTTGAGATTGTTTTATTAGTGGCCTTGACTTGGTTGTTTCCTTGTGAGTAGTAAGGAATGGAGAAATGATGTTGGATATGAAATTTTTTACACAAATCACAGACCTCTTGATTCTTAAATATCTTTCCATTATCTATGATAATAGTAGATGGGATATTGAAGCAATACATGATGAGTGAAGAATAAACTTAGCAATTTTTTTTATTGATGTATGTTAATGGAGATTTCTTTCATCCATAGTTTAAAATTATTTAGTAGGTGAAGTAATGATGAGTTTATAGTTTGTTACAAGAGGATAAATCACTGTAGCAAGGTCTAACACCCATTGTGAGAAAGGCCATGGAGTGATAATAGGTTGTAACTCTTGTGATGGTGTGTGAATGAGGTCATCATGTTGTTGGCATGGAAAACAAGTCTTTACAAAATTATGTGTATATTGCTCCATTATTGGCCAATAATATGCAATATATAGAAAATTCTTGGCTAGGGTAGGACCACTGGAATGGGCCTTGCAGATACCATGATGTACTTCACTTAAAGCATTTTGAGCCTCTTTTGTGTTTGAGCCTCTTTTGTGTCTAAGCACCTTAGGAGAGTTCCTTCAAAGGTCCTTCAATAGAGGGTATCACCAAGTAATGTGAAGCGAGCATATTTATGAATGAATGATTGGCACTAAGAGGTGGATAAGTTAGGTGGGAGGGTATTATTATGGAGGTAGTTATATATATCGTAGTACCATGGTGAATTGGGACCAACTATAGCACATTACTAATTCTAACTTCGGGAGATCATAAGCAAGGATAAACAACTGTTCAATCAAGAATTTATACTATTGACTATTCTAGGGAATTTCCAATAGGAACTGATTATTGACATGGCATCGATTGCTTTGTTATTCATGAGAGGTATTTGGTCAAATTGTATTTGCATGAAGTATTGCTTGAAGCTGTCCACCATTAATTTATAAGGAAATGATTTCTCATCTTTTTTTTGATATTCATCATTCACTTGTTTGATGGCTAGCTACGAATCACCATATACCTATAATTTAGCTAATTTCCATTGAATGGCCAATCTGATTCCTATAATTAATGCCTCATATTCTACTATATTATTTGTGCAAGGGAAGGAAATGCGATAGGACTTAGTGATGCAATTTCCTTGAGGAGTGAAAAATAGTATTCTTTCCCCTAAGCCATTTTGAGTAAATGATCCATCAAAGTATAAATTACACCATGTTCCTTCATCTATAGCAAGAATACCTTCATCTAGGAATTCCATCAATAGGGGGTGATTATCCATTAGAGGAGCCTCTACAAGTTGATCAACAACTAGTTGTCATTTTATGGCCTTTATATCTACATACTCAATATCAAACTCACTAAAAATCATGATCCATTTTTCCATTTGACTTGTGAGAGTAGCTTTTAAGAGAAAATATTTTAAAGGATCTACTTTGGAAATGAGTTGCATCTTGTGATTAAGTGCATGTAATGTCATATTTTTTTAGCACAAAAAACCACTGCAAGACATTCCCTTTCAATTGGAATATAGTTCAATTCATAGCCTACCAAAGTGTGAGATATGTAGTAAATAACTCTCTTTTCCCATTATCATCATGTTGTGACAACAATGCCCTAGTGCCATGGTGGTAGCTAATATGTATAGAAAGAGTGATTTGTTTGGATAAGGTGACATAAGAATAGGTGGTGAGGCAAGATAATCTTTGAGATGTTGAAAGGCCTATTGACAGTTGTCATCCCATTTGAAGTTGATGTTTTTACGTAGAAGATGTGAAAATGGTTGGCATTTATTAGCAAGCCAAGCAATAAATCTCTTGACTTCTTGAAGTTTCCCTTGTAAACTATGCAATTGTTTGATATTCTTTGGTGGAGGCATATCTATTATTGCTTTGACCTTTGCTAGATTGAATTCTATTCCTCTTCATGATACATTGAATCCTTTACTAATGTTATGCCAAATACACATTTCTTTGGATTTAGGTGCAGTTGATATTTTTCCAGTCCATCAAATATTTTTTCTAATACCTCAACATGTTCATCTCTTTTTTTTATTTTTCTAAAAGATCTTCCACATAAACTTCCATATTATCAATAAAGCATATCATCAAAAATTATGGTCATGGCTCTCTGGTATGTGGCTCTTTCATTCTTCAAACAAAATGACATTACTTGATAACAAAATTTTCCCCAAGGAATAATGAAGGCTATCTTATGTTTATCTTTGTTTTCTATTCATATCTGGTTATAACCGAAAAAACCATCCATGAGTGATAGAATTTCATGTCTCATTGTTAAGTCTATAATAATATCAATGCTAGGTAGTTAAAAATCATCTTTTGGGCATGCCTTATTGAGATCCCAAAAATTAGTGCATATTCTTATGCCCCTGGTGGGCTTAGAGAATGGCACTATGTTGGAGATCCATTCGGGATAATCAATTGGTCAAATTAAACCAACCTCTAGAAGCTTTTGTAATTATGTTTTAGCCAAGAGAGATATTTTTGGATGCATCTTTCTAAGCTTTTGCTTTATTGATTTTTCATAAGGATATACTACTAGAAGGTGTACTACAAGAGATGGATCAAGCCTAGCATATATGTATAGGTCCAAGAAATTTTTTTGGATCTTTGTTTGAGGAAGGCAAATACATCCTGATTTACCTCGTCTTCTAATGTTGTAGTCATGAAAATGATTTTAGGTTCTTTTTCTATTCCCAAACTGATTTTAGTAGTTATTTCAACTAGTATTGTAGATGTTTTTTGACATTGAGCAATGGAATCAAGTGACCCATATTTTGGAACCTCAGAGAGTTTTTCACTAGAAACATACTTTATTTTTACTTTTCAATGATCCAAAAGTGCCTCATCAAGGTTTTCACTAAGGGATATTTCTTTTTTATTTTTGTAACCAAGGCACATGATTTGTTTCTCAAAATAGGCATCTTTCTATAAATTTACTTTAAATTCTCTTTTGTGATCTCCTAAAGGTATGTGTTCTTGAACCTCCATAAGCTTGGTGATTGCTTCATCATTTTAGAAGGTATCAAGAATAGGGGGTCCTTGTTGATCCTAATCAATAAGCTCAGGATAGACGAGTGAAAGGTCAATGGGTTGGGATGGTGTAATGGTGTAAATATGTTCATATCAAAAATTTGGGTGATATATTCCAAAGGTTCTTCATTGGGCCCCTCCAGAGGAATTTTAAAATCAATTAAGGTTTTACCTTCTTTATTGCGAGTACATTTAGGCTCTTTGAGTACCATCTTAGTGGATTCATACCCAGGTCCATGGTTTCCTATATGTTATCTTTCAACTAAATTGGTTCCATTATGCCTTGTTCATGAGTCCCAAGTCCTCTGCCTTTATAGCCCATATGCTTACATAAGTCATGTTCTTTTGGATACTTGTTGACTTCTAGGAGAGGTAGTGACTCATCTTTTTTTATACAACCATGATGAAATGTCCTCACTGATATCTTCTTTGTCTAGAAGCCCCCATTTATTAAAGATTTTGAATGTTTCTTTAGGTTCCATTTTAATACCTTGGGCTAACCATGGGACCATGGTGAAAGGGGGGGTTTCCCTACATATAAAGAGTTATGTAGTCCATACTTTCCACATCCTTTGTCAGTAACCTGGATATTGATCTTAGGGGTGTGTTGTGAGGTGGGTTTTAATGTGGATGGGTCAATGTAAGAGGAGGAATTAGATTTTGCATCATTGATTGGACAATGGTGTGAGTGATTATATTTTCCTTCTAAAATTTTGCAATATTGGAAAGGTTGTGGGTTAACTGGTATTATAACCTCACCCCCATTGTATGAAAATCTTAGGTATTGATGGTATGTGGAGGGGACGGATTGCATAGCATGTATCCAAGGTCAACCAAGGAAGATATTATAAGGAAGATCAAGATCCAATATTTAGCATGTGGTTTCCATGGTAGCCAGTCCAACTTGGATAGGTAATTTGATGGTACCTCTAGATTCTATCTCAGCATCAACATAAACCTTAATAGTTATCTTATTTTGGGGGTCAATAACATCTTCAAAGTAACCAAACTGCTTTATTAACTTTAGAGTACATAGGTTAAGGTTGTATCCACCATCTATTAAGACTCTTTTAATGGTATGTTTATATACAATTGCTTCGATGTAAAGGGCTTTATTATGTGGAACATCAATATTTAAGTCTTTATTTATGAAAGTGAGGTGGTATATTGAGGAAATATGTCCAACTATGGCTTGAAATTGGTTGATATTGATGTTTCTAGGTACACGAGACTCTTGAAGAGCTTTATCTCAAACTTCTTTATGGATAAGAGATGTGTGAAGCAACTCCAAGATGGAAATATAGGCTAGGGTCTTTCCAAGATGGTATAATATGTTATATTTATTTTTTTTGTAAGAAGATGAGGAGGATGCCCCCTGTATTGTCACTCAGCCTCTTGGAGTAGAAATTACACAATTGGGAGCTTTAATGGTGACTATGTTAATATTTTTGTCACATTCTTCTATACGGCTAATGATACAGTCATGAGATAGTGCTTGACGGGTGTTAGTGTATATGTATGATACTACATTATAGGACCTGGAAGATTTCCATTTATTATGTGGTATATGGCTAGTTGTTCATTAGGAGATTTATGAGTTTGACCTTCAACATTTATCTCCCCTCTATCAATGAGATATTGTATAATTTTTCAATTTCATGCACTTAGATGTATGATAGAATTTAACCCTATGGTATTACACAATATTTATTATCTTTGTACCATGCGGGATTAGGTTGGATTTCATTGAAAGGTTTTATCATAGGAAACTTTATACAATTTTCTTGTGCAAGTTTATGAAATATGACTTCAATTGGTTCACCTAAAGGGGTGTACTTGTTCTTAGGTTGATTATTTTGTCTAGGTTTTCCTTGGGGGATGGTGATAATATTGGAGACACTTTTTTGTAATGGTACACATTGATTATTGGATTATGTGGGTTGAATTTTTTTCACATTTTTGTTACCAGTCACACCCATCATTCACAATATTTTTATTTTTAGACCAAAATCTGGATTTTATCATTTGGTTGCTTATTATTGTCCTTTTGGTCTTTATAAATTTTAACTACCCCTTTAGCAATCAAGGATTTTTCAATGGAGAGCCCTTTATCAATTTTTTTGTTAAAAGTATTATCACATTGTAGTTGTAGGTGAAGACCCATGTTTGTGTTTAATTTTTGAACAAAGAGGTTAACCATTTTTTTTAGGCATATGCAAGGGGAATCAACTAGCTAAGTGTCTCCATCATTGAAGGAAGGTGGGAAAAATTTCTCTTGGTTTTTGTTTGGTGTTACATAGACTAACTAGTGTGACCTCTTGCTCAATGTTATATGAAAATTGGGCCGCAAAGCTTTTGACTAAGTCTGTGAATGAGGTAATTGAACCATAAGGAAGATATGTGAACCATTCTAAGGCTTAGACCCCAAGGCTTCTAGGGAATAATATCACAAGATAGACCTCATTGTAGGCCACTTCTTGACATGTTAAATAAAACTCTTTGATGTGTTCCACTAATTCACCCTTTCCCTTATATTTGTAAAATTTGAGAACCTCATAGTTTTTAGGGAAGGGTATGGACAATATGGATTTGTCAAAAGGGAAAGGACATATGTCCTCAAATCTATATGTATTCTTAAGTTGGAACATTTGGAGCCCTCAAATCATATTCTTCATATTTTGTAATTCTTGGGAAAGGTTGATGTTGGTAGATGGGGGAATGTTTGTGTATTGATAATTATTTTGGGGTTGGTAGAGGGGTGTTAATGCAGTCAAGGGTGGAGGTTTCATATTGGATTTTCCAACCTTGCAACATAATTCAACATAACATAGATAATTGAAAATAACATGTGACTTTATTGATTGGAAAACACAAACATATATTCCCATAGGCTTTCTCAAATGTACATTACAATAGGCTCCATAAGCCACACATGTTGGATCATAGGCCGACACAGGCTTATTTGCTACTAAATGCAAAATTGATTCTTAAATCTAATTCTCTAGCCCCTGACTCCACTATCCATTCATTGATTTTCTAATAAATTCAAAGAGTGATTATATACTAGTTCCTAGTATTAGAAGTGAGCCGTGTTGGCCTTATTTAGATCCCAAGTCCAATGTTTAGTGAACATGTAGGTCATTCTTGAAGGATTGAAGAAGCATCAAACATAGGTGTGGGTGGGTGGGATCTAATTGGGATTGGTCATGTCCTATATTATGGGGAAATTATACACATTTCCCCCAATAGGTCTGAGTCTAGATTGCTCATTGCGGAAATCTTCTGGTGAAGAGTTATCCTAAATCATAGTGCCACAAGAGTCATCACCTGGGTATGTTGTTGTATGCTTCTCATTTTTCCTTAGTTCCAATCTGTAAGGGAAAATTGGTTGTTGTGGTAAGATGCGGTATGGTTCTCTAGGATGCCCCTACATCAAACTCCTAAGGTTATTTGAAAAGATTTCCTCGCAAGTTGACAACTTTGGAAATGATCTGATTCATTCCAATTCAGCTTTTGAGATCCACATTGCATCCTCTTTTGGCCTATCTTTCCATTTGGCTAGATATTCCCTATATTCCTTGTTTCAAGTGTTACGCTTAATCTAGCTATCCAAAATCTACTCTATTTTCTCTAGTTGTTGTTGCAGTAGCTGGTCTTAGGGAGGGGATTTTGTGTTGTC
>VDFB02271358.1:290147366-290264866 GCA_007258455.2 Sequoia sempervirens
AGCTATAAATTAATCATTCATCCAAATTTGATAAAATTACATTTTTTAGAAACTAGACTCCATTCTGAATTTTAAAAAAATAAATGTTTAAAAAATCTATTAGTTTCAAAAAAATTAGAAATTACGGCCAAGTGCTTTTTTAGGAAGTGCCCACTTAGAAAATTAATAAAAAATCAAATATTCATTAAAAAATTATCATAAAATATTCAGTCCTTACTACATACTGTTATCTAACTTCTGACTGGAGCGATTTTAAAAATACTACAAAAATTCCACCGTGCTCGGGTCACACACGAGTTGCTATGTTATGTTTTTCTGACAAAAACAACAACAATTTGTGTGTGTCCCTCTTTTGAACCCCTTAATCTCAACCATTTTCAAAATAAATTAGTAGTTTAGAAAGTAGACTCGGAGCATTGCAGTCCTTGTTTTTGTTCCATCAAAAATTTTTGAGTGTAGCTATCCTCAATTTCACGTCCAAGGTCAGTATTTCCTGATTTCAGAAAAAACGTGGCCACTTAAGCCCCTTTTTTGGGAACCATCTTGGTGCACTTACCCACTAGTCTTATGACACAAAATGAAATGTACCATCTTTGAAATTCTATCCACCACCACAAATATGGAATCATGCCCTCTCTACGTCCTTGGCAATCCAAGAAAAAAATACATGCTAATATCCTCCCATGGTCTCTCAGGTACAGGTAATAGCTAATACAATCCAGTATTCTAACTTTGTCCTTTCACCATCTGATACACTTTGCAACTTTGTACAAACTTCTTCACATCTTGTTGTAATTGTGGCCAATAATAATTCTCATTGACAAGAGAAATGGTCTTATCTCAACCAAAATTTCCAACCAATCCTCCACTATGCTTCTCCTTGATTATATTCTCTCATAGAACTCCTTGGAATGCACAATTGGTTTCCTCTAAACAACATCCCATCTTGGATTAAGAAATCCAACCATCTCGTCCTATCCAATGTATTGGGTTCTAAACAAGATTTCCAAGCTTCTGCAAAGTCTTGATCTTCAGGATACAAAATCTTGAGTTCATTGAACCCAACAACATCTATATTCATTTCTATCAACAATTTCTTCCTTCTACTCAAGGCATTTGTAACTCTGTTTGACCTTCCACTCCTATGCTTCAAAACAAAAGTATAACTCTACAAAAACTCAACCCATTTTAAGTGCCTTTGATTCAACTTTCCTTGACTATTGAGATACTACAAAGCCTGGTGATCAGTATATAAAACAAATTCTTTTGGCAACAAATAGTGTCTCCATTTCTTCAAAGCTTGAACTATAGCATAAAACTCTTGATCATAGACATAATATTTCTTCTTAGCATCATTTAACTTCTCACTAAAATAGGCAACAGGCTTACCTTCTTGACTCAAAACAGCTCCTATGGCATTGCCACTAGCATCACAATCTACCTAAAAGACCGTATTGAAATATGGAAGGGCCAAAACAGGTTGCTCTGTAACTTTCTTCTTCAACATATCAAAACTTTTGGCTGCTCTTGTAGTCCACTTAAACTCTTTTCTATCCCATCTCATTGCTTCAATTAGAGGTGCACAAATACTACTAAAACTCTTAATAAACTTTTTGTAAAAACTTGCTAGACCATGAAATGATCTTAGCTCTATAACACTCCTTGGAGTAGGCCATTCAATGATAGCTCTCACCTTCTCTGGATCCATTTTGAGACCCTCTACGGAGACAACAAATCCCAGATACACCAACTCTTTCTTCACAAAACTACATTTCTTCAAATTAATCATCAGCTTCTCCTCCCTTAGCTTCTCAAAAACTTTTTGGATATGCATCAGGTGCTCCTCCAATTTCTTATTGAAAATCAGAATATTATCCAAATAAACAATAACAAATTTTCCTAAAATTTCTTTCAATACGCCATTCATAAGCCGCATAAATGTGCTCAGTGCATTGGTTAGCCCAAAAGGCATGACTAACCACTCGTACAAGCCCTCCTTAGTTTTAAAGGTTGTCTTCCATCCATCTCCTTCTCTAATTCAGATTTGGTGATATCTTCTCTTCAAATCTATCTTTGTGAAGTACTCAAATCCACTCAAACAATCCATAATGTCATCCATTCTCAGAAAGGGAAATCTATACTTGATGGTGATCTTGTTGATGGCTCTAGAATCTGTACACATCCACCATTATCCGTCCTTCTTTGGTGCTAGTATTGTAGGTACTGCACATGGACTCAAACTCTCTCTGATCAATCCCTTCTGCAACAACTCTTGCACTTGTCTGTTCAACTCTTCACTCTCTGTTGGAGTCATATGATGAACTACCTTATTTGGCAAACTGGCTCTAGGAATCAGGTCCATTTGATGACTAATCTTTCTTATGGGAAGAAAACCTTCAAGTTTGTTATAAAAAATAATAGTTCAAAACTCATCCAATAAATCTAAAACCTCTACAGGTACCTCAGAAGTATCTTCTTTATCAACTCTAGGGATCAATGCAAAAAACATATGCTCATGCTTCATACCTTCTAGGAACTTTCTTCCATCAACCAAACAAATTCTTGCATTACTACATACCTTTTCCTCTGCCTCTTTCAAGGGCTTCAACTTATGACGAACTTCATCCTTTGTCAAAGAATAGGTGTTGGAATGTCCATCATGTATTTCTCATCAATCAAACTGCCATGGTCTGCCTAACAACATATGACAAACATCCATAGGAATAATATCACATAATACCTCATCATGGTAATTTCCAATCTTGAACTTTACTAGACATTGTTCATTTACTAAGGCTTTATGGTCCTTCTACAATCAAGCAATCTAGTATGAGTTAGGATTCCTTCTTCTCTCCAACCGCAACTTACTAACCATTTCTTTTGAAACAGGGTTATCAGTACTACCTCCATCAATAATAACATTGCAAACTTTACCTTCACACTTACATCTGGTGCAAAACAAAATCTTCCTTTGAGTTGGCTCATTCTCCTCATTCAACAAGGCTTTTCTAGTAATAAGAACCTCTCCTCTTTCTACATCCTCAGAATGTGAAGACTCAACATCTTCATTAACATGTGCAACTCATGCATTACCATCAGGTCTTCTATTTTTCTTTCCTTGATGTTAAGGGAACTCATAGGCTCTATGTCCTTCTTCTCCACACTAGAAACAGGTTCCACGAAAGCCTCCTCTTCCTAGTCCTCATCTAGATCTTCCCCTTCCTCTTTGGTCTCCATTATTCTGAACACGAGGATGGTAGGTGTTATCTCCTTTCTGGTTCTGGTTGCTACTAGAGCCTTCACCCTTCTTTTGATCTTCATTTTGACCTCCATATGACTGTCCATCGGTCTTTCCTCCATGGCCTCCACCTTGTTGTTTGTTCTCAAACCTCTTGTTCAGTCGTTCTTCAATCTTTAGAGAAAAATGATAACCGTCTTCAATGGTGGTCATTCTTACCAGTGTCAATTCTTCTTGTATGCTTGGTTTAAACCTATTAATATAATGAGAAAATTTCTCCGTATTCACCTCAGAATGTCCTATCTGAATCAAGACCTTGTGAAATTCCTCTGTGTATTCATTCATCATCCTTGTCCCTTGCCTCAAGCTCTGCATCTTCTTGAGCAACTCTAATTCGTAATCAACTAGAATAAATTGGTTCTTCAATTTTGACACCATCCTATCCCATATGGAAATTTTATCTTTCCCTTATCTTCCTCTTTCTAACTAAACCTCTTTCTACCATATACTGGCATGACCTTTCAATTTTACCTTTGCAAACCTCACTCTATCAGGATCATCAATATCCTCAAACTCAAAAAACTCCTCCATGTCATTGATCCAATCAATCAATTTTTCAGGATTCATATTTCCACTAAAAGTTGAAACCTCCATTTTAGGTCTCTTCCCAATGCTTGAGATCTCTCACAGTAATCTTCTTTCTCCAGGATCCATTAGATCTTGCTCTTCCTCTTCCATTTCATCTTCACTATCATTTATGTCTCGTTTCACATCTATTCTTCGAACCTCTTGTTGCAAGGTTTCTAATTTCCTTCTAAGGGATCTAATTTCATCTCTAGGTGGATCTCTTCCTCCACCTCGGCCTCTACCTCTATCATACTGAGCAAGTCTTGGAGGCATCTTGAACTCAACCCACATTCATAGGTCCTACTACAATTGCCTCATGTTTGGCACAATGTTACAAGCTCAGGAACTCTTGCTTTGATACCACTTGATAAGGGCTACACCGCCCAAAACCCAAAAAAATCACAACAACAGATACTAACACAGAAGATACGAGATAGAAAAATGACTCACTTTCAATTATTTTCAGAAAATGAAATTACAAATTCGAAGCTTACATGCTACAGCCTCATGGGCTTGATTCATTACAACAAAATCAACTCTAAAAATAAAATCTACTATTCGGAGCCACAATCTACACTATCAAGGCCACCTCCTACAACCCCCATTTAACCCTTTTTATTTTCCCCAATAACTGCCCTAGAATGTTCTAGAAAGTAAAAATTTCCCCTTTTTGTTTTGGCACCAAAAGTCCCGCCGTTTGATTTCTGGCCTAGGAAGATTTTTTTATGAAATTCACTTTTTAGAGGACCAACTTTGCGGGGCCATAACTTTTGATCAGGTGTCTGATTTAATATTATTTCATATCTTTGGAAAGCTCTCAACAATCTCTACAATGTGTGAACCATCCGTAGGTTGGTTCAACTACCTTTTGAGTTGTTTCGAGGCCTCTAAAGTTTTATATCTAAATTTGAAGTTGCATTGGAGAAATTTCTTAAGACATAAACTTTAATTTTTCCCAAACCGTGTAGGGTATTGAGGTGATTCTTTCGCGACCAAAAATGTTTTTCAGCTCAACTCCTTGGGGTAAATTTTTACGTCCATACGAGCCCATTTAGGCTAGCTTACTAAAAATAGTAAGTGTTCATTTTTCACTATTTTTGATGCCTAACAATCTTATATCCCCTAAGTGCCTTCATGGGACTCAAAACAACTGAAGAAAATAAATAAAACATTTTTTTTGGGTGATGCAAGATTTCCCTACACCGTTGGATGCTCTTGCATCAGATTGTCGAGTGTGAGTAAGTCTATAACTGAGAGGTTGAAAATTGAGAGTGTGTGGAAAGTGTTGATGAAATGCCAAAGAAGAAAGGAAAAAAGTTGATCATAATTGTGTATGCAGATGAAGAGGAAGGAGAAAATATTGCAGAAGTATGCTTTGAGGAAGACATACAGAAAGAGAGAGAGAAAGAGGAGAAAAGTGTAGCAAAGGTTGAGAGGAAAAAAAAAAGGTGTAACAATTGAGGATAAAAATGATGTTGCAATAGTAGATGAGTGTCCTTTGGAGGATTTAAAAGTATTGAAAAATGAAATTGCAAGTGAGAGTGAAGGTGAAGAAGATATGGCAACAAATAGTGGCAAGGAAAAAGAGGTAATGCATAATATTTTTCATTTTTATGATGAAGATGAAAGTGGATTTTGTGTAGATGAAAGGTTTGCAGCAGTGGAAGAAGGGGGTGATGCATTGGTCATAGGACAAGGAAGTGATACAGTTGCGTGTCTTATAAAAGGCATGAAAGAAGAGAATAAAATTGAAGTTGCAACAAGTGATGAGAAGGTGAAATATTTTCTTAATGAATTTAAGAAATATTATTTTTATGTTGAGATGGATGAGTTAGCGAATGTAGATGACATGGTTTAATTAGAGTTTGTTAGAGATGATTGGTATGCAAAGAAGGGTTTGTATGGTGTTGCAGAGTTAAGTGCAGGTGCAATTTGGTGAAGGTGGATAGACTTTGGTGGGTTGAATCCCACAAGATTGGAGGAGAATATGAGATAGACTTTGAGGAGGTGGTCAGGTTACGGTGGAGTTAATTCCACATAGAGGAAGAGGAGTAAAGAGAAAAGTTGTCAGAGGAGGAGGTTACTTGTTCCAGCTAAGTGTTGGAAGAGGAGAAAGAAGAAATGATCATAGGTACGAATTCCAACAATGGAGTATGTTGCAATTTTCTTGCAACTTGAAAAAGTATTTCCACTACTCAACTCCATTTTGTGAGCCTATGCTCACAAAATTTCTACAATGGGTGTCTGATGTAGGAGCATCCATAGTTGCCAACAATCTCACATCAACAAAAGAAATCCAAATTTTGGAATTTACATTTTTTATTTCATGTTGTTAGGTTAATTTAAATAAAATTGGCATGATTTAATTTAATAAAATAAATGCCACCTTTTTATACAAGTTGGCAAGTGGGGTAGTTGAGGTGTTGTTGGACCTTTTTAAAAAAATTGAAAAAGCAAACTTGGGCATTGTGTTTGTGGGATTTACTAAATGGCATTAAAAATCATTTATTGATTTTTCCATTTTGGAAACCACTCATTCCATGGAGGTGGTCATGGCCTTTCCACAGGGAAATTTTTTTATTTTTTATTTTTGGAGGGGGTTTTGTTGTAGGGTTTTGGGGCATTCATTTGTTGTTGTAGGTTTGGGAAAAGGATGGTAGAAGCCATATGTTGTTGTGTAACGACCTCTGAAGATAAAACACATTTAAATTCACAAATTACACATCATCACATGCATAAAAATGACACGTGCCCAACACATAAGAATAATTAAGGAATTATTTATAAATTTAGATGGAGTACATGTGTCGTTTACAAGGAAAAACATATGGGAACATTTCCCTTACAATAGATCTTTTGGTTGATAGCAATACTATACAACGAACTAAAACTTGAGCCTTCCTGACAGGATCCTTTCGACCTTGAAACTCCTTCGACCACTTCAAGGGTGATAATATTGTTAGAGAACGTTTCCACCCTACCACGAAGTGAATCACTTCCCCAAAATTCTTCAATCCATCGAAGAATACCCTACCCAACATGATGACAACTAGCAATACAATTCTTAATAGGAGTAATGGAATATGTGTAGCAAGACATATCAACATCTAATCATATCATGATCATCACATAGATTACACCAAAAATGACATCATGCTTGACACTTGTGCACATACATATTCAGTCATGATGGCTACATGTTAGTTTACCATCAACATTGCTAAGTCCATTTCTTAAAAGCAACAAGTAAATCTTTGCAAGTACTAGTTTGCTATCATGATAACATGACTACATGCATGCAAACCTTTCAACGATATTTTCATGAATGTATATAAAGAAATGGCGTGGATCCAATGTAAGAGCATGCAAGTATTAACATGCAAGTATTACATGGGAAAACATAAAACAATAATTCATAAGAATGAGATTCTACTTTTAGAATGAATCTGCATAGTCATTTCTTCATCAAGTCGTGCATCCAACACCATCCACAAAATTATTCACTTGTGACATATAGCATAATGTGTAATAGTCTATTCTACATCAACTTCTACTTTCTAATAGAATCAAATATTTCACAAGAACAATATTAAGACAATAGTTACAATATGTAGCAACATGAAATCAACCATTTATCTTGATCTCTAATTGTTATTCAATCATAAATACACATCCAATACATATAAGGTATCAAACCTACACCTTTTTTCCTATCTCCTTTACAATAAAATCAATCAATCATTATTCGAGTAAAGTAAATAAGTTAATAGAAAGAAGGTATATTGTATGTATGTGTATATGCATAAATAGAGTATTAATGTGTGTACACATATATGGCCTTCTAACCATAACTATATGTATATATGTGTATACATTCTTTTATGCAAATATTTAAGTTCAGAAAGAGATATCAACTTCCATTAAAATTAACATACCCTAGAGCTCTATTTTTTAGGGTTTTAGACCTAAACAGAGGCTTACAATAGTATTTATAACAAACCCTAGCAAGGAGATACTCATTTTGAAGCTCAAGACATGGGAAAAAACTAGGAATCATTTTTTTTACAAAAAGTACTATCATGTGGTGGGAAGGTTGCTAAAAATATATGCTAAGGGATTTCCATGTTGTTATATGGAGCCTAATTAGACTCAGAAGTTAAATTTTCCCCACTTTTATCAGCACGGTTTCTCCCCAAATTATTTAACAAGGGTTTGGGGGCAGTACCCCTAAGACGGGGTCAAGGGGCAGCACCCCTTGTAGGGTCCAAGGGCAGCGGGAGTTAATTTTTCTATTGGCCAACATAAAAAACTCTATTTTGTAACTGACATAAGTCTTAATAAAAGGTTAAGGGTTAGGGTTTTCGTTAATATTGTATTGTAGCATTTGCAGCGGTATTGAGTTGCAAGGATTATTGGTTGTAATCGGTTCCATTTACTGGTTAATAATATTGGACTCTCTATTGGTGGATGTAGCCCGAGTTTGGGTGAACCACGTCAAATATTGTCTCTTGTTATTATTTATGTGTTTTTCATTCCTCTGTTTAATCTTTATTTGCACTTGATTGATATTTTTTGCATGCAATTCCTAACATTCCAAAGGTTTTGTGGAGTACAAAATGATTGTATAGTCCTAGTGTCTTATTTTTTAACTTAATTATTCAACATATCTAAAACCTAATGTAGTTCTCAATATCTACTTTCATTGGAGGCCAATAAAAACTATGTTGAAGTGTGCCAAGTGTTTTGGTAATATCAAATTGATCTATTATCTTAGCATAATGTGTTTACCATATAGGCCATTGTTGCATTATTCCTCTAGGAAAATAACAAAATATCTTCTTGTAAATAATATTATCAAATACATAGAAGTTGCTAATATGTGAACCTTGTTCAAGTATGATATATATGTGCAATATCAATGTCTATTGAGTGGATATTTATTGATCTAGAAAATTTTTGTCCATGTGCAAGTCTATCGCAATGATAAGTGTATGGATTGATAGAAGGATGTATATATCAATGGATGACTAAGGTAATCTAGTGTACTAATTCAAACTAATATCACTTATTATTTTTATCATTATGTGGAATTATTGAAGAGAACTCATACAATTTGCATTGTGTGCACCCTCCAATTTAATTTGTGTGTACAAAAATTGGAGTGATTGATCATTAGAATGGATGATGATATTTTTGTTGAGGATGTAATAACATAATTGATTAGCTACTTGGACAATGACATATAGTTATTTTTTGGTGCAGGGCACCATAGCTCTTAATGTGAAAATGTTGTGAAGAGTTAGATGTTGAGTATTTTGGTTTGTAATAAGGTCTTAAAGGCCACTTGTGATGTTTTTGGAGTCAATTTAGGTGATTAGGTGGTTTGGAGTTAGTTTGGAGTCCATTTGATCAAGTTTGTAAAAGTTGCAAAGTTGTCAAGCAACTTTTGCACTTTTTGCATTTTGAGGAAGTTGAACGGTCATGGGACTTGAAAGGTAGTTGTAGCTAGTTGTTTTGGTTGGGAAATTTTTTAAATACATCATGTAATGGTTGAGGCTAGTTTTTGATGTACATTGAGAAGATTGAATAATAAAGATTCACTATTTTCCTACATTTTAGAGGCTAATTTTGTTGCTACAATGTTTGGTATGACTTGGTACGGCCTGAGAATGTTCACTGATGCATTGAAATTGATGAAAGGTTGAGTTAGCTTCCTTTTGGGTTTTGTTTCATAAGATTTCATCAAGTTTTGAGGATTTTATAGTAGATATTTTTAAGATTGGTTCAGAAACCCTAGGTTTTGGTGTTTTGAGGGAAGAATAATGAAAATTACACATTCCACCAGTGAAAATATTTGAGAATCAGTGGAATGGGGTTATATAGGATGTATTTTGAGTTCATGGTGTTTTTAGGAGTAGGGGAGGAATTTTGATGAAGATTAGGTGATGCCCTAGGTGGAAAATCCCCTTGTTTTGGGCATAAAAGGTTGCATAGGAGTAGGGTTTTATAGAAAAGGTGTTTGGAAACCATTCTAGTTGATATAATTTGCATGTGAAGACCCCATAAAACATGTTAGGTGCTCTAGAATGAATAATTGAGAATTGGAGAGGGTAGAACCAATAGTTTCCTTATCAAACAAGCCTAATTAAGCCTATGATCAAGCGTAGTAGCATATTTTTGAGGGCGTTGTTCCAAAGAAACCCAATCTAAAATTTTGATATGTTGTGAAGTGTCAAAAAGGGTATCTTGAATGGTGATTTTTTTTTGGGTTTGAGTCTTGGTTTGCAAATTATGTTAGAAAATGGGTGTTTGCTATGCTACAAGGAATAATGTCAATTTGTGAAGGAAATAATTGTGTTTGAGGTGTTATGAATTTTTCAAGGGTTTGATTGAGTTATTTTGTGTTCACCCACCCTACTCTACATCAAATTGGTATCAAAGCATAGGTAGGTCTGTCAGGGAGAGAAAGTGTAAGTGAAAAAGTGAACAAAATGCCTCTAAAGAATAACACTATGGCTAGGAAAATGAATGAGATGAAAGAGAAGACTACAAGAGAGATTAGAAGGTTGGAGGAACTCTAGGATATGGTGGTAGCAAGGATTGAGGCTGTTGAAACCAATCAGAGAAGAGGTATGGTTCTAGGTGATGAGAGTGACCCCAAGGAAGGAGGGGAAGAGGAGAATGAAGTAGAAGAAGAGGAAGAGTTGGATCCTGATGAGTAGAGGATGGCCAAGCTACTGAGAGCAGACAAGGCAGATAAACACAAGGTAAAAATGGATGTACCTATGTATGGAGGTAATTTGAATGAGGAAGAGCTTTTGGATTGGATTGCAACACTTGACAATTATTTTGAATGTGAAGACATAACAGAGGAACAAAAGGTAAAGATTGAAAAAACAAAATTGAAGGGTCATATGCCCTATTATGGTGGGATTATGAGCAAACCGAAAGGAGGAAGAAAGGAAAGTCAAAAAATTTCTCTTGGGACAAAATGGTGGTCAAGCTGAAAGGTAAGTTCTTATTGGTTGATTATGCAATTCAAATGTACAAGAAACTTCAAGGTTGGAAACAAAGAGAAATAGATGTCAAAGCTTACACTGATGAGTTTTATAAACTAATCATAAGAGCAAGTCACATGGAGGATGATGTGGAGAAGGTGGCTAGATATCTTAGTGGGTTAAGACTCAACATTCAAGATGAGTTAACTTTGGAAAATGCAAGAACAGTTGAGGAATCCTATCAAATGGCTATTAGGTCTGAAGAAAATCTAAAGATAAGGAAAGAAAAACAAACCAAGGGAAAAGGCAGTAGATCTAGAGGAAGAGGATCATTTTCTACTCGAAGACAATCATATCAGAACCAAGAAGATTAAAGAAAAATTCAAGACCAAGTTGTTGATCAGAGAGGTGGATTTAGAGGTGGTAGATCAGGTTTTAGAGGCAGATTTGGAGGTCAAGGAAGATACTCACAAGGATTCATAGGAAGGTTCTATCAATGCAACAAATTTGGACACCAAGCATGGCAGTACAATGAAGGTCAAGCCTGTAGTTAACATGGAGGTGAAAGAAGAGCTCAATTGGTGCAAGAAGAGGATACTAAGAGTGTAAACTCTCCATCACAACATGTTGCTCCTGAAGTTGGAGAATCACTAATGGTAAGAAGAACTCTCATCAAAGCATCAATGGAGAAGGATCCATCACAAAGGACACTCTTCAAAACAACTTGTAAGTGCATGTGTAAGGTATGTAAAATTGTGATTGATTCAAGAAGTATGGATAACATGGTTTCCATTGAGATGGTTGAGAAATTTAAGTTGCCTAGAATACCATATGATACTCCTTATAAAGTTTCTTGGTTGAATGAGGGTCAATGTGTTTTGGTAAATGAACAAAGTAGGGCGGAGTTCAATATAGGAGGGTATAAGGAAATTTTTTTATGTGATGTAATGTCTATGGATGTGTGCCATTTATTGCTAGGGAGGCCTTGGAAATTTGATAGGAATGTTATTTATGATGGTAGTAGAAATACCTATGAGATAGAAAAGGATGGAATCTCTTTTACTTTGAAACCCTTGAAAGAGGAGGATAAAGGGAAAACTAAGGCAAACAATGTGATGATGGTAGGTAGGAAATAGTTTATACATGTAGAGGAAAAGGAGGATAGGAACCTTGCAACCACTCCTAGACTTGGAGATGTTATGATAGTAGGATTGAAGAATAACTTGATTTTGGAGGAAAATGATATTGAGTTGGTGTCAAAATCTGATTTGTTGAAGGTAAAAGATGAATTGATTCTTGTGATTCAAGATTGGCTTAAGGGGTATGTTGATATGATGATGGAAGGGGTGTTTTATTCATTGCTTTTAGGGGAGGATAGTGGTCATTCTATTTCTATCAAATCATAGGTTAGTGAACCTGATAAAGCATCAGTCATAGGGATAAACTATCAAATGGAAGAGATGGAAAGGAAGAGTGAAGAGATCAAAGATAAGTTGCAAGGGAAAAAGAGCAAGTTCAAGCACACAATGGGAGTGAAGAAGGTAGCTCATTACAAGAGAGGAGGATACATGGTAGCAAGTAAAGGGGTAGATTCAATAGCATTATTAGGTGAAGGATAGGTCATGGATCATCTATCAAACAGGTTTCTATAGTTGAAGCATATCCTAGGTGCTAAAGACTTCAAAAAGGCAATGGGTGATGCACATTTCCATTTTTTGGTTCATTGGAAAGGTCTACCAGATGGAGACAACACTTGGAGGTTAGAGAGTGATAGGAACAAACTTGCATCTATTGTTACAACACCATCCTCAATGGGATTTGAGTCTTTTTTTCCCGGGGAGTATGGTGCAAGGCACGATAGCTCTTAATGTGAAAATTTTGCAAAGAGTTATATGTTGAGTCTTTTGGTTTGTAATAAGGTCTTAAATGCCACTTGTGATGTTTTGGATTCAATTTAGGTGGTTAGGTGGTTTGGATTAAGTTTGGAGTCCATTTGATCGGGTTTGTAAAAGTTGTAAAAAAAGTTGCAAAGTTGTCAAGCAACTTTTGCACTTTTTGCATTTTGAGGAAGTTGAACAGTCATGGGACTTGAAAGGTAGTTGTAGCCAAATGTTTTGGTTCGTAAAATGTTTAAATACATCATGTAATGGTCGATTCCAATTTCTAATGTACATTGAGAATATTGAATAATAAAGATTCATTGTTTTCCTACGTTTTAGAGGGTAATTTTGCTGCTACAACATTTGGTATGGCCTAGTACGGCCTGAGAATGTTCACTAATGCACTGGAATTGATTAAGGGTTGAGTTAGCTTACTTTTGGGTTTTTTTTCATAAGATTTCATCAAGTTTTGAGGATTTTACAATAGATTTTCTTAGACTAGTTCATAAACCCTAGGTTTTGGTGTTTTGAGGGAAGAATAATGAAAATTACACTATTCCATTGGTGAAAATATTTGAGAATCAGTGGAATTGGGTTATATAGGATTTATTTTGAGTTCATGGTGTTTTCAAGAGTAGGGGAGGAATTTTATTGAAGATTAGGTGATGCCCTAGGTGGAAAATCCTCTTGTTTTGGGCATAAAAGGTTGCATAGGAGTAGGGTTTTATAGAAAAGTGTTGATGTGTGTTTTATGCACTTCTCAACATAGGTAATGCATAGGTGCATCACCTCTCTTGAAAGACAATCTTCCACAATCATATTGTAGAACACTATCCCAAGGTCTCTAATGTCAGGTCTTGACAGTGCTTGGAATATCTTAGCTGTTTCATGTGATTTGCTAGAATCACAAGGCAGACTTACGTATGAGTTACGAAGCATGGAAAGTTGGGTTTGAAAATGGAGTTCTTAAGGTGCAAAAATTGTTGCTCAGTTACTGCAAGTTCAAACAACAATCTAGAACTCCTATTTCAGCTTCAAATTTGGCTTTACAATGTGCAATGAACCTTAGCTTAGGTTACTTATTAAAAAAAAGGAAAATGGGCAGGGAAGAGAGGAAGTTCCTAGACCTAAAAATACGAATGAACAGTGATCATGGAGGCTGGTACAGTAGAAAAACTCCCTAAACTGGGTTTTTCTTGGCCAAGAGGATCCTATAGTTACACAAAACCAGGGCAATCTTCTAAGGACTGCATATTTTTAGATTGCATACACACATCATGAACATGCAATTGAACTAAGTTGCAGCAATAAAGTAAGGAAGCTCAGACTACCTTTACAAAGTGATTCATCATCAACAAACCACAAAAAGCATGAGCTGAAAATTCATCCAATATAGTAACAACAAACACCATCATCACTTCCATTCAAAAAACTAACAACTAAAGTAATAGGGAAGTAGAAACATGCATGCATAATGAAGAAACACAAGAGAAACATTCATAAATCATGCAATGTAGCTCTCTATTGCTGCAAAATGCCTTTACACTAGTTCTCCAACCATTTATAAATGAAGGGGAGACCCCTATTTATAGTTTTCCAAAGCCAAAATGAATGGCTAGGATCAATTTTCCTTGTGTAGCTCAAATTTGATTACATTAGGGTTTCACCTACCCCTCAATATTCAGCAATTTAAAATACATCCTTTGTCTCATTCTTATTTTGTCTTCTAGTGCCCAAGTGTTGTAGCAATTTTTTCTTCTAGCTGATTGCTCTTTTGTTGTAACTAAAACTACTTGAAGGCTTCCTTCTGCTTGATGTCTTCCCAACATTTTCTTCAGTCAGTCAGACGATCCTTGTTTACATATTTGCATCATTGTGGGATAGATTAGCTGCCTCTCGATCTTGTAGGACAACCTTTGACAGATCGTGATCGTTTGATAAGAGACAAAACAAATCCTCCTTGTTTTTGACTTTGGTAGATAGCCTTTTGATTTCTTGGCACTGACTTCCTTTGGCATGCAGTCATATGTTGGTTAGTCTTCCTTTGGAAAAAAATCCACTGCTCAAGGATATTTAATCTGAAGCATTCCTTTTTGACCTAGCTCCCGATACATCTTGCATAAAAGAACTCCTCATTGTAGCTTCACCCTCTTGAAGAGTTCCTCATTCTTCAAGTGCTAGTCCTATTGATGTGTGTTGGAGGAGAAGGGAATGAAATGAATGGAGCAATATCTTTGTTTAGCTCTCTTTCTCTTTGATGGCCTTCTTCATAGGCCTTCCTAATGGCTCCTCAACTGACTCCATAAATCTTGCACACAAAGAGTACAATAAGAATTTTCACATATAATGAGGATATCATCAGTTAAATCCTGTAAATCCAAGGTTAGATCCATTCATATATTCTTAAAAGATCATTAAATTTATCATTGTTTAGCATTCAAAGTTCATATGGATCATCTAGACCAATGCAGCCTCACCAGTGTGGGTTTCCCCAAGCTAGAAGCCATCAAAAGGAAGGTATTTAAATAACATCCAAGAGGCCATGGAGACCTGCAACCAGCAACCCATAGACAAAAACCCACAATAGACAAACCGCAGATGGAAACCCACAACAAATGTTCCGCATAGGCGAGTTGGAAACCAAATTTCTAATGAGGTACCCATAGTTGTTAGATTAGGCTATGATGCATTTGCGAGTTTGGAGTATGTGGGCGCAGGGAGGTCAAAGGATGTTTGGAGCCTCCACCATTCAGCAATGGCATTCGGGGGATGATGACCTGCATGCGGAGTTCCGCACCGCGAGACCCACGGGCATCTTGGGCACTGAGGATCATGTGTTGAGGTGTTGAAGGATTTAGGAGATATATAAAGGAGCTAGCGAATTGTCATCGTATGATTTCCATTAAGACCAACATCAGAGGGATGGCGGTCCGTAGGCGGCAGTCCACATAGGTAGACCCACAACAAGCTCACAGACCTAGCTCAAGTGTTAACGGTTTCAAGATTTGGCAAGGGAAAAGTCTTTTGCGAAACCCACCATGTGGAAGGACGTTGATGTTTGGCTATTAAGTAGTGGCAAAAGGTGGACGACGTTCCACATGCAGAAACCTGTGAACTGACTTCCACAGGAAGAAACCCGCAACGAAACTTTTGCAACATCTAAACACTTGTGAATTTGACTCAAACCTCCTTGGGCATGTGGAAACCTTCACTTTATGAGCCCCATATGTTGAAAAACTTAAAGTTTGTACCCCTTTTTGAGATTCAGACATTGGAAGGTGGGAGTCGGAGGGTCCATCACCAAGAGACCCTTAGTGGAGGAAATGAGCAGAAATGTTGCTTCGGGAAGGAGCATGCCAAAGGTGGTAAGAAACAACGAAATGAGCATGTCGACTTGCTAAGGGAAACCCGTGGATGCGAGTCAACCAGGGGTGATAGCCACTTGGTCAAAGCTCAAATGGAGAAGTTGGGTGCAAAGCCCGCCATGTAGGCATAAGTTAAGGGTCGGTCGCTACTTAGCGGTAAAACGTAAGTGGAAAGCCACATGAGGTGACGTGCAGTTGTGGGTCCGTGGTGGCTGATGGACACAACAACGAAGGTGGATGCAAAATCTTCCATGTGGGTGGAAGCTAAAGCTTGGCTGTAGATGAGCGGCGGAATGCAGGTGGAAACCCGCAGTGAAGCTTTCGCAAAGGAAAAAGACTTAGCAAATTTTGGGCAGATGAATTTGGTCAAGGGGTTTTTGATCTTTTTAAGGCATGTGACCAATTTAGGCTCAGGGATAGGGGCACGCAAAATGAGACAAGGGTGAAAACAACCCATTGGGAGAAAAAGCAAGCCAACGAGAGAAAAAGAAAGGGGGTCCCTGTATAAGGTGGGGCATGTGTACAAAACATGCACAACAAATGGCGACTCGCTAGGGAAATGCTCCAGAGCATTTCAATGACAAACTAGAATCAAGAACTCAAAATCTCTAATTCTGATCCTCACGCTAGGACAAACAAACTAGACACTTGAAAAAAGGATCAAAACCACTAGTTAATCCAACCTTCAGTATGCTAAAAATCCAAGTGTGTGCATATTGTGTTAATTACCATCCTTGAGTTGCTACAAGAACCTAAGCTCCATCAAGTTAAGCTACGTAGTTTATTCTAACTCCAAAAGCATCCGGGACATTGCCTCGCTACCAGTCAGGCATCCATAGCCCTAACGAGGATGTCACTATGATTCTCTTGAAAAGTTGAATTTATTTTCATTTGATTTTCTCTTTTTAATTCTTTTCTTTTCAACCTTCAAGTAGTAAAGCTCACGCTTAGGGCTAAGAATCATAGTGGTACTGAAGCAGAATTTTATATTTTTCACTTAACTAGACTTCACAAAGGACCCACAATGACCTCAGGATTCTTAAGATGTGTAGGAGATGTAATATTTCAGAATACATCAAGGATGAGACCAACCAACAGCCTATCCTCTTCGAATCAAACACCTAGATCACTTGACACTAACAAGAGACCCTCACCATCCACTCTAAAAACTTGATTAGAGCTTAAGAAAGAAATACAGAGAACAACCCCAGGCAATAAGTATGGTTGTTGTGCACACAGATGTGCCCAACTAAAAGCAGAGGGACATCGAGCAAGGCAACAACAAAACACAAAAAAAAATGGAAAACAAACAGAAAGAAAACACCTACACTAACCAAAGCGGGAAAGAAAAAGAAAACAACAAAGAAACTACCCTAAAGAAAACTAGCCTACAAAAAACCAACTAATCTAACAAAAGTAGGAAAGCAAGACTATATACACGAACCTGAGGTATGTACACAAAACCTACACTACTCAAACGAGCTATATACAAAGATATTTATAGAACATTGTGTTCAGGCAAGGAAAACCAACATTCACACCCATTGGGTTTTGTAATGCATGCACAAGCAGATGAGAAGTATTTATAGTTCTCAACCATGCAGATTCATCTTTATATTTAGAAAAATTAATTTCAACACTACAACATTCAAATTTAATCACACATTCAGGAAAAATCAACAATTGAGGTGATTCATTGAACCCATGGTTGATCCATAAGCAAGTTTTCCTTCCCTTGTTCCCATAATAAAAATGATAAATGTAGCTATGAAAATTAATAGGGGAAAGGAAGGATAAAACCTGGATGTCGTCACATGGAGGTGGTAGCGTTTGACAATCAAGAGCGAGCACTGCATCATTGATCGTTGCATCAACAACCTTGGGTGAACGCAGTGGAGGATGCAACATTTCTGATCTTGGGCATAGATAGGGCTAGGAGAATGAGGTTTCCAACAACTCCTCCAAGTATTGTGTGGGATCCACAACCTCTAACAGTTGTTCCTCAAGGAGGAACACTTCATCTAGGCAATCATCTACAAATTTGGTATCTACTTCGTTGCTATCCCTAGATGGCAGCATGTTGTCCCACTTCCTTTCCCACTTGTTGACCTTATTTTTGTGATGTTCAATGTCATGGGATGATGACATGCAAGAATCTGTCCTATTGCAGCCATCTGAATGTGAAGGAGGATCAACACTGATCAAGGTAGAATGACCTTCAATTGTATCTTGCAGTTGACCGAGTGCATCATCTCTATTGGCAGCTATTGAAAAACCTCTGCCTTTATCCTCCTATTTTTTCATTTCATGCATTTCACCAGGATATTCAATCATTTCTTCTTGGTCACTATCACTGTAAATGGAGAAGGATCCCCTTTCCCATTCTGAAGGTTCCAACGTTTCATCAACGAGCGGTTCAAGTGGTATGTCTTCATCGTTGCTAACCTCTGGGACGTACACTTCCTCTGTGTGAGTAAACCTCCACAGTACAACTCCTAATGGAAAGAAGTCATCAATTGATGGCATCTCATCAAGGGGACCAAAATCTACTACACAATTTCCCTCCAAGGACTCGCCATAAATCCTGTTGTCCATGGTGCACAAATACTCTTCGAGAGGAAGAAATTCTTGATGACTGGTGGACAACATTCTTGTGTGTTCTGCCCCATTGTTTGGAGGCTCGGGGATGCGTTCTTCTTCTTCTGTTGTTGTCTCAATATCCTCGTAAGGGATGCCTCCAACCAAGTTACCACTTGGCTCTAGCTCTTGATTCTCACATTCCATCCTTGAAGCAGTTGTAGGGAGCAGTGCATTTTGCTTCTCCACTTGTTCTTTAACTTGTTTGATGGCCTCTTGGCATAGTTCGCAAGTGAGCTCCAAGTGTGATGAATCATGAAGTCTGCACCAATTCAAGAGTAGAAAAACCTCCAGATCCACTTGAAATCTCAGCTTAGACCAATCCTTTGCTAATCTGGAGATGAGTTGGTTGTATCTTTCCATTATTGGGTCTTCATCATCACTTGAGAAGGAAATTGGATAGTGAACAGTCGTGGCTTATAGTTGTTCCTTTTCCTCCAAATCTACATTTTCGGATGCTTGATCACTACCATTGTAGATGGAGAGGTTCTCTAATCTGATTTCACTTATGTCTTCATCATCATTTTTTGTTGTCCCTAGGCTATCATTCTTTTCCTTTTTCTAAGTTTCAGCATCCTCATGAGCTGCCTCAACATGCACTGCTGCAAACTGTGTTGATTCATCGTCAACTACCAATGGTTCCTCTTCTAGAATGGAGGACTAGTTTTGATTGGTTGAAGGAAGGCCTTCTGAATTAGTTTCAATCAAATTTTCACCAAGGCACTTTGTTGTCCCAAGACTGTCAACCTCTTCCTGTTCTATGTCTGTTGTCCTGACACCAACTTGTATTAAATTTCTTGGTTCATCTTTACTTTGCTTTCCTCTGGATGTTGCCATTTCTCTTGCCTCATGGGATGACTCGTCCTTATTGAAAGTTGGCTCCTCCAATTTTTTCAAGAAACCCCTAACTTGGGTGATGATGTTTGCACAGGAAGAACAAGTTAATTCTAAGTGAGGTGCATTGTGAAATCTGCACCAACTTGTCATTAGTACCTCCTCAAATCTTGGCCCATCTTCGCTACCTAAACATTCTTGGATCAGCTCCTTGAAGGCCTTGGCTACCATGCCTGTTAATTCTTCCTTTGGGTCTGCAAGGGCCAAAGGTTGATAGATTTCCCAAAAGGGTATTTCTCCTTGCAAGACTTTTTCAATTATGTTCAAGAATATTAGACATCCCAATTCATTATGCCTATGGGTGCCATGAATCATGCACTTGTTCGCCAATGTGAATTGTTGCAATGGTTTCCTCAATCTTCTATTCAAATATGTATGTAGCTGAGCGATGTTGACTTGTAAGTGCTACTCCATTTCAAATTAGCTACTTTGTTTTCCTTCAAAATTTTCTAATTTTAAGTTTCAGCATTAAAAGAGATCTCCTTATCTTAGATTTCTTCATGAAAGTGATCTTTTTAACTCCCAACTTTCAACTTTGTAGCCTCAACATGCCAGCCCTCCTTCTAGCACTAGTTCTGTTGAAGTGTGTTTTATGCACTTCTCAACACAGGTAATGCATAGGTGCATCACCTCTCTTGAATGACAATCTTCTACAATAAGATTGCAGAACACTATCCCAAGGTCTCTAATGTTAGGTCTTGATAGTGCTTGGAAAATATCAGTTGTTTCATGTGATTTGTTGGAATCACAAGGCGGACTTACGTATGCATTACGAAGCGTGGAAATTTGAGTTTGAAAATGGATTTCTTAAGGTGCAGAAATTGTTGCTCAGATGTTGCAAGTTCAAACAACAGTATAGAACTCCTATTTCAGCTTCAGATTTGGCTTTACAATGTGCAATGAACCTTAGCTTAGGTTACTTATTAAAAAAAAGGAAAAAGGGCAGGGAAGAGAGGAAGTTCCTAGACCTGAAACTACGAATGAATGGTGATCATGGAGTCTGCTACAGTAGACAAACTCCCTAAACTGGGTTTTTCTTGGCCAAGAGGATCCTATAGTTACACAAAACCAATGCAATCTTCTAAGGACTGCAGATTTTTAGATTGCATACACACATCATGAACATGCAATTGAACTAAGTTGCAGCAATAAAGTAAGGAAGCTCAGACTAGCTTTATAAAGTGATTCATCATCAACAAACCACAAAAAGAATGAGCTGGAAATTCATCAAATATAGTAACAACAAATACCATCATCACTTCCATTCAAGAAACTAACATCTAAACCAATAGGGAAGTAGAACCATGCATGCATAATGAAGAAACACAAGAGAAACATTCATAAATCATGCAATGTAGCTCTCTATTGTTGCAGAATTCCTTTACACCAGTTCTCCAACCATTTACAAATGAGGGGAGAACCCTATTTATAGTTTTCCAAAGCCCAAATGAATGGCTAGGATCAATTTGCCTTGTATGGATTAGATTTGATTACATTAGGGTTTCACCTACCCCCTCAATATTCAACAATTTAAAATACATCTTTTGTCTCATTCTTATTTTGTCTTCTAGGGCCCAAGTGTTGTAGCAATTTTGTCTTCTAGATGATTGCTCTTTTGCTGTAGTTAAAACTACTTGAAGGCTTCCTTCTACTTGATGTGTTCCCAACATTTTCTTTAGTCAATTAGACGATCCTTGTTTACATATTTGCATCATTGTGGGATAGATTAGCTACCTCTCGGTCTTGTAGGACAGCCTTTGACGGATCATGATCATTTGATAAGAGACAAAACAACTCCTTTTTTTTTACTTTGGTAGACAACCTTCTAATTTCTTGGCATTGAATTCCTTTGGCATGCAGTCATATGTTGGTTAGTCTTCCTTTGGAAAACCATCCACTGCTTGAGCATATTTTATCTGAAGCATTCCTTTTTGACCCAGCTCCTAATACATCTTGCATAAAAGCACTCCTCATTGCAGCTTCATCCTCTTGAAGAGTTCCTCCTTCTTCAAGTGCTAGTCCTATTGATGTGTGCTAGGAGGAGAAGGGCGCAAAATGAATGGATCAATATCTTTGTTTAGCCCTCTTTCTCTTTGATGGCCTTCTTAACAGGCCTCCCTGATGCCTCCTCAACTAACTCCATAAATCCTGCACACAAAGAGTATAGTAAGCATTTTCACATATAATGAGGAAAACATCAGTTAAATCCTACAAATCCAAGGTTAGATCCATTCATACATTCTTAAAAGATCATTAAATTTATCATTGTTTAGCATTTGGAGTTCATATGGATCATCTAGACCAATGCGGGCTCCACAATGTGAGTTTCCCCAAGCTGAAAGCCGTCAAAAGGAAGGCAATTAAATAACATCTAAGAGGCCACTGAGACCCGCAGATGGAAACCCGCAGCCAACAACCCGCACATGAAAACCAGCAGCCAGCAACTCGTAGATGGAAACCCGCAACCAACAACCCACAACAAAGGTTTCGTATAGGCAAGTTGGCAACCAAATTTCTAATGAGGTGATTAGGCACGTGCAAAATTGAAAATGAGGTACCCATAGTCATTATATTAGGCTATGATGCATTTGCGGGTTTGGAGCATGCGAGCGCAAGGAGTTCAAAGGACGTTTGGAGCCTCCACTGTTAAGCAATGGCATTCAGGGGACGACGACTTGCATGTGGAGTTCCACACCGCGAGACCCATGGGCATCTTGGGCCGCATTGAGGATCATGTGTTGAGGTGTTGACTGATTTAGGAGATGCAGAAAGGAGCTAGCGAATTTTTGTCGTATGATTTCCATTAAGAACAACATCGGAGGGATGGTGGTTTGTAGGTGGCGGTCCACATAGGAAAACCCACAACGAGCTCATGGACCTAGCTCAGGTGTTAACGGTTTCAACATTTTGGCAAGGGAAAATTCTTTTACAAAACCCACCATGCGGAAGGACATTGATCTTTGGTTGTTAAGTAGTGGAAAAAAGCGGACGACGTCCCGCATGCGGAAACCTGCAGATGGACTTTCGCAGGCAGAAACCCACAACCAACAACCCACAGATGGAAACCTGTATCAAAACTTCTACAACATCTAAACACTTGCGAATTTGACTCAAACCTCCTTGGGCATGTGGAAACCTTCACTTTATGAGCCCCAGATGCTGAAAACTTAAAGTTTGTACCCCTTTTTGAGATTCAAACATTGGAAGGCGGAAGTCGAAGGGTCCATCGTTGGGAGACCCTTAGTGAAGGAAATGAGCAGAAATTATGCTTCGGGAAGGAGCACGTTGAAGGCAATAAGGAACAACGAAATGAGCACGTCGACCTGCTAAGGGAAACCCATGGATGCGAGTCCACCAGGGGTGATAGCCACTTGGTCGAAGCTCAAACAAAGGATTTGGGTTGGGAGCTCGCCATGCGGGCGGAATTTAAGGGTCATCCGCTACTTAGTGACGAAACGTAAGCGAAAACCCGCATGAGGCGACCTGCAACTACAAGTCTACGATGGTTGATGGATGCAACAACGAAGGTGGATGTGGAATCCGCCATGTGGGTGGAAGCTAAAGCTTGGTTGCAGATGAGTGGCTGAACGTAGGCAGAAACCCGCAACCAGAAACCTACACACGGAAACCCGCAACGAAGTTTCTGCAAAGGAAAAAGACTTAGCAAATTTTGGGTAGATAAATTTGGTCAAGGGGTTTTTGATCTTTTAAAGGCATGTGACCAATTTAGGCTCAGGGATAGGGGCACGCAAAATGAGGCAAGGGTGAAAATGACCCATCGGGAGCAAAAGAAAGGGGGTCCCTGCCTAAGGCGGGGCGTGTGTGCAAAACATGCACAAAAAAAGGTGTTTGGAAACCATTCTAGTTGATAGAATTTGCATGTGCAAACTCCATATGACATGTTAGGTGCTCTAGAATGAAGAATTGAGAATTGGACAGGGTAGAACCAATAGTTTCCTTGTCAAACAAGTTTAATTAGGCCTATGGTCATGCGTAGCAATGGATTTTTGAGGGTGTTGTTCCAAGGAAACCTAATATAAAATTTTGATATGTTGTGAAGTGTCAAAAAGGGTATCCTGAATGGTGGTTGGTTTTTGGATTTGAGACCCAGTTTGCAAATTATGTTAGAAAAGGGATGTTTGTTGTGCTACAAGGAATAGTGTCAATTTGTGAAGGAAATCATTGTGTTTAAGGTGTTATGACTTTTCCAAGCATTTGATTGAGTTAGTTTGTGTTCACCCACCCTGCTCTGCATCATTTTTATAAGTAGAGGATCTTTACATAGTTCCTAAATGTTTTAGAGTGATAGGAAACAAGATGTCCATGCTAGAGGAAGGAACTAGGAGTATAATCAGATGCATTATATTGAATTTTAAAAGAGTGTGTAATGTTTAGTAGCATGAGAACTAGCAAAAAATGCATGTGCTACTTAACTTTTTTAAAGGTAAAATGCTACATAAGGGTCCAATAAACTTTTTTTTAGAATGTGTAATCTAATTAAGAGGACACTCAACATTTAAAAATCCAAGGATGAATCTATAGTAGAAGTTCACAAGTCTAAGAAATATATGTAGTTTTGTGAGATTGTGTAGTATGAGCTAGTCTTAGATCACTTTAATAATTTTGGATCAAAATGGATACTAGATTGATCAATTGTGTAGCCAAGGTACTATATCTACATGGTATCAAAATTGCATTTTATTAGGATTGGCTTGCAAGTTGTGTTGGCACAACATTTCCCAACACTTATGAAACATGTTATATATGCTCCTCCAATTTTTTCCTAAAGATCAAATGTATCATCTAAAGATATTATGATAGAGGAACTCATAACATCATGTAGTATGTCTAATGAGGGTCACACCGCCCAAAACCCACAGAAATCACAACATATACCAACACAAAAGATGCGAGACAGAAAAATGATTCACTTTCAATTATTTTCAGAAAATGAAATTACATATTCAAAGATTACATGCTACATCCCCATAGGCTTGATTTATTACAACAAAATCAACTCTGAAAAGAAAATCTACTATTCATAGCCACAATCTGCACTATTAGGGCGGCCTTCTACAACCCCCACTTAACCCTCTTTATTTTCCCTAATAACCACCCTAGAATGTTCTAGAAAGTTCAAATTTCCCCTTTTTGTATTGGTGCCAAAAGTCCCACCATTTGATTTTTGGCCTAGGAAGAATTTTTTATGAAATTCACTTTTTAGAGGACCAACTTTGCAAGGCCATAACTTTTGATCAGAGTGTCTGATTTGCGATTATTGCATATCATTGGAAAGCTCTCGACGAGCTCTACAACACATAAATTCACCATAGGTTAGTTCGGCCACCTTTTGAGTTGTTTCGGGGCCTCTAAAGTTTTATATTTGAGTTTGAAGTTGCATTGGAGAAATTTCCCAGGACAGAAAATTTAATTTCTCCCAAACCGTGCAGGGTATTGAGGTGATTCTTTTGCGACCAAAAACATTTTTTAGCTCTGCTCCTTGGGGTAAATTTTCACGTCCATACGAGCTAGTTTAGGTCAACTTACTAAAAATAGTAAGTGCTCATTTTTAGCTATTTTTGATGCCTAAAAGTCTTATATCCCCTAAGTCCCATCATGGGACTCAAAACAACTAAAGAAAATAAAGAAAATATTTTTTTTGGGTGATGCAAGATTTCCCTACATCGTTGGATGCTCCTCCATCAATGTCATCCATCAAGCATATTAATTTCATATCTGCAGTGATAGGCTAAAGGGCACAACCATCCATTTGTAGAATCCTTGCATTTTGAATGTGATATTTTAGATGCCTTCAAATTATATTGGAATCTAATGATAGCTAGATTTAAGAATAGTTTTGGCAAAGTAGCATGCATTGCATGGTTCATCAAAGAGTTTTTTTATGCATGACAAGGGTACCTATTTTGAACAATATTTATTTTGAGTTCATGCTAGTTGATACAAACCCACCAAGTACCATCCTTATTTAGTGAAAATTTATTTAGGCTATTTCAACGAGAGGAACTTGGTTTGATTTTTTCCTTGATCAAATATTTGTTGAATTTAGTGTTGAGCTTCATCATTCTTCCTAATGGACTTGTAGTACAAAGAGATATTCAAACAAAAAGGAATTTGATAGCTAATTCAATAGTTTGTTATATTTTACAGTGTCTTGGGAAATCCACACAAATAGTAAAAATCTATTCATACTACTGAAGTGTTATGTTGAGATGTTTTTTTATGATGGATTAGGCATGGTATCATTCAATGTGAGTGCACACTCTAATAATTGCATGGATATTTCTATGTGATTTATGAGAATCACAAGCTTCTCTATGTGCACAATGATCTTGTGAGATTGTTTGGTTGAAACAAAAGTTATTCTAGACTATGAAAAAATTTCACATAAGTTGAAATATATATTAAATTTATGTGAATTTTATAGTATTAATGTTTTATATTACAAAAACCTTCATTGTCATATTTAAAGGGTCTAGAAATTAATATATCATAAATCTCCAGTGATGCAACATCACAAGTGATAGTGTCACATGTAGGTTTAAAGATATAATTGAAGATGTATTAGCAAATTACTAGGATTTATTTTTCTTCATGTAACCATCTTAAAGAGTATGGTTTGGATGTGTATTAGTGGAGAGTCTTAGGTACTTCACCACTTCTTATGTAGTATTTTTTTTGTTGTCATTATTGACAATGACCTACACATGTTATCCATTAACTAAACACTTTAAGTGGAATTTTCACTTGTTCTCTTGAAGTTTCTAGTAGCATAGTTGTGGTATTGAGGCATTGTTGTCATGGTTAGTCTCCTTAGTCTCATCAAGATCTAAAATTTCCTTAATGACAAGAGTCTATTATGCATGACAATAAAATCACTATAGAGATAGTATAGTGAAGATTGCATCATCAATTTCACCTTGAGGTTGTTCCCCTTTATGCTTTTTTATTGTAGACATGTTGGGAAAGTTAGAGTTAGCATGTGGGCAATATAAAAATTTATTGCAAATTTTGTGTAGGTATGTTATGGTGTTATGTGAAAGACATGAAAGCATTCTCTAACTTAGGCTTAATCTTACATGAAGAAAGATGTTGCTTTATCTTTTCCTTGACTTCTATTTTGGACTCATGGTGAAATGCTTGGCCTAGAGTGTCTAATGTAAGAAGATACATTTTTGGCATAGATGGAAGGAAATAGTCTATTAATATATTTAAGCACTTTGAAGTGCTTAGGCATGTCTTCATAAAAGTGTATATAGTATTCATGCAAATCATTGGTGTAAGATTCCATAATTTGTTCTCTATGTTTACACAACTATTAAAATTTCATGTATGTATCCTTGTAATGTTTGAGGGGATAGTATTCCTCTTATAAGGTGTTAATAAAGTTAATCCAAGACTTAATTGGTCGGTGTTCCTTATTGTAATGCACTAAGTTCTTCTCACCAATGATGTACAAAGATGAACATTTGTAGCACTACAAATGAGATCTTCTTGGCATCAATCAAATTTTCAATAGAGAAGTATGCTTCAAGCTGTCAAATCTAGTAATCTAGTATTGCAACATTAATCTTGCCTTTGAACACTAGAATATCAATATCAACTTGAGATTTGAAGGGATTTGAATGATATGTTGAAGCTTTGTAATTGGGATATGGTTGCACTGGTCCAAGTTGATTCATGAAGTCACAAAATCATATGAACACTTCTTGTTGCTACAATTCTAAGGTCACATTGCTTAGATGTTGAATATTTTATAAAACCCTAGGTGCATGTTCATCTATCATTTTTCCTTGTTTTTAGTGTTTAGGAAAATGCTCAAATATTGAACTAGGTATACATTCCTTCTATAGATGTTGTGAGAGCATCTAGACAAGCATGGTTTTTTTAATATTGAATAAATGATTCAATCCTTAGATGGGTTGGAGGGAAAACTTGTAAATTAGCTAGTATTCCATAATTTTACAAATATATGAATGAAACCCTAAGGTAGAATGAGAATGCACATTCATAAGGTGTAGAAGACTTTGCAATCCAAGTATTATTGGATAAAATATGTATAATTTTTAAGTGTATGGAAAAGATGCTGGACGGTTCTTCTCTGTACATATACTTCAAGTATCTAGTGTAGTTATCTATATATGAGTTTCTATAAAGGCTTCACAAATATGTTGAAAAATTCATGTGTATGGTGAATGAATCATGTGGGCAGGGTGACAACATATGTCAAACTTGTATGGTACTATTTATGTTATAGGGAAATATAGTGCAAGCACCACCATGTGTCAAATGTGTATGGTAGAATTACACATGGATGTGAGTTATCCATGTGTTGCATACATATGATCTAATTGAATGTGTGCATGCATATTGCCATGTGCAAGGTCATAGCATGTGCATGATAATTATGCATGGATAGACAAAAACACTATTGTACATAGATGTGTGAGCATTTGTGTGGCCCATATAGTAGAGTTGAGTACACATAAATTCTATTAAAGGGAGAGTTTATGAGATTGCACTTGAATACCAATTATATAGTGACATGTAGCACACACTCTTATGCTAAGTTTAGCTCCTTCCTTAATCCTTGCACACTCTTATTTACTCCCACTTTCACACATTCCCACATGTTTGACCTTATTTATATCTTATTTGCGCCAATCTCCACACATTTGAACTTGGTGGATTGAAAAGAGTAATAGTTGCATCAAAATTTGCATCCTAGATCACTTGCACTCTTGTCAATACTTTCCAAGGCCATAAAGTCACCCATTCAAGGGGGTTGATTGAGGAGAATGCGAGTCTCCACAATTTAGTAATCTTCCCAAGGTGATTCTAAATATTATCAATCCTCGAGCACCACTACATAATAGGGATCCCAATGAATTGAACAACAAAAGTATGCACTACACCATATCAGGATTGAGCCTCAAAGATTGGATCCACATGATATAGGATTGACCCAAAATTGTGGAATCAACTTGAAGAAAATCTAAGTCTATATAGAGTTACAAATAGTTGGCACATTAATGACACATTTTTTTATGTACCCAAGTGACTAAGTTCTTCGTAGCATCAAGTTTAGCCTTCATCATAATTCCAAAAACTAAGTACACTTAGATTCGTTCACATTTAATTTCTTCAATTAATATTTATTTTTCTAAAATTTAACTAGCTTTATTATTTAGATTCATTGTGTATTTATTCTAACATTTAATTAGTTAACCTAAATTAAAAAAAAACCATTTATTTTCCTCCAGAAATATAAACTAGAGAAGCCTTAATTCTTTGATATGTTATTTTTTTAAATAAATATAAATAAAAACTTAATGTTTAAGTACACTAATACCTATAAACTGTTTGCTTTGAAATTCCTACAGTCTTATTTGTAAAGTATTCTTATTAAGTCCAATTTAGTAACCATCTAAATATGAATAGTTTTCTTCCAAAGATAGAAGTAAGCAATCTTTGATGGTTCTGCTTAAACAACACACTTAAACTTTCACTTATTTAGATACTTCATCTTAAATCACACTAATAGATGGGTCCTATTAAAAAAAGGAGCGTAACCATCTAAATATAATTTTTTTTACAAAGATAAAAATAAGCAATCTTTGACAATTCTACTTAAACAACATTAATAAATGGATCCCAAAGTATGATTTAAAAAAAAAATCAATAGAATTAAATCCAACCAAAAACATACAATAATAAAAACAAACAATCTTTGAATAATCCAAAGAGGAATATATAAAACAAGTGTAGAAACAGCACTGCATCTAATAATCATCAGACACGTTGCAGTCAAAAATTTCTGGTGAAGACTGTTGTGCTGTTTGTCTTATATTACAATGAACAAAATTACAGAGTGAAAACCAAAAAGCAATTCAAGTGAAACAGAAGCTTAGTTTGGTTTTAGTCCCCTCTTATACCAATGTCCCCTCACCCCTATAAACCTAGAGAAGAGGAGACAGATGCTCCAACCACTGGACTGATTTGACAATGGCAGCTGGCCAAGTGCTGGAAAATAATATTATCTGACAACTGTCCCACAAGACTGACACTGATCATACAGCAAATATGACCTTAAGCAATGAAATGATATTTCAGTTGATTAAATCGTCCATGACAAAAACATTGTTGCAAGGAACAGCTCCAAGATATTTAGATCTATCTTTATGAAGATTCCTTCGGGATCAATCAAACTGTGCACAGGATGGAACAAATTTTCTTTTAACCTTTTCATGTCTAACCTTTTTTTTTTATTGCAACTTTTATTATATAAATATTAGTTGTGGAGAGTTTTTTTTTTTTTTTAATTGAATAAAGTTGGATTACATAGATAAATAATGAGCAGTTCAAAAAGAAACTGTAAGAGAAGGAAAAAATAAAACAACAGGACAGCGTTTACGACTGAATCATAGCAGATTACAACCCACGACTAAACAAGGAGATGAGCAAACACCAAGCAAATACAAGAATAACAACCACTGTCCCAATCTTGAACAGCTCTAAAGACCCATACGACATTAACCAATAGGTAGAACCAACAACAATAAATACATGACAACAGCTGAAATATACATTAAACTCTAAATCTTAACGGTTTTTGGAGCTGTCTAGAACACTGGATGTCCCCTTCATGCAGTTGCAAACCTTGATATTTGACCTTTTCCAAAATCTGCATGTAATTAGCATCCATGGAGAGTTAATATTTTTTTTGTTGAGAGTTATAGATTAAACATATACTATTCTGATTTTATATGTTATTATTGTATTTTCAAGAAATTTGAATTGTATTTTTAGAGAATTTGAATTTTGGTGGATAGTGTAATCAAGAAGTTGGTAGTAGTCTCTTTCTACTATTTTTATTGTCTCTGCAGACTTGCTAAAAATAGAGAAGTGGTGACAAATGCTCCAACAAACTTTGGTTCAGCTTGCATTGATCTGCTGAATTATTTTGACAATGAACATTGGCAAAAGATTGAGATTACAAGGAAAATAATAAAAAAATGATTACTTTCCAATAAAGTTGACACTGTCCATATATTATGCCAACAATGGCCACAATTAATGCAACGACCTTAAGCAATGAAATGATATATGAATTTGTTAAATTGTCTATAACAAAAAGATCAATCAAACTCTATACATGATGAAATAAATTTTCTTTTAATTTCTCAATGTATAATCAAATTTGTGATGGAATCTTTGGTTCAGCTTGATCTGCTAAACTATTTTGACAATAACAATTGGCTACACAATGGAGATTCCAAGAAAAAAATTTAAAAAATGATAACTTTCCAATAAAGTTGACACTATTCATATAATATGCCAACAATGACCACAATAAATACAACAGCCTTAAGCAATGAAATGATATATGAATTAGTTAAATTGTCTATAACAAAAAGATCAATCAAACTTTGTATATGATGAAATAAATTTTCTTTTAGTCTTTCAATGTATAATCAAATTTGTGATAGCAAGCCTTTCCCTCCCACCCAACCTCCATCCCTATATATATATATATATATATATATATATATATATATATATACTTGATAGTTGATATCTCTATCTATGCTAATATAAAGCTAGACATTAGATAGATCAATAATTTTATAATATATATATATATATATATATATATATTTATACTACAGGAATCGGGTAGCGCAGTGCACCTGGTGTGACCAGCGATGCACACGGTACCACGGGGGTTGGGGAGACTAGACCTCGTGACCAACCTCCTACAACAGAAAAGATTTAGATCGAGCTAAGGCCCCAACCCCAAATAATTCTTATATTTATTAAAATATATTTTTTGATATATTTTAATTCATAAATATTATGTGTGATTGACTATTTTATATTTAGAACTAAAAATGAATTTATTTTATTAAATAATTATAATCTAAAAATTAATTTGTTGCAATATTAAAATTGAATATTTGATTTATATTTTTAAACAAAATTTCCATAAAATAAATTTTAAAAAAGTAATGATGCCTTAATAAAAAATTTAAATAAATATATTCAAAGAGACACTAAAAAAACCATTTTGGTTACATCATCGATTTAATAATATAAACTTCCAAATTAAAGTACATGAAACACTTTATACTATGAATCTTATCTATGGTTCTCTTTAAAGAAACATACCTTTATAATTGCATGGCTTACTGGAAACAAAGTATTACTTCTAGTTTTTATCTAAATCTCCCCTTTTCAAAAACAATGATATAAAAAATGAAGAACTTTACATTGATTATAAATCTTTTGAATAAAATGGCATTTATATTATTATAAGAAATATTTTGCATTGGAACAATGATGTGTAATTGATAGATTTTACTATTATTTTAAGTCCAACATGATTGTGTTAGAAAAATAAGTTGTGAAAGGGTTATGATGTAGTTGGGTTCTTAACTTTTTCAGTTTGGTAGTAGGTAAATATCATCAAATTTATTAATAAATATTATGTCAGATATGTAATTAGTTTATAAAAGATATTATAAGAATAAATTAAATATAATTTAATGGAATATGATCATTTGGTGTGTGATTATAGTTAAAAGAAAATAAATATTATACAAGTTGATTTTAGAAGATATAAATTAGAAAATAAGTTTTAGAATAGTCGTTTCAAAGACGACCTTCTCTTGAACAATATGTTCACCAAATCTCTTTACCTTTCTTGGCTTCTCATCTTGCCAAAATTCCATTTTCTATGGTTAGTTGCTCTACCACTAATTGCAATTTCTCAATATTCTCCTTTATGTCATCTTTTTGAGGTCTGCGTCATGTTTGAACCACTATGTGGTATGCCATTGTGATCAAGTCTACATAAGTATTAGATATTCTTCCATCTAAGACTACTCTTATATCTTTCTATAGTTCGAAGATGAACCATTCAATCTTTTGTTGCTCTGATAGAGGTTCCTCTAGTTTGCAACAAACTTCCTTAAATATTTTGGTATAGGCCTTCATCAATTCGTCTTCTCCTTGCAGTAGGTCCCTCATTTTGTTAACACTCTTTGTAGGGATATTCAGAGTGTCAAATTTTTCCAAGAAATCTTATTTTACTTCATTCCAACTTTTACCATGTTTCGGGTAAGTCTTTTTGTACCAGTCCAATACTTCTTTCCTTAGTGAACATACAAAGTCTAATAACTTTGGCATGTCCTCATCAATGTCTTGTCTATCCCATAGAGATTCTAATAGGAATATGTGTTATATATCCTCTATTGCATCTCTTCTGAATAATGGAATTTTGATTGATGATTCCATTTTGTTCTTGCTTCTTTTTGTTTTGAGTTTTCAGATTTGTGGGCCATTCTTTTCCTCCTTTTCTTTCTTTACTTTTCTAATGGTATGAGGTTTTTGCTCTCGACCCTTATCTCTTGCTAAATTTATGTCAAAGTACTCTTTCCGAAGTATTTCTTCCCAATCTACTTCTTTTATTTCTTTCTCTCCTTTCTCCTTACTTTATGGTATTTCTTCTTTCAAAATTATTCTAATCTTAAATGGCTTAGGGGATGGGTCCTAATTAGGGGGTTGTGACTTCTCAAGATACCATTAAATTTTTTATTTATTAATGACATTTTATTTATTTGTGAATATAATTCCTTACCAAAATTCAGTTTGATTTCTTCGTCCTTGAGTTTCCTTACACTTTTATTGACTAACTCTTCTAAATATTTTTCTTGGACAAATAAAGCCTTCTCCAAAGTTTTTCAACAATTCAATAAATTTATCATCCAAATTAATGGTTAGGTTTGATAGATTTGGTCTGATTGTAGGAATATTGGATGGTTGTGATGGGAGTGGTGTTTTAGTATTATTGTAGAGTCCCAACAACAACCTTCTAGATTCTCCATAATCATAAATGTTCCTCTCTAAACTGGTTATGATTTGTCCTACTTTTTCCTAGCATAATTCTAATTTCTCCAAGATCTTCCATTCATCTTTTTTATTCTCTTTTTATTCTCCCTTAGAAGTACCCACTTTGGCATGCTCAACATCACCCTCATTAGTGTTCTCAATTCTCATTTTCTCCATAATTTCCATCCTTCTGCGGTGTCTTTCTTCTCTTTCAACAATCTGGTTTTGTCTTCTTTCTTCTCCATTTGGGCCTGTCATGTTCACTTTTCTTATCGATTTAATTTGTTCTCTAATCTCTCTTGTGTTTTTCTTATCTCCTTTTTCCATGGGTGTGATTGATTTAGGATTACATTAATCCTTTTATTACTTCCCATGGTAGTTATTTAATAAATTTTCTCATTGGTCACATCTCTTCAAGGACCTCTTTTAGAATCCTTCCCCCTTTCCATTCTCCGTCCCCTTCATGCCTAACCCCATCTCATAGTGTAAGTTCCAAGAGGATAGTTTCGTATGTTTTCATATCTTCTTTGGTTTTCTTTCTTTTTATATGTTTGATTTAAAGTTAAAATTGTGGGTATTATTGACCATTATATAACCTAACCAAGGTACCGATAACGAAGCCAATGTTAGCAAGAAAACTAGGGAAACACAAACCGAAGTTCTAAGCCCCAAGTAATTTTTGAATGTTGTAGTTTATACCTCATAATAAATCATATAAAAGGAGTAATGCTTTGATTCAGGAAAATGACTAACTAATCTACTATAGATTCATAGAATACCAAATAAGATCATACATATAGAAGTCCGATATCATTATATTATTTATATCAATGTCTAGAGTACATTCATATATCTTCCCCTATACTATGTACCTCTTCTCTTCTTCTTACATAAATGTTTCCTCTTACATATATCCTTAAACATAAAGATTCTTACATATACTTTCACATATATATTCCTACATAGATCTCTTCTTCTATTATTCATATCTTTTCCTATACATATATCTACAAGATGGGATGTGACCCATCTATCCTACCCCTACTATAGATGGTATGTTTTCGATCTTATGGTCTATAATCTCTTTGTGACAAGATGTGGTATTATTTTCTTGGTAGTGTCTAAACTATTGCTCTTTCTTGCAAACACACACACACACATATTATTTTTTCTATGTAGGGTTCCAATTTTTCCAATGTTATGTACTCAGGGTTATATTTTTTGATGGGTTTAATTAATAAAACAACCATTAATATTCAATTAATTGTACATATATACTATATGCTCATTTTCCAACTTAAGAAAGCAACTTAGATATTCACTATCGCTCACACATGCACGCACACACACACATATCATGTTTTATACGTAGGGTTCCAATTTTTTCCACTATTATACATTTAGGGTTATATTTTTTGTTAGGTTTAATTAATAAAAAAACATTTATTCATGTAATTATGTATATATTATTCATGTGCGCTTGCCAACTTAACACAACATACATATTCACCATCTCTCTCTCTCTCTCTCATGCACACACACATATATATATGAATGAATTATTTTTTAGCTTGTATATGTCACAAATATATAGTCACATTTATTTTGTGGGATTAAATTTGATATATCCCCATTTATATTCATGAAACTCTGTATACATGTCTCCTTTCACTTACCTCAAAATTTGTATATAATTTGTATGTCATTATTTTATTGAAACAACTATTATAGTTTAGTAATCCAATTTTAACAATAGTTATAAATTCAAGGTTATCTTTTTGTACATGTTTCGTTAAAAACCCATGTTTATGTTCATGGTATTGTTTTTACAACATAAGCTTAAATTTTGATTGTTTATACTATCCAAAACTTTTTTCACATTACTCTTGTTCAAATTTTCAACTAAACACACCACCATACGTTTTCATTATATGACTATATATTCATGAAACTTTATATATATTACTCTATTTTTTCTTTCCAAGTGAACACACCAACATACATTTTCTATATATAAATATCTATGTGTGTGTATGTATATATATGTACGTATATATTGAAGCTATGAAAATGATAATGAAGCATAAACAATCAAAACATGAAAACAAATGTATAAAAATGACTATACCTCAATTACACTTTCACCTCCATGATTGAGCTACACAAACTTTGTACCCAAGAAGCTTGTTAATTTGCTTTCTAATGTGTTAATATGGATTGCTCAATAATTTCAACATAAATTTGGCTAAGGTATGATATGATCAAAATGGGATGATAAGGTCCAATTTTTATATTCTTGGAAGGAAAGATGAAGGGTTGATAATTTCTTGTGAGATGGATAGTTATGATTGAATGATATAATGAGGGATTTTTGTGACAAGTGTTGAACAAAGTGGAAGTATGTGAGTATGACATGTGGCATGGGGAAGAGAGCAAGGTGTGCTCACACATGTGTGAGAACACATTGGGAAGAATAGGAAATTGACAAGTGGAAACAAAAGTGGCAAGGTGTAAGATGTGTAGGATTCAGAAGTGTGACAAGTGGGAAGAAATGGAAAGTGTAGGGTGGCTTCATGGGGAAGAGTATCTCACACATGTGTGAGCATCCAATAGGAGATAAGGTCAAAATATGACTTAGAGATAGAAAGTGACATGTTCATGCAATTATAGGACACATATCACATGTCTACAAGATTGGGTAATTGGAAGGAATTAAAAATTAGAATCTGAGATATTAATGAGAATTAGCATGTAGGTTAAGTTAATTAATCATAGATTTATTAAATTAATTGAGATTAAGGGACTTAGAGGAATAAGGGCCAAGGTTAAATTAAAATGAATTATATTTAAAAGGTAAATGGAATAATTAATTAAATAATATAATATTTAATTAATTTAGGAAAGAAAATAGGATGATTAATTAGATACTATATTTAATTAATTATATGATGAAATGTAATAATTAATATGATATTTAATTAATCTTGGGATGATGTCAAGGATTAATTAAAATTTAGAATTTTAATTCATTTAAAAGTGTAATGTCATAATTAGTGTGTTTACATTTTGCCTCTCTTTGATGCAGCATCTGAAGTGATATTGTGTCAAAGAAGTTTTAAATTTTCCCCAATAGGGTAGATGTGATAGGAGGTGATGCCCCCCGAGAGATCGGTCAAAAAAAATTTAAAAATAATTTTAGTTGGTATCTCAAAAAAATTGGTTTAGAAGGAGTGGATGCATGTTAAAGAAAATAAGAATGGAAAGAAATAGGGTGATAGGTTTAGAAATAAGTGTTATAGGCTAAGGGCTAGGGTATTTACCACATGTCATAGAATAATTAGGGTTAGAGGCCTATAAATAGACCTTGGGGGTCCAAAGATGTCATTTTCACCTTTGTAATTTGGGAGAAGAAGAGTAGAGCGAGAAAAGGAGAGATGGAAACTATTCCTCGACATTTGCATCGTGCAAAGTGAGTTCAAGAGTAGCAGTGAGCAACAGAGGTAGGAGACCAATAAGTGTTCTAACCTAAGGTTTTTAGGTAGTTAAGGGGTAATAAATGTAGGTAAATTAGGCAAGGAAGTTGGGAAAAATAGAGGTGTGATTTTTTTAAACCATGCTTACATGTGCAATTACAGTGCTTCAACTATATGAAGTTTCACTTGCGCCTAAAGCAATACTTACAGAGAAAAATGATATCTTCTTTCAATCAATCAACACTTTCAAAGTGGTAAATTGTGCTTGTGCTAAATGATGCCTACGCTCAAGTAATCGGCACTTGCGTTGGCTAATGTCGTACTTGCACTAAAGTGGCACTTGTGTTATTCAAGTGCACACCTATGAAAGTCAAGTGCATGCTTTCATTAGAAGCAACAATTGTGTAGGTTAAGTATGCACTTGTGCAAGTTAAGTATGCCCTCGCATAGGTTACGTATGTGCTTGTGCAAGATAAGGACATGCTTGTGCCAGAAGCAACACTTACGTAGGACAAAAGTGTGCTTTTGTAGAAATGCAAGAATGCAATGGGTTTTGGGGATTGAAATGAATGGTATTTATTTTATTTTAAGGAGGGCTAACACTAGTTTGTGGTATGATGTGAAAGCCTTTGGTGACACTAAAATCATGCAAGTGGTAGATTCAAGTTATGGCTTCATTACATTGTTGGCTCATGGAGATGGATGAGGATTGCTTGAGCCCTATGGGCCTATTCTATGTATCCAAGATGCCTCGATTGAGGGTATATCAGGTAATGATGACAACCTTATGAGAGCGGTGGCACAACAATACTAGTAGTTTCCACCTACCAACTAGTGAGGCCATCATTACCTTGGAGGATGTGTGGTGGATCTTGAGACTCTTGATATAGGGAGAGATTGTGGAGTACGATTTGATGAATGGTGAGGATACACTGACACAGTATTCATGATAGATGATCTGCCTATTAGGGGGATCGAGTTGGATCTAGAGGTAGGGATGGGAGTGCTACCAAATTTATCTTATTTTATAGAGGTGTTACTCACAAGGGTTGTGGTACCTAATTGGTAATCTAGGGTTTTTTCTATTGGCTAGGTAAGAGTACTAGACAAGATGTTTTTGGAGGGTACAGTGTTCACCTAGGGTCCATTGCATATTAGTAGAGCTCTACAAAGAGGTGCACCTAGTTGTTTATAGGGATAGTTAGATATTGGGCTACGATGTTAATCTACTACATATTTGGACCTATGAGCATGTTGTAGTTTTATGACCCATGGTGGATAGAGAAAGAGGGGTAGGCATGCCTTATGTGTTTACATATGTGTCATTTTTGTGGCACCGACAACTAGGGAATCTACCCTATTAAAGGTGAGTTATTGATGAGATGGATAGATTTATCTAGCATCCATATCATGAATGCAAGGTATGGGAGGAGGATGATATATATGTCATATGTTTAAAGGACTTACTATCTATTTAGTTGTACACCCACCATTATTGAGTGGTAATTTCCAATTCGGTTTATGATGTAGTTTGGTTTACAACATACAATACCCATGTAGGAGGTCATGTTTGTATGGGTAGTACAAGAGAGAGAGATATGGGGAGGATATATTGAGCCCTATATTTCTAGGAAAGATTGGCGAGACACTCCAGAAATGCCATGGGATCCACAATGGGCAGTGATAAATGTAGGTACCACGACCGAGTATGATGCATGGTGGTTGCAATGGAGGCCACTACAGTTGACAATCCCATGGGATCAACTTTCCTTAGTTGAGGAGGAGGAAGATAATGATAATGATGATGATAATGATGGTGATGATGGAGGTCAATGGGTTCAACAGAGGAGGGATCCCAAGGTAGGTGGGGGAGAGGAGAGGGTGGTAGAGGAGGATGTGGATGTAGATTGAGAGGATCACCCTGATGATTAGGGTGACATTTAGGTGTGTTTGGGGCTTGTGATAGAAAAGCGAGATCAACTCAGATGGGAGTAGATACAACTGATGGGGGGGCAAGGAATTGTGGAGGTAGTCTGCCTAAAAGGATTATTGGATTGGGTTAGGGGTGGAGATGGAGGGGCACAACTTTCCCTTGTTACAATAGAGAGAGTCGATGCATCTCGAGCCATAGCAACCTAGGCTTGGGGAGATGTGGCTAGGTTACAATAGGAGTAGGATATTGCTCGAAAGATTGTGGCTAGATAGGGGATGCATGATATAGTTTTATACTTGATCTAAATGACATGGGAGATGCAATAATACCACACATTGTGTGAGCAAGTAGTACCAATAGAGCAATGAGAGCCTAGCTGTATAACCATTACCCAATCTCATAGATCTAGATCCTGGCCAAATCATGACCATCATTGGGTATGGGGCCACCTCCTCACTGTCCACCTACACCACCATCACCGCCAATAGGGCTAGCTTAGATAGAGGGGGCTAGCACGAGATAGGTGCTTACAGGATATTTTTTATTATACCCTAGAGGAGTATTGGATTTTTCATGTGCATGGGAGAGACCATATATATTTGTATCATGACATTATTTTTTTCTATGATATCATGAGTTTTTTAGTGATGATGTATATTTTATGGAATTTATTATGTGATTCATGATGATGATCTATTTATTATGTGAATATTTATGTGATTTTATATATACTGATGATAGTTTTATGATGCCTAGATGGATACATGTATGGTTAGATCGATATGTTTGGATAAATGATTTTGTGTAGATGTATATGAGGTGTAATTATGTATGTATGTGATGCTAACATGTTTATGTATGGTGTGCAAGGTGAAATGATGGGATGGTCTAATGTGTTTTATGTGTGTCTTGTTATGATGGTGTATGTATGGATTGCATAGATGTAAATGGATGTAAAATGATTATGTAAAGTGGCAAGTGATCTTTATTGTGTATAATGGAAAGTGAAATCAATGCTTATGCATTATAGAGTTTTTATGGTTATGGTAAAAGTGATTTATGGATATATAAAAATGGATAATAAATGAATACATAAAATAGATAGTGATTAATGCAAAGTGATTATGTAAAATGCCAAATAGATATGAATTATGGATAAAATGATTATGTAAAATGATTAAATGGGTAATGGTTAATGATTAAATGAAATGGATAATGAATATGATTATGGATAATGTAAATGATTGAATGATAATGAATAAATGGAATGGACAATGAGTATGTAAAATGGTGGATAATGTTTATGGTTGTGTAAAAATAGATAATGATTATGAATTAGAAAATGGATAGCGAGAAATAAAAAAATAGATAATGATTAAATGAATAATGGATAATGGATAATGAATATATAAAAAGTAATATGCATATATGAAATGGATAATGAATATGGTTATGGAAAGAATGAATATGATTATGGTTATGGATTGTAACAAAGAAAAAGGGAAACCTAAGTTTAATGTATAAAACCTAGGATTAACTTCCTCCTTTTTCAAGGGTACATTAGGATGCAAATCAACAAGGTGTTTAGAATCTTAGATTGACTTTCAACCATGAAGGTGAGCTAATCAGACCTGGATCTGCATCTTTTTTATTCTTGGAATGGATTGGAATTTATTTTCCTTGATTAACCTAATTAAACTATGTGCCCTAATATGAAAATTGTAGAATTTCGACAACTAAAACACTATAACAGAGATTTGCAGGTAGATCTAGGAATGGAAAAGTGTTGTGTACCTATCCTAAAATTTTGGTGTCGGTATGAATATGAGTAAAAAGTTACCCAAGGGAATTTGGGTCCTTATATGCCTCTTCCATTATATTTTTGTAGTCCTATGATGTCAGATCTGAGATCCATGCTTCAACTTGCAAACTTGTCGGATAATTCTATAGGTCATTTTTCATGAGTTGACAAGGTGTAGGGATTTGAATGCAACAATGAATAAGTGATCTGAAAGCTTCCTTCAATCCTCTCCAAACCTAAATATTCACATTCAAAGAGAGAAGAAATTTTGTGCCATTTTGGGGCTTTTCTTAGTCAAACCACGTATTAGTGTTTCTACTTCCATAATGGCAATGTGCAATGATAGTAAATGATAAATGATATGAAGGAATGATGAATCAATGAAGTTTTGCAACCCACCACCCTTCAATGGCTTCCTTGAAGGACTAATTTCATGCACATCATTTTAAGGTTTCCGATCTAGCTTGCTTGAATTGCTTGAATTGCTTGGAGACCTACAAAAACAATTAGCCTTCACAAACAAATATTTGACATGATGTTTGGATCTTTAAGTGCTGCAATAAAGCTATGAAATGTTTCTCTTGACTTGCTTGATAGTGCTCTTGATGTTGACCTCTTTCTTGTTAATTCTAGATAGATTTTAAATGATGCAATAACTATGTATTTATAGGCATTTATTCAATTTATTGTAAATTAGATCTTGATAGCTAACATTTGTAATTTGATTTTTAAATGTTGAAATATTGACACCAACATATTCAATTTGGATCTCAAAAAAATAGAGGGAATTAGATGCCCAAGGGTTTCCTAATCTTGGCCCTATTTTCCAATATTTTAGGTGTTGAGGGAAAAATATTAAATAAATGTATTTGTTCAATGCTTGCAATTTCTCAAAAATTGTTAAAAATAGGTCATAAAATGCATACTTTGGGAAATTAGGTGCTTAATTAGGTCAAATAAATTAAGGGGAGAAAAACATAGTGTGAAATTGTCAAGTGTGACAATTTTTTATGCTACATTTAGCCCCCACATTAGTGAGAGTATGAACTTATGCTTGGACTCACACTAAAGTATAAAATATATGTCAAGAGGGGTTTGATTGTCCAAATGATGAAGATATAGGATTACTAAGGATCAAGGGGGAGTGTGCAAGCCCCTAGCTAGGATCCAAGATGTTAGAGTAATAAGTTATTATGCTTAATTAATTACATCACATTGATTAATTAATTAAGTCACTTATTCCTCTTTATTACTTAAGCTAAACTTAGGCACATTAATAATTAATTAATTATTAATTATTAAGTGTGCACACTAGGGTTTCATTTAGGGTTTCTTGGGTTTCTTGATCTCCTTCATAAGGATTGATCACTTTGTAATAATTGATTCTCTTAATGCATTTTACACTTTGAGGTTCAGAGAACATCTTTTTGGTTCTTCATATCTTTTGCATGTGACAGGTATCCATCTTGCATGCAGGTGATCTTGGTTTTCTAACATGGTATCAGAGCACCATACCTGTAGCTGCTTGTTTGTGATATGAAGATATGGCCTCTCTATGAGTTTCAAGTGCAAGGGTTTCCACAGGCAATTTTTTGATTGAATCTGGGGGTAGCCTAATTTTCTGTGCATTTTGGGACAAAATAGACTTCGCCATTGAGTCTGCAATGCCCAAAAACCCCCATTTTCATATAAAATTTGTCTATTTTGGTGCAAGTTGGTCAAGAAGGCAAAAAAAAATTGTCGGGGGGTCGTACGGCCTCCCCAGCACGCAGATCGAGGCGAGAAATTCAAAAAAAATCAAAAAAATGCTTTTTTGGGGAACTGTACGAGTGCGGCCAGTTCTAATGGAGACCGTCGCCCGCCCGCCACCCGGCGGCCTCCCACCGGCCACCTCTGCGCCACCAACCACCAGATCCACCACTCCAGCGCCGCCCACCTCCTCCGCCGGCTTGCATGCAGCCCCCGCGGGCTCCTCCAGAATACGCCCCAGTCATATTGGTGACCGAGGGCCTCGGCCAGCCCCCTCCTCTCCTGCGCGGTCATATGGGGAACCAGGGTCTTCCGCACAAGCCCCCGGCCCGATCCGGCCCCTTCGAGCTCAGCCCACGGTCATATGCCGAACCAAGAGCTCCGAATTTTTATGCAGGGGGGGCCGATTTTTTGCGGCGACGGCCAGACGGCCGTCAATTTTAAGCTCAGCTTTTTCTGACGTCATGATGATGTCATCCATACGGCCGGTTCCTCTTTGCCCCTCCTAGCCCTGATTTGCCCTAAAAGAGCAGTTTTTTTCTTTTGGCCATAACTTGGGCATACGGTATCAAAATCGGGCAAACGAGATATTGCCGGAAAGCTGGTTCCGAGAACTTTCCAGTAGTGCTGTTTATTTTTTAGTATTTTACTGTTTTCCTGCATTTATTGCTGTTTAAAGTCAGATGTTGTTTTTGGACTTCCGAGCTCATAACTTTTTGCCACGATCTCCAATTTTCGCCTCGTTTGCGGCGTCGGAAAGGTATTAAGGAGCTCTATGTTGCTATCCATGCACTTTTTCTGTATCTATCCCAGGTTTATCACTTAGTCCAGATTTGGCCCGATGGGTTGTTTGGAGATTACTTGGATGTTTTGGCAGTTGGGAGAGTGCATCTTGCATCTTTGCACTTCGTTTTTAGTAATACATCATTCAATAATTGCTTGCTGCGTCATAGATTCTAGGGTTGTTCCCGTTTGGATTTTTCAAGTGTTCTAAGGCATCGGGTCTGCTGTCACATTATTTTGATTCCGGTTTTGGTTTCAATTGTAGACAGAAATATATTTCCTTGCTTGCCAGATTACAGTTCCAGTGTTACTCTACAGAGTTCTTCCAGTGCTTCTTTGCAGCATGTCATCACATTGTAGGGGGGTTTTGTCCCACTGGGTTTTTCCTTCTCTACCTCATATTGCATTTGTAAATGGGTACCTGATCAGGCCTAGTTGTCGGGACCCATCTTTGCTTTCATGCATCTTATTCTAGTGTTTTAGCTTCTTCCTAAGTTCATCTTAAGGGGTGTTAGAGTAATAAGTTATTATGCTTAATTAATTACATCACATTGATTAATTAATTAAGTCACTTATTCCTCTTTATTACTTAAGCTAAACTTAGGCACATAATAATTAATTATTAATTATTAAGTGTGGGGACTGGTTTCATTTAGGTTTCCCTTTTAGGGTTTCTTGATCTCCTTCATAAGGATTGATCACTTTGTAATAATTGATTCTCTTAATGCATTTTACACTTTGAGGTTCAGAGAACATCTTTTTGGTTCTTCATATCTTTTGCATGTGACAGGTATCCATCTTGCATGCAGGTGATCTTGGTTTTCTAACACAAGATCCCATGGAAAGACAACATAAGCACAAAGGAACACACACATGTATTAAACACAACAATACAACATACACAAACACACATGTCAAAAAACATGAAGCATACGTGACAAAAACACATGACATAACATATAAATGACAACAAAATGAACACAAACATGATGCAAACACAATTAAAACATAAAGAATACACACAAAAGAGACACCTCAAGACACAAAGGTTAGTACTAAATGGATTTGAGTCAGTAAGGTAAAGAGACCTCAGTCTTAATTGTCTCAAATACCAAATGAAATCCATCAAATAAATAAATGCTCCCATGAGGACTAGCAAGTTGTGTTATGCCAAATCACTCATGAGCCACATGGATCTACTAGCTATCAAGCTAAATTATGCTAGGTTTCCATGCAATATGATGGGTTCCACAAGGCTAGTAAGTTGTGTTAAGCCAGAAACTCATGAAATACATAGCTCTACTAGAAATAAAGTTGTGTTATTCTTGGTGGCCATGTTAGGGTTTTCATGACTCACACAATAGAAAATTCCAATATTTTCTAGGTGAATTACAAACATAAGGAACCACGGGCTAGTGAAGTATGATATTCACTAGGTGATCCCCCAAGACAAGGTAGAAAATGAGAAACATGCTAAGTCTAGCGAAGTTTGCTACTCACTAGGTGTGCACCCATTGACAACCATACCAAGAGTTATACACCCTAATAAATTTGATAAGGTGCTACAAAATGATCAAGATGCTATGTCAACACATCACTAAGTTCAATGCATGTGAACAAAGTGAAGCAAAAATGTTGATGTCATGTACCACTAAGTTCAATGTGTGTGAAAAAAGTGAAGAAAAATTCCAAACTCACCTAAGGAGGTGCACAAACTTGCCTAAGGAGGCATATAAACAATGACAAGATAAGGCCAAAACCTCAAGGGGTGTTATAACAACACCATCACAAAAGGTTATTTACAAAAATAATAAAGGGGCTTTGCTCAATACATGAAAGGTCACACCTTAGGGATCATCACACATGACATCACCACTAAGAGAGAACAAGTCATGGAATACAAGAATCACACCTTAGGGCATACTAACCATAGCATTACCACCAAGGGGAATGTCATATGCCAAGGAAGGTCACACTCTTATGGGATACCAAGCCCAATATCACTACTAAAGAGATACTAACATAGATCAAGAAGGCCACACTTTCATTGGAAAGGTCACACTTCATAAGATATGTATGCTATCATCACTAAGAAGGGACAATTTCTTATGTAAATAATAAATTTGGGATTATATGCTCCCCTTAAAATGTTAGTGTACTTGCTACACTAATGTTTTAAGGATAAAAAAGGGATCCCTTGCTAAAAGGAATGCACACAACACAAGGCTACCTAACCCCTTGCCCCCCAAGGGTAGGGGAAAAGATGAGCCAAGATGGATGAAGATATGTTGATCTGTATAAGATGGAATATGATTGCATAAAACTTAATTTATACCTTCATACATGGTAGTAAGTATTGTGTGATATTGAATCTACCACATGGCAAGGAGCAACAACTAATACTATTTGTCTCTTGTACTATTAAGTGAAGATGTTTTTGTTATTTTTGGATAATAACCAAGACCCTTTTTTGTTTCTTGTGTGTTGAGCTCTCCGGGGACACAAATGCCTTATTTTTCTACACCATATCCTTTTCTATTATAGCCAAATTGTTTAAAAATTTGATACCCTCTTCCATAATTGACTTCCATTTCTTTCAAGGAATTTTATTTCTCATAATCAATTTCATCATAAGTGGATGTATAATTTGTGTTTTCCTATTTGCTAGAAGTTGATGGTTCAATTATAGGTTGTGTTGATAGCATTGTGGCTTTTTTTTTTTTGTAATCTTGTATTCCCTCATGAATGTAGATGTGAAATCTAATGAAACCCAATCATCATCCAATAACTTTTTCATGGATGAAAGACACTTATCTTTTTCCTCAATTTTTAAAGGTTTCACATTTATAGTTTGTGTCAATGTTATAAGAGGATTCTCCATTCTTATTTTAGTTTGTAAACAATTTTCAGATTTAGGACCAACTTTTATCATGTAAACCTTATTGTTGTAAGTGTATTTCATTAAACAATCAAGCATTGAAGAAACACATTTCATTTCATGAATTTGTGGTCTACCCAAAATAATATTGTATGAAATATCATGGAGCATGACATGGATGGGAGTTTGCAATACAACCTTACCAAATTTAATAGGTAATTTTATCACCCCAAGCGGTTGCTTTCCCAATTATCAAAACTACAAATGGACAAATTATCTTGTTGAATTTTAGTCTTATGCGCCCCAATTCTGTCTAAAATATTTACACTACAAATATTAAGCCTTGAACCATTGTTAATAATGGTATGCATAATCCCAACCTTGTTAATAACAACCATTACTATCAAAGCCTCATTTTGTTTTTGTGTTTTCAAGGGAGGTAACTCACTTTGATGAAATAAAATGTCCAAGATATTTGAATTCATACTCTCAATCAAAGCTACCACATCATTTGGTTGCACACTAGTAGGTACAACAACTTTCTACAAAGAATTTTGAAGCATTCCATGATAAACAGGTGATGTTTGAATCAAATCCCACAAAGAAATATTAGCAAGACTCTAGCACAAAGTTATTCTACAAGGTCATATTCTTTACCACTACACGGTTAGATATTATGTGTAGGTGGGAGATATGGTTGAGGAAATGGGATGGATGTTGGAGTTTGTTTTGGTTTCTTATTATTTCTAGTGTTATATGTGTAATAAGTTTTGTGATAACTTGGTTGTTGCAAAATATGATTACTAGTGAGTTGTTTTGTAAAGTTTAAGATATGTCCATAAGGTTTATGAGGTCCTATAATGAGAGGTGAATTAAGAGGCCCAATAATTAGAGGAGGTCCAATAGCCAATGATGCATTCATAAGCTCAACGGATTTAACTTCTTATTGATGATCTTTTATCGATGGGGGATCTAAGGTCACCTTAGTGTCTTCATCTATGTAACCCATCTTACTACCTTTTGAAAGAAATGTATCAATGATTTCATCCTATTACACCATAATATCTTCCCAAGTAAGAGAGGTATTAGGAGAGGAACGAACAATATTCTCATGATGCTCAATGATTGGTTTCTCTAACACCAAAACATTCTCACAAGTGGGGGAGATGTTGGGAGATGAATGAAGATTAGGTAAAGTGATATTAATGAATGTGCAATGATTTCATTTTTTTGTGTTAAGATACTCTCACAATTAGGAGAGTTATTGGGTGAATGACTAACATGCTTGTCAATGATTTCATTTCATTTCCTTAGATTGTACTCATAAGTAGAGATATTATAATTATAAAAGCCATGTGTTACCATATCAAAACCACATCTTTGAAAAGGAAACATGTCGCTACTTTCCTTATGGATCAAATGATCAAAATTAGATAGGTCTGAAAATAAAATTCAAAAACAAACATCAAATCTAGAAATCAAATTCTAGATTATTGCAAACTAACATAGGTATTGGTTTTTTTCTAGGATCTAAAGTAGGTTTTGGAGTAATAGGATACCTTAGGGAATTTATTTCTTACTATGGATCTTTCTAAGATTTTAGTTTCAGAGGCACTAGTGATAGAACTAACTATGTGATAGTGTGCAAACCTAGATTTGGAATTGCTTATGTTGTTGTTTTGTGATATTTCAAGTTTACAATTTGTTGTAACAACCTAGGGTTTTAATTTTTTTCCAAAATTAAAACTAATTTACCCAAATTATGCAAAGCTTTAGAAAATTTAAACAATTGTCCTACAAATTTGATAATTTGTAGCACTAAAATGCAATATTTTTTTCAAATTTGCAACAAACTAAGAAAAATGACACCTTTCTTTCACAAGCAATAACATATTTTCATAATTTCAAATCAGACATCAAAAAGGAAAAACAAATTGATAACACAAAGACAAGGATCTATGCAAAAAAAATATGAGCCACCAATAGCAAGATAGAGGTGCCCAAGGGCGCCTATGTCCTTGATAGCGCTTCTAAAAATTGAAATATTGAATGTTTATTAGACTACTTAGGGGTTATGTGTCTATTTTCAAATAGGTTTGACAATGATTTTTTTTTCCAGAATTTTCTCAATTTAAGATAATATAACTCAAATGCAAATGTGTAACAATGTTTGAACAAAAAGTGACAATTGTGAATTCAATTTTGAATGTGGATCTAACCTAAATAACTAAAAGTAACCCTATTACAACCTATGATGCAATGTGAGATGATTTTTTTATGTTTTTATGATGCAAAAATGAAACCTTAAATGAACAATGCAAAATAATGCAATGTTAAAACTAGATCTAGGGTTGAATTACTTCATATTTTAGAAGGACTATGATGTCAAAATGTCAAGTTCACCAAAATGTAACAAAGAAAAAGGGAACCCTAAGTTTAATGTATAAAACCTAGGATTAATTTCTCCTTTTTCAAGGGTACATTAGGATGTAAATCAACAAGGTGCTTAGATTGACTTTCAACCATGAAGGTGAGCCAATCAAACCTAGATCTACATCTTTTTGAGTCTTGGAATGGATTGGAATTGATTTTCCTTGATTAACCTAATTAGACTATGTGTCCTAATATGAAAAATTATAGAATTCCAACAACTAAAACATTGTAACAGAGATTTCCAGGCATATCTAGGAAGGGAAAATTTTTGTGTACCTATCTTGAAAGTTTGATGTCGATCTGAATATAAAGACAAATTCATGCAAGGGAATCTAGGTCCTTGTGTGCCTCTCTTTCTTTGTTTTTGTAGTCCTCCGATGCCAGATTTGAGATCCATGTTTTCGTTTGCAAACTTATTGGATCACTATTGAATAATTTTGTAGGTGATTTTTTGTGAGTTGACAAGGTGTAGAGCTTCTAATGCAATAATGAACAAGTGATCTTCAAGCTTCCTTCAATCCTCTCCAAACCTGAAATCTACACATTCAAAGAGAGAAGAAATGTTTTTCTATTTAGGGGCTTTCCTTAGTCAAACCTCGAATTAGTGTTTCCACTTCCATAATGGCAATGTCAATGATATAAAATGATAAATGATAGGAAGGAATGATGAATCAACAAAGTGTTGCAACTCACTTCCCTTCAATGGATTCCTTGAAGGATTGAAGTCATGCACATCACTTCAATGTTTTGGATCTTTCTTGCTTGAATTTCTTGGATACCTACAACAAGGGTTAGCCTTCACAAACAAAGATAACATAAACATGCATAAAATCACATAATATTTGACATAATGTTTGGATCTTGAATTGCTACAATAAAGCTCTAAAATGCTGCTCTTGACTTGCTTGATAGTGCTCTAGATGTTCTCCTCTTGCTTTTTATTCTAGATAGATTTAAAATGATGCAATAATTATGTATTTATATGCATTTATTCAATTTCCTACAAATTAGATCTTGATAGCCAACATTTTTAATTTAAATTTCAAATGTTAAAATGTTGACACCAACATATTCAAATTTGGATCTCGACAAAATAGGGGGACTTAGACACCCAAGGGCATCACATTCTTGGCCTTATTTTCCAATATTTTAGGTGTCGGGGGAAAAACATTAAATAAATGTATTTGAGTAATGCTTGCAATTTCTCAAAAAAAATTAAAAATAGGTCATAGAATGCATAATTTGGGAAATTAGGTGCTTAATCAAGTCCAATAAATTAAGGGGAGCAAAACATAGTATGAAATTGTCAAGGGTGGCAATTTTCGATGCTACATGGATAAAATAAATAATGAATATGATTATAATTATGGATAAAATGGATAATGGAAATGGCCCATGGGTAATGATTATGTGTGAAATGGTTAATGGATAATGAGAGTATGTAAAAAGAGAAATGGATAATGGATAATTATGTATGATGGGTTATGATGGGCTATTGTTTTTGTTCATGATACAAAATATAATCAAGTCTAGGTGGGGGAAAGTAGAATCATGGGGTATGGGGGGGTTCAAAAGGGTTTGCATGGGAAAAAAGGGGGGATTTGATTATGCCAAAAATATGGTGAGAAATCCTAAAATTTGATATAACAAATGATATTATGCCCCAATGGTATATATGACCAATGTACATGTGCATCCTTTGCATGGAATTTAGACACAAAAAATAACATATTGTCCTAAAAAATACCATGGCCTTTATGGCCTTAATGGTTTATAGAGGGGAAGGTGACATATACCTAATTTCTTGGTGCACACAAGTGTATGGCTTGGTGGGTCTATGCAAACAAGAAACCAAAGCATATGTTACGAGCATCCACCTCTACCTAAGGTAGTAAGTAACATAGGTGGGTCATGCAAAGGAAAATCGCAAACACAACATACAAAAATTATCATTCCCCATTTCACACTTTGTCAAAAATACACCAAGATATGAGCAAATCTAGGTGGTCTAGACTAGGTGACTCCATGGGTTTGAAAAGGAAATCATAAAAAAAAAATCAACGAGGAAAACATATAATCAACATATCTCTTGCCAAAGGTGGCATGGAGGATAATGATTATGTTACGCTTGGAAAGGATTCATCCCTGTGGATATAGATGAGGATTGGTGTGAATGGTAAGTCCAAAGGAATGATGACTAAATGGCCACACTTGTCGTTTATTATTCAAATCATGATTTTGTGAATGTATCCAGATGTACGTATGTTGGATGTTTAGTTTGTTTGTTTGAGTATTCTTGGTGAAGTGGTGGTGGGGTATTTTATTATGACTGGAGTTTTTATTATGGATGGGGGATAGTGGAGATATGATTTTTTATTATGAACAACTAGGCATGGGGACAACCCAACCCAAGAGCACATTCAGGTATTTTTCTTGTGTCTACTGGGGTAGATATCATGTATCAATGAGGGTGGTAATGGAACATGCTTAAGTGTATATGAAGGGATATTTGGGGTGCGATGGTTTATGCATGTGAGTTTTAGCCTACTTATGATGCAGATAGGTATAAACAGTCGTGGATGGAAAAGAAGTCTTTCTTATGGAAGACCAAGTGACAATGAGGGAGTGTATAATGGGGATGAGGTCATGGTAGAAAAAATATTTCCCATTAGAAGAAAAGGGTGGGTGTATAGCGAGTTAGGATGATGGTATGAAAATATTCCTTGCTAAAAGGTAAAAGTTGATGAGAATGATGTTTGTGGTAGAAAAAGCTCTCTAGTTACAAAATTAGTGATCATGAAACTAAGCAACATTTATTCTAGGCCATGGTTAGTGAATGGTGCGAGTGAATTTATTGTCGATGGTAAGTGTGTCGATGAACAAGAGACTTATTAGAAGGTGGATATGACTCTACACATGACACATTTTTCTAGGTTTTCACAATGGTACTTTCCCAAGGCACCACAAGAAGTGGTTTTCACCATTGGATGGATTATTTCTTTTTACTATTTTTTTGTATTTTTTATGATCTTTTGATTTTTTTATTTTTTGTATGCATAAAATTGATTAATATGTACAATATTCATTGGATCTTCCAAGGATTCTCCTTTCATTGTATCTAATTGATAAGTTCCAAATCCATATTTTTATATAATAATATAAGGACCTACCCAATTGGGTTCAAAATTTCCTTTCTTTTCACGGTCATATTGCGTTGATTTTTAGGACTAAATCACCAATCTAAAATTCTATGTGCTTTATTTTCTTGTTATAACTCTATCAAAGTTGATTCTAGTACTTGTAGATGATTTAGCGCATTGAGGCATCTTTTTTCCAAGAGTTCCAACTGTTGAAATTGTGTCACATGATATCCTTCTTCATCAATAAGATGTTGTAAGGAGATTCTCAAGGATGGGAGTTCAAAATCAATTAGAAAAATAACTTTCGAATCATAGACTAGGGAATAGGGTGTTGCCCCTGTGGGAGTGTGGATGTTGATATGATAGGCCCACAAGACGGGATTTATTTGGAGATGCCAATCTCGACCAACATCATTGTCTATCTTTTTTATTATTTTTGAGATTGTTTTATTAGTGGCCTTGACTTGGTTGTTTCATTGTGAGTAGTAAGGAATAGAGAAATGATGTTGGATATGAATTTTTTTACACAAATCACAGACCTCTTAATTCTTAAATAGCTTTCCATTATCTATGATAATAGTAGATGGGATATTGAAGTAGTACATGATGTAGTGAAGAATAAACTTACCAATTTGTTTTCCAGTGATGTATGTTAATGGAATTTATTTCACCCACTTAGTAAAGTATTCAATTGTGGTAATGATGAATTTATGGTCATTAGAAGATGATAAATGTGTTTTTCCAACAATTTTTAACACCCATTGTGAGAAAGGCCATGGAGTGATAATAGGTTGTAACTCTTGTGATGGTGTGTGAATGAGGTCATCATGTTGTTGGCATGGAAAACAAGTCTTTACAAAATTATGTGTATATTGCTCCATTATTGGCCAATAATATGCAATATATAGAAAATTCTTGGCTAGGGTAGGACCACTGGAATGGGCCTTGCAGATACCATGATGTACTTCACTTAAAGCATTTTGAGCCTCTTTTGTGTCTAAGCACCTTAGGAGAGTTCCTTCAAAGGTCCTTCAATAGAGGGTATCACCAAGTAATGTGAAGCGAGCATATTTATGAATGAATGATTGGCACTAGGAGGTGGATAAGTTAGGTGGGAGGGTATTATTATGGAGGTAGTTATATATATCGTAGTACCATGGTGAATTGGGACCAACTATAGCACATTACTAATTCTAACTTCGGGAGATCATAAGCAAGGATAAACAACTGTTCAATCAAGAATTTATACTATTGACTATTCTAGGGAATTTCCAATAGGAACCGATTATTGACATGGCATCGATTGCTTTGTTATTCATGAGAGGTATTTGGTCAAATTGTATTTGCATGAAGTATTGCTTGAAGCTGTCCACCATTAATTTATAAGGAAATGATTTCTCATCTTTTTTTTGATATTCATCATTCACTTGTTTGATGGCTAGCTACGAATCACCATATACCTATAATTTAGCTAATTTCCATTGAATGGCCAATCTGATTCCTATAATTAATGCCTCATATTCTACTATATTATTTGTGCAAGGGAAGGAAATGCGATAGGACTTAGTGATGCAATTTCCTTGAGGAGTGACAAATAGTATTCTTTCCCCTAAGCCATTTTGAGTAAATGATCCATCAAAGTATAAATTACACCATGTTCCTTCATCTATAGCAAGAATACCTTCATCTAGGAATTCCATCAATAGGGGGTGATTATCCATTAGAGGAGCCTCTACAAGTTGATCAACAACTAGTTGTCATTTTATGGCCTTTATATCTACATACTCAATATCAAACTCACTAAAAATCATGATCCATTTTTCCATTTGACTTGTGAGAGTAGCTTTTAAGAGAAAATATTTTAAAGGATCTACTTTGGAAATGAGTTGCATCTTGTGATTAAGTGCATGTAATGTCATATTTTTTTAGCACAAAAAACCACTACAAGACATTCCCTTTCAATTGGAATATAGTTCAATTCATAGCCTACCAAAGTGTGAGATATGTAGTAAATAACTCTCTTTTCCCATTATCATCATGTTGTGACAACAATGCCCTAGTGCCATGGTGGTAGCTAATATGTATAGAAAGAGTGATTTGTTTGGATAAGGTGACATAAGAATAGGTGGTGAGGCAAGATAATCTTTGAGATGTTGAAAGGCCTATTGACAGTTGTCATCCCATTTGAAGTTGATGTTTTTACGTAGAAGATGTGAAAATGGTTGGCATTTATTAGCAAGCCAAGCAATAAATCTCTTGACTTCTTGAAGTTTCCCTTGTAAACTATGCAATTGTTTGATATTCTTTGGTAGAGGCATATCTATTGTTTCTTTGAACTTTGCTAGATTGAATTCTATTCCTCTTCATGATACACTGAAGCCTTTCCTAATGTTATGCCAAATACACATTTCTTTGGATTTAGGTGTAGTTGATATTTTTCCAGTCCATCAAATATTTTTTCTAATACCTCAACATGTTCATCTCTTTTTTTTATTTTCCTAAAAGATCATCCACATAAACTTCCATATTATCAATAAAGCATATCACCAAAAATTATGGTCATGGCTCTCTGTTATGTGGCTCTTTCATTCTTCAGACGAAATGAAATTACTTGATAAAAAAAACTTCCCCAAGGAATAATGAAGGCTATTTTATGTTTATCTTTGTCTTCTATCCATATTTGGTTATAGCCGAAAAAACCATCCATGAGTGATAGAATTTCATGTCTCATTGTTAAGTCTATAATAATATCAATGTTAGGTAGTTAAAAATCATCTTTTGGGAATGCCTTATTGAGATCCCAAAAATTAGTGCATATTCTTATGCCCCTGGTGAGCTTAGAGACTGGCACTATGTTGGAGATCCATCCGAGATAATAGATTGGTCGAATTAAACCAACCTCTAGAAGCTTTTGTAATTATGTTTTAGCCAAGAGAGATATTTTTGGATGCATCTTTCTAAGCTTTTGATTTATTGATTTTGTATAAGGATATACTACTAGAAGGTGTACTACAAGAGATGGATCAAGCCTAGCATATATGTATAGGTCCAAGAATTTTTTTTGGATCTTTGTTTGAGGAAGGAAAATAGATCTTGATTTACCTTGTCTTCTAATGTTGTAGTCATGAAAGTGATTTTAGGTTCCTTTTCTATTCCCAAATTGATTTTAGTAGTTATTTCAACTAGTATTGTATACTTTTTTGACATTGAAGAATGGAATCAAGTGACCCATCTTTTGGAACCTCAGAGAGTTTTTCACTAGAAACATACTTTTGTGATCTCCTAAAGGTATATGTTCTTGAACCCCCATAAGCTTGGTGATTGCTTCATCATTTTAGAAGGTATCAAGAATAGGGGGTCCTTGTTGATCCTAATCAATAAGCTCAAGATAGACGAGTGAAAGTGTGATGGGTTGGGATGCTGTAATGGTGTAAATATGTTCATATCAAAAATTTGGGTGATATATTCCAAAGGTTCTTCATTGGGCCCCTCTAGAGGCATTTTAACATCAATTAAGGTTTTACCTTCTTTATTGCGAGTACATTTAGGATCTTTGAGTACCATCTTAGTGGATTCATACCCAGGTCCATGGTTTCCAATATGTTCTCTTTCAACTAAATTGGTTCCATTATGCCTTGTTCATGAGTCCCAAGTCCTCTGCCTTTATGGCCCATATGCTTACATAAGTCATGTTCTTTTGGATTCTTGTTTACTTCTAGGAGGGGTAGTGGCTCATATTTTTTTCTTATACAACCATGATGAAATGTCCTCATTGAGATATTCTTTGTCTAGAAGCCCCCATTTATTAAAGATTTTGAATGTTTCTTTAGGTTCCATTTTAATACCTAGGGCTAACCATGGGACCATGGTGAAAGGGGGAGTTTCCCTACATAGAAAGAGTTATGTAGTCCATAATTCCACATCCTTTGTCGGTAAGCTTGATCTTGATCTTAGGGGTGTGTTGTGAGGTGGGTTTTAATGTGGATGGGTCAATGTAAGAGGAGGAATTGATGTTGCATCATTGATTGGAAAATGGTGTGAGCGATTATATTTTCCTTCTAAAAGTTTGCAATATTGGAAAGGTTGTGGGTTAACTAGTATAATAACCTCACCCCCATTGTATGAAAATCTTAGGTGTTGATGGTATGTGGAGGGGATGGATTGCATAGCATGTATCCAAGGTCAACCAAGGAAGATATTATAAGGAAGATCAAGATCCAATATTTGGCATGTGGTTTCCATGGTAGCTGGTTCAACTTGGATAGGTAATTTGATGGTACCTCTAGATTCTATCTCAGCATCAACATAAACCTTAATAGTTATCTTATTTTGGGGGTCAATAACATCTTCAAAGTAACCAAACTGCTTTATTAACTTTAGAGTACTTAGGTTAAGGCCGTATCCACCATCTATTAAGACTCTTTTAATGGTATGTTTATATACAATTGCTTCGATGTAAAGGGATTTATTATGTGGAACATCAATATTTAAGTCTTTATTTATGAAAGTGAGGTGGTATGTTGAGGAAAGATGTCCATCTATGGCTTGAAATTGGTTGATATTGATGTTTCTAGGTACACGAGACTCTTGAAGAGCTTTATCTAAGACTTATTTATGGATAGGAGATGTGTGACGCAACTCCAAGATGGAAATATAGGCTAGGGTCTTTCCAAGATGGTCTAATATGTTATATTTATTGTTTGTGGAAGAAGATGAGGAGGAGGATGCCCCCTATATTTTCACTCAGCCTCTTCGAGTAAAAATGACACAATTGGGTGCTTTAATGATGATTATGTTAATATTTTGTAACATTCTTCTATGTGGCTAATGATACAGTCATGAGATGGTGCTTGAATGGTGTTAGTGTATATGTATGATACTACATTATAGGATCTAGAAGCTTTCCCTTTATTATGTGGTTTATGGCTAGTTGTTCATTAGGAGATTTATGAGTTTGACCTTCAACATTTATCTCTCCTCTATCAATGAGATATTGTATATAATTTTTCAATTTCATGCACTTAGATGTATGATGGAATTTATATAATTTTCTTTTGCAAGTTTATGAAATATTACTTCAATTGGTTCACCTAAAGGGGTGTACTTGTTCTTAGGTTGATTATTTTGTCTAGGTTTTCCTTGGGGGATGGTGATAATATTGGAGACACTTTTTTGTAATGGTACACGTTGATTATTGGATGATGTGGGTTGAATTATTTTCACATTTTTGTTACCAGTCACACCATCATTCACAATATTTTTATTTTTAGACCAAAATATGGATTTTATCATTTGATTGCTTATTATTGTCCTTTTGGTCTTTATAAATTTTAACTACCTCTTTAGCAATCAAGGCTTTTTCAATGGAGAGCCTTTTATCAAAAAAAAATTTAAAAGTATTATCACATTGTAGTTGTAGGTGAAGACCCATGTTTGTGTTTAATTTTTGAACAAAGATGCTAACCATTTTTTTTTTAGGCATGTGTAAGGGGAATCAACTAGCTAGTTTTCTCCATCATTCAAGGAAGGTGGGATAACTTTCTCTTGTTTTTTGTTTGGTGTTACATAGACTAACTAGTGTGACCTCTTGCTCAATGTTATATGAAAAGTGGCCACAAAGCTTTTGACTAAGTCTGTGAATGTGGTGATTGAACCATGAGGAAGATATGTGAACCATTCTAAGGCTTAGACCCCAAGGCTTCTAGGGAATAATATCATAAGATAGACCTCATTGTAGTCCACTTCTTGATATGTTAAATAAAACTCTTTGATGTGTTCCACTAATTCACCCTTTCCCTTATATTTGTCAAATTTCAGAACCTCATAGTTTTTAGGGAAGGCTAAGGACAATATAGATTTGTCAAAATGGCAAGGACATATGTCCTCAAATCTATACGTATTCTTAAGTTGGAACATTTGGAGCCCTTAGATCATATTCTTCATATTTTGTAATTCTTGGGAAAGGTTGATGTTGGTAGATGGGGGAATGTTTGTGTATTGATAATTATTTTGGGGTTGGTAGAGGGGTGTTAATGCAGTCAAGGGTGGAGGTTTCATATTGGATTTTCCAACCTTGCAACATAATTCAACATAACATAGATAATTGAAAATAACATGTGACTTTATTGATTGGAAAACACAAACATATATTCCCATAGGCTTTCTCAAATGTACATTACAATAGGCTCCATAAGCCACACATGTTGGATCATAGGCCGACACAGGCTTATTTGCTACTAAATGCAAAATTGATTCTTAAATCTAATTCTCTAGCCCCTGACTCCACTATCCATTCATTGATTTTCTAATAAATTCAAAGAGTGATTATATACTAGTTCCTAGTATTAGAAGTGAGCCGTGTTGGCCTTATTTAGATCCCAAGTCCAATGTTTAGTGAACATGTAGGTCATTCTTGAAGGATTGAAGAAGCATCAAACATAGGTGTGGGTGGGTGGGATCTAATTGGGATTGGTCATGTCCTATATTATGGGGAAATTATACACATTTCCCCCAATAGGTCTGAGTCTAGATTGCTCATTGCGGAAATCTTCTGGTGAAGAGTTATCCTAAATCATAGTGCCACAAGAGTCATCACCTGGGTATGTTGTTGTATGCTTCTCATTTTTCCTTAGTTCCAATCTGTAAGGGAAAATTGGTTGTTGTGGTAAGATGCGGTATGGTTCTCTAGGATGCCCCTACATCAAACTCCTAAGGTTATTTGAAAAGATTTCCTCGCAAGTTGACAACTTTGGAAATGATCTGATTCATTCCAATTCAGCTTTTGAGATCCACATTGCATCCTCTTTTGGCCTATCTTTCCATTTGGCTAGATATTCCCTATATTCCTTGTTTCAAGTGTTACGCTTAATCTAGCTATCCAAAATCTACTCTATTTTCTCTAGTTGTTGTTGCAGTAGCTGGTCTTGGGGAGGGGATTTTGTGTTGTCTCCTTTAACTCTGTAACATGGAATGGGAAAAGGTCTGCAATGTTGAAGATTGATGAAATACCAATGCCTTCTAGTAACTCCAACTCGTAGGCATTACCGAAATCAAATCTTCGAAAGATCTTACAGACTCTAAATTTCTTCATCTTGAGCTTGTTATATGTGCCTACTAGGAATCTCTTCTTCTGAACATATACAATGACTTCATATCCAACAAAAAACTCTTTATGGCATCTTTTGGCATCTTCCTAAACGTTGTATGTTCCATTCATGGTCTCCAGATTTTGCTTAACTTTATTGTGCAAAACCTCCATGTGGTCTATAAATTCTTCTACCTCCACACTCCTATTATCCTCTGAGGTCATGTCTCTGAGTTCTACAACTCTCATAGGATGTAATTTTTTAATCATATCAAATGGTGTCTTCCTTGTACTCTAGTTTGTTGAGTTATTGTATGCAAACTCTACCTATAGTAAGATTAAGTCCCAATTTATAGGCTTGTCTCCTACCAAACATCTGAGAAAGTTACCCAAAATTTAGTTCACCACCTCTATTTGTCTATTCGTTTGGGGGTGGAATGTGGAAGTGAATTTTAGGTCTTTCTTCATCTTCTTCCATATGTTCTACAGAAGTATCTGGTAAACCTAGTGTGCTAATCTGAAATAATGCTCCACAGTATTCCATGTAGTGTTACCACTTTGTGGAAGAAAAGGTAAGAAATTTGTATTGCATCATGGATCTTCTTACAAGGGATGAAATGCATCATCTTAGATAATCAGTCTAACACCAAAAATATGGAGTTGTGTCCCCTTTGAGCCCTTGAAATTCCAAGCACAAATTCCATGCTAATATCCTCCCAAGGTCTTTTTGAAACTACAATGGGTTGGTACAAACTAATATTTTGACTAGTCCCCTTAGCTACATGATAGATCCTACATTCTTGAAAAAAAATTCAAACATCCTTGTATAGTTGAGGCCAAAAGTAATTCTCACTTACCAAGTTGTGGTCTTATCAATGCCAAAGTGTCTTGATAATCCTCTAAAATTCTTTTTCTTGATTAATTTCTCCTATATCTAGCTCTTGGGGATGCAAAATTGGTTCCCTTTGAACAACATACCATCTTGAATAAAATATTCCAGCCACTTGCTTTTTTTAGTGGCTATTGATTCTCTACTTTCCTTCCAAGCCTCTACAAGTTCAAGATCAGTCTCATACAAGTGCTTTAACTCATTAGATACCATCACTGCCACCTTCATCTATGTCATTAGGTTTCTCCTTTTTCTTAGCACTTTTGCATCCTTTTTTAACTTCCCACTCTAATGTTTTAAGGTGAAGGTATAGCTTTGCATGAATTCTACCCACTAAATATGCCTTTAATTCAACTTGCTTTGACTATTTAAATATTGGAGAGCTTGGTGGTCAACATATAGCACAAATTCCTTTGGTAGTAGGTAGTGTCTCCACTTATTATTATGGCATAAAACTCTTGGTCATATACTAAATATATTTTTTGGGCATCATTCAAATTCTCACCGAAATTTGCAATTGGCCTCCCTTCCTAGCTTAGGACTACTCCAATGGTGTTGTCATTGGCATCAAAATATACTTGAAAAAACTTGTTGAAATCTGGTAAGGCCAATACCAGCTACTCCATCACCTTCTTTTTCAACAACTCAAAAAACTTTTATTCTTTTGATTTCCACTTAAACCCCTTCTAGTTTCCTCTCATGGAATGTGTCATTGATGTGCAAATGGTACTAAGTTTCAATTGAACTTATGGTAAAAAAATTCCAAGCCATGAAAAAATCTTACATCCCTAATGTTTATTTGTGTTGGTCATTCTATAATTTCTCTCACCATTTTTGGATCCATTTTCAATCCTTTCATAGAGATGAAAAACCCTAAATAAACTAGCTCAATCTTCATGAAACTACATTTCTTGATATTGGTCAACAACTTCTCTTCTCTTAATCATTAGAACACTTGGATGATATGTCACAAATGTTCTTCCTTTGTATTGCTAAAAATAAGTATATCATCTAGGTAAAAAATAAGGAACTTAGTTAGGAACTCCTTCACTACCTCATTCATCAACTACATGAATGTACTTGGCATATTGGTGAGTCCAAAGGGCATGACTAGCCACTTGTATAATCCTTTGTCAATCTTGAATGTAGTCTTCTACTTTTTTCCTTCCCAAATTTTGATCTGATGCATTCCACTCTTAAGGTCAATCTTGGTGAAATATCTTGCTCCACCCAGATAGTCCATGATGTCATGAATCCTTGCATTAGTAGAATTTGGAAAATAAATGACTAGGTGACTAAAAATTTTAGTCACAACAACTAAAAATGACAAAATTCTACTCATTTTTTGCAACTCAGCTATAAATGAGTAAATAAATGATTGATTTGGTTGTTGAATAAAAAATTATTTAGTCACAAAAATAAAAATGACTTAATAGTTAGTCATCAAATCCAAATTAGACAAAAATTTTAAAAAACAAGTCGGCCAATTATTGGTGTGATGTATTCATGCACGTGATGTATTGGTGTGATTATTCACGTTCATTGCATATTCATTTGTCTCACTTGACCACGCTTTATTCATTCATTGCAAACTCCGCTTCATTAGTTAGCCTAGCATGAGTCATTTTGATTAGTTATAGTAGCTACTTGCATGGGCGATAAGGATTCTGAGAGGACCTAGAGACTTTTAAAAAGGCGGGCAAGGGTAAGGAATTTGGAGTTTGCTACAATGAATTTGAATACACCGAAGAGCTTTGTAGCAAAATCAGATTTGGGGACGCCCTCTACAATGAATTCAGATGTAATTTGAAACCCTCATTACATTAAACACAAATTTGAAATGCTCATTACAATCTACTACTCTTAACAATGTTCTACTGCTCTTAATAATGTTCTTTTACAATCTTTCCATTGTTTTGCTTCATAATGTGTTCGAGCTAAATATAATAAAATTTGGGTGTCAGTGCCAAAATAGAATTTCCTCAAACAATTTTGATACATTTTCACTGCAAGCGTAAACTATCCTTGTGTAAACATGTCCTAGATTTACCAACACATCAGGTATCTAAACAAAGATGTTTCCTACAACAGCTTCTTGTACTTGTGTAAAGATTTCCTTTGCAATATCAAATTGACCCCTTTCAGCTAGCACAATGGCTGCCACATTTATAGCATAAACATTTCTTGGTCTCTGTGCCAACACTTAATTACAATGGTTGCCCCATTTGCAGCATAAAAATTTTCACTGCAAGTGCAAAATGTACTTGTGCAAAGTAAACATGTGCTAGATTTACCCACACATTAGGCATCTTAACAAAGATGTTTCCTACATTAGCTTCTTGTACCTGTGTAAAAATTTCCTTTGCAATATCAAATTGGCCCCTTTCAACTAGCACAATGGCTGCCCCATTTGCAGCATAAACATTTATTGGTCTTTGTTCCAACACTTAAGTGGCCCCTTTTATGACATTAAGATCCTCTTGAGTTATTATTATACTCCTATTTTCCAAGAGAAAAATCCCCAAGGCCCATGGGAAATGAACGATGAGCATTTGAGTTTCAACTTGGTTTCATTCGAAAAGGGGACATTACACTGTACAAGATTTGTTTAATAACAAAATAATTTAATCCACCTATTGGGACTGTAAAAAAAAAAATATGAATTAATCTATTTTCAATTATAGGTTCTTTTAATCTAGAATCTGATAGAAAGATAAAGCATAATACATTGAAAGACACAAAAAGTGTTCTAAAATAAAGACTAAAATAGGTTGCCCATGAAAAACAAGAAAGAGAAAAAATGAAAAGATAATATACAGATGATTCATTTGAGGTTTTTGATAAGATCTCATTTAACTATGTCAAATGGATTTGGAAGGGAAAAAGCATATTTGATTGACTATAATTTTGAGGTATCTTATCCATCGTCATTGTATGCATCATCTTCTCGTAGAATCTATTTCTACAATGCACCAAGCCTAGAATGGATTGGGGATGCACTTAAGGTGGATAAAAACTCATCAAATTCTTTATGTATGCTTGGCAACATGGAACTAAAAACAGATGGTTGGCTTAAAGCAAAAGAAACAATTAAAGTAGCACACCAACTTGTCTTGGCTGATGAAGCAAAATGAAAAGCTAATGAAGAACGAAGGAAGCAAGAGGAAGAACTTTGGTGGTTGATGCAACAAGAGGAGCAATTTGACCGTGTGAAGGAATTATGGAAGAATAAGCGTAAGGATAGGGATAAAGATGATGATGATGATGATGATGATGAGGCTAGCCAGTCCGGGAAGAAACAAAAGAAGGAAAAGAAGAAGGATAAGGACCACAAGGCTTATGATTCTTATATGGAGGAACCTGATGTTGCCATAAAAGATGAGGAAAATTATAAGATCTCATTTAACTATGTCTAATGGATTTGGAAGGGACAAAGCATATTTGATTGACTAAAATTTTGAGGTAGCTTATCCATCGCCATTGTATGCATCATCTTCTCTTGGAATATGTTTCTACAATGCATTTAAGGTGGATAAAAACTCATCAAATGCTTTATGTATACTTGGAAACATGGAATTGAAAACATATGACTGGCTTAAAGCAAAAGAAATAATTAAAGTAGCATGCCAACTTGTCTTGGTTGATGAAGAACAAAGGATTCAGATGGAAAGGAGAAATCAAGAGGAAGAACTTCGGTGAGTGATGCAATAAGAGGAGCAATTTGAACATGTGAAGGAATTATGGAAGAGTAAGCATAAGGACACAAATGATGACGATGATGAGGCTAGTCATTCTGAGAAGAAACAAAAGAAGGATAAGAAGAAAAAGAAGAAGGATAAGGACCACAAGTCTTATGATTCTTATATGGAGAAACCTAATGTTTCCATGGAAGATGAGGAAAATTATATGAGTGATAAGGCATAAGATGATGCAGAAAATTCCCAAGATCTTCTTGCAGCTACAGGTCTAGAAGACTCTAATTATGGCGAGACAAATTCTCTAGTTTCAACAAAATAATGAAGGATACATGCATACTCTGATTCTGAAGATGATGAACCATTGCAGAAATAAAGTCCAAGAGAAGATGATCCATATGATGATGATGTCTAGGCTTCCCAAGCTTTAACCAAACCTATCTCTTATTTTCCAAGAGAAAAATCCCCAACGCCCATGGGAAATGAATGATGAACATTTGAGTTTCAACAAATTCCAAGAGAAGATGATGCATACAATGACAATGGATAGGCTACCTCAAAATTTTAGTCAATCAAATATGCTTGGTCCCTTCCAAATTCATTTTACATAGTTAAATGAGATCTTATCAAAAACCTCAAATGAATCATCTATATGTTATCTTTTCATTTTTCCTCTTTCTTGTTTTTTATGGGAAACCTCTTTTAGTTTGTTGAAACTCATGCTCATCATTCATTTCCCATGGGCCTTGGGGATTTTTGTTTTGGAAAATAGGAGCTAGGTTTGGTTAAAACTCAGGAAGCCTAGACATCGTCATCATATGGATCATCTTCTCTCAAAATTTATATTTGCAATGGTTCATCATCTTCAGAATCAGAGTATGCATGTCTCCTTCGTGATTTTGTTGAAACTGGAGAATTTGTTTCGCCATCATCAAAGTCTTTTAGACCTGCAGCTGCAAGAAGATCTTGGGCATTTTCTGCATCATCTTATTCCCTATCACTCATATAATTTTCCTCATCTTACATGGAAACATCAGGTTCCTCCATATAAGAATCATAAGCCTTGTGGTCCTTATCCTTCTTCTTTTTATTCTTTTCCTTCTTTTGTTTCTACTCATACTGACAACCCTCATCATCATCATCATCCATGTCCTTACACTTACTCTTCCATAATTCCTTCACACATTCAAATTTCTCCTCTTGTTGCATCACCCATCGAATTTCTTCCTCTTGATTTTTCCTTTCCATCTGAATCCTTTGTTCTTCATCAGGTTTTCATTTTGCTTCATTGGCTAAGACAAGTTGGTGTGCTACTTTAATTGTTTCTTTTGATTTAAGCCAGCCATTTCTTTTCAGTTCCATGTTTCTAAGCACACATAAAGCATTTTTTGAGATTTCATCCACCTTAAGTGCATCCCCAATCAATTCTAGGCTTAGTTGGATCTCATTCCGAGCCTGAGCCATGGCTGCAAGACAAAGATATGCATCCATATAATTAGGAATTTGAACAATTTTGGCCTGCATAAAAGATTTTCTTTTTCAGTATCATGTAGCTATTCAAACAACCTAGCAAGATTAAATAGTGTTGTGACTTTATCCCATGGTAACTCAAGTGAAACACCACCTTCTTCTAGTTGATGGAATAATTCCATATCCTTAAAGTGCACAGAAAAAATGTATAATTGGCACTGGGGCTTTTCTTTATGAATTCAACCCAAATGAAATTTTCTAATGCCTCCATAAAATTTTGTTGAGCCAACTCTTGTTCATCACACTAAAAATGAAGAACCCCAATGTTGTTTAACAATTCAATGGGTACTTCTTCTCTGCTCTTCTTTAGAAGAGACTTTGTTGTCTTAAGAGAATCTAAGGCTGCACTGGGGTCTGTCGATATTAATAACTCACTCATCTTGATAAATGCATGGGAATCACATGGATCTATGCTAGTTGCCTTTGCTTTCCCTTGTTGAGCATATATATGGCCTACAACTTTCATAGACATGTATGAAAAATGTGGTAGCATAGACAAGGAAATGAACTTTGGAAAAAATTCCTCAAAGAAATGTGGCCTCATGGTGATGGAATTCCATGATGAATGCCATGACAAGAAAATTGTTATGGATTTTCATGGCATTCCATCACCATGAGACCACATTTCTTTAAAAAAAAAATTCAACCAGTTCACTGCCTTTTCTATGCTATTTCTTACTAGTATGCTTTGATAGAATTTTTTCCAAGCATCCATAGCTTGTTTGAAAGCACTTGTTTTAGGATTTTAGCCATAGCAACAAGGAAGTGAACTGTTTGATAAAATGCTTTGGTGGACAATATATATGAAAAATGTGGTAGCATAGACAAGGCAGTGAACAGTTTGAAAAAATGCCTCAAAGAAATGTGGTCTCATGGAATTCCATGACAAGCAAATGCAATTGACAACTGCTCCTAGTTATTAGTTATGCAATGTGAAGTAATTGCATAACTACTTAGGTTGACTTTGTAAAAACTATATTGTAATTGAAATTTTGTCATCTATCAGCATATAGTTATTAGTTATTCAATGTGAAGTAATGCTTTGAGTTTGAAAGATGTGCAATGAAATGTAATCAACAATGCAGATGATTATGAACAAATAATTGATACCAATTCTTAATATACCCCTATATTCCAACCTAAAATAAATAAAAAATCCAATCATACACAATATTATCAACAAATAATTGAGACCAGAATTCGAGCATCAGATTAAATCTTCTTGTCCATTGATTGCTTCAAATAGATATTACAATATAACATAAGTATCCTCATATATGTTTCTATAAATGCCTAGGATGATGATATCAAAATTTGGTCTTGGTTTCTCTTTTATAAGAGAAGCAACAAGCTTCAGACCATTACAAAATATGACGTCTTTTCAAAATTCATGCCTCTTCGTATAAACTAGACTAAACATTATTTTTTCTTAAAACATAAAATAGAGTAAGTAGATAACTAATCAAGTCTACAACACTCATGACACCATAGTTCGTTAATCTCCGTAAGGAATCCATGATCACTGAAGATCTATTCAAGGTACTTTCTCCATATTAGTGTATCTGAATGTGTAGTTCTTCCACTGTGACAGCCCCAAGGCCTACTGTTTAGGGGGAGGACCCATATACCTTTTCTCCCACTCATACACTATATAATCATGTGGCCATTTGTATTTTTGAATTTTCAATATATTTTCAAGGTGAATCTTCCATTGATTGTCTAGTAATTCCCTACCATCCATGATAAACTTAGAATATCCAACATCCAACGCTATTACTCCATCCATGATTAAGTTAAGCCTATCAAGATTCAACTCACCATCCTTTTGTATGCAAGTGATATACTGTGGAACAATCTGGCCAAATTCACTCTTCCATTCATTGAGGTCCTTCAAGTGGTCATCATCTTTCAATAGTTTTGGCACAAACCATTGATTCAGAGTATGAAATGAATCTATTCTTGTTCTGATCTTTTGGTCCTCTCCTTGCATATATCGGAATTCATCTATAACTATTTTGGCCATCTGCTCTGTAGGTTTTAATGCTACATGACCCTTAGTACTCCTTAGTACAGGTAGATGTGTTTTCATCTGATCAATTGTCTGTGTCAGTGAGTTGTAGCAATCATACACACTTTCCAACTTATCCACAATTAGCTTTATCCTATGCTCGAGGACCTTCTCTAAAACATTGCAGATTTCCTTATTCGCTCCTTCCTTACCCTCATTGTTTTCTTTCATTAACTCTTCAATATCCTATCTAAGAATGCTCACTTGTTCAATAGAAGCAATTTCTATATCAATTGGTGGAGCAGGAGGACACTAGTACAACATTATTTCCTTGTTATGTGAGGGGCCTACTCCTTTCAATTGTTCCTTCAACTTCACATTTCCCATGAACAATTTATTGACTTCATCATTTAAAAACTTTTGTTCCTTTTCATACTCTCCCAATCTAGCTTCCTATTAGGAATTGCATGCAGAAAATATCAATTAAATGCAAATAGAGATTAAACAGAGGAATGAAAAACACATATAATAACAGTGAGAGACAATAATTAACATGGTTCACCCAAACTCAGGCTACATCCACCAACAAAGAGTCCAATATTATTATCCAATAAATCGAACCAATTACAACCAACAATCCTTGCAACTCAATACTGCTGCAAATGCTACAATACAATTTCAATGGAAACCCTAACCCTTAGCCTTTTATCAAGACTTATGCCTTTTATCAAGACTTATGTCAGTTACAAAATAGGGTTTTTTATGTCAGCCAATAGAAAAAATTAACTCCCAATGCCTTTATAAAATAATAAAAAATTGTGAGAGGTTTCGGGGGCGTTGCCCCCGAGCCCCCATAGGGGCGCTACTCCTCGACCCTTCCCTGTATCGCGATAGGGAGTGCGCTAAGGGTGATTCCCCTGGACCTCACAAGGGTTGCTACCCCTTTACCCCATCTTGGGGGCGTTTCCCCCAAACCCCCGTTAAATAATTTGGGGGGAAACCGTGCCAATAAAAGTGGGAAAAAAATAACCTCCGAGTCTAATTAGGCTCAATATACCAACACTTCCATCTCCTTAAATGCAACTCGGGTGAACATAGTTGAATGAATTTTCATGGTTTCAGCTTCTAGAGGATATGTATCCTTTAATTTTTTCACCATAGTTGTCCCTTTCATTTCCTGCACTACATCTACTAACCTTGGTTTTTGTGTACTATTTTGTTTCACCCATAATGCCAAGGTTTCAATCTTAGGGTTATACCCTATGCCACTTACCCCTTAATCTAAGTCAAACTCAGCAATCAACATTGGGTCCTCCTGTGTTCTCACTTGATCAAGTAAAAAAAAATTATTTAATTCCATATGAGGGACAATAAGTATATTACTTTTCAAAATCATCTCTCTAGCCTCTTGTGGGCTGACATCAATATTATCAATTCTTAATTCAATAAAAGTTTGGGCTGCTATCTGGTCATGCCAGGATTCCTCAGCTCCCATCTTATTTATTTCAACCCTTGCTTCAAACTCTTTCATTTTCATCTTAACCCAAAATTCTTTAAATTCGAGGGTTTTGATAAATTCATTATCTTCCAAGAACTTGTGAGCTACAACTACCCGGTCATCCTCATGAATTTCTCTTTCTCCTTGTACCTCAATATCGGCTCTACCTTCAGGAATGTGGGCTTCAGTTTCAAGCATAGGTTGGTCCACTTCAACATCATCCTTGAAATGTCTTAACACATTATTTGCTTCTTTTATATCTCCAACCTCCTCACTTATTTCATAGGAAACAAGTGGCTCTATCTCTTGCGTCTTTTGTTTCTTAGAAGGTGGTTTCTCAGGAGGTGATCCTGGAGAAGCATGAAATTGTGAAACAGTATTTGGAGTTGGTTATGTAATTACAATACCACTCGGCCTTTTGGGACACAATTTGGAAAGTCTCCCCGTGTCTTTTGCAATCTTATATAATTCATGAAACTTATAAATTATCATATCAGTCCTATTGACATGATTTGCTTCCTCTACGAAATAACCCAAGCAATTATTTTGCTTCATCTTTCTTTCTTCCTCAAGATTTTTCATAAGTTCCCATTTTCTTTTCCTATCATATACCTGTTGAGGAGTGAAACAATTTTTTATTACATCTTCTTCATAGTCAACCTAGTGAGTAACCATAGCCTTGGTAAGGATGGTGCATCTTACGAAATTCGTGTGGCCCTCAAGGTCAAAAGCTCTTTCCTTTCCAGACTATAAAGAGTAATTTGATTTTAGATAATTCTGCAACTCTTCAAGTGTATCGGATCCCACTGATAGTTCCCAACATGTTGTCAAATTGGGTAGAAATGGACCCTTCCTTTGTTTACTCATGGCATCCTTTTCCATCCATAGAATCTACCACACAAACTCTAAAAAGGCTAATCAAAGAGGGAAAAACTTTGGAAGTATATGTGGGGCCTGTGGGCATCCATAAATCCTGATTATTGTGGTATCTAGTAGAAAAAAATCACCGAAGTTATAAGTATGGCCTTGCTCAGGTTTCAAAGCCAAAAGTCTTAACAATTGTAGCACAAGTGTGTGAAGTCTTGGTGGTTGGTGGCCAAGAACTCTCATAATTCTATACACAAACTCATCATAGAATATCACATAATTTGAATTCTTACATTTTTTGTCCCATATATAAGACCATAGTTGCATTGGAAGAAAATTCCCCTGCTTTTCAATCTGACCCAAACACATCCTTTTGCTCCATCTATCTTTATTCTAGTATAATATCAAGTGGCACAACAAAGAATATTTCCTAAATGTTATGTGGGCTCTATTTTCCCTGACTTGCAGAAATGCTTCATGCAATGATTTCTCAAGATATGAGGAAAAATCATATTCAATGTTCATCTCAGGGTTTTGGATCCTCATAGCCATCATCATTAAACTAATTGGAATTCACTCTTCTGCATTTATCCCAAGCAAGTACTTGACAAAGAGCAGAGTAGGTTTCTTGAAATAGAATTGGAAATCCGAGACTTCAAATGGTTCAATAGCAAAAGGGGATATAGGAATCACCCTATTGTTCACACCCCTTTTCATGTAAATTGGGACTTCATCACTTCTATGGGTTTTCCTCAATCTAGTATATTCTTCTTTACTTCTTTGCAAATCAATTTTAGTCAAGGCTTGTTTGTTTAGGTCAAAACATTCAATGATGACCGCTTTAGTCAACACAACTAATGGTGAACCATTTGGCAATCTCATAGACCTAGTAGCAGGATGATAACTCTAAGCCAATACTTTGATGAACTCTACATCTATAAAAACATTTGGGACAATTAACTTGGCCAAATCTTATGCCCATGGATTTGACACCAGAATCTTGCCCTCTTGTCATAAAAGTACCAAAAAATTTCCCACCCAGAGATAGGGATAAGGGCATCTCTACAACCATGAGCCACACCATTAAAAACATTCTTAAATCCTCTCTCAATTGATGCAAGGAGTATATCCATGATAGACTGGTGTAAGGACCTCTTTTTAACATTAGGTTCTTCATCTTTAGTTTGAGGTTCTTTCTTCTTAGGTGGCATGCTGACCTTTTTAATTTTAGGTTCTTTCTTCTTGGGCGGCATGATGTTTAACTATCTTACTTCTCCTAGTGTATCTGAAATGCAGAATTCCAAACAATCTTATACTCATAAAACTTAATTCACAAGAGTTTTGTGCACTTACCTAGGTTACAATGGTTGCAGATCTTAACCTCCTCAAACTCCCAGCTCCCCACATGATAATTTTTGTAAATGAGTGCAAAGAGAATGTAAAATTCTTGGTTTAATGGCTTCTAAGCTCAGTCATGTCAACATTAATATCAACCTAACACCCAATATTTTGCTCGTAGTTCAAGTTTGAATATGCACCATTGATTTTACAAGATCAGACGGTTGATGTGATTCATGCATTTAATACCACTTTATCACCACCACTTTCTATAATTTCCACGTGATAGAGTGGTATAAACCACTATACTGCATGCTTCTTTACATTTCATCGTGAGGTAGCGATAACCTTACCTCTGTACTATAAGCTTGACTTGTTTAACCCACAGCACTACGGTTTACATTAACGGTTACTGTCATACCGCATGCTTTGTCACATCCTTTTGTGGTATACCAATTCATACCACCCTACTACATGCCTTTATGATCTTCCTCATGGGATGGTAGGTTATTCGCCACTATACCACACCCTTCATTTTTCCTTCTCATGGTATTGCAGTAAACATCTTCATGTTGTCTGTTACACACTGCCAGCCCGCCAAGGGTTTGGATTACAGCTGCAGGATCGCAGTAAGAGACTGTTAAGGGATTTGGAATGTTTTTAGCTAGAAATGTTTTTTCTTAAGTATATATATGATGAATTTTTGTCTTTGTATAGGTCCTTTAGTGTCAGTCAGACCTAAAAAATTTATATGTTTGGTAAAAAATAAAAAGGAATATAAGGGTCAAGGCTCGGGTCATGGAGCTCAAGGTTAATTGTGATTATGGAACTAGGAAATTTTTTAAGGTTCTAACACACCTCATGATGAACTAGACTGTGATTTTCCTTCATCCTTCTTGTGTTATGTTTTTATGAGTTCTTCTCTTGTAAATATATCCCTCAGGAAAATTTGTCTAATACGTATAATTGTAAACATTTTCTTGGTTTTTGACAACAAATTCTTTTTAATCTGTACACTGAATTCTACTTTAAATTTCCATTTGCAGTTATCAGCGGATTGGAAAGTCAATAGTTATCAACTTATGAACTCAATAAATTTTTACTGATTCAAGTTGTTGATTTATACATTATTGTTTATTTGGACTTTAGGAAATGAAGACAAGGACTGTAAGGCACAAATTAGATGATAGTAATCATAATGTTCAAATTCTAGAGATAAAATATGAGCGTGCACATACTGAAAAAGTGGCCAAGAATAATGAATATTTTTTGAGTCTTGGTTTGAAAAGGAAAGTTGTAAATCCACTTGTGTGTGTGTTAAATGTGTAAATTTAGTATCAACACAAACCTTAATGAAACAATTTATATTGAAAGATTCAAATCAAAGTAAACTATTCTAAGTTGCAATAAAGATGAATCTTCCAAGAACATCTCATTGTCCTTTATTCTTAAATGATTCTTTTTAACCTTTTTGGCCCTCAGATTTCTATGTGCACAAAGGTTATTAGAATGACACTTAAGAAATGAGATTAGTATGCAACATGCAAGCTAATTTAATGCCTACATGAAACTATATGCAAACAATGATGATGGAGGCTATGATGAGTGAAGGATGATGTTGATGATAAATGAACAAGTGGAGGTGGATACTATGGTAGTGATCTATATGATTATATACATGATAGTCTATATGCTAAAATGCAAACCTAAAATTAACTAATCTAAAATGCAACTATGATGCAAGATGGATGATAAAATGCAACTATGATGCAATATGTTAATCTAAGATGTAAACATGATGCAAAACATGATATGAAAACTAGCTATAAGACTCCAAGAATGCTCCAAGCTCCAATGATAAACCTGCATAATAACTCTACTTCAAATGTCGATATAAAATACAAGGCCCAAGGGTTGTATTTATAACCTTTTCCAAGCATATAGTGAGGTGGCAATAATCAACAGTCCAGATCGAATAAGAAGAATGGATGGTGAAGATGAAGAGAATCGGGATGTTGTCCCCTTGACCAAAGGCAACATGCCATGTGTGGGGAAGAATCTCCTCACCAATGGGCAACATGCCATTTGGATGGAAGATTCAAGTGTCTGAAGAGAAGACCATGTGCTTCCAAAATTGGTGGAATTGTGGGAGGAATAAATCATGTGCTCCAAAAGTGGGTGGAAGTGTGGGAAGAATAAGTCATGTGCTCCAAAATTAGTGGAGGTGTGGGAGGAAATGAGTCATGTTCTTTTTTAAATGAGTTGAGGATAATTCCATTTAAAAATTAGAGTTATTTATTTTCATGTGACCTTGATGAGGTGGCACAAGAAGTTGTAGAAATGTGCTCTAATTCCTAATTGGATTTAGTGAAGATTAATTAAATAAAACCAGTTTAGGGAACCTTGTTTATTTAATTAATTTAGAAGAATATGTTTTAGATTTGGAGAATTTAGAAAATGAACAATATAAATAAATTGAGAATTTATTTATACGTAGTTGAAATATTAATCGTAAATAGCTAGTATTTAATTAATTAAAGGTGATGACCATTTTAGGTGTATACATTTTGCCCCTCTTTGAAGTAATGTGTTTACATGTTGCTTCAAAGAAAAATTTGATAGTGCTTCTCAAAAAAGTATATGATGCCCCATATGATGCCCTAGACGTTGATTTTCAGGTACTGACAGATATATGCACCCTCGGGAGATAAATCGGTGAATTTTGGAATCTTTAGGATTTTTTGGAATTTTTGATGATTTTTTGATGATTTGATGATGATTTGAAATTTTTTATGATGCATAAATGATTTATCTCCCAAAAAATATGATTAAGCCTACTAGATTGATTAATTTATGCCTTATGTTGTCTGCTTGTGTTTGATGTTTGATGATCGCATTCAACGATTGATTTGATGATGTTGATGTGATAGTTGATGATTGACCTCATGATAGGTGAGGATCAATGATAGGATGTTGATAATTGACCTCATGATAGGTGAGGATCAATGATAGGATGATGACATTGACCTCATGATAGGAGAGGATCAATGATAGTTTGATTGATTGATGATTGACCCATGATAGGCGCGGATCAATGGTAGATGGATGATTGACCTCATGATAGGCAGGTGTATTGATTGATGAACCTCATGATAGGAGAGGTTGGATAAATTGATTGACTTCATGATAGGCGAGGTTGGGTTGATTGATGAACCTCATGATAGGAAAGGTTGAATTGATTGATTAACCTCATGAAAGGCGAGGTTGAATTGATTGATGAACCTCATGATAGGTGAGGTTGATTTGATTGATGAACCTCATGATAGGCGAGGTTGAATTGATTGATGAACCTCATGATAGGTGAGGTTGATTTGATTGATGAACCTTATGATAGGCGAGGTTGAATTGATTGATAAGATTGTTGATTTGTGATATGTTATGATCATAGGAGGATTTCCGCATCTGGTGCAGGTAGATTCATATTTGATTGGGCGATGTGGTTTGAATTCTTTGATTGATTGATATGCCCTAGTATAGGATTGATTAATGTACTGAGACTTGATGATGTACCGAGACCTGATGTATACACTGATTCAGTTGAGACATTATGATTTCTGCCATTTTTGATATTGATGTATCTCTTGATACCTTTGGATATCCTTGTACACTTGACATTATGATTTTGAGGTTATATGATATGCGGCGATGATGATGATTGATCTATGTGCCTATATGTGTTTATGATGATGATCATGGTTATTATGATGATTATGCAATGATGATGCTTATGTGATGATTTATATGGTGATGATATGATATGATATGGATGCAAATGATGATGCAACTAATGTGTGATGAGTCTAGGATGATTTTATGAATGATGCCTATATGATGCATGTGATGGATTTTATTATGCTAATGAAATGTGATGCATTTTATGTTTTTGTTCTTTTCTAATGTAAATATGATGCAATGGGTGAATAAATGAAGTATGAAATGATCACATGATGATACATAGTTCAATGTGTTTATGATGTTTATATGATGATGATGATTATGATGATTATGCAATGATGATGCTTATGTGATGATCTATTTATGATGCAAATGATGTAAGATATTCTATCTGATGATTATGTTGAATATGCATGGATGTGATGCGAATGATGTGTGATTTTTTGTAATGATGAATGATGATTATGTGATTCAAATGATTATGCAGATGATTATGTTTTAGGGTTTTAAGCTTAAATGAGTGAATTTTTCCAACTTCCAAGAGTTGTGGGAAGGTTGTCGTCAGTTGATCATTGATTAAGTTAAGCTTCACAAAACTTGACATTTTCCCTAATTCTTTTGGAAATCTGAAGAGACTCACTCATTTAAGCTTAGTGAACCACTTCCCTAATGCCACTATATGAAATGATTTTCGATTATGCAAATGAGATGCGATGGACGTCATTTTTGTGTTTTCTAATGCAAATATTATGATATGTTGTATGAATGCATGAATGATGTTGTAATGTTTTCCAATGTATGCAAATGATGATGCAATTGATATGCAACTATATGATGTGTTTTTTTTTAATGTCAAGTGTACTCAATCCATGGATAAGAGAGATAACATCATTGTTGTAGCTTGGAAATTCTATAAATACAAATGCAAGCTAACATGGATGCAATCTACTTTAACCATGAAAATCTTGTATGCAAAAGTTGTCATTCGTATCAGCCAATTTTTTGTTCTTTTTATCATCATTGGGCCTTTAAAATGTTGAAAGTGGGTACAAGCATCAATGGTATGTTATAGACCATGATGACCTAAGTACTACTTCCATGATGTTTGATAGTGCAAGTTAGCACAAGCATCTAAGTATAATTAAATCGAGATGACCTGAGCATTACTTGCGTAAACAGACAAGAGTTATCCCTTTTCCTGTGCAAATTCAGAATGTCATTAGTGATACTTTGTAGCGCACGTCTCACGACCATTTGCACATTAATAATAATCAACTCACAGAAAATAGACAAAGAAAAATCATACTCCTTCCTAGCTCCTCTAGTTCAATACATCATCGAGGGGCTCTAGAGATATGATAACAAAAATCAAAGTACAACAATTGAACATTTGTGTTTAACGTGATAAACCCATGATTCAGAAGAGCATCATCCTTTCAATTTTTTGATGTTTTTAGGATTTTTCAATTTTCCAATTTTTAGGTGTTTTATGAGATTTTGACCAAGAAACTAACCTAAAGACCTATCCTAAGGGCGTCAGGTGTTGATCAAATATTTTCCTTGCCTGTGTTATACACGTAGAGACCATGACTGACGACCAGATTTACATGACCAAGATATGAACAAACGACAGACAACAACTAATTACAACAAACCACTAAAGGACTTGACCTAAGGTGTCTTAGGGGCTGATCAAAGATTATCCTTGCCTACGTTTAAGCTCAGAGACAACGTAGTTCAACAAGATGACTCTGTTTTTTCACTTTTTTGACTTTTTGTCCTGTTTTTGGTTTTTTTGATATATTTTGAATGTTTTTGGATTTTCGATTTTCTAAATGTTTTTGGATTTTTGATTTTATGAATTTTTTTGGATTTTTGATTTTATGACCTCAAGAATGTACATGAATCTTATCCAATGTAGGACATGCCCCCAGTGCGATGTGATAGGAAAAATTGATTTTTAGAATGGGCTGAGTAGTACTAGGGGAGATCATGATACGAACATTGGATCAAGCTATGATGCAGACATGGATGCATGACATATGTAGATATGGAAGCATGATGGATGATATGATATGATATGACTGATTGAAGAAACAAGATGCCCCACAAAAGAGGTAATGAAACCATGGATAAATGATAGATCAAAATGAAAGATTCACTGCAAAACATGTCACACAAGCAACATATCTCTTGTCAAAAGATGATAATGGTTGATTTATTAAGATGCCAGAAATGATTGATTCCATAAGGAATTATGATGACAAGATTGATGATTTTTGATGTTTGATTGACAAAAGATATGAGGATTGGATAATGTTTTACAACTAGGCTCAAATATGATTTACAAAATAAGATTCAAGGTCGAAAAGGGACATGATGACATGGATTTTGATAACCTAGGAGATATGGAATGGAAGAAAGCGAGGATAAAGATAATGAATGGGATGATCAAGATCAACTAGATAAGATACAGACACAAGGCCCAAGTATTTTTCCCCTATTCCTCATCAAGACCAAGGATGAGAAGAAGGATGTATCTAGTAAGAATGATGGAATATGGATAAGATGAAAGATATGGTACAAAAGATATGGATAAAGCATATAGGATAAGATATATGATGTTCAAGAAGATCTGTAACCTTGTCAAGATCAAAGGTGGAAATGTAAGGAATGATAAGATGGACAAAACTTTTCCCCCAAGTGTAGAGTGCAATAGGAATATGGAAAATGGGATATGGATGATAGGGAGATGTAGGAAGGACTTAAGCATCAAGTTTCACGACCAAATATCCCTTTAATAAACCATGGAAATGGGGATTAGACTCATAAATGTTGGCATATCAAAGGTATGATGGAAGAACTAAGGACTTATCCAAAGGTTTGGATTAAAGGAGAATAATGGGGGATGAAGGTTGGATAATGGATATGAGGTGGAAAGACTTGTTGATGGATAGATGGAAAGGGTGGCAAGATCAACATTGGCAAACACCTTGGAGGGTGATGGAGTGACAGAGGAAAGATGGATTTGGAAGATGATAGGTTTTTAGATGGAAGATCAGAGGAAGCTTTTGGATTAGCCGATTTGGATTTTATTGCTTCTATGAGAATTTTAGGAATCCACATGATTTTTGACTTTGAAATTTTAGGAAGGTTTGGTGGATTAGGATGAGGACCTAGAATAGGTGGAAGGTTTGGTGGATTAGGATGAGGACCTAAGATAGGTGGAAATTTTGAAGGACTAGGATAATTAGGCATATAACCAAGGCTATGATAATATGGGTTTTGTTGGACAAAAAGGGGTTCTAGGATACCTTGTTCATGAAGGCCTAATCCTTTGCCCTTGTAGTTCATACTTTGACACATTCATTTACCAATGGGATATGTATTGTTTGTGAAACAAGATGCGAGTCCATTTTGGGGAGGATATGATATATGAAAGGATAGGTGTTGGAAGTAAACTAGATCGGATAAAGGTGGAGGATCCCAATTTGTAGGTGTGGGGTTCATGGATAGCTTGTATAGGTGTGAAAGGCTCTTGACCTGGGGATGATGGGGTGTTTTGATCTTGACTTAGAAGAGGATCACGAGGTGTAGGAGATGAAGTAGCTTTCTCTTTACTAGGTACAAAATCATCATGAAGTGGTATAAAGGGAATATCTTGATCTTGAGATAGATGAACATCCTCATGGAATGAAAGGGTATCCTTGCATGGAAGCATATCTTGATCTTGATGAGGAAGGGAATCATGAGATTTTGTAGAAATCATATCTTGATCGTGAGAGGGTAGGTCATCATTAGATAGGATGGAAGAACTATCATGCTCTTGAGATGCAATGGAATCATGAGATGGTATGGATTCATTAGATGTGGTGGAAGGAGGACTTGGAAGAATACTTTTCTCTTGAGATGGAAAGGAATCAATCTGATTGAAAAGTGAAAGGAGGGGATCATCATAAAATTCTTGAGAGATGGGGTCTTGGTCAAATATTGGAAGAACTTGTGGTGTTTTGGTATCGTTGGATGAAGTGGAAAGAATGTTTTGATATTGAGGTGTAGAGGAGTCTATGACAACATGGTTTGGACTGAGAGATTGACATGAATCATTGGATATAGAAGATATGATAGAAGAAGGTGGTTGGATGGAATCATCAAATTGGGTGAAAGAATCCTGAGATTTATTTTGGCTTATGGGAGATGAAGATAGATGCATGACATGGTAATATTGTTCAATATCCTTTGTGCTTGAAGACTTTGATTTGGGCTTATTGATTTTTTGCAAAAAATCAAAGAAATTGAACTTGGATGATGTAGTTGTTGGTGAAGAAGGTGTCATGTCCATATTTTTGTCAGATGGACAAGAATAGATGTCTGACAAAAAATATCCTTGTGTGGTTGTTTCCCTTTGCATATCCTAGATTTGTTGTTGAAGGTTCTTTATTTGATGAGCTAAAGCATTCAATTGATCCTCATTTGTTTCAGCCATGGTGGTTTGAGTTTCAATGTTTGGAGTTTCGATGGTTGGAGTTCCAAGATTTGACTCTTCAATGTTTTGATTTTCAAGTCCTTTTTCCTTGAGCTTTTATTTTTGTAACCTTGTTTGAACGGGCATACAAGTGTTATAGTTTAGACTAAACTTTAATCTATGTTTTGGAAAAGTACCAAGGATTGCAACTAAGTCATAATAGAATGAAAAATTCTAATGGGACTAGGTTGGATTTGACTATATAGCTTCATTTCATGATGAGAGGATGATAAATCCTGATGATGAAACTAGGCTTAATAATCAAAGGTGTGATAAATTTGATGGTGTTGGTACTTTGTGATGTTAGGTCTTGGTTTAGGTTGGAAAATTCCACTTGTAGAGGTCAATTTGAACAAGTTTAGACTTCTAAGGTACCTAAGGAATGATCTTGGACATGAAACAATTTCAAAGTTTTGGTTCAAACTATGAAACTAGCGGTAAATGTTCTTCCTAAACGAGGTACTCAAATCTTTGGAAAAGTTGTGGATTTTGACAATAGTAAAACATGTATAATTCGGGATTGTTCTTGCAAGCTCTTTTGTAGAAATTAAAGGTCAACCTCTCTCTAAATTCGTAAAGTGTTGATAACTGTCTTTGATGTTCTTTTGGACTAAGAGGTATGGACTTTGATTTTTGAATCTTGATCTTTCGTGAAATCATTGGGTAACGTTCATGTTTAGACTCTGTTTTTCCTAAGGAACAGTTGAACACTTCTGAGGATTCCCAAGATGAGACTGATTGTCAGACAAAAGATGAACCTAGGTCACTTTTCTGCAAAAGGTGCCAGAACAGAGACAAAAGGCACCAAAATAGAGACAAAAGGCTCCAAAACAGAGATAAGAGGCACCAAAACAGGTTCAGACTTGGGTTTTTGAAGGTTTCTTTGAAAATTTGCTTGGTTTTCCTAATTTTTCAATGGGAGACTTGGTTGTTTCACTAAATCCAATTCTGAATCGGGGTTTTCACTTTCAATATGTGACGTTTTGTTTGTTTTGAAAACACTTGGATAAAGACACATCAAGCACATGTACACTCCTAAGGTTGTGAAAGATTGTATTCTTTTGGATTCCACACAGGTTTTACCCCAACCACACTCTTCCTTAGCGAATGACTAGATGCTTGACCCCACTGGCTCCCCTCCACGAAACTCACTTCTCGGGGCAGCCAAGAACCAATACCCATGAATATCCCATGGCATACTTTTCATCTCTACTAGAATTGCAAGAATGTGGATGTCTTCGCAACGACCGTTGTTGCACCAAAGAATAGATAAAGGATTTGGCCAAACTATAACAAGGGTTTTAGTAAGTGCTTTCCATTCATAGGGATTGATCCATGAGGTGAGAGACTTTTGCTGCCCTTCTTGTTAGAACCAACCGCATGATACTAGCCTTTGTTCCAATATCCTCACTTATATACCGGTTGGAAATGCGCTTGGCTTTAGCGTGTTACCGGTTGGGTCATTCCCTTAGGTGAGTACTTTTTCCCACAAGGCAGACCCTCTAAGATAAACAAAAGTGAGCAAGTATACCCATAGTTTATTCAATCTTTATTCCACACGAATAAAGAGAGAACACATGCCATATACTCCACTCACACTCGCACACAAAAAGTGAATGGGTCTAGCTTTGTGATCACCCATTTAAGGGGAGAGAATATACCTATCATCCATCACACACGAAAAACATGGTGTTCATTAACCCGTTAATTAAGCTATGTTCCTAACTTAACCAAAAGGAAACATGGTGTTCATTAACCTTTTAATCAAGCTATGTTCCTAACTTAACCAAAAGGAAACATGTAAATCACTTCCAGCCCCTGCAATATGTAAGTAGTTTGATAAGAGTGTCTTCGACAAGTGTTTTTGGGAAACCTGCAAATCAACAACACAAAGTATTAGCCTTCAGATTTTGCAAAAGGCATCAAAACAGAGACAAAAGGTGCCAAAATAGAGACAAAAGGCACCAGAACAGAGACAAAAGGCACCAAAACAGAGATAGGATGTTCCAGAATTATGCAAAAGGTGCCAAAACAGAGACCAAAGGTGCCACTTGGGATCCAAAAGGCGCCAAAACAGAGATAGAGCAGCCCAAAATGGTGCAAAAGGTGCCAAAATAGAGACCAAAGGTGCCAAAACAGAGACCAAAGGAGCCAAAAGGCTCCAAGAGGCTCCAAAAGGCTCTAAAATGAGTGCAAGAGTCTCCAAGACAGGTGCAAGAGGCTCTAAGACAAGTGTTAAAGGCTCCAAGACGCTCCAAGACGCTCAAAAATGGGTGCAAGAGGCTCCAAGAGGCTCCATTTTGTGTGTGTGTTAAATGTGTAAAGTTAGTATCAACAAAAACCTTAATGAAACGATTTATATTGAAAGATTCAAAGCAAAGTAAACTATTCTAAGTTGCAATAAAGATAAATCTTCCAAGAATGTCTCATTGTCCTCTATTCTTAAATGATTCTTTTTAACCTTTTTGGCCCTCAAATTTCTATGTGCACAAAGGTTATTAGAATGACACTTAAGAAACGAGATTAGTATGCAACATGCAAGCTAATTTAATGTCTACATGAAACTATATGCAAACAATGATGATGAAGGCTATGATGAGTGGAGGATGATGTCGATGATAAATGAACAAGTGGAGGTGCATACTATGGTAGTGATCTATATGATTCTATGCATGATACTCAATATGCTAAAATTCAAACCTAAAATGAACTAATCTAAAATGCAACTATGATGCAAGATGGATAATAAAATGCAACTATGATGCAATATGTTAATCTACGATGTAAACATGATGCAAAACATGATATGAAAACTAGCTATAAGACTCCAAGAATTCTCCAAGCTCTAATGATAAACCGGCATAATAAATCTACTTCAAATGTGGATATAAAATACAAGGCCCAAAGGTTGTATTTATAACCTTTTCCAAGCATATAGTGAGGTGGCAATAATCAACGGTCCAGATCAAATAAGAAGAATGGATGGTGAAGATGAAGAGAATCGGGATGTTGTCCCCTTGACCAAAGACAACATGCCATGTTTGTGGAAGAATCTCTTCACCAATGGGAAACATTCCATTTGGATGGAAGATTCAAATGTGTGAAGAGAAGACCATGTGCTTCCAAAATTGGTGGACGTGCGGGAGGAATAAATCATGTACTCCAAAAGTGGGTGGAAGTGTGGGAAGAATAAGTCATGTGCTCCAAAATTAGTGGAGGTGTGGGAGGAAATGAGCCATGTTCTTTTTTAAATGAGTTGAGGATAATTCCATTTAAAAATTAGAGTTATTTATTTTCATGTGACCTTGATGAGGTGGCACAATAAGTTGTAGAAATGTGCTCTAATTCCTAATTGGATTTAGTGAATATTAATTAAATAAAACCAGTTTAGGGAACCTTGTTTATTTGATTAATTTAGAAGAATATATTTTAGATTTGGAGAATTTAGAAAATGAACAATATAAATAAATTGAGAATTTATTTATATGTAGTTGAAATATTAATCAAATAGCTAGTATTTAATTAATTAGAGTTGATGACCAATTTTAAGTGTATACACCACTAAGTAGTGTATTATTTGTTTAATAGTGTTTAATCAAATTTTATAGGTAAGAGCTTTATGTATATAAGACATAATATGACTTTTTTGTTTGTTTTATAGGCAACAAAAAGAGTGCAAAGAAAATATAAAGAAAAAACAAAAGGAAAAAAAAATACAGTGTCGCCATCTCGTAGAAGCCAACACTTTTGTGATTCAACAAATGCAATTAGTGAAAATGATAGTTGTGATGATGTGCATCCTAGTATAGCACATGGTGATGTGTAGCGTAATATAGCACATGGTGATGTGTAGCCTGATATAGCACATGTTGATGTGTAACCTGATATAGCACATGGTGATGTGCAGCCTGATATAGCACATGGTGATGTGCAACAATGTGATGATCTCTTCAGACTAAGTCTAAGAGAGATTATTAGAAAACATTAGGGAAAAGGAACAACAGGTTTGCAGATGCTTTTTTCAACATTAAAGGATGTGTTTAATAATGTGGAATCCACGAAGACCGGTACTGATCTACCTACTCATGCCACACCTGATGTGGCCAAGGGGCATGAAGTTCCAGTTAATGAAATTCATGAAGAGAGACCGCTTGCATCTGTTGTGCCTCAAAGTGCACCTGTTACATCTAGAACTTTTTATGGAAGTAGTGGATCAGCCAGAAATACTGGCAATGGTAATTTAATAGGAGATGTGGATGCTTTTGTGAAAGGACAAATATTGAGTCAAGATTTGTACAGATCTACTGAGAGGAATACAAAAGAAAGAAAATTAGAAGGCAAGAATCCATTCTTGCTTGAGGTATTGAGAGATGGTGAGCCCATTGGGCCAAATGTTGCAAGGTGGGCCACCAAGTTGGGTGTAAGATGTAGGTCCCATTTGGATATTTGCAAATTAAATTTTGCAGATCAAGATCCACGAGGTGTGGAAAATTTTATACAAAAAATGGAAAATTATTTTGAGACTATTGGTGGACAAATGCCTGGAAAATATTACAAGAAAAGGATGAGAGTTTCAATGAACAATTATAGATACATGTGCAGAAAAATAATCACATTGGGAAAAGAGAGGTTCAACTCCAGTCTATCTCCCAAAGAGTACAAGGCATTGAGAGAAAGTATTCATTTTGAAGACTATTTGGTAAAGAGTAAAAGAGGCAAGAGAGGAAGAGATAATGTGAGGGTTGGATATACATTTGCCCGAGGCAGGTTACATGCCAAAATGGAAAAATTTGAAGTAAGTGTATGGATTTTTGGTTCAATTCACATTGTGTTATTTATTTCAATTTTGTACTGAACTAACTATATGTTGAAATTGACACTGTATTTTAGGTGGAAAATAGTAATACAGAAGCAGGTGCAAAAGATATTGTCAATTATATGGCAGCACTAGATGATAGTAAATCTAAGAGTAGGATGAAGTTGAAATCTAGTTTGTCAATAGAGATTTCACAGTCATTTGTTCAATGCCCAGTAGGAGCCTCTATAGATAATGCCAACTCAAATGAACTAGGGTACGAAAAGGTAATGAGTTGCATATTCAATCTCAGTCAACAAGTTACACAATTGGTTGAAACCGTTAACCCTATGGTTTCTGCATGGAATGAGCATAAATCTATGGATTCAGATGAGGTAAGGGGCTCTATTGATCTCATTTCTTCTTGTTTGGAAGTTCTATATGCAAATGCCTCTTAATATGTGTTGCAAGATGGTGTGTCCCTTGGTCTTCCTTGTCTAGCATGGAGCTTGGGTTTGTGACATGGTCTAACCGCCTCCTATAGATCTTAACTGACGCTTGTATCGAGCATTTATAGGTCAAACTTTTGGTGCAATGACAAGGCCAACAATTGGTATCAGAGTTGGTCACAGGTTCAAACCCATCACTTGTGTTGGGGGGATTATTGCAAGATGGTGTGTCCCTTGGTCTTCCTTGTCCAACACGACACTTGGGTTTGTGACATGGTCTAACCGCCTCCTATGGATCTTAACTAATGCTTGTATCAGGCATTGATAGGTCAAACTTTTGGTGCAACAACAAGGCCAACAATATGTAGATTATTGAAATATGAGCATAGGAGAATCCAACCTAGTTTCTTTATTGTTGGATTGATCCATAAAATGTTCTTTTGGACAAATTTATAGCTTGCATTCTTTACTTGACTATTGAATGCTTTGTATATTTTTTTGCACAATGGTTAAACCACATGCAAAGTAATTTTTTCAAAGCAACAGGAAAACAAAAATTCCTTCAGGGTATCAACAAAGCTACTGATATTGATAGTGATGAAGTGGACAAGAATGTGCAGAACAATCATCTTAGTTGTCCTAAAGTTGAGGAAATTAATATAATAGTTGTCATTTATTTGTCCTAATGTTTTTTCATTCTTCATGCTTAAAATGTTCTTTTGGACAAAAATTTATAGCTTTTACATTCTTTACTTGACTTATATTAATTTTTGCATGATGATTAAACCACATGATGTAGAGAAATTATATGAAAGAAGGACAAAAAGAAAAAGGCCATGTCAATAGAACTCTCTGAAAAGTTGTACAAATTAATGTTTGTGATGACATTGATAGTGGTTATGATGATGAACTCGACGAGAATGCACATGATATTTATAGTGGTAGTCGTGCTAAAATCGAGGTGAGTGCTATCAAACCGCATGCAAGTAAGTACTATTCAAGTAAGTAATGTTTGTTTTATTATGTAAATAAGGGTAATCATTACCTATTTGATAGAACCTAGACGTTAGAATAGTAGTGAAGTGTAATTAGCTAGTATACATAGATTATGGAATTAAGGGAGAACATATAAATTACATATGGAAGCTTAGAACTTAGTTGTAATAGAGTGTTTTATAAAATCACATACAAAAATTGATTTGTTCCAAGACATAAGACATTACATACAGCTATTAAAAACAATATAATGTGTGTTTTATATCTCAATATAATGTGTGTTGTGTATTTTTTTTTTGCAAACATTTATTGATAAACTCCAAGAAGGGGATACAGTTGAGGTTTTTGATCTGCACGATGGTGTTTTTGCGGGCATTGGGTGGATTCACTCACTATCTATTGAACATGGAGTCACATTGAAAGGAACATGAGATGAAAATGTATGTATTTTATAGGTCTCAAGTAACATGCCCCTTCCTCATCAAGACAAAATAGATGGAGTTGTCTGTTTGAAAGAGAAAATAGGGACCTTCGTACGGTGGCCACTAAAATATTTGAAAAAACTCACAGAGAGTTATCCATAAGTGCAGAAGATAAAAAGAAGGGTTAGCAGTAGCAGAGTGTGGAGAGTGAAGTTGCAAACAAAGATTGTACTAAGCCTGAATAAGTTGAACTCAAACAAAAACCAGAAAATATGATTTGGGTGTACATTCTGTGAGTAGAACAAAGAATGTTTTATCTTACTACACCTGTAATGTAAAACACCTTGATTATGTTTTTCTCTTTTTGTTTGGGTTCCACTCATTCAAACTAGTGCATTATAGAAGAGGGGATATGTTGTTGTGTAAGTAGTAGACACAGAGAATAGGGGTGCAGAAAAAGAAGTAAATACAAAGCAGATACAGAGGTGTAGAGAAGAGGAAAAGTTGCAGAGAATGCAACATACATGTATGTGCAGTTGCAAATAAGTTGCAACATATAATTGTCATCAAAATTATAATATCTTGCATAACCAAAAAAAAGGCATTAAACTTAGTTTTCTCAGTCATAGCATTGAGAAACACACTTTGTAATAGTACATTTTTCAAAGTGAAGACACATTTTTTTCTTGTATCTAATGTAAGAACATGTTTTCTCAATAAAATGTTAGTATTTTTCCTTCTTAATAGTCATTTCATTATGTGCAAATGAATGATTGATTATGTTTTTCTATGTTTTTATTTGTTTAAACCTCAATTAAAGAATTGTCTCATTTCCAACACTTATAGGTAGAAATCAGTGAACAAAAAAAATTAAATAAACTACCAATTGACTAAATATACTACCAACTGACAGAAATCATTGGTAATAAATATGACTAAATATAATGATTATGTAATTAATAAATAATGTATCAATATACCTATCAATTGATAGCAATCAATGAGAAAAAACAATTAAATAAACTACCAAAATGATCAAAATGATGATTAAAATTAATGACTAAATACACTATCAATGGACGAAAATTAGTGAATAAAAATGACTAAATAAGTGACCAGTTAACATCAATCAATGACTACATTAACAACAAAATATACTAGTGAATAAAAAATGATTGAATAAGTGACCAATTTAAAACATTCAATGACTAAATTAATGACTAAATTACACACTACCAAATCAATCAAATTAACGACTACATCAATGACCAAATCGATCAATCAGACGACTAAATTAACAAGCAAGTTGATCACTCAGATGACTAAACCAACAACCAAATTGATCAATTCGGCGAATAAATTAATGACCAAATCGATCAATCAAACAACTCAAAATGGTTTAGTCATCAATTTGGTCGCATTATAAATGACTGGCAATAATATACTACTGGTCACACAACCATGTCTGATCATTTATAAGCAGTTTTTAGTAGTTTTATCAGTCATATATTGTTGTTTATGTACTAGTCTTGGTAAATAAAACCAATACTTGATAGTGATCTTGTTGATGGCTCAGGAATATGTACACATCCTCCACTCTCCAACCTTCTTTGGCACCAAGATAGTAGGTAAGGCACAAGGGATAAGATTCTCTTAGATCAATCCATTCCTTAGTAACTCCTACACCTACCTTCTCAACTATGTGTTCTCCTCCAATGTCATTTGATGTGTTTCTTTGTTTGGTAAACTAGCTTTGGGTATGAGGTCTATGTGGTGGTTGATAATTCTGATTGGTGGGAGTCTTGAAATATTCTTCGACACAATGTCCTGATACTCCTTCAATAATACTGAGACCTCTTTTTTTGGTACTTCTCCTCCTTTTGTGGTATCACTCTCAATGTCTCTAGTGTCATAGTTCTTTGGAATAAGGGAAAAAAATATGTCCTCATGTCTAAGTCCATAAAAAAAAAGCCTCCCATTCACCAATAAAATCTTGGTGTTGTCACATACCACATCGTTTTGTTCTTCCTCTAGGGGAATCAAAATTTGCTTCTTTCCATTCATGGTCACTCTGTAGGTGTTCTTCCTACCATCATGTATATCCCTCCTATCATATTACCAAGGTCTCCCTAACAAAAAATAATCGGCATCCATTGGCATGATGTCACACAACACTTCATCCTTATATATGATCTAATGTAAAATTCAACAAGATATTGTTCACTTACTAGGATTTTGTGATCATCTTGAATCCAAGCTATGTGATATGGGTTTGGGTGTTTCATCCTTTTCAAGTTCATCTTTTGGACCATCTCTTCTGAAACCAGGTTGTCTGTACTACTTAACTTACACCTTTTCTAGAATAGGCTCTTCCTTTGCAACAATTTCCCCTTGGTTTTGATCTATAGTAGGGCCCTTCTCAAGACCAGATACTCTCCCCTTTCTAAATGCCCCATGGTTCTAGATGATATACTTTGTTCCTCCTCCATGTAGGTTGTTCTCACCTCATTCTACCCTTGCTTCTTCCCACTTCCATTGTGACACTCAAAAGCGTGGAGCCATACTTTGCACTTGAAACAGGTTCCCTAAAAGGGTCCTCTCTCGAATCCTCCCTTAGTCTTTTGGTATTCATTATTGTGGTGGTGATCGCCATCTTCCCTCCAGTTGCGATAGGAATCATGTTTGGGCCTACATTCCTCCTTTTGGCAAGGGCTCCTTCCTCTATCCCACTCTGCATATGGTCTCCTTTAATTACGTCATGTCCATTTTATTAGAAAGCTTCATCTCCTACTCCTTGATCCTTGCTCAGACCTCCTATCCAACTTCTCTTCCACCTTAAACACAAACTAGTAGGATTCCTCCATGGTTTTTATCCAAACTAGGCTTAATTCCTCTTAGATGTTTATTCTGAGGCCATTGATATACCGTGCCACCCTCTCCCTTTTGGCTTCACTATGACCAGTGTGTATGATCATATTATGGAACTCTTAGATGTACTCCTTGATTTTCTTCTCCTTTTGCCTCAATTTTTGAAGTTTCTTTAGTAGTTCCAGCTCATAATCTGTGGGTATGAATTGGTTCTTCAGTTTTGCCACCATCCTTTCCTATTTTTTATTCTCTCCTTTCCTCTTTGTTTTCTCACCTGTTGGACATCTTTCCACCAAATGGCATCATGCCCCTTTAGTTTCATTTTTTAAAACCTTATTCTCTCAAAATCTTCAACCTCTACATATTCAAAATATTCTTCCATCCCATTTATCCAGTCAATCAACTCCTTTCGATTCAAGATAACAACATAACTAGGGATCTCTATTCTTGGTCACTTCCTGATCTTGGTGATGGATTTCATCATTTTGATTTGGTCTGACTCCTTTTCTTCTCTTTCCCCATTTTATTTTGGATCCCTTGGCTCCTCATCATCACTCTCTTTTTTTATCTAAGGTTTAGGCCCCTTCATCTGTCTTTCTCAATAGCAGCTAATCAATTCTTCAATTTACTCATCTCACCTTGAATTTCCTCCATATTTCTGACAATATTGACCATCACAGGCATCCTCTTAGATGACATCTTTCCTTCGAACCAAGTGTGACTATCTTAGGTTGGTGATCTAGCTATGGGGTTAGAACTGCCTCACAATTCAGTGCTTTGATAACAACACCCGTAGTATGCCTCATGTCAGTGATATGTCCACACAAGAGTCTTTTGGAATGTCTACTCCCCAAGGATTTGAATCTTGATATGATACCACTTAATGCAGTCAATGGTGGAGGGTCCAAATTGGATTTTCCAACCTTGCAACAAAATTCAACACAACATAGACAATTGAAAACAACATGCGACTTTATTGATTGGAAAACATAAAAATATATGTATGTAGGATTTCTCAAATTTAGATTACAACGGGCTCCACAGGCCACACCTTCTAGCTCACAAGCTTCCACAAGCTTATTCGCTACTAAATACTAAATTTATTCCTAAATCTAATTCCATATCCCCTGACTCCATCATCCCTTCAGTTCTCTTCTACTAAATTCAAAGATTGATTATATACTAGTTCCCAATATTAGAAGTGATCCACATTGACATTATTTAGATCCCAAGTTTGATTTCTAATGAATGTGTAGATTAGCCTCAAGGGATTGAAGATGCATCAAACGTAGGTGTGTATGGGTACAAACCTAATTTGGATTGGTCTTGTCCTATATTCATCATGTGGTGAGCCATGAAGACTCTACAAGATACTAGGATATTCCACATGTTTCCCCTAATAGGTCTAGGTCCATATTTCTCATTGATGTGATCTTCTAGTGAAGGGATATCTTGGATCACAGTGCCACGAGAGTTGTCACCTAGGTATGTTGTAGACTTCTCATTTTTCCTTCATTCCAATCCACAAGGGAAAATTGGTTGTTGCAATAAGATACGATATGATTCTTCGAGATGCCACAACATCAAGTGTTGAAGGGGGCTTTATATTGGAACTATTTGGAGGTTAAGAAGAGTTTGAGGTGTGTTGATCAGTTTGTAGGTATGTAGATGCATGGGATACTTGTGGTTGGATAAAATTAGTATTGATTGATGTAGTGAGGGGTTGGGTAGGTGTGGTAGGGTGGGTAGATGTGTATGTGGTGTTGGTAGGGATATTAAATCTTAATTGAGAGGAAGATTAAAGAGTTTTTCAAATGTTGGTTGAGATTTGGATGTGTAAAGGGGATTATTAGAACTAGGTTGGGACCCCAAAATGTTATTCAAAGGGTGATTGGATGATGATGGATTATTAGAAGGTTATTGCCTCCTAATTTTTGAAATATCAAATTTGGATGGGAGTTTAGGTCCTTTGGATAAGAGGTCTAATAAAATGGTATCCTTGTCAAGCTCATATATTCTTTGCATTATTTGTTGGTTATGGGGATCCTGAGAAAAGACCAACAACCTAGGAGATTGTTCAAGTTGGTCTACATATGTTTCTTCATCATGGAAAGATGTAGGTTGATTGGTGAGGTCTTCAATGGTAACATTCTCTTGAGAATCCATTTTTCTTTTAGCTTGTGCTCTAGTGGTTGTCATACAAAAGGGGGATTATTTTAGGGGGTTTTCTTAGTGTGTTTGATGGATAGGTTTGAGGAGGGTATGATGAGAATGAATCAGAATTAGAAGTTGGATTAGGATGAAATTATGGGTGATATGACTAATTTTATGAGGGATTGGTTAAGGGATACAAAATCAAATTTGTATCGAATGTAAAAATATAGACCCTTGGTGATAAAATGATTTTGGGATGTATCATTGCTTATTTATGATAGGAAAGTTCCTAAGCAAGATTGGATAAGGGATTTTTGAAATACTTAGCCTAAGAAATTCAAATCCTTAAGATAAATACTTCAAAGTGATGGGCTAACTAAAATGCTACTTAAGATAGGAAAGTTCTAAAACAAGCACCTAAGTTAGATGATGACGTATAAGGATCTAGATCTAGATTTTGATAAAAATAATAATTTGTAAGGATGCAGATGGGGGGATGTTTAGGATTTGAATGATTGGGATGTTTAGGATAGACTATTAAGATGGAGATTGGCTATGATGATGTGGTAGGTAGGAAATGAGGATTGATGGAAATTCCAAGTGGTATGAAAGATGAAAAGGGAAAATTGGGTAAGGAGATGATGATGGTAATGAAGGGGACACGCCTATGGTCAAATTATAAAATATCAAAATATGAGTTTCTAATCAAGGATTTTTTTTGGGAACTTGTTAAAAGTTTCTATTTTTAGGATAAAATATAGGTTCAACCTGACAAAGAACAACCATAGTTTGATAGAGTGCAAGTGTAGCTTTACAGAGCACAAACATGGTTTGATAAGAGTGTGGTTTCAAGAAAAAGTAGAGGACATGACAAAATAGAAGTGATTTTTAGGCACATGTGCAACTTTATAGAGCATAGGCATAGCTAGGTGTTACAAAAGTAGGGTTTCACAATGATAGTTTGGTAAGAGATATGCAAAAAAACCACATTGGTTGACTATTTTGACTTATTTTCAAGGTAAAAAACTATTTTTAGCAAGTCATGCTTAATGGCTTATCACTGGTTTAGCACACGACGAAACATGAAATGCATTAGCACAACCCTAAAATTAGTCAAGTGGAATTATAGACTTGATGTGGGCCCACCATTCAAAGGCTAATAATTCTATTTGAATGGGTGACTAGGGTATGGAAAGGTAATGTACCACCTATGCAACCCATAGAAGAGGGGGATTCGCTACTCACGAGTTCTCTTCATTCAGAGAGCCTCATAGGGTGAACTGCCTTAATCTATCTTATGAACAATGGTGAGATTTTTAGAATTTGAAAGGGTAGGTCACAGAGATTTTCTGAAAAGACTGGCGAGATCTCGGTCAAAGGGCATTAGCTCAAAATATGGACGACAGTGCGACGCGCTAACGTCCCAAAGGCGCACTGGTGTCTCGTATGGACCAGAGAACAAGAATGTCTTAGAAAATACTTAAATAACTACTTCTACTCCGATTGTTGAGAACTTTGAAAGTACTAGAAAGTGATAGAATGTAATAGAACTAAAATAGAGTGAAATATAAATGATAAAGATAAAGGGAAGAAAGGAAAGAAATACTTACAACCATGCGAGTGATGATGCCTCTAACACATGAATATCTTCAAAACCTACATGCATGATATCTAGAGAGAATGTTGGGGCTGTATAGGGGTTTTCCTCAGTCAAACCCCCTATTGGAGCCTAAAATTTCATGCAAATTTTAGGTTCCTATGTTGAAAATTTGGATTCCAACAGTCAAAAAAATTAGTTGTAAAATTTTCCCCAGGAGCACACTTTAAAAAAATCATAACTTGAGATCTGTTCATTTGCATGCCAAATCATTTTGCAAGCTTGTTTACCTCCCATATGTGAGTGACCATGTCTAATTTCAGCTTCCCATGATAAGTTTTGGGAGAGATTGTTGTCTACACAATCTTAAGTGGTCTCTATGATCAGTCCAATAACTTTAATGTGAGACACACCAGATAAATTTGTCTATGATTGTTGTGTTTCTCTCAACAGCACCAGTAGCTCATTCTTCTTCAACATATTAAATGTGAAGCAAGGAAAAACTTTCTAAGAAATTGAAATGGGATGCCCAGAACCCTGCATTTTATTCGCCCAGTCTTTTGTTCATCCTCATCTCAACGAATATATTGATGAAAAGAATTACACTCAATTCTCATGGAATTTGAAAAGCTAAAACCTCATGTTCATTTCAAAATTTCACTATTCTTTGAAATAGTTTTATCCTTTTGTAATCAGCAGTCTTCGAATTTCTTATCGGCTTCTCTCGCATTTGATCATCCAAGATCTCTACAGCAAGCACAAATAAAGAATAGTTGCAGTGTATGAATTTGTATGAAACATGTTTATGAGAAGGTACGACTCATAGAACCTGTTGTAATCAGGGCTTGTGAATTTTTGGAACAAAATTCTTCTACCTCCTATCCAATGATATCACTTTCAGGGGCTAGCTTTCCCCAGTCATTTGCACTGGAGGATTTTGTACAATGTGAAGGGTCGTAACCCTAAAATAATATATTTATGCCAAATTAAATCAAAGGAGAGGGGGATGGATTAGAAGTTAGGTAGTAGGATACGTTGATCAGTTGCCGAAATATAAAAATTATGCTATGTATTGCAAAAATATTTTGAAATAATATAATGGACAAGAAGATTTAATTTCGTGATCAAATTTTTGGTGTCAATTGTTTGTTGCAAATATACAATTATTTGCTTGTCTCCAACTTAATATTTTCCTTATTATTTAAATTAGTGTATCAAGGATATATTCAATTTATCAAGGCACATTTATTGTTCTTGTGTGGTGGGATTAATTGGTTTCTTTAAAAGAATTAAAATCCTTTTAGTCAATCACAGTAATCTGGAAGTGTTATTTGGATCGATAATAAGAGCCATATAATCGATAAAATTATCACACTGTCTCCAGTTTGGTTCTACCTTGTTATTCAAGTCAGAAGTATTTGATTTGTCAGGGCACACTTGTTTCTTTTGTGTGATTCAGTTAACTGGTTCCTTTAAGGAAGGATTAAAATTTCCTATTAATTAATCATAGTAACCTGACAAGAATCATTTGGATCAATAAAAAGAGTTTGATAGTTACATCCTTGCACGTTTATACAAGGTATAAACAGCTACAGGTGCCAATCAATTCGAACTATATCCAATATGTAAGTCACACATCATTCACCTCTTGACTCCATTAGCCCAATAGAAAATAGGAACTGGTCATACCAATTCCATTTTATAATTACATAAAATCTTATTCAAAACATTCACATTTTAAATTCAATACTAGGAGTAGAAGTAGTCAACAAGATTTCATCTATTACACTTTATGCCACTGTGATAGATCCATAAATTCAATCAGATCATACATTATTCCAAATCTGCTTCTTTATAAAGGTATACCCACCTAGGTTAGCAAAGCCTGAAGTGTAGGGAGTTACCAAACACATAAGTTAACTTCGTTGGTTGGTTCAAGAATGTTGAAAATTTGATCATAGAGTTTGGCATCCTCTTAGGATTTGCAACCTGCATTTTTGAGATCCAACACCCCTGTTTTGGTGTTCCCACCTCCGCAGAAAACCAAGAAGATACAGAGAGAGACAGATAAATGAAAAAATCATGTGGTGAAAGAAAAACCCATTCAGGAGTAGAACCCACACCACCAAGTAGGAGTGATAAAAGCAATCCCCACTCAAGGAGGAGAACTTGTATAACGAAATGTAGATGCAATAAAGAGGGGATACGGAATCCCAAGGTGCTCACAAGAATGAAGTGAAGGAGATAGAGCTGCAAGATCCAAAGGAGCTGCAAAGAGGGCTTGAAAGTGTTGTGAAAAATAAGGGAGTTGTGCAAGCAAAGGTAGGATGGAAGAATGAAGCTAGAAGTTGGAAGAATGAAGCTAGAAAAAGTTGGGAGAAGTTAGAAGATGAAGAGCCCACAAATGAGGTGAAAAGATGACATTTAAGGAGAGAGAGGAAGTTTCTTGAGCTTTTTTTGGGCGTTCCTATCCATTACCACCGACAAAACTTGCTGACAAGTGGAAAACATGCACATAAATGGTCATTTGAACGCTGAGACATCGTAGGATGCTAGTGCGCCACGTGGACGTTTGGGCGCCGCGCTAATGTCCAGACACATCACACTACAAAATGACAAAAACGGGAAGTTGACAAGGTTTGAGGCAAAGCTAACATGCGAGGGTGGATGCTGAAAAGGGGTGCTGGAGCATCCTGAGAGGGAAGAGAATGTTGATGCAGGGGCTAGAATGAGCCTACTCAGGATGCTAAGGGAGTGGACACTAAAGCAAACACAAGAATGTATGTGAAATTGCAATCGGTGCAATTTTACGCCTATACATTTTTCCCCCACTTTAGCGGGCATATGAATCTACATTAATATGCATGCTAAAGGAAATATACTAAACATAAAAAACATCATATGCCAAAAGGATACTATAGAGAAAGCAGATAATTCTTCAAACTAGGGAAGCATGCCCCTAGTCTGACGATCTACAAAACCAATACATTAGACAAGAAAAACCTGCACCAAATACCAATGTTAGAGCATAAATAGCTAAAGGATTTGAATCAGCAAAGTAAAGAGACCTTGGTGTAGAAGGTTGTCTCAGTACTATGTGTCATCCCCAAATTAAGAAATAACACATAGAAGAATTATGAAGCTAAGAGAGGAAGGGTGTATACTCAGGATTAAGAAGATGTAGATCTCCAATCTAGTATAAACGAGTTTAGAAGAGAGAGATAAAAATGAAATGAATGCAAGAGTGATAAAAGCAATCCCCGCTCGAGGAGGAAAACCCATATCACAAAATATAGATGATAAAAGCAATCCTCGCACAAGGAGGAAAACTCGTATCAAAAAGTATAGGTGATAAAAGAAATCCCCGCTCGAGGAGGAAAAATCATATCATCAAGTATAGGTGATAAAAGCAATCCCCACTCAAGGAGTAAAACCCATATCACAAAGTATAGGTGATGAAAGAAATCGCCGCTTGAGGCGGAAAACCTATATCACGAAGTATAGGTGATAAAAGCAATCCCTGCTCAAGGAGGAAAACCTATATCACGAAGTATAGGTGATAAAAGAAATCCCCACTCAAGGATGAAAACTCGTATCATGAAGTATAGGTGATAAAAGCAATCCCTGCTCGAGGAGGAAAACCCATATCACGAAGTATAGGTGATAAAAGCAATCCCCACTCAAGGAGGAAGAACCATATCACCAAATAGAGGTGATAAAAGTAATCCCCGCTTGAGGAGGAAAACCTGTATCACCAAATATAGGATGTAAAGGAGCTCTATAGGTTCTCGGTCCTGCCAAGCAAGACAAATTAGAGAATCTTGTGGCTGCTACAAGCTATGTTGCAAGACAATCATAGAAAAGATAGGTCTAGTCAAGCTACCCCTAAGCTAGATGCGACTGTATGAAATAGGTCTAGTCAGGATGCCCCCAAGCTAGACGCGAGGATATGGAATAGGTTTAGTCAGGCTGCCACCAAGCTAGACACTAAAGAATTCATTTGAGAGAGAATCTTTCAAAGAAGGGTCCCTCCGGAACCCTTGAAAAGAAAAGGGGCCCACTCAAGGGACACGCATCTTCAAAAAAATTTATCACTATCCCCAACATATAGGGGAGGAGAACCATGTAAAACTCTTAGAACATGCAGGATACAGGTAAACCTCAATATCACTTGTCATTCAAAAAAAGGTAGGTGCGTCAATCAAATGGGAGTTTGATGGAACCTGAGCCAAGAAGTTGTTGTATTTTATCTTTCAAGGCCTTACATTCGCTAGTGGAATGGCCAGGCACTCGATGGTTTGCATAGAAAGAATGTTTTGATTTATCATGTTCATGAGATTTCTTGCATATAGGAGAAGGAAGAGTGATTAAGCGGGATTTTAGAAGCTGCAAAAAAATACTCTTTCTTAGATAAGGAATGAGGAATAGGAAGCAACCCTTTCTCTTGTGGACAAAGGTTTGACTGCTCACGAGAAGAAGATACGAAGGTAGCAGACAATGGGGGATCTACGTGGAGAGTATTATTCCAACAGCGGGGATTATACTCCTCTACGAGATCACCATCATTTTTCTTGATAGGATTACCAACATTAACCTTCTTAATAGAAGTGTGATCATCTTCCTTAGAAGGAGGATCAACACTAAGAATATTACAATTTAAATTCACCTTATCCCGCAATATAAAAGCACAACCATCTCTGATAGCAAGTGTGGATGATGTTATCAGAAGGTCTAAGTGGATCGAGTTGACTTTATATTCTCCAGTGAAAGATTCTGTAAATTCTAAAGAACCCCAATCATCACCAAGACATGCATTCTTTTGAGAAGAGGTAGAAGGAGTAGACTTACTATTCTTTGCTTCAAGGGAATCTTCTTTAGGGACGTTTATCTCAAGAGTATCCTTTGTAGTGGGTACTATGGGAGTAAAAATCGACACATTGGAAGATACCAATGGAATAAGAGTAGGCACATCTGAAGCTTGAACAACAACTGCCATCTCACATAAGCACATAGCATCAGGGTCAGCCTTGACTGTGACTACTTTATTATTAGCAATGAACTTAATTGATTTATGCAAGGTAGAAGGGACTGCACTCATAGTATGAATCCACGGTCTACCAAGAAGAAGGTTATACAATCATTTTTATGACATGACATATACAAGGGTAGTACAGTAACGGGTCCAAGCTGCAAAGGTAACACTATTGTACCTACAACTTGTCACCTGACATTATGGAACCCACGAATAATAACAAAAGAAGCATTAAGAGAAGATGATTCAACGTTAATCTTAGGAAATAGATTAATGCTACATACGTTGAGCGCTGAACTAGCATCAATGAGAGTACATCTAATACCAATTTTATTAATGTTAACTATAATCATCAAAGGATCCACTTGCTTCTATACTTTCGGAGGTAGGAGTTCCTGGGGATAGAATGTAATATTCGGTGAATCTGCACGAATATATGCCATCAACACATTAGCATCCATTGGCCAAGTGGAAGAAGGCAAGAGGATCTTTTGCAAGGCTTCCTAAAGTATACCTTGATAAACCGGAGTGGACTGAAGCAAGTCCCACAATGAGACCTTATCCAAAGTAACCCAAGGTTGCTCGACAAAATCGTAATAATTGGGTGCTTTATTTGTAGGTTTAGGATCTTGAGGAAGGCATGGTTGTTTATTCATTCTATTTTCATAAGTATGGGCTACCACTCTATAAGAGGGAGCCTTGGAAAGATTAGGAGAACCACCATCAAATGGAACACCATCAATAGAACAAATCCTTTGAGGAGAAGGAATAGTTGGAGTGACGTAAATGACCGGTCTCTTAGGCCTTTGAGGGGCAACAGAGACATATTACATTTACATAATCATCACAACTAGTAGAACAATTATTTGAAGACATATTCTCAACATCGATCCAAACAAAAAGAAACGATAAAGAGAAATAGAAGAAAGGAAAAAAATACTTACAACCACATAGGTGATGAAGCCTCTATCACGTGAATATCTTCAAAACCTGCATGCATGATATTTGGAAAGAATGTTGGGGATGTATAGGGGTTTGCCTCAGTCAAACCACCTTTTTGGTGTTCCCACCTCCACAGACAACCAAGAAGATAGAGAGAGAGAGAGAAATAAACAAAGTGTGTGGTGAAGGGAAAACCTACTCAAGAGTAGAACCCGCACCACCAAGTAGGAGTGATAAAAGAAATCCCTGCTCAAGGAGGAGAACCCGTATCACGAAATGTAGATGCAATAAAGAGGGGCTATGGAATCCTAAGATTCTCACAAGCACGAAGTGAAGGAGATAGAGTTGTAAGAGCCAAAGGATCTGCAAAGAGAGCTTGAAAGTGTTGTGACAAATAGGGGAGTTGTGCAAGAAAAGGTAGGATGGAAGAATGAAGCTAGAAGTTGGAAGAATGGAGCTAGAAAAAATTCATAGAAGTTAGAAGATGAAGAGCCCAAAAATGAGGTGAAAAGATGACATTTAAGGAGAGAGAGGAAGCTTCTTGAGTTGTTTTTTGGCATTCCTAGCCGTTACCACCAACAAAACTCATTGACAAGTGGAAAACATGCACGAAAATGGTCATTTGAATGTTGAAATGTTGCAGGATGTCTACGCGTCACGCTAATGTCCGAACACATCATGCTACAAAATGATGAAAATAGGAAGGTGACAAGGTTTGAGGAAAATTTGACACACGAGGGTGGCTGCTGAAAAGGGGTACTGGAGCATCCTGAGAGGGAAAAAAAAGGCTGATGCAAGGGCTAGAATGAGCCTACTCAAGATGCTAAGGGAGTGGACACTAAAGCGGATGCAACAATGTATGTGAAATTGCAGTGGGTGCAATTTTACGCCTATACACAACCCTTACCTTAGAAGAACAAGGCCCAACCAAGGGATATGTGTTACCTCAATAAAAGGTCATACATGGTCACTTTGGGCATGATCAATTGTACCCTGCACCACACTAAGCTATGGTTGAATGGACTTAAGCTAGGCTTTACAAGATCTTTAGGGGTGTCCTCTAAATACCACAAGAGTGTGTGAGGCACAATCATGAACACTAGTCTATCAAAAGCATGGATCAAGAGATTTCAACAAGAAAGCTTAGACCGACCCTTAACCTCTTGTATTGGAATCACCCAAACATCTAGGCTTCACCAATTACAATGCAACTAGATTGGGGTACAAATTTCATTCTCCCCTTTTAGTGCTCTATTTATTTGCACTTCTCTTTTCAATAATATCTCATCTTGTATTTATGCCATCTTCAACTTTGAGACATATCCAAAGTCGGCCATACACCATTTGCATTTACAAATTCAAATTAGGTCAATGCTAAAAAATTCTAGGGTGGAATTAGAATGAGGGTGACACAATCACACGCTCCAACATGCTTCCATAAGCTTTGAAAGTAGTGTTAAACACAAGGTCGTCCAAACTAGTGTTAAAGATATAAATCAATTAAGCACACACAAACTTAGCATAATCCAATCCTTCCAAATTAAAAAATTATCCTTAGTACGATCATATCACCTTAACTCCAGAACCGCAAGTCATAAGACTCAAACAAGAAGAAATATGGAGCAACTAGATTTCTCCCAGACCTCAGCTAGATACCTTGAAAAGCACAATTCAAAACTGGTTAACATAACTCACACTGTACAATGATCCAGAAGCCCAAATCCTAGATATAACAACTCCCAAAAACCATGATCAACATATCAAAACCACATGAACATAGGAGAAAATCCTGGAGAAAATCCTGAAGCAAAAATTTAACTCTTGCAACCTTTCTTCATTACAATTTTCTCAATATCCTTGACATATACAACCAATAACCTATATCTAAGGCATAAATGTAATGTAGAGAAGATATGATACTCTCAAAACCCTCTCTAAAACTCTCACAACAATAGCTTAAACAAAATGAAGAAATTGCAATTTTAACACAACAAATTGTTTGCACAAGATACTCATTGATTTGCTCTATTTAAGAAACTGATTACAAATGATTTTCAGTCATCCATGGACTGATTAATAGAAAATATAACTCATATAAACATCTGATATGCATATGGAAACATTCAACTACAATCTATATTCAACTATGTGAGTTCTTGTAAATTATCTCACTCCCCAACACCACAATTCCATTTGCAATTCCTGTAACTTCAATCTGTTGATCTGAAACTTTCATGGACTATTGTAAATTAGTCTCAACCTACAACAACACACCAAAAACACCCTCACAAATAATTCTACACCTTCCTCTCTCTTTGTCTCCTTCCTTTCTCCACCAACTTGCATTGTTGAAGAATGAGTTTTTCCTATTTTAGCCTCCCTGTCATGAAATTAAATTTACATGCTTTATTTGGGCCTCTCCAATAGAACACGACCCTTTTCTCTTTTTGCACATTAAATCCCTCAAAAAAAAATTAAAACTCATTTAAAATCCATTCCGAGCAGCCCTCTAAAGATAGGAATAAAAAAGTTTTAAATTCTTCTCTTTTTGACTCCCAAAAAAGTGAAACACAAAAAGCAGGCCTGTACGCCCACTTTCACAATCCCTATTATTTAGAAATAATGATTTTGAGTGTTTTTAAAGATCCATAAATCAATCCCTGTACCTCATAATGATTTTCAAATGTTTTTCAATAAAATATTTTAAAACTGTTTTTTCTGCTTTTTCACCCCACTAGTCAACTTCAATGTGCAAAGGAGATTAATTTGGAAAATTTAATTATCCAAATTCATTTTCCACATTTTATTATGAATTTCAAACCAAAAATTGACTCTCACTAAAATTCAAAAATGCACAACAAAAATTAAATATTCTTGATTAGCACAGGATTGCCAATTTCCATGGATGCTCCTACATCAGACACCCACAGTAGAAAATAAATATTTCATGAGTTGCACTCAAAAATATTTATAGAACCTGTGTTTTTCCTAGATCCACCTCATTGTGTTGTCCACTGAAATATTTCTATGCACCACTTTCTGCAAACTTACAACATTACCATGCTTCATCCTTCTTTTACTACCCATCATGTAATTCAAAGCATCAAATCTATTGTCCCACAAATATACTTCATCAAAATCAGAATTAACAATTAAAATTATACCTTCTCCTTCTTCAAAAAAATGTATTTTTTTGCCTCATTTTCTGTCCCACCTTTTTTGCCTCCTTCAACTATGTTTCCTTTATGAAATTCCACTGTTTCAATGCCTTCTGAAAGGCATGATATTTCTGCAACTTATTTTCCTTCACTCAAAACAGCATTAGGACTATCATCAAAAGACTCAATTTCCATATTACTTGACAAGGAATCATGATTACTAATCAAAAAAAATTCACCTCCACCATTCTCAAGCAAGGATTTCTCAGAAAACTCTTCATTAACCTTTTCACTCCACTCTTGCAATCCAACTTTATCAAAATTTATTTTTGCTGCAACAAAATTATCTATTCCTTCACTCTCTTTCTCATCAAAGGAAACAAATAAATCATATTTTACCTTACCCTCTATTGCTACCTTCATTCCACTTGAGATCTTTTCCTCAATTTGAGTCAACAATTCACCATTCTCATCTTCTTCACAGTTAGTATTATCAAAGCCAATATATTCATGATTCATACCATCTAAAATTTTGATTTCATCAACCCATTTCTGCAAATCTTACCCATTTCTTCTTTCAATGGCTTCAATTTTTGTTTCACCCCATCCTTCATCAACGTGTATGTGTTGGCATAACCATCATGTGTCACCTTCTTGTCAAATTGCCAAGGTCTTCCTAGCAGAATATGGCAAGCATCCATTGGGAGAATATCACATAAAACTTCATCATAATAACCTCCTATCTTAAATTTTACCTCACATTGTTCACTGATCAAAAGCTTCTTGTCATCTTGTACCCATGCTATCCGATATGGATTCGAGTGTTTCTTCCTTTCTAGCTGCAATTTTCTTACCATTTCATCAGACACAAGATTCTTTGTGCTTCCACTATCAATAATGACATTACATACATTTTCTTCACACTTGCATCTTTTCCTAAACAAACTTCTCCTTTGAATGAATTTATCATCTTCATTTAAAAGTGTTCTCCTAGCCATTAAAGTTTCACCATCTTCGGCTTCTTCAGAATGTGATGATCCTACTTCATCTCTATTCACATTTGCTATCCTATTCTAATTTTCAATCCTTCTTCTTGGTATTTCCTCTTCATGAGGATAGTCATATGCTCTATGACCCTCTTCCCCACACTTAAAATGATTTCCTCGAAAGGTTTCTCTTCCAAAACCTCTACCCAATCTTCCTCTACCTCTCTTATTTTGATCTCTTGACCCATAAAATTCTTCATTCCTATGTTGTTTGCTGCTACCTTGGCCTCCATTTTTCTGATTTTTCTAATCATCATCTTCTTCATATTCTCTTCTCTCAGCCTTACCCTCATGATTTTTTCCTCTTTGTTTGTTTTCAAATCTCTTGTTCTTCCTTTCTTCAATCTTCAAGGCAATCTAGTAAGAATCTTCCATAGTCACAACTCCCACCAATGTCATCTATTATTGTATACTTGGCCTCAAACCATTAAGGTATCTCGCAACCTTCTCCTTAGTTGCCTCAAAATGTCCAGTTCTAATGAGTATTCTATGAAACTCTTCTATGTATTCTTTCACACTCTTGCTGCCCTGTCTCAAACCTTGCATTTTTTTAAGCAAATCCATTTCATATTCTATTGGCATAAATTTCCTTTTAAGCTTCTCCACCATTTTATCCCATTTGGTAATATTTTATTTTCCTTTTCTCCCCCTTTCTAATTGAATCTCTCTCCACCATATGGAAGCATGTCCTTTCAACCTTGCTTTTGCATATCTTACTTTGTTTGGGTCCTCTATCTCTTCAAATTCGAAATAATCCTCCATCTCATTAATCATCCAATCTATTAATTTTTATGGGTTTAGGCTTCCATTAAAGGTGGCTACATCCATTTTCAGTCTCTTTCCCATTTTTGTTAAAGCTTTCAGCAATGGGTCATTTGCAATTGCTTCAATTTCTTCTCTTTGCTCAGTATCTAAACTAGCATTATGTGTAGTTTCTTCTTCATCTTCTTCATCTTCACTTCATGGATCTCTCATTCTTGAAAATATTCTCCTTATCTCATTTTTCAAATTTTCAACTCATCTTCTCAAAACTCTAAAGTCATCATTCCTCAAAAAATACTCTCCTCTTCATCTTCCTCTTCCTCTAGAAAACATGGTTGCACACCCACAACTCGCAATCACTGGTGCAAGCTGCCTCTCTTCAGCGGTCTACTCACACTCTCATAATATTCCTTGCTCTGATACCACTGATGTACAGAGGATATGATACTCTCAAAACCCTCTCTAAAACTCTCACAACAATAGGTTAAACAAAATGAAGAAATTGCAATTTTAACACAGCAAATTGTTTGCACAAGAAACTCATTGATTTTCTTTATTTAAGAAATTGATTACAAATGATTTTCAGTCATCCATGGACTGATTAATAGAAAATAAAACTCATATAAACATCTAATATGCATATGGAAACATTCAACTAAAACCTATATTCAATTATGTGAGTTCTTGCAAATTATCTCACTCCCCAACACCACAATTCCACTTGCAATTTATGTAACTTCAATCTGTTGATCTGAAACTTTCATGGAATTTTTTAAATCAGTATCAACCTACAACAGCACACCAAAAAAACCCTCACAAAGAATGCTACACCTTCCTCTCTCTCTGTCTCCTTTCTTTCTCCTCCAACTTGCATTGTTGAAGAATGGGTTTTTCTTATTTTAGCCTCCCTGTCATGAAATTAAATTCGCATGCTTTATTTGGGCCTCTCCAATATAGCACGACCCTTTTCTCTTTCTACACATTAAATCCATCAAAAAACAATTAAAACTCATTTAAAATCCATTCCCAGCAGCCCTCTAAAGATAGAAAATAAAAAAGTTTTAAATTCTTCTCTATTTGACTCCCGAAAAAGCAAAACACAAAAAGCAGGCTTGGGTGCCCACTTTCACAATCCCTATTATTTAGGAATAATGATTTTGAGTGTTTTTAAATCTCCATAAATCAATCCCAACACCTCATAATTATTTTCAAATGTTTTACAATAAAATATTTTAAAACTATTTTTTCTACTTTTTCACCCCACTAGTCAACTTCAATGTGCAAAGGAGATTAATTTGGAAATTTTAATTACCCAAATTCATTTTCCACATTTTATTATGAATTCCAAACCAAAAATTGACTCTCACCAAAATTAAAAAATGCACAACAAAAATTAAATATTCTTGATTAGCACAGGATTGTCAATTTCCATGGATGCTCCTACATCACAATGACAACAATAGCTAGTTGAGAACCATTTAACTAGTTGACATCAATGGAAAAACTTTCCTTCATACTTGCAACAATCTCCCCCTTTTTCATTTATGGCAACACATGATGTGAGAAACCATCAAAGACAACACACTTTCTCATGATTTTACTTTCTCCCCCTTAGTAGATACTCTTCACATTTTTTTCTCCATTTTTTCACATATTTCTCTCCCCCTTTGACATCAATGGCAAAGGCATAGGATGTTTTACATTGATTTCCCCTTTGAAATCAAGAACAAAATACTCTTTCAATGACAACATATAACACTACCTACTCCCCCTAAGAGGTAGCCACCAAAACATTAGTCCAGAAGAAAGATAGATCCATAGATCCACCAGATTGATGCATCTTCATATGCATATAGTTCAAGAAAGAAGGGGAAATAACCCCTAAATTCTCTCAGAGATACACAAAAGTATCTTTAGGAAGAGCCTTTGTAAATATGTCAGCTACTTTATCCTTCATCGGCACATACTCAAGTTTTTCCTTATTCTCCACAACCTTCTCTCTCAAAAAGTGATACCTAATAGATATATGCTTTGTCCTTGAGTGCATCACTGGATTCTTTGAAATGTTAATTACACTTGTATTATCACAGAAGATATAAATAGGATCACCATACATTACTTTGATATCTTTCAATGTATGTCTCATACACAAAACTTGTGTACAACAAGATGCAACAGCAATGTACTCAACTTCAACAGTAGATAATGAAACTAATTTTTTCTTTTTACTCAACCAATCCACCAATCTGCAACCAAGAAAGAATCTACCACCACTTGTACTTTTTCTGTCATCTACACATCCATCCCAATCTGCATCTTGTAATCACTTAGTGTAAAATCAGTATCTCTAGGATACCATAACCCATAACCTAGATTGTCATTCAAATATCAAAATATCCTCTTAACAGTAACAACATGTGTTTCTTTAGGATCTTCTTGAAATCTTTCCATAAGACAAACTGTATGCATGATATCTGGTCTAGTAGCAGTCAAATACAAAAAACCTCCAATCATAGACTTGTACATGCTCTGATCAGCCTTAGGTGAATCATCATCTTTACTCACTTTGCAACCAGTCACCATAGGAGTGCATACCGGTTTGGAACCATCCATCCCAAACTTCTTCAACATTTCTCTTACATACTTTGACTGTGAAATACAGATCCCTTTCTTTTTTTGATTAATTTGTAGCCCAAAAAAGAAATTCATCTCACCAAACATAGACATCTCAAATTATTTTTACATTTCTTCAGCAAACATCTTGCACATTGTTTCATTTTCTCCAAAGATAATGTCACCAACATATACAACCACTATCAAGATCTTGTCATCCTCAATTTTAAAGTAAAGATTATTGTCTATCGTACCTTTGTTGAAACCTTGTTGATTCAAATATCTATATAACCTTGCATATACCAAGCTCTAGGAGCTTGCTTCAATCCATATAAATCCTTCTTCAATCTAAAAACTATATCCAGTTGATCTGACAACTGGAATCCTTCTATTGTTCCATGTAGACCTCTTCTTCTAACTCACCATTCAAGAATGCAAACTTGACATCCATTTAGTAGACCTTGAAATCTTTATGAGCACCAAATGCTAAAAACATTTTGTTAGCTTCCATTCTTTCCATCGGAGAAAAAATCTATTGAAAATCTACACCTTCTACCTGTGAGTAACCCTTACACACAAGCCTTGCTTTATTTCTAACCACTTCTCCATTCTCATTCAACTTGTTTTTGAATACCCATTTTGATCCAATTATATTTTTGTCTTCCGGTCTAGGGACCAATTCCCAAGTTTGATTCTTCTCAATCTACATAAGTTCCTCTTTCATATATTCCATCCAATACTCATATTTACATGCATCACTTATGGTCTTTGGCTCAATCTCAAAAAGTAAACACAAATTTATCTCACCAGCAATAGCAACTTTGCTTCTTTTCAATACTCCTTTCCTTTTGTCTCCAATGATTTGATCTTCTAGATGATTTTTCTGCACATATCTAGGTGTCTTAGTGGACACCACCATAGCTTCTTCTTCTTCATTCTGCTTCTCCAACTTATTCAATTCTTACACAATTAGGTTCATTAGATACATATCCATCAACTTCAATTGAATTCTTCATTGCTTCATCAACCTTGACATTTGTGCTCTCTACAATCTTTCTCAATCTTTTATTGAAACATTGTAAGCTTTTCTCTTAGTAGAATATCCAAGGAAAATACCTTCATCACTTTTAGTATCAAATTTCCCTAAATTTTCTTCATTCCGTCTGATATAGCATTTGCTTCCAAATACCTTGAAATACTTAACAGTAGGAATTCTTCCACACCATAGCTCATAGGGGATCTTAGTACTATTAGCTCTTGCTTGAACTCGATTGAACACATAGACAGTAGTGTGAATAACTTCTCTCTAATAAAATTTGGATAAACCAACTTCAGTAATCATTAATCTAGTAGTTTCTTGAATTGTTTTGTTCTTTCTTTCAAAAACTCCATTCTACTGAGGAGTTATAGGAGCAGATAATTGTCTTTTTATTCCATGGACTTCACAAAACATATTAAACTCATGGGAGGTGAATTCACCACCTCTGTTAGACCTCAAGAATTTTATTCTTAAATTCACTTCATTCCCTATCATAGGTTTGAATGTCTTGAATCTATCTAATGCATCAGATTTCTCTCTAAGAAAAGTAACCCATGTATACCTAGAGTAACCATCAATCAAAAGCATAAATTACCTTTCACCTTGTAGACTTCTCACTCTTGTAGGACCACAAAGTTTGTATGAACCAAATCCAATAGTCCGGTAGTAGATTGTTCCTTTGATTTGAAGTTGTTTCTTTCTTGCTTTCCAAACTGACAATTCCTGCAAATAGCATTAAAAGGCTTTGTAATCCTTGGTAAATATTTTACAACTTACATTACACAATCCTTGCCAAGTTATCAAAATTCATGTGACACATTCTCTAATGCCATAACCAACTTTCATTAATCTGAGTCATAAAGCAATGTCCATCAGCGCCCTTAAGTTGATATATATTTCCTTTAGACTTCTTTCCTACTGCAATCATCATTTCAGATTGTTCCTGATTTCACATCTCCCATCCTCAAATATAAGATTATATCCTTTGCTACACATATTTCCAACACTCAAGAGATTATACCTTAAACCCTTAACATAGTAGACATCATCAGTATTATGCTTTCCATCAAAACTTAATGAACCTATCCCAAAAATTTTAGCACGAGTATCATCTCAAAACATAACTAAGCCACCATCATATTTTTCTAGTTTAATAAACTTACTCTTATCAGCTGTCATGTGATGTGAACAACCACTGTCAACAACCCAATTGTTATTTTCTTGTTTAGTATGTAGGGCAGAGATTACAGTATCTTCCTTTTCTCTTTCTTCGAAGGACATTCCTTTACTTGTCTTTCAAATTTAGCAGAAGTAGGTTCATCTTTTATAGCCAAGAACAAGCATTCATTGTCATTAAAATCTCCATAATTAGACTCATCATCAGAAATACTAGCATTCTCATTCACATAATATGCTTTGTTGATCATTTTGACTTTGTTTTCTTTCTCAAATCTTTGTTTGTTCCTCTTAGCTCTTTCCAGACATCTTGAAGCATAGTGACCTATTCCTCCACAACTAAATAATTTAAAGGGTAACTTACCTTCATACTTGTCAGAGTCTTTCCTCATCCTTCTCATAGAGTTAGCTTCTACTTCATCAAGATTATCCTCATTCAAATCTTCAACTCTTGTAGCCTTGAAAGCAGTTTCTGATTTGGATTCATTTCTCAAATTTGGTTTTCTCATTTCATAAGATGTTAGAGTACCCAATAATTAATCTTTAGTATAAGTCTTGTAGTCCACATATTATTCAATAGCAGGTGCCTTTTCATTGTATGTATCAGGAAGCGTTCTAAGAATTTCCTTCACAATCCTGGGTACATCTACTGTAGCACCAAGTCCTCTCATTTCAGCTACCAACTCATCTATTCTCAGTACATAAGATTTAATTTTCTCATCTTCAGACATATGCAGGACCTTAAATTGTGCCTCTAAATTCTACAACTTTCCTTCTTTTACCTTTTCATGTCCTTCATGCATCTTTTCTAAATCACCCCAAACCTCTTTAGTAGTCTTCAGATTTTGTACTTTAAGAATGTGAAAGACTGCTTTTCAGAATGAACTTCACCTTGTTGTTTGCATCATGTGCCTTGATTTCTTTATTTGTACTCAAACCATTAGCCAGAGGAGTATAAACAGTTTTATAGGCAATTTCAACATCATATCCACAATACTCCAGGTATGCTTCCATCTGTATTTTCTAGATAACATAATTTGTTCCATCGAACCTAGGACATTCAAAAGTGATCTTTCTCGCCATCCTGGACCTTCCTTAAGCGGTTAAGATCTTCTCCAAGGAACCAAGCTCTGATACTAATTATTGAAAAAGACAACTAAGAGGGGGGGTGAATTAGTTGTAACAAACTTTAACCATTAAAAATTTTCACTGGAAGTTAAATCAATCGCATATCCTTTATTTTGCTAATCTAATTAATCATTAAGTGCAAAGGCAGAAACTGAAAAAATATCACACATACATAATAACACCAGATCTACATGGAAAAATCAATAAGGGAAAAACAACAGTGAGGATTAGCTCACAATATAGAGAATATCAAAACTGATTACAATGGCTCACTGGAAGAGAAGGCTCCCTGCCAAAATAGGACTCACCATCCAAATAAGGGTTAACTACCTAGAGGGCTCATTGCCACACAGATATAAAGAAGATAAAAGAGATATGTTATAGAGAGAAGACAATATCAATGCAACCGAGATTTCCACAACGATTTTCTCAAACACTTGCAAGAATGCTTGAATGATAGAGTACACCTTCATCTCATTGCTTTCGGAAACTCGGCAATTAGACTTAACACTGATCTGCACCAACTCTCATTACTTACATATTGATTCACATCTATCTCGCATCTATCTTGCTCTATTTCTTTGCACTTCTCTTTTCACTAATATCTCATCCTATATTTATACCATCTTCAACTTTGAAACATATCCAATGTTTTCCATACACCATTTGCATTTACAAATTCAAATTAGGTCGACACCAAAACATTCTAGGGTGTAATTAGAATGAGGGTGACCCAATCACACACTTCAACATGCTTCCATAAGCTTTGAAAGTGTTTTTAAACACAAGGTCAGCCAAACCAGTGTTAATGATGAGGGAAACACCGCCCAAAACCCACAAAAATCACAACAGATACAAACACAAAAGATGCGAGACATAAAAATGACTCACTTTCAATTATTTTCAAAAAATAAAATTACAAATTCAAAGCTTGCATGCTACAGCCTCATGGGCTTGATTCATTACAACAAAATCAACTCAAAAAAGAAAAAAATCTACTATTTGGAGACACAAACTCCACTATCTAGGCCACTTCTACAACCCCCACTTAACCCTTTTTATTTTCCCCAATAACCGCCCTAAAATGTTCTAGAAAGTACAAATTTCCCCTTTTTGTTTTGGTGCCAAAAGTCCCACCATTTGATTTCTAGCCTAGGAAGAAATTTTTAAGAAATTCACTTTTTAGAGGACAAACTTTGTGGGGCCATAACTTTTGATCCGGTTGTTCGATTTTCTATTATTGCATATCTTTGGAAAGCTCTCGATGAGCTCTACAACCCATTAACCACCATAGGTCAGTTCAGCCACCTTTTGAGTTGTTTTGGGGCCTCCAAAATTTTATATTTGAATTTGAAGATGCATTGGAGAAATTTCCCGGGACTTAAACTTTAATTTCTCCCAAACCATGCAGGGTATTGAGGTGATTCTTTGGCAACCAGAAATTTTTTTCAGCCCTGCTCCTTGGGGTAAATTTTCATGTCCATATGCGCCCATTTAGGCTGACTTACTAAAAATAGTAAGTGCTCATTTTTCACTATTTTTGATGTCTAACAGTCTTATATCCCCTAAGTGTCATCATGGGACTGAAAACAACTAAATAAAATAAAATAAAATAATTCTTTTTGGGTGATGCAGGATTTCCCTACACTGTTGGATGCTCCTGCATCAGACACCCAAGGTAATTTGAAAAGTGACCCTATCACTTCTCAGGAGTTAGAGGGAAACCAAGACAGTTAACCTTAGCCTCAAATAACCATGATGAATCTTCAGCAGGCCTTCCTCTCCATTTCACCAATTACTCTACATATTGCCCGTTTCTTGTGCTTCTACCCACACGACTATCTAGGATTTCTTCTATCCCTTCCTTCTCTGAAGTAGGTGCTAGAAATTTCAACTGTTCATTTATTAGACTCTCCTCTATATCACCTTCATGATACTCTGTCAAATCAGCAATGTTGAACATAAGAGAAATGTTTATTCCACTAGGAAACTCTACCTCATAAGCATTTCCTGAATCTTTCTTCTTCGGGATCTTGCATTGTCCAAACTTCTTCATCTTTAACTTGTTGTATGTAACAACTAGAAACCTTTCCTTTTGTAAATGAACCATGACTTCATCTCCTACCTGGAACTCCTTATACCTCCTTTTCTAATCTGCTTGAGCCTTATATTGTGAGTTCATCTTATTGATATGTTTCTTCACCTCTTCATGTAAATTCTTCAAGTGCTCAGCAAAATTTTCAGCCTCAGCACTACTCTTCTCTACCTTATCCATCTTTCTCAGTTCAGAAGTAGTTTTTGGACTACTCCCATATACAATCTAGAATGGTGATTTACTAGTGCTCCTATTGACAATTTTTTGTAAGAAAGTTTTTCCTGTGGTATAATCAAATCCCATCCCTTGGGCTTATCTCCAACTAAGCATCTTAGTAAGTTGCCCAAACTCCTATTCGTCACTTTTTTTTGTCCATCAGTTTGTGGATGGTGTGCAGAACTAAACTTCAAATATGTATTCAATTTCTTCCATAATGTCCTCTAGAAATAACCAACAAATTTGGTATCTCTGCCTGAAACTATACTCTTTGGTAGACCATGTAGTCTCACCACCTCTCTGAAAAATAACTCTGCAACATGAACAACATCACTAGTCCTATGACATGGAATGAAATGTGTCATCTTTGAAAATCTATCTACCAACACAAATATGGAATCATGCCCTCTCTGTGTCCTTGGAAATCAAAGAACAAAATCCATGCAAATATCTCCCCATGTCCTCTCAGGTATAGGTAATGGTTGATACAAACCAGTATTCTGACTTGTTCCTTTCTCCATCTAACATACTCTACAACTTTGTACAAATTTCTTCACATCTTGTTGTAACTGTGGCCAATAATAATTTTCATTGACAAGAGCAATGGTCTTATCTCAACCAAATTGTCCAGCCAATCCTCCACTATGCTTCTCCTTGATTAGATTCTCTCTCATAGAAATCCTTGGAATGCACAATATGCTTCCTCCAAACAACATCCCATCTTGGTTTAAGAAATCCAACCATCTCATCCTATCCAATGTAACAGGTTCCAAACAAGCCTTCCAAGCTTCTGCAAAGTCTGGATCTTTTAGATACAATCTCTTGAGTTCATTGAACCCAACAACCTCTATATTCATCTCTATCAACAAATTTTTCCTTCTACTTAAGGCATTTGCAACTTTGTTTGACCTTCCACTCCTATGCTTCAAAACAAAAGTATAACTCTTCAAAGACTCAACCCATTTTAAGTGCCTTTGATTCAACTTTCCTTGACTATTGAGATACTGCAAATCCTAGTGATTAGTATATAAAACAAATTCTTTTGGAAACAAATAGTGTCTCCATTTCTTCAAAGCCTAAACTATAGCATAAAACTCCTAACCATAGATAGAATATTTCTTCTTGGCATCATTCAACTTCTCACTAAAATAGGCAACATGCTTACCTTCTTGACTCAAAATAGCTCCTATGGCAGTGCCACTAGCACCACAATCTACCTGAAAGACCTTATTGAAATCTGGAAGTTCCAAAATAGGTTGCTCTATAACTTTCTTCTTCAACATATGATAACTTTTAGCTGCTCCTGTAGTCCACTTAAACTCTTTTCTATCTCCTCTCATTGCTTCAATTAGAGGTGCACAAATACTACTAAAATTCTTAATAAACTTTCTATAAAAACTTGCTAGACCATGAAATTATCTTACCTCTATAGCACTCCTTGGGGTAGGCCAATCAATGATTTCTCTCACCTTCTCTGGATCCATTTTAAGACCCTTTTTTGAGACAATAAATCCCAGATATACCAACTCCCTTTTCACAAAACTACATTTCTTCAAAATAATCAATAGCTTCTCATCCCTTAGCTTCTAAAAAACTCTTTGGATATGCATCAAGTGCTCCTCCAATGTCTTACTGGAAATCAAAATATCATCTAGATAAACAATAACAAATTTTCCTAAAAATTCTTTCAATACCTCATTCATAACCCACATAAATGTGCTCGGTGAATTAGTTTTCCCAAAAGGCATGACTAACCACTCGTACAAGCCCTCCTCAGTTTTGAAGGTTGTCTTCCATTCATCTCCTTCTCTAATCTGGATTTGGTGATGTCCACTCTTCAAATCTATCTTCGTGAAGTACTCAGTTCCACTCAAACAATCCATAATGTCATCCATTCTTGGCAAGGGAAATCTCTACTTGATGGTGATCTTGTTGATGGCTCTAGAGTTTGTACACATCCTCCACTCCCCATCCTTATTTGGTGCTAGTATTGTAGGTAATGCAAATGGACTCAATTAGTCCTTTTCACAACAACTCTTGCACTTGTATGTTCAACTCTTCATTCTTTGTTCGAGTCATACGATGAACTGCCTTATTTGGAAAACTAGCTCTAGGAATCAAGTCCATCTGATGACTAATCTTTCTTACTAGAGGAAAACTTCAGGTACATTATCAGAAACAATAGCTTGAAACTCATTCAACAAATTTGAAACCTCTACAGGTACCTCAGTAGTATCTCCTTTATCAACTCTAGGGATCAATGCAAAACACATATGCTCATGCTTCATACATTCTGGGAACTTTCTTCCATCAACCAAACAAATTCTTGCATTACTACATACCTTTTCTTTTGCCTCTTTCAAGGGCTTCAACTTATGACGAACCCCATCCTTTGTCAAAGAATAGGTGTTGGCATGTCCATCATGTACTTCTCACCAATCAAACTGCCACGGTCTACCTAACAACATATGACAAACATGCATAGGCATACTATCACACAATACCTCATCATGGTAATTTCTAATGTTGAACTTTACCAAACATTGTTCATTTACCAAGGCTTTATGGTCCTTCTACAACCAAGCAATCCAATATGGGTTCGGATGCCTTCTTCTCTCCAACTGCAACTTACTAACCATTTATTTTGAAACAAGGTTATCAGTACTACCTCCATCAATAATAACATTGCAAACTCTACCTTCACACTTACATCTGGTGCGAAAACAATTCTTCCTTTGAGTTGGTTCCTTCTCTTCATTCAACAAGGCTCTTCTGGTAACAAGAACCTCTCCTCTTCCTGCATCCTCAGAATGTGAAGACTCAACATCTTCATCTACATGTGAAACGCGTGCATTACCCTCAAGTCTTCTATTTGTCCTTCCTTGATGTTGAGGACACTCATAGGCTCTATGTCCTTCTCCACACTAGAAACAGGTTCCACGAAATCCTACTCTTCCCAGTCCTCATCTAGATCTTCCCATTCCTCTTTGGTCTCCATTATTCTGATCACAAAGACAGTAGGTGTTATCTCCTTTCTGGTTTTGGATGCTATTGGAGCCTTCACCATTCTTTTTATCTTCATATCGACCTCCATACGGCCATCCATCGGTCTTTCCTCCATGGCCTCCACCTCATTGCTTGTTCTCAAACCTTTTTTTCAGTCGTTCTTCAACCTTTAGAGAAAATTGATAAGCGTCTTCAATGGTGGTCATTCTTACCAGTGCCAATTCTTCTTGTATGCTTGGTTTCAACCCATTAATATAATGAGCAACTTTCTCCTTACTCACCTCAGAATGTCCTTTTTGAATCAGGACCTTGTGAAATTCCTCTATGTATTATTTCACCATCCTTGTCCCTTGCCTCAATCTTTGCATCTTCTTGAGCAGCTCCAATTCATAATCGGCTAGAATAAACGGTTTCTTCAATTTTGACACCATTTTATCCCATCTGGAAATTTTATCTTTCCCTTGTCTTCCTCTTTCTACCTAGACTTCTTTCCACCATATACTAGCATGACCTTTCAATTTTTTCTTTACAAACTTCACTCTGTGAGGATCATCAATCTCTTAAAACTCAAAAAATTCCTCCATGTCATTGATCAAATCAATCAATTCTTCAGGATTTAGATTTCGACTAAAAGTTGAAACCTCCATTTTAGGTATCTTCCCAATGCTTGAGATCGCTCACAAAAATATTGTTTATCCAGGATCCATTAGATCATGCTCTTCCTCTTCCATTTCTTCTTCTATTTCATCTTCACTGTCATCTTTGTCTCATTGCACATCTCTTCTTCGAACCTCTTGTTGCAAGGTTTCTAATTTCCTTCTAAGGGCTTTGATTTCATCTCTTGGTGGATCTCTTCCTCTGAGACCTCGACCTCTACCTTTGTCATACTGGGAAATTCTTGGAGGCATCTTGAACTCAACCCACACTCATGGGTCCTGCTGCAACTGCCTCACATTCGATGCTCTGTTACAGGCTCAAGAACTCCAACTCTGATACCACTTGATGAGGGAAACACTACCCAAAACCCATAGAAATCACAACAGATACCAACACAAAAGATGCGAGACAAAAAAATGACTCACTTTCAAATATTTTCAGAGAATGAAATTACAGATTCAAAGCTTACATGCTACAACCTCATGGGCTTGATTCATTACAACAAAATCAACTCAGAAAAGAAAAAATCTACTATTCAAAGCCGCAATCTACACTATCAGGGCCACCTTCTACAACCCCCACTTAACCCTTTTTATTTTCCCCAATAACCACTTTAGAATGTTCTAGAAATTCCAAATTTCCCCCTTTTGTTTTGGTGCCCAAAGTTTTGCCATTTGATTTCTAGCCTAGGAAGAAATTTTTAAGAAATTCACTTTTTAGAGGACAAACTTTGTGGGGCCATAACTTTTGATTTGGGTGTCTGATTTACTATTATTGCATATCGTTGGAAAGCTCTCGATGAGCTCTACAACACCTGAACCACCATAGGTTGGTTCAGCCACCTTTTGAGCTATTTTACAGCCTCCAAAATTTTATATTTAAATTTGAAGCTGCATTGGAGATATTTCTCGGGACTAAAACTTTAATTTCTCCCAAACCGTGTAGGGTATTGAGGTGATTCTTTCGCGACCAAAAATGTTTTTCAACTCTACTCCTTGGGGTAAATTTTCATGTCCATACGATCCTATTTAGGTTGACTTACTAAAAATAGTAAGTGCTCGTTTTTCACTATTTTTGACGCCTGACAGTCTTATATCCCCTAAGTGACATCATGGGACTCAAAACAACTAAAGAAAATAAAGAATTTTTTTGGGTGATGCAGGATTTCCCTACATCATTGGATGCTCCTACATTAATTAAACACATAAATCAATTAAGCACACACAACCTTAGCACGATCCAATCCTTCTAGATAACAAAATTATCTTTAGTACGATCATATCACCTTAACTCCAGAACCACAAGTCATAAGACTCGAACAAGAATAAATCTAGAGCAACTACATTTCTCATGGACCTCATCTAGATACCCTAAAAAGCACAGTTCACAACTAGTGAACATAACTCACACTGCAATGATCCAGAAGCCCAAATCTTGGATATAGCAACTTCCAACAACCATGATCAACATATCTAAACCACACGAACATAGGAGCAAATCTTGGAGCAACAACTAAACACCTACAACTTTTCTTCATTATAATTTTCTCAATATCCTCGACATATACAACCAATAACCTGTATCCAACACATCAATGGCAACAAATAATTGAGAACTAGTTGACATCAATAACAACACATTCCTTCATACTTGCAACAAACTTTAGTGCACAAATAAGTAGAGAAAAAAAAAATTCTTGGACCAACAAATCTACAAAACCAAAGTTATTAGATTCAAATTTTTAGTAGGCTTAAACCAGCTATACCACTTGTAGTCCCAAAAGTTAGCAAAAAGCCTAAAAAAATATAAAACTTGCATACTGAAATAGAGGTGTTTTTCTATAAAATAGAATTATAGAAAAGTGTCTACAAAAGCATAGAAATCGATAACAAAAGTGCAATAGTACAAAGCAAAAAAAATATACCTCACAGAGACGTTTTGTCAAATAGAAGCACCCTAAGTCACCTTGCAAGCACAAAAAGTCTTTGCAAAAGCACCAAAACATAGAACAAAGGTGTTGATAGAAAAAACATAAGAATCATTTATTGACACATAGGGGTGATAAATATCTACGCAAGCATGACTACACAATGACAAAAATCTACAAAAACAAGGTTAGCAAAAACACCTAAATTCTGATAAAACCTAATAAAATAGGGATATAAGAATAAATTAGTTATTTAAAAATTCTTTTAAAAATATGTAAGAACATTTAAGATCAATTTTTAATCCTTTAGGTTGTTGAACAAGCTCAGTATAAACCCTTAAGATCAATTTTACAAACTGTAATCTAAAACCTAACTAAGCCTATAAATAGAAAAATGGAAAATAACACAAATGATCAATGAACTATCTATTAGACCTAAATATGTAAATCTTTTTTCTCAAAAGTAGAAGCGGCATTTTTAAAAATGGAGGCATAGAAAGTCACAACACGGGCGCG
>VDFB02271358.1:290269866-290395543 GCA_007258455.2 Sequoia sempervirens
TGTGTGTCTCCACATTCTTTGGAAAGTATCCTCGAGGACATGAGAGGCAAAATATTTATTTTTTATTTTTTATGACAAATTGTAATTGCATTCATAGAGGTGGACCCACTACAATGACGGTTATGGAGCATCCCGAGAGCATATTCCTTTTGGGCATCCACTTTCTAGGTGGGGACCACCCATAAATGCATGTTCTTGCGTGTTATTTGCATGTTATATTGGGTTGGGTGACCAAGCTTGCATGTTCTAAGTTTGAGCCGTATAATTCATCAAAGAGTTAGGGAGCACTTAGTATTGACCAATTTTGATTGGCTATCAATTAGGTGCCCATGTGAAGGCCATGTGATCATTTAATTATTTTCACCATGTTTCTAGGTTGTCCACTAAGGGGGGCATGGGTTTTTCTAGGTGGTTTTACTTGTTGTTTCAAGATACCACAAGTGGTATTCTCTCCCAAAAACTTCTATATATTGGAGCATTAAGATGGTGGCTTTATGATTTTGTTTGTAGGTTGTCAGAGTAACAAAGTGATACCAAAATTAAGAGAGAATTTTTGTATTGATTTACTTCATTGAAGATTAATACAAATATTACATCTCTTTGGGTGTGGATTTTTTTCCCGCAAGTGTTTCTCCACGTATATCTTGTGTCACTTGTGATTCTCAACTTGTGGTATTATTGTTTCTCTTTCATGTTTGCAATTGCTAATCACATATCATAATATTGGTAATATTGAATACACATAATTTCATATTTGCAAACACTTATTTAAGTTCTTATTGTTGAAAGTTTTACCTTGATTTCTGATGAAGGGTACTCCCCTTACAATCTAAAACTCACAACAAGAACAAATAATGGCACAAACAAAATGCAAGAAGGAAGCAAATATTTTATATTATTACTGAAATGAAAAATGAAATTACAACATTATAATTACATCACATGGGCTTTCTGATTACATAAATCTATAAATATACAAATCAGAGCCACCATCTATGCTGCTCTGGCCTCTTTTCTGTAGCCTCAATTCACATCCTTTATTTGGAAGGTATAACTTCCCTAGAATCTTCTAGAAAGTGTAAATTCCTCAAGAAGATATTTCAAAATTTTATCAATTTTGGTAATACAACTTCGTGGGGTCATATATTTTGATCTGACCATTGGATTTTCTATTATAATACCTTTTTTAAAAGCTCTCAAGAGATTTTTGGCTAGAAAATAAGGTTTGAACGCCGACTACTTCCATTTTCTGCCAATTTTCAGGCCCATCTGGAGCCTCTAAGTGCCTCAAATTTGACTTCAAAGATTTTAATAAGATTTTTGGAAATTGAAATTTTAATATCTCTCAAATGACAAATGATATTGAAGTGATTTTTTCACCATTGGCTTCAATTTACCATTTTGTAGGTCTGTGTAAGATTTTGTGTCCAACCGTGCATAAATGCAAACTTACTAAAAATAGCAACCCTGTCAAATTTAGCCCTTATTGAAAAGAAACAACATTTTTTTTGGGTGATGTAAGATTTCTCTTACACCTTGGATGCTCTTGCATCAATTTCCACCATTTGGTATCAGAGCTAATGGTTTTTTTGAGAGAGGGATGCCTTTCTCTTGAGTGTTAAAGGTTTTTTGGCTATAGTGGGAGATTTTGCTTTGCGGTTTTTGCAGATTTGTGAAGAAGATTGAAAACCATGGCTTCTACCTCCCATCTAGATATTGAAAAATCTAATGGCACTAGTTACAAGATGTGGAATTTGAAGATGGATGATCTCCATGAAGAGAGAGATCAATGATTTCCAGTTTCAAATGAAAAGAAACCATCTAGTGTGTCTGATGAAGATTGGAACAAAATAGACAAGAAGGCACAAGGAACCATTTGGTTTTCTTGCATATTTTATCCTCTAGAATGTTTCAGAAGATTCTACCGCATACAAGTTGTGGAAGAGGATAGGTGATATTTACCAAACTAAAGGTCTAACAAATAAATTGTATCTCAAAAGAAATTTATATTCTTTGAAAATGAAGGATGGTGATTATGTTGTAGAAAACTTAAATGCTTTAATATGGTTATAAGTCAACTTGCATCTATAGATGTTAAGATAGAAGAAGAAGATAAATACATATTGTTGCTTTATTCTTTACCTATATCTTAGGAAAATCTAATTATTGTTATAAGTGGTGGTGTTACAGAGCCGAAGATGGATAATCTCATTGCTACACTTCTTTCAAAAGAAATGAGAAGAAATTCCATGAGTGTGGACTCTCAAGATGCCTTGCATGTGCGAGGAAGGTCCAAAAAAAAGGTGGGCCTATAGGGGAAAAAAAGAGAGACAAGTCTAAAGGGCATTCTAAAACCCCTGGGAAGAGCAGAGTAAAGTGTTGGAATTGTGGTAAGAGAGGGCATGTGAAGGAGTATAGAAACAAGAAAAAGAGTTCGGGTACCTCCACAAAAAGTCCTCAAAAATTGTAATTATGATGCTTTATTTATTTCAGCTAACACTATTAGAAATTATGCATGGCTTGTAGATCCAGGTTGCTCCTACCATATGACTCCTCACAAGGAGTGGTTTATTACATATTTAGCTTATGATGGGGGAGAAGTTTTCCTTGGTGATAACAACACGAAGAATATTGTTGGTAAGGGAAAGGTAAAGTTGTGTTTCAGTGATTGAAGGGTTAAAACCCTTGATGATGTTTTACATATTTTAGGACTTGAGAGAAATTTACTTTCAGTATCCAAGTTGAATGATTATGGAATGCATATGAAATTTGACAAGTCTGGTTGTAGGTTGGTAAGAGGGAGTTTGGTGATTACTAAAGGATCTCAAATAGGGAATTAATTTAGGCTTAATACCTCCATATTTTGTAACTTTTTCGATGTAATTGGAACTGAAAATGCATGTATGTTGTGGCACCATAGATTGGGTCACATAAGTGAATAAGGTCTTAAGATCGTTTTAAATAAAAAGTTGGTTAACGGTAATTTTGTGAGCACTGTGTGTTTGGTAAATAGAATAGATCATCATTTCCTAATGGAACTAATAAATCTAAGATATTATTAGAGATCATTCATTCAGATTTGTTTGGACCAGTGGATGTTGACTTTTTTTGGAAAATCTCATTATTATGTTACTTTCATTGATGAAGTCTCAAGTTACAATTGGATTTATTTTATGCATGAAAAATATGATTTTTTCCATAAGTTTAGGGGATTTAAAGCCTTAGTTGAGAAGCAAACAGATTATAATAAAAGGGTGTTGAGATCTGACAATGGGGGTGAATATTGTTCTAAGGAATTTGATTATTTTTGTAAGAATGTAGGTATTGTTCAACAAAATACTACTCCTTATACACCCCAAAAAAATGGGTTAGCAAAAATAATGAACTAAACCTTGATGGAAAGAGCTAGGAGCTTATTGACCAGTGCTAATCTTGATAGATGCTTTTGGAAAAAAGTTATAAGTACTACATGTTTTATTTGATTAATATATCTCCTTGTTCAACTCTTGTTGATAAAACTCCTTATGAAGTGTGGATAGGTACAAAGCCTTATATTTCACATTTAAGGATCTTTAGTTGTGAGGCTTATGTTCATGTACCTCAAGGGAAGTGGTCTAAATTGGATCCAAAAGCATAAAAATGCATCTTTGTTGGTTATGGTGAGAATGTAAAAGGTTATAATCTTTGGAATCCACTAACCCATAAAATGGTTTTCTCTAAAGATGTGATTTTTAGGGATTTTATAGCTTACTCAGGTGAAGAACAACCAAAGGAGAAAAAAAAGAAAAAAAAAGTGCATTTCAAGACAAAGATAGAAAAGAAGGAAGATACACGTGTGGAAGAACAATTAGATGGATCTGAGGATGGAGAAGAAGAAGAGGGTTCAAATAGTTTAGAGGATGTACAGGATGAGCAAATAGTAGAGGAAGAGAGGGCAAAGCCCATTACTCCTAACTTGAGGAGGTCCATAAGGCAACAAAATCTAGTTGACATGTATAGCCCATCATATTATCGTTGTGTATTTTATCTTTTGAGTATTGAAAATGAACCTATATCTTTCAAGGAGGCTCTCTCTTTGGAGGAAAGTGAGTCTTGGATGCAATCCATGTAGGAGGAGATGATGGCTTTGGATAATTGTGATACTTGGGATCTTGTTAGTTTTCCCAAAGGAAGGAATCCCATTGGTTGCAAGTGGTTATTTAAAATAAATTTGGTGCAGATGGTTGGTTAGAGTGATACAAGGCCAAATTGGTGGCCAAGGGCTACTCCCAAAGAGAGGGAATTGATTCCGGTGAAATTTTCTCTCCTGTTGCTAAGTTAACTTCTATTAGGTTCTTATAATCTATTGTTGTTGCTTATAATTTTGAAATAGAGAAAATGGATGTTAAGGCTGAATTATTGCATGGGGATCTTGAGGAAGAAATTTGTATATGACAACTTGACGGTTTTGTTGTGAAAGGAAAAGAAAACTTGATTTATAGGTTAAAGATATCTTTATATGGTTCAAAATAGTCACCTAGGATGTGGTATCGGAAGTTTGATGCCTTTACATTGAAGTTGGGTTTTGTTAGGAGTGAGGAGGATCATTGTGTTTACATTAAGGTTATTGATGATCAAATACTAATCATTGTCTTGTATGTTGATGATGTTGTTTATGGGAAACAACAAGGTGATGATTAGGGAGCTTAAGATTCAGCTTTCTGGCACATTTGATATGAAGGATTTGGAGGCTGCAAAATATATCCTTGGGACAGAGATCAATAGGGATCGGGTTCATAGAAATCTTTGGTTAAGTTAGAGTAAGTATGTTGATACCATTTTTAGTTTACATGACTATAAATCAGTAAATATTCCATTTTCAGTTGGTACTAAGTTGAGTTTAGACATGTGTCCTAATTATGATGATGATTTTGAAGAGATGTATAAAGTTCCTTATGCTATTGTCATTGGTAGTTTGATGTATGGAATGGTTTCCACTAGACCAGATATAGCCCAAGCAGTGGGAGTTTTGAGTAGGTTTATATCTAACCCTAGTAGAGAGCATTAGACTTTTGTTAAGAGGGTGTTTAGATATTTTTGTGGTACTTCTAATTGATGTTTGGTTTATCATAGTACTAATGATGTGGTTAAGTCGTTGGACATACAATTTTTTGTTGATGCAAATTTGGGCAAATGACTTGGACAATCAAAGGTCCACTAGTGGCTATATTTTTACTTTGTTTGGAGGTGTAGTGAGTTGGATGAGTTAAACAAAAACTATGGTTGAATTGTACACCACTGAAGCAGAGTATATGGTTGCTACACATGCCTCTAAGGAGGTGGTTTGATTACAGAGACTTGGTAAAGGTATTGGTTTTGATTGCAAGATAGTGAGAATTGGAAGTGATTGTCAGAGTGCCATATGTTTAGCCAAAAATCCTATGTATCATACTTGTACTAAGCATGTTGATGCTCAGTATCACTTTGTGTGAGAAATTTTTAAGAATGGTAACGTCTTGATAGAGAAGGTTGGCACTTTGTATTGTAGATTCTCTCATGAAGCCAATGACCACAGATAAGTTCTCTTGGTACAGGAAGGCCATGGGCCTTTATCACTGTACTTGATTATATTTTATTTGTATCACATGGATGTAATTGTAATGTTGAATGTTGAATGGGAGAACGTTAGGATAGGTGACATTATAATTGTTATCCTAAGTTTATTTATGTGTTTGCATGTTCTTTGGAAAGTGTTCTTGAGGACATGAGAGGAAAAATATTTATTATATATTTTCCTATGACAAATTTATAATTGCATTCATAGAGGTGGAAAAACTACGATGATGGTTACAGAGCATCAAACGAGCATATTCCTTTTGGGTGTCCACTTTCTAGGTGGGGAGCACCCATAAATGCATGTTCTTGCATGTTATTTTTATGTTAGCCTGGGTTGGGCACACAAGCTTGCATGTTCTGGGTTTGATCTGTCAGATCTATTAGAGAGTTATGGAGCACTCAGTATTGACCAATTTTGATTGACTATGGGTTATATGCCAATGTGAAGGCCATGTGATCATTTAATTTTTTTTACCATGTTTTTGGGTTGTCCACTAAGGGGGCTGTGGGCTTTTCTAGGTGTTTTTACTCATTGTTTTAGGATACCACAAGTGGTTTTCTCTCCTACAAACTTCTATATAATGGAGCATTGAGATAGTGATTTTATGTTTTTTCTTGTAAGTTGTCAGCGTAACAAAGTGCTACTAAAATCCAAAGAGGATTGTTGTATTGATGTACTTCATTGAAGATTAATACAAACATTTCATCTCTTTGGCTGTGGAGTTTTTTCTTGCAAGGTTTCTCCACTTGTGATTGTAAATTTGTGGTATTGTTGTTTTTGTTTCATGTTTGCAATTGCTAATCACATATCATAATATTGGTTATCTTGAATACACATAATTTCAGATTTGCAACCACTTATTTAAGTTCATTTGTTGTAAGTTTCACCTTAATTTTCAACAGTTTGACCTCCCCACAACGTTGCTTGCACGCTTTGTATTGGAATCCTTAGAAATGTATTCAATGAGCTACTTGTATGTTAATCAACATCTCGTGTGCATGCCACAAATTCAACATCTTGTTCACTTGAAAAATTTTCATCTTCAATTTTTGTCTCATTCTCAACATCCCAATATTTTGTATTGGTAAAGTAATGAATGAACTTTACTAGTTCATGTTGTGGAGATGATGAAATGAAAGACCAACATCCACTTCACTGAAATTTTTCTACACCTTGAGGTTTGTAGCCAATTCTTTAAACCACTATGGTTGTCTTTCCTCTATTGGAAAACTTAGACGTTCTCCATTGTCTCTACTCTCATTGCAACCACTCTAAGCAATAGGGATTTTAGTGTCCTAGAATTCAATATCAAGACATTTGATGTATTTTTCTTCTAAATTGTTCAAAGCATAGTTGGCATTATCAAGATTGTATGTTTGGAAAAATTGATCTATTTGATCTTCATTATATCCATTTACGTACAAGTAAGTTTCATTTGTGACATAATATGCATCATCTTCCATTTTCATGGCATCACTTTCACCTCTATGAGCATTTATGGTGCAGGAGCACCTAGGCTAACCTCCATAGTCTAGGACATTTTGGATTGTATCTGACATTAGCCAAGTCAGAGTAAGTGTGTATTTGTTTTGGACCTTAGAAGGTCATTGTTATGGCTAGGTGAATTAGTCATTAGGACTAAGGTCACCATAGTTTAGTCTTTGTTAATTACTTTTGTTTTAATTAGCCTTAGTAGCTTAAGATGGGATTGGAGTCTTAAATGTGTTCTAAACACATCTATGTTGTTAGAAAGATGCCAAGAGGCAGTTAAGGGAGTTGGTTGCTCGAAATACAAGAGTTAGAGGTCCTAAGAGTTAGGATGATGGCATAAGGACAAGTTGCCAAATGTTATTGCAAAGTTGTCATGGCAACATTTTCCATGTTGCATGCAACTTGGTTATTATGGATCCCCTAAAAGATAGGAGTGTGGGATCGACCAACATCCCTAAAAACATGGAAAATGGCATCTATGAAAGGTGTGGCTCGAATCCAAGAAGTTAGTCTTTTTGTAATCAAGTTTTTTTGTTGTTGGAATAGAAGGAATTCTGGAATTTCTGTGTTTTTCCGAGTGTTTTAAGTGATAGTGCTATTAACTAAGTTGTATGTATTAATTTAGCATTGGATTTGTGATCATAGATTAGTCCTAAGTGTTTTCCTTTCTACAAGCAAGTTAATTTGAGTTATTTAGTGTTTTGAATTCATAGGTTAGGGTCTTTAGGTTTTTCTGGTCCTGTTCTGACTAGTTTGTCTTCTCATAGCTCCCTCATAAAATCTAGCCACAGGATCTTCCTGAGATTAGATGGATATGTTAGGGGAGCCAATATTTATATATACTTAGCATTAGGAGTCATGAAGAGTCGAGCACTAGTATTTAAAATCAAACCCTAGGCGAGTTCAAAATACCCGGTTAGAGGTTTGGCAGTGAAGAGTTGAAGAGATAAGGCAGGGGAAAGAGGTACAATACGGAACAAGTATAGTTCTAGGTAGGGTATAGACACATCCTAACATGCCAGGAGGATTGAGATTTCTACCAATCCATTTGATTCAGTTTTGAGTGAGAAAATAGAGAAACCCTAGTAATTAGGCCTTTTAGCCCTATTTGACCTAGTTTATAGGAGACCAATGTACGAAGGAATCAGGGGTCTGAAACCTTGTGAATCTTTTAGAGGACCAAAAAGGGTGTCTAAATGTGAAATTGGTTTTCCAAGTTGTTTGGAAAGTTTGAGCAAGAAAGTCAAAAAGGTCACTGTCAAGGGCTACAAGGAATTAGGCCTTCTCAAGACAAATTCTTGAAATCGGTAAGAAAGGAGATTGAAGACCATCCAAGATGGATCTAGTTGGAGGTACATGGTATGTTTCAAGTATCTTTGACACCCCTGCAATCAACTCAAGGTTTTGTGTGATGTTGGCACTTAGAGTCTTCTAAGTGTAGGAGAGAGTTTTCTAGTTCAAAGTGGTGTTAGTCTTTCAAGGTGAAGCACAAGAGTGAAACTCTTGGAGAGGAGTTGGAACAGGGCTTGGTTAATCATCCAAGCATAACAAGAACCTAGAAGATATCAGGTTCCAGGAAGAAGACAATGAAAAGCTCTTTTAGCCAATTGTGCAAGCAAGCCTTGGAACACTCACACCAATTTACTTCCTCTTGAACTGCGAAGGTCTCACTTGACCTCATGCCCTTATCAATTACATTGTGATTTAAAGGAAAAATTAACATTCTTTAGAATCCACTCCTAATATTACATGGTGCCAAAGCCTATTGGAATGCCTTGCTAGCAAGAGTACTCTTCCCTTCCTATTTCAATTTGGGGGTGGTTTTCCATCCATATGGTCCTTTCCTGTTTGAAATAGTTTTTGAATGGAGAGAAGATACTCACATCCAGGGACTACAATTTTTGGTTGGTATGTGCAGGGAGGGTAAGCAATTCAATGCATATACGCCTTGCTTCATCTATTATCTTGAATGCCATGTGGTTGCCATGACCATAAAAATGAGAAGAGATCTATATTTGTGGGTGATACCCCACCTAGGATTGATGCAACAAAATGATCCAACAAATTGAAAAATAACTCTTTCATGTTCTTGGACAACCATGCATTCCCTCGGCTCACAATTATAAATATAGTTTCTCATAGGCCTTTTTTATTTAAAGAGATAGAAACCAATTATACTCATTCTAGATGCACTCATGCATGCTTAAAATGTGATCCACTCCCTTCTTTTGGAGGTTAAGTTGGGCACACATCTAGAACCCATTCTCACAATTACCCACATGCCATAATTTTTACCAACCTATACACTAGTTTCATTGTAATTCCAAATTATGCTTGATTCATACTTGTGCTCATTGTATAACTTCTTCAAGTTATCATAAAAGGATGTGATAATGGAGGGCCTTAGCATAATTTATTTATCCTTTTCTACAACCTTTGTAGTTCTAATTGTCAAATTTGGATGCCTAATTTGAAAACCATCCCACCATGACCTCCATGACATCCCAATTTTTAACAGGTTAGGCCTATATTAATGATTTGAGCCATAATTGATTTCAACTGAGAAACTTGAAGTTCATGGTCAATATTAGCCATGCCCTTGCACCACAAGAAAATATAGGCCTCCTCCTCCTTAGATAAAATGGTTCATGGTCCCCTCCATTTGGTGGTGGTTACTCCATTCAACCATTCCCTCAAACTACTAGGTGGGATTCCCCACATAATTTTTTCAACCCTGATGGACATATCCATGTCATCTTCAATATTTGCTATTGCACTACTGATGTCAAAAAAAACCAACAAGTTTTGGAGACTTTTGAGTTTCCCAATTGCACTTCATCTTATTGAGCATTATTAATAGGTAGTTCCAAACTTGATTAACCAATGTCAATAACTAGTTTGAAACCTGAACCATGTGTTAAGTGGTATGCACATTCCTGAACAATAACTTCTCCATTGGGCATTGTTGTATCTTCGTGGGAAAATTGTGTAGAAGTCAACTTCACTCCATGAGTCACTTTACTTGTGCACCTTCTATATGTTATATTTCCCTTCTTACTTCATGTCATATTTGTCATTGAACCTACATGGGAAGCAGGCAATTTTTTTAGAAGTTAACCCTAAATAATGAGGGTATTAGATTATACACTACCTTTTGATTATATCACCCTAAAAAAGGAATTTGGGTAATGAGAATGAACCCATATACAAATTAAAAAATGATGGGAGATAGACACATTTACTGGACCATAATAGATTCAAAAGTACCATTATCTACAAATAAAAGGGAGAAATCATAGCTTGATGTTACTTGAAACCATGCAGAGTATCTCATAGGCATATAACACAATGAAAAATGATGAAAACGGGTTCTTGAAATGTAATAGTTGCTTAAATAACATAGTGACATACTAATTATATACACAATTTGAGGTAAGCGAAAGGACACACATATATAGAGTTTCATGAATAAAATGAGGGCATATGAAATTTAATCCCACAAAATAAACGATGACTATATGTGTGTGGAATATACAATCTAAAAATCAATACATTGAAACATGTTTGTGTATGTGAGTGATAGTGAATATGTATGTTGTTTTGTTAAGTTGGAAAGTAGGCATATAGTATATATACACAATTACATGAATATTAATAGTTTTTATATTAAATAAACCTACCAAACAAGATAACCTTGAATTTATAAAACAAAAAAAATATTTATGTATGTATGAAGTCATTTAGAGAATAGCAATATGTTGAAAAGACAGAGAATTTAACATGTACCAACATGAAGATGTATGGATAGTTGAGGAATGTGGAAAGGATGCCTATTGATGCTTTGAATATTATAGAGGATATTAACTAAAAATAAGGAGTAAATTGATGCTTTGTGTAGTCATCTGAATTTGACCACTCCCGTATGGTCAAATTCATCCCCTTTATTCATCTATTTCATATTTTCCATCGATATTAATTAAATGATTTATTTAATTAATATTCCCCCTTTTCCTAAGGTTCCTAAGGTATTTAATTTAATAATTAAATACTTTACCTTTTATCCCTTCCTCTCTAAATTAAATAAATACATCAATTTATTTAATTTAGTCATTTGGCCCTTTGAATATTAAATCAATTTTAAATGCCTCTTTTTCTCTCTCCTTGTCCCATCCTCTATAATCTCTCTTTAATCTGGATTAGTTTAATTAATCCATGATTAGAATGTGCACACCTTTAATCAGGATTAATGTCACATCCTCCATATTTTGCAACTTGCTTCTAATCCCTCATTAGCCTCTTTAGTCACCTATTTGCACAACCTTAATCATATGATTAGGTCAACCTAATCCTCGTGCCATTTATGGCATACCTCCAAGTCAACCATCATAAATTCTTTTTCTATTTACCCAAGGCAACCTCTTCCCCATGTGAATTAAAAATTCATATTTATTTTTCCAAGGCTCTCATCTTCCCCATGTGGGTTATTGAGGAATTTTGAATTCTTCATGTGTCACATCTCCCACATGGGGACAAGGTCCTCCCTTATGAGGAGACCTTGTCCTAATCCCAAGGTACTTCCAAGTACCTTCAAATCATGTGAATTAAAAAATCGCATTTATCCCTCCAAGGTTTCTCTCTTCCCCCTGTGTCACATCCCCCCACATGGGGACAAGGACCTTCTTTATGAGATCTTGTCCCAATCCTAAGGTATTTTCAAGTACCTCAACATCACCTTCCCCCTTTACACCTCATTGCCACATGGAAAGATTAAGGGCTTGTGAGTTTTCAACTCACCATAGCCCTTCATCTTGTCCATGGTGGCTAAATCCTAGCCCTCCATTTCTTTAGAGGCCTTTCCCCTAAAATAGAGGATTTTGACCTCATTTTCATTCATTCACACATTCAAGCATTCAAGCCATCAAGCCTTCAAGCACTCAACTTTTGCATCCTCCATTGTTGCAACTTTCAAGCTCACTTTGCATCCATTTTGTGCACTTATCCAAATACCCACCTTCACCATTTCATCCCTCATTGCATCTACATCATTTTGCATCTAGTTTCATGAGATTTTCCATATAAAGGAGCACACAAACGATCAAATCAATAGGGCCAACCAACCAATCAAGTTGGACAAGGTCATTTATCGATTTTCATCTTTTCTTTGTTCAAATCTAACAAGGCCAATCTTGAGGTGTTGTTTTGTGCTTTTCTTCCCTTGAATTTCATTCGTTTTGCATTATTTTAGGGTAGAAAACACGCTGCACACACTTTTGGCATACCTAGTGGGACCCACAAATGGGTCTTCTCTTTCACGTTCTCTATTGTTTCAAGTTTTGCAGGTTCAGGTTTACACGCAGGGGTGAATCCACCTTGAACGAGCGAATTTGTACCTCACAGGGGTGAATCTACAGCAACAAGGGTGAACCTTCAGCCAAATAGGCAAACTTTCCTTAAACAGAGGTGAATCTGCATCTTGCAAATTCGCCCATCTATCAAAAAGCGGCGAATTTTCTCTCTGGCACTGAAACAGATGATCTTGCTCCTGATTTGGGTGAACTTGCTTGCTATAGACATGCAAATTTGCTTCAGAAAAGGGAGAATTTTTTATAACAGGGGCAAACCTGCTCTCCAGAACAGGCAAATTTGCGTCAAACAGAGGCGAATTTGAGGTAAAACAAAGACTTAAACTTTCAGTTTCATTGTTCTCTTGCTTTCGTTTTCAGGTACTAACCTACTAACTTGTCTGTTTGTGAGTGTTTCTACTTTTCACTAACATTTTGTGCAGTTGTTTCTCATTCGTCCAAGGCCAGAGGTTCAAAACTACTAACATTTTCTTCCAGAATGATCGGTCCCAGCACATTTAGCTTAGTTTGCTTGTTGTTTTCCATACTAGTTAGGCACACATAGACTTACTTAGAGGGTCAATAAACCTTGCTTGTTGTGTTTTTGAGTGGCTTGTTTATGTATTCAATCTCCTTGCACCATTTGGAAATCATGGATGACAAAAATCACAGTTCACTATAGTCCATTTGTGTATACCTAGGAGGTGCTAGTACATCTAAGCTCTTCCCTTCCGCTACGTGCAAGCTTGGGGACCAGCCGAAAACATCTAGTATCTTCTTCTCTTAGTGGGACCTACTTGGGGATTTCATGAACCCAAGGGATGATCCCAACCACATGTACCGACGGGGTATATAAAGGGAGGAGAGCCAAAGTTGTACCCCAATCCAGTCATGTCATGTCTAGCAGAGCGTCGAAGCTAGGGTGATACCTAGATAAGACGTGAAGAGTTGGTATGAGTTTCCAATACCTCGCTAGGGCTCCTGACTCATGCTTGTGACGGGCTAGTTTTCATAGTTGTGCCTCATGCACCATGCGTATATCGAGGACTCCCTAGATCGCCTTGTTCAGCCTAGATAGAGACCCGTGTTTAGTCGGGACTTGGTGTAGTGCAGGGGATGTGCACCATACCCCAAAGCTACTCACCACGTACTCCCTTAAGTTGAGATAGAAATCCTCTTGGTGGACTACGATAGTCCTCAAGTGAGAGTGTGAAAGTGAGCCCGTGGCATCTATTGATGACCCTATGCCACTGGAACGCTACCTATCTGCCTTCACAAGAAAGGGTGATCTAGTGAATCACCCCAATATCATGAAGTATTAACCTTGGGTTGTCCGCTCAAGGTGGTGGGCCTACATCGACTTTGCAAACCCGTATTAGTAATTCTAAGATTGTGTTGTTTGGAGTGTCTTCTTTGTATGATACCAGTGCATTTCTTTTCAGTTGAGTCAGCCTTTCCTTTTGTCTACTATTTGTAGTGCTTCTTGTCCTTTGCCACAGTCAGCCCCTGCCTTCAGAGGTGAATTTCACTCTTAAAGAGGAAAATTTGCATTGTAGACAGGTGATTTCACCTCACAAAAGGGAGAATCTGTATCTCAGTCCAGTCCAAGTCTCCCTGTTTGGGTGAATTTTCCTTTGACAGGGGAAAGTTTGCTTGTGTGTCACTTTCTTAAGTGACCCCATTTTCTCTCGTTTATGGAAATAGGCAATTTCATTCATCCATTGGGTGAGTCTGTCAATTCCCGTTCGCTCGTTCTCTGTGGAATAGGCAAATTTTCTCCTTGTTTGGGCGTATTTGCTACTGTTTTGGACGAATTTGATCCATAAAGGGGTGATTTTGCTTGTTGTCTGAGTCATTCTATTAGTCCATCAGTCACCAAATTTGCTTGTTTCTCTAGAAGAGGTGAATTTGCAGCATCCTTGGGTGAATTTGTTCTCTAAATAGCTAATCTCATCTTCTATTCGAGTCTCCATTCGTCCATTTACCCGTTAGACGAGTTTGTTTCATCATTTGGTCGAGTTCGTTTTCCTGTTCGTTGATTCCATTTCCCCATTAGGGGAATCCATTTGTCTGATTGTCGAGTCTGTTTCCACGTTAGGGTAGTCCATTTCCACATTCGTCGACTCCGCTTTTTCGTTCATCAACGTTGTTTGACCATTTCTAGATTTAGAAAAATTTGCTCCCTGTTTGGGCAGGTTTGCTCTTAGTTTAGGAAAACCTGCTCACTGTTTGGGAAAATTTGATCACTATTTGGGCGAATCTGCTTACTTTTTGTGTGATTCTACTCACTGTTTAGGAGAATTTGTCACCATTTTGGGCGATTTTGAAATTTTTTTAGGCGAATCTAATAGTTGTTTGGGCGAATTCATCACTGTTTTAGGAAAACCTCTTAGTTTAGGTGAATTTTCTCCCTGTTTGGGCAAATTTTCTCTCAATTTGGGCGAGTCTGCTCCCTGTTTGGGTGAACCTGCATTTTGTTTGGGAAAATCTGCTAGCTATTTAGGTGAATTTGACTACTGTTAAGGTCAACTTGCAATCTGTTTAGGCAAACCTGACTGTCAAAATTGCCTATTTCTTGTCCTCATCAAATTTTAGGTGAATTTGCTCAGCATATTTTCCTATTTCTTAAGTCATCCCTAGTTTGGGAAAATTTTCTCCCCTAAACGAGTGAAGCTACTTGACATAGAGGAATATTTTCTCACTAAGAATAGGTGTATTTGTGTGATAAAAATGTGAGGTTTCTATACAAAGAGGCGTATACATTTCCCATAAAAATTCCAGAGAGTGAACCCTTGGGACCACTGAAAGCTTGTTATTTTCCAAGTTGTTTTTCATGATCGAAAATTTTTATCATCTCTCGTTCACCTATAATATTCACTTTAGTCCATCTACATTTTCCAAAGGTCATCCATTCATCATCTAAACCATATAGTTACATCTTATAACATCTCTACGTTGCATATCCACCATCGTTTTCTCAGTCTAAAGCCCCTAAACTTCATTTTAGAGGTTATTATCCAAATTGGCTTAGGTGTCTGAATTTGATCATCATCATCCACATCTGCTTAGGATTGTCATTCATCCTAAGTTAGTCATCATCTTTGGCCCAATCAATCCACTTCCATCTTGAGGTGGATTTGGTGTCGTAATCATCTATTTGTCCTCTAATCTAATCAATCAGCACCTTAAGTCACCTAGGGTGATTTCTGAACTTGGTTTAGAATCCTTTTTCTTCATCCTATCTAATCCATCATCTAATGTTATCAATCGTTCCATCTTGCTAATTGATCCAATCCAATCCAATCCAATCATATCCCTATCCAATCATCCAATCCACCAATCCCTCATCCTATCAATTCTATCCTTCAATCATCACTTAGGTCATCCCTGCACTACATCTTAGAGTCTAGCCTCATCTTAGTCTAGCTGATAGTTTTGCACTTTCATGCCCGTTCAAACTCGATCGCAAGCAAAGAAGAAAATGGTAGAACAACAAGGCTAGGGTTCCCAGCCAAATATCCCTCAGGATCCCAACAACGGTGCCTCCTCATAGTCCAATATCGATGTCCAGAACACTTCACCACCTGGTGAGGAGAACATGGTCATTTAGCCTAAAGTCATGGTTGATGAGTACCTTAGTAATCCTGCCAATGTTCAAATGACGAATTGCCTCCTCAACGAGCATGGAGACAAAATTCTTCCCACCTTACTCATGAAGGGGATAAAACCACCACCTTATTTTGACATGAAACAATATACCGGTACCTAGTCTCTTCCAGCGCCTCAAGACTCGCAGACTTCGCAGAACGTTCTAAGAAATTTGTATATTCCTGAGGGTCCACCCTAAACAACTGGTATCAACCTGGGTTCATAAATGTAGTGATATACCAAATCTCAAGCTACCCTCGCATTCCAGCCCAAAGATCCCAACCTGATCCAAATGACCCCCTTGCTTATGGTATGTCGCAAAATATTCCACCACCTCCCATGCTTGCCCAGCAAGTTCCAACCCCTGTACCATCTGCACCACCACTTCCGCCTAATCAGCTCGATCAACCACCCATTAACATTGGGGGAAATCCTTTCTAGCGTTGATTTCACCTCTAGGATCTACACCCTAGTCAATTTACCACCACCACTATTCACATCTCAACAGCCACCCCAAGGCAACATCCCTGCATTCCAGCAGCCTTCTGTTAATCCCCAGCAATCCACTACATCGCAAGCACCACCGCAGCACACTGTTATCCCCTCACAATTTCCACAACAACATATTGTTACTGCTGCTATCCCATCTTAACCACCTCATCAACAACCTCCACAACAAAACATCTCAGTTCCACAACAAAATATTCTGGTTCCACAGCAGCATACCGTTGTTCCCACACAACTCCCTCATGAGGTAATGTAGGCTACATCACACCTGCAACAACCACCCCACGGTGCCTCAATGATGATTCCTCAATAGTAGTACATCCCATCTCTTCCTCCTTACTAGCAACCACCACAACAACAACAACCACCCCAGCACACACACATTCCCACACAAGCGCAACATAATCCACTCACGCAATACCTTTATCATCCATCAAGCACATATGTTGTCTATGCTACCCCATCAAATCCCAATCCCAATCCAGTTCCTCAAAATCCTTTGCAATCTCAACTGCCATTTTACACCAACCCTTAGCAATCACACTCTAACCCCTACTATCAAACGTCTAATCTGCAACCCCCTCCATATACCACACAACAACCAAACATTGCGTATAACTACCAATCTAATTCATATTACACCCAGCAACAACCGCCCTATCAACAAGGTGCTCCATCCATCTTGTATCATCAGCAATCGTCAGCATATCAATGAGGCACCTCCACATCGTAATATTACCAAGCTCCTCCGCAATACCAGCAGGGTGCCCCCTTCACCTCATATCATCAATAGCAGCCTCCCTATCAACAAGCTGCCTCCACTTCCTACTTTCAAAATTGACCATCCTCCCATCTTATGTCAATCCATAACCACAATCCACCTACACCGATCAATACCAACAAATTCCTTCATATACACCTCCACCAGCTTATGATCAAACCGATTTTGTTCCATCTTCGTCACACCAACAATATCCTCCCTATAATCAATCTAATCCGCCCAATCCAACTCCCCTAGCACCTGTCAATAAAGAATTGGAAAAATTCAAAGCTGCATTAAAAGACTTGCAAGCAAGGACTAGCAAGCAATCCTTCAAATTTGAAGATATTTTTCCCTATCCATTTGATTCCTCAATCTCATTAGTGCCCTTCTTGAAGCATTTTGAGATGCCTAAATTTGATAAATAAAAAGGAACAAAAGACCCCAAGGCTCATCTCCAGGAGTTTTATGCCCATTGTCAAGAAGTCACAGACAATGACAATTACCTCCTATGATTATTTCCAAGGAGTTTACAAGGGATAGCTCTTGACTAGTTTATGGGTCTCGAGAAGGGATCCATCAAGTCTTTTCTAGAGCTTTCCGAAAGGTTTGTCGCCTACTTCTCCTTTAATTTCAAGAAAGATATCGATACGTTGGATCTCTTGAAAGAGAAGCAATGTGAGGGAGAATCTTTTGCAAGCTATCTTCAAAGGTGGCGAGCTTTAGCCAGTCAGATGAAATCCCCGCTTAGAGAAAAAGACATGGTTACCCTTTTCATCGAGAACTCTCATCCAGATATGGCGCATAATTTCAGGCTTCATTGTGTCACAACCTTCGTGGAGATAGTGGATAAAGGTCCTATCCTTGAGAGAGAACTTATTGCCAAAGGGTTACTCAATTTGTTTAACTCTGATAAAGAAAATTCATCTGGGGATAAACCTTGTTACTGGAACAAGAACAAGAATGTTGTCAATGATGGTGTCACCAACACCAAACATGTCCAAGTGGCTAATGCGTCCCAGAAGCCCCATTATGCCCCTTCTTAGTAGTCAATCCCTAATTCCATATCAATGCCACAGGGGGCCCCTCACCCTCCCCAACAATCCAATCAAAATAATCAAGGGAATAACAAACATCAATTCACTCAACTAGGAGAACCCCTAAGTGTTGTGTTCAATAGGCTCCTTCAAGCTGATTACCCGATCACGTATCTTGTGGCCAAGCCTCTTGATGAATCCAAACCTAAACCAGCCTGGTACAAATAAAATGAGTATTGTGATTTCCATAAGATCAAGGGGCATTCATTAAATAAATGTCAAGGTTTGAAAACATACATCCAAGATCTCATAGATCATGGTGATATACATGTGGATGCCAACATTGCACCCTCATCCAATGCTTAGCTACAAATATATCAAAACACCTTCACTAACCATAATAAAGGTCCTAGCACATCAAACTCAAACCTCGGGTATAGTAACAATAATATATAGTCAGGGTAACAGCACAAACAACATTAGTTACAAAAATGTGTCATTTAATTATGAAAGTATTATCATGCACATTGAAAAGGAAAAACCATGTGTGTCCATGATACACATAAAAGGTAAGGACCCATAGTGTGTTGTTACAACCCACCACACTCGTATCATAGTCCCTGAAGCCTCTACGTCCACCCAGATGTCACCTGTAAGTTCCCTATATAACATTCTTGATCATCTAGGAAAGACCCCAACCCAGATATCCATTCTGGATTTGCTTAAGTCTTCTCTCATCCACCAATAAATTTTAACTAAAGCCTTACAAGACATTCAAGTTCCCAATGAAATATATCCTACACAATTCCAAGATTTGGTAGGGCACCTCTTTGCCACATATCAACTAGGCTTCAGTCAGAATGACATGCCTTGTATTGATTCCAATCATAACTGTCCCCTCCATCTTGAGGTCCTTATAGCTTGGCATAAGGAAAAAAGGGTCATGGTAGATAATGGCTCTACCCTGAATCTTTACACGTTAAATTTTTTAAAACAAGTGGGATACACTCATGTTGACTTAAATAATCAGGTCATCACTATCAAGGCGTATGATAATGCAGAGCGTGACTCCAAGGGGACAATTTTCCTTCCAATCCAAGTTGGGCCCATTGTCAAATACACTACCTGTCATGTCCTTGATCTAGAACTCCCCTACAATCTCCTCCTTGGCCATCCATAGATCCATGCCATGCAAGACGTTCCATCCATGTTCCACCAATGTCTCAAATTCCCATTCAACGAGGTGGAAGTTAAAATACATGCGGACCCTCGACCATTCAAATATTGTCGTGCACTAGAAGTTTCTTTTCCCCATTCTCATTACTGCCCTAGAGTAGAAATGGGGCCACCTCAGACATCATCATCATGTTCATCTACCAACACACTAACCACCACTTCATCCACTCCATCATCCACATCTGATTCCACCCTTACCAAATTCCATATCATTGACAAAGGTTGTGGCAAATACGAAATGCGTACAGCTTTGAACGTGGCAACCATGCCACCCTCGCCACATACATATGACCAACCTTCACAATCCGCGGCACAGCAAGAAGAGAAGATAATTACCTTGAGCTCCAAAAATGTAGGATCCAGCACTTTTTTCTCCCTTGGACTAAGGCAAGATACAACAGAGGATGATATTAGCCAATGGGTCTACCACGAGGAACCTGAACCTACTCCCCCTCTGAAGGAGTATTTACAAGAGACATACCCCTATTCTACAAAGTTAGCGAACAATTATAATTATCAAGGGGGAGGCCTCAATGTCGAAGATCAAGGAAGGAAACAACCTATTAATGCCTCAGTACAACCAAGGTACTTGGGTCTAGGCCATGACACAAAACAAAAGGGTCCTATGGCATCAACTAGTGCCTCTAACAATGTTAGTGTGGACAACAGTCTCCTTGAAGACATACCAGAAGATGAATCCATCATACACACATACGACAACGTGGATCATGTAGACCTTTCCTCTATGTTTGAATGCCTATCCATCTGCTCCATTAGCCTATCCCTTTGTCATCCCAAACTCATAGATTGGGACCTACACAGTAGCACACCTATTGATACTTTTCCCTCAATGGATACATATATGCATCTTATGGGATTGGGGGAAGATGAACGCCCTAATTGCAAAAGTAAAAGAAAACAAAATAAAAAAGGGTCACCTAGCAAAAACCTCTTTGAGGTGCTTCTTGACTCAGAAAAAGTAAAAATAAAGGGTGAATCTAACAGTGAAAACCTCGACGAGGCACTAGAAGATGGGGACGCTCATCTTCCCCTTGTGGGAACTCAACTGTCTGAACAGTCATCTATTCTAATCAAGGAAACACGAGAAGTAAATTTGGAAATGAACAAGATCCCAAAATCACATATGTAGCCAAATCACTATCAAATGAAGAGTACTCTACCATCACCTAGCTTCTCAAACAAGGCATCATCAATTTCACATGGACATATTTAGATATGCCAGGCCTTTATCCTGCTTTAGTAGTACATCACTTGGACGTACGTCCAGATGCAAAACACATTAAGCAAAAACTCAGGAAAATGCATCCTCAAGTAGCTCTGCTGGTCAAGAAAGAGCTAGAAAATCTATTAAAAGTTGCATTCATAAGACCCCTCAACTACTTTGATTGCATCTCCAACATAGTACTAGTTGCTAAACCAAACGGGAATATCATAATTTGCACAAATTTTTGGGAACTCAACAAAGCATGTCCTAAAGATGATTTCCCCTTACCAAACATTGACATGTTGGTTGATTTAACTACAAGACACGAGATGCTATCCCTTATGGATGGTTTCTTTGGATATAACCAGATCAAAATTGCACCTAAGGATCAACATAAAATAGCCTTCACCACACCTTGGGGTAAATTTTGTTATAATGTCATGCCCTTTGGCCTCAAGAATGTGGGAGTAACCTACCAACATGCCATGACAATCATCTTCCATGACCTTATTCACATCATAATGGAGGATTATGTTGATGATCTATTGGGGAAATCAAGAACAAGGGAAGAACACCCGATGATCCTCAAGAATATTTTTTAGAGCCTAGAGCACTATAAGCTACGACTAAATCTAAAGAAGTATGTCTTTGGGGTCGCATCAAGAAAACTACTAGTTTCCATTGTCTCCAGAAGAGGCATCAAGGTCGATCCAATGAAAGTTAAGGAAATCGTGGACATGCCTCCACCGTACAATATAAAACAATTAAGGAGCCTTCAAGTCAAGCTACAATCCATCGCTCAGTTTATCGCTCAGTTAGCTGACAAATGCCAATCCTTCACTCATCTCTTGAAAAAAGATACCGCCTTCAAGTAGGATCAACAGTGTCAGCTTGGTTTCAACAAAATCAAAGAATATTTGGCTCATCTACCCATCCTTATGCCACCAATTCCTGATAAACCACTTCTGTTGTATATTTCAACTACTTTAGTGGCACTGGGGGCACTATTGGTGCAACATGATGAGTCATCAAAAGAATGAGAAATTTACTATATCATTTGTACCTTAGTAGGCTATGAGCTCAATTAATCTTCAATGGAAAACACTTGCCTAGTTGTGGTCTTCAGCTTGCAAAAGCTTTAATACTATATGCTTAGTCATTCTGTGAAGCTGATATCTAAGGTTGATCCGCTCAAATATCTGTTAACCAGGACAACTTTGACAAGCTGCATGGCCAAGTGGGTCATGCTCTTGAGTGAATTTGATATCAAGTACATTGACTAAAGGGAAATTAAATGGAAAGTGATTTCAGATCAGTTGGCAGACGGTCCCCTGGTAGATGCTTATCCCTTAATAACAAAGTTTCCTAATGAAGAGGTCTTCATAGTGTCAGAAGCAGCCTCATGGACACTCTACTTTGATGGGTCATACACACACAACAGAACGGGGGTAGGCATCTTGTTCATTACTCCCCAAGGTGATTATATCCCGAAGTCATTTAGGTTGGCTTTACCATGCACAAACAACATCGCAGAATATGAAGCTCTCCTTACTGGTCTCTGAATCACAATCCACTAGAACATCACTCACTTGAGCGTCTTTGGCGATTCCCAGTTGATCATCAAACAGGTTAATGATGAGTTTCTAAAAAAATATGATAAGCTATTACCTTACAAGCGCATGGTAGATGACTTCAAAAAATACTTCACCTCTATCCAGTTCAACCAAATCCCTAGAGTGTAGAATAAATTAGCTGATGCAATGGCTACAATTGGTTCCCTAATTGATATGCCAAAAGATCGAACAAAGTGTGAGTTCCTAGTTGAACAACTCTTAATCCTAGCTTACGATATCCATGAAATTGAAATGGTGTGCAACATTGTAGGTCCTACGTCACCATGGTATCACAAAATTTACACCTACCTTCATGATAACATCTTACCCCCCGACCTTACACGTAACCAAGGAAAATATTTCATCCAACGCACCTCCTATTACACTATTGTAGGTGATACACTTTATCTTCATGGATATGATGGAACCCTTCTTAGGTGTCTAAATGAGACCGAAGCTCACACTGTGTTAACAGAAGTACATAGTGGTGTTTGTGGGGCCCATTCAAATGGCATGGCCTTAGCTAAAAGAATTATCAGAGTGGGTTACTATTGGCCTACACTGGAGCATGATTCTTGTGAGTTCGTGAAGAAGTACCTATCTTGCCAACAGCATGCGGATTTGATACATGCTCCTACTTAGGATCTGCAGCCTCTCATAGCACCATGGCCCTTCTTTTAGTGGGGTTTTGACTTAATCGAAAAGATATACCCTCCATCCTCTGACGACCACACCTTCATTATCACTGCTACTGAGTACTTCACCAAGTGGGTGGAAGAAATGCCACTCTCTCAAATAACGGGTACTCAGATATCCAAATTTATCCTTTTCCATATTCTCTGCAAGTATGGAATTCCATCCACCATCATCACAGATAATAGAAAGCCATTCAAGAACCAAGCCATGAAACACCTCTATGACACCTTTCACATTCAACATTGTTGGTCCACGCCCTATTACCCACAAGGTAATGGCCAAGTGGAGGCTACCAACAAAACTTTGATCAAGATCCTTAAAAAAGTGGTTAATAATATTGGTCGAGATTGGCACCTTCATAATCATCCTACCATTTGGGCCTATCGCACTCCTACCAGTGTCACTCCATATTCTCTCTTTTATAGTGTCCATGCCATCTTTCCAATTAAGGTCGAGATCCCATCACTGAGAATATCTTTGAATAACCTCATCAGTGATGAAGATGCTCGGGTTGCAAGACTCAGTCAGTTGGAACTCCTAGACGAAAAACGGATCAAGGAGTACAATCATCTTCAAGCATACCAGAATCATCTTAAGAGAAGTTAAAACAAGAAGCTTTGTCCTTGCCAATTCAATGTTGGTGATTTATTTCTTAAGGAGAATCAGTGTACCTAGCAAGACTGAGATAAGAAAGGGAAATTTGAAGCAAATTGGTTGGGTCCGTATGTCATCACAACAAAATATGGATCAGGGGCATATAGACTTGCCACACTTGAAGGAGAGCCCCTAGAGGAGCCCATCAAAATCATGCACTTGAAAAAGATTTACACTTAGGTCAACTGGGTTATCCTATCCTACAAAATCCAAAAAAAAAGTAAAACTAAAAAATTGTCAAAAATACAAAAAAATCAAAAAATCAAAAAGATCCAAAAATAGTAAAGAGAAATAATTTTTCCTACGGTGAAAAACACCCTTCGTGGCGCCTTGGATAGGTACGAGTGGTGAAAACCTAGAAACAGGTGCCATTTGTACCGGGCTTAATCATTATCTACCATGCATCCTAATTACTTTACGCTTCCACTCATCCTATCCTCACATCCAACCCTAGCATCCTTTCAATCTGGTCCTTCCATCCGCATCCCTTTATCCTACTGCTTGGTATATTTTGGTTGAGCATTAGATGATATTCATCTGCTATCTATTATCCTGAGCTTTTATCCTAATCTGATCTTGTGTCGTATGTCTCGTTGTGTCGGTCGTCTGTCTTTTGTTTGTCCCATTTTGTCTTTAGTCGTCAATCTTTTTCGAACTACGTTTCCCCTGCGCTTTCACGTAGGCAAGGGCGATCATTTGATCCACCCTCAGGGCTCCTTTTCATCCATCTAGTCGTCATCTTCCATCACTTGTCTCCATTGTCCTCTTTTTGCTTCTATCCATGGTCTTTTCTTGAACTACGAGGGCTCTGCGCTTTCACATAGGAAAGGTTAATCTTTGATCAGCCCCCAAGCCCCTAGGTCTTTAGGGTGTGTCTATTTTTTGTCTTGTCTCTTGTGTCTCGTGTTGTGTCTTCAAGTTATGTCCTTATCTAGCTAGTTCTTAACAAATGAGATCCACTAGTATCATCAGATTATTTGGTTTGGAGTATCCTACATCATGTCGATCTTTTAGTTTAGTCTCCATCTTTGGTCTTAACAGGATGCATCCTTCCTCATTAGACTGCATCAATCCCACCCACCTTTTGATCTTGTGGCAAAGGATATTTGAAATTCATTGCTTTCTTTTGATATTTTGGCATTTTGTTTATCATTTGAGCTTCCTATCATCACTTGTCAAGGCCGCCATGATTCATCATATTATGGTGTGTTCTGATTAGTTAACATAGGGGGATATCTTGATCTTTTCTTTGTTTTTGTCTTCTTGGTTGTCCCACATAGTACCCACCAAAATCCTTGTGGTTTTGTGTTATGTTGGGGCATCCTTTTGTGCTTGTGGTTATCCCAACTCCTGGCCTGACCAAGGTCATCATGACCTTGGGGTGTTGGGATAGCCTTCTTGTCTAATGTGTTTGTTTTATGCATTAGACACTAATTTTCCTTGGTTACACATACCTTGGCGTTTGGCGTCTGGTGTCTTGTGCTATAGAAAAAATTAGTTCTCTGAAAATGGCAAATAACATTAGGATTGCATTTCATTATCCCTTTTGTTACATTTCACTTATCCCTAACCTATGACCTATTATTTTGGTTGTGCAAACATTAGCCTTCCATCCCCCCTTCTTCTCTAGATACCTATGGTTCTTGAAAAGTGTCGTTCCACACCCATCCTACCTTTATTTTATAAGCTAAAGCAAGCATGATTTGCAAATAAATTCAGTCTACCACCTGCTTCCATCATTATGCCAACCCTTATTTGCATCCCATCATCCATGTAGGTTGCATTCAGTTCATAATGCCAACAGTAACAAGGTCATCTTCGTTGTCAAATCCCTGGTTTATGACGTGCAAAATGAGCAAAGTAAATGAGATTGATACATAACTATCCAAACACACATGTTCATCATAGAAATAGGTGAATTCAATCCTTCATTAAAATACAATTTGATCTGAAATGGTGCACATTGTCATCCCATCTAGCAAGGTGGGTTCACTATATTGCATTTCATCCCATGTGCATTGTGATCTCATATTTATTTTAAACTGTTTAGATTAATCGTAATTGGTTATTCTAAGCATCTTAGATTCATTTTATTATCAATTCATTTCCATGTTAGTCCATCTCAATAACACATTGCATACATCACCACCTGCATCACAAATCATTAGGATCACATCCATAGCATGTAATGCCATAATTCATTCATCACATCCTGCATCACAAACATTAGCCATCATACATATCATCCATGTCATCCACATAGGCATAAATATAAATCATCATCAACATCATCCATAATAAAATCATTCATATAGGAATACATATAAATCATCATCAACATATACATATATCGCATTATCATCATAGTCTTCCATGATAAAACCACATGCATACACATGTGCATAAATAAATCATCTATCACTTGAACATGACATAATGTAAATAAGGGTTATGCCATATCATATAAATATCAAAATATAATGGCCATCACATGATCCATAATAAAACCCATCATGTCATCAAAATACATATCCATCATATACATCAGTAATCATCGAATAAAATACAAGTACAAGGCTTTAAATCAAATGTGATCTTAGTCACTCTGTACTGTACATCCATCCTACACCTGTCAAAAATTTGTATCCTATCACCTACCCTCTGTCATCCCTACCCTGAGTTTCCCACATCCGACCTCTGTGGTGAGTTTGGCACTCCCCCCTACATGGAGGTGTCTCTCGATAGCTGCTATATCCTCGTGTATGCGTCCCTAGGGACCGTGATGGCGCTGGCATCTACGACACCACTCTCACGTAGGAAGGTATGCATCATACTTGATCTGGCACCGCCATGAAGTAGGTCGCAGTATAATAACTTGAATCCCACATGTACTCATCCCTCTCTAGCACCTATATCCTGGTTGCATCTCACTCTATCTTGTACCTGTCCCATGACCTGATCATTTGTCTCCTCTCCTACTCCCAAGCATCCTGTGCTAGCATCAGTTGGTCAATTTGTGCCTACATTTGTGTCACCAACCTTGTGTCCATTATTGTATCTCTCTTACCCTATAGAGCATATACCTATTCCTTTGTTGCATCCCTCTCTCACTGCAATGTCTACATCTACCCTACTATTGTGTCCCTCTCACCCTATAGATTTTGTACCTATGCCTCTGTTGCATCCCTCTCACATTGTAGTGTCTGCATCTTTCCTGCTATCATGTCCCTCTCACCCTACAGGGTCTCCACCCATGCCTCTATTGCATCTCTCTCACCCCGCAAGGTTCGTATCTGCGCCATTGTAGCCTCCTCTCTCTCGAGCACCAACCCTACATCCCCAACTGTCTGTGTTACATATTTTTCGCCTCAGCTCAAATGGAGGAGCTGGCTGATTGTTTTCAACAATAAGTGGAATTGCAAATTGTTTTTAGATGTTGTTTCGCATTACTTTGTGCATTTGAGTAACAGTTATGCATTTTTGAAGTTATGAGTTTGCAGAGTGCCATTCAGATGTTGCAGTTTTGAAGAAAGACAGAATTGAGTACATGTGCAAAATAGCATTTCAGATGCTTTTATTCATTTCAAAAAAGAACCCATATTTTTACAAGGCTTCATTTGATTTCACAATCAGAATAGTATTACAACATTGCATGAATGCATTTTTCTTTTCAACTGAAAAGCAAAAATTGAAATCAAGGATCCACACAAGCCGTGGATATAACTATAACTGTTCCAATACATTTCTAACAGCACAATGCACTACTGAAGATGCGAAAGGAGAACATATAAGCAACAACATAGTCATCATTGCCTGTTATCGACGTTTGATGTTGAATAGTGCACCTCGTCATCTTGAGCTTCGTCGACCTATAAGAGGAAAGGAGGGGTGTCAGTGGCTTCGACTATGACATAACTCATGTGATGCACCTACAATAGTACAGTATACTATTAGCAATGCATTGAAACAATCAAATTCAATCAAATGCAGTATGAAGAAGTAAACTGAAGGAGAAGTATCAACATGTTCTATTTTTTATGCTAACGTTGTTTGCTTCCTTGTGCAGGTATAGGTAAATTCATGGAGCTGAATATTGTTCGAAGACCAAGCATGTGGATTAAAACGGGCTCCCACAAGGGTAGAGCCCGACATGCTGCCCGATGCATTAAATGGGCTGATTTTGAAAGATATTTCATCATATACATCAAACAAAGTGAAGTACAACTGAAAGGGTAAAATAGAGTTATCCATCAAGTAACGAAACCAACTGTGCATTCATAACAATCAACATTTCTTTCTGAAGGCTACAGGTGAACAGTGAGTTTAGTTCACTTAAGGAATTTAACAGAATGCATTTGCATCAGAATTGCTGAATTACTTCATTTTCTGTGCTGATTATAATCATGTGTCATGTGAGTTTCAATTCATTATTTCTCTTTTGGATAGTGAACAAGAATACATATGCCTTAATGTTTTGTTCTAATTTTCATCATCAAAGAGAACAGTTTGTGCAATGAAATATAAAAATGCATGAAGAGTACCATGTTGCTCATGAATACAAATATAGACAGTGCACCTGAGTGTTAGATGATTTTTCTAATTCTGAGTTGACTGGTGAAGAAATAGTGCATTATCAATGGGTTTAGTGATAAAGAGATCATTCCAGGATAATAAGGGAAGAGTAAGTCTTTTTCTTTCCAAAATAAGTTCTGAGTTGTTAAGCTATACATATGAGCTAGTGAGCAGCATGTGATCATGAGGTTACGATGTTTTGATTTGGTTTCCCTATGGAGTTGCCATGATAAGGATAAGGAGTGTCAGAAGGACATTAAAATACAGGCAGATTACAAACAGGGAGATCCTTTTCTTCTCAATGAACAAATGCAAATCATTCTCAAGATCCATGTCAATGACAGTACTGTGACAAGAGGTCAATTGCTTCGATCAAAAGAGGAAAATAATTATGAATCAAGTTCAGGTGTCATACAACTATCAAAAGATGTACAGAAATGCCAAAATGAAAACTGGGAATATAAGTCAAACAAGTGGAAGCAAACACACAAGTTCTTGTTATTCCATCATGCTCTTATTATTTCTGAGGGAAGTTTTTAATCAGGCAACAGTGATGCAGTAAGTGGCTCTCTTTCAAAATGTACAGTATGCTAATGAGGTTGAAATAAAGAAAAACATTCAAGATATCTTTTGTTATAGAGATGAAAGTTGTTAAAATGAAGGAGGGTAATGCAGAATTATTGAAATCTTTTTAATACCCATATGCAAAAATGTTACCAAATTGACATAATGGAGAATTTATGTTCTGGGTCGAGCTAAAATTCAAAAAAATTGCTTTCTATAGTGCGCATTTGGCACGGCCTGAACATGGCCAAAATCTATGTTTCAAGAGGGAGCATCTTAAATTTTTCAGAGAAGCAAAGAAAGCTAAAGAAGGTTACCAGTTCGGGGCCGAGGTAGACACTTTATCCACAGCCTAAGCTGCAGATAGCTTCCGAATATAGGGATTCGATTTTCCAAGTGATGGCTGAGCTCTCACTGGTGAATGGAACTCATAATGAAGGTCGGGTTTACACAGCAGCGAGCACGAGAAGCACATAGAAGATTCAGAATAAAGACATCAAAGTGAGTTCACCACGGCCTCAAGGCCAAAATGGAGATTACAAAAACCATTAACTAAAGCTTACCTCTGCACAGTGAAGGAGAATAGGAATACAAGTTGAGCTTTCATGAATGGATTGTGGGAGTCGAGCTCGAATCCATAATGGTATGGAGAAATCAAAAAGAATAGAAGATCATAAACAAACTTATGCAGGTCGCGCCCTTATGTTTTTTTGATACTCGAAATAGTAAAGTGAAAAGAGTGTCAATACTTCAAGGTCAGACTTACCCACTGGAGATTCGGTCAACTGGAGAGCAAGGGAAGATTTCTATGCACGTGAGCTCGAATTCGACACCATCATGGCGGCAGTTTTCTTTCAGACAGAGTTTCCTTCTTCGCAAGTCACGGGTGAAATGAATGATAATTAGGGTTTGACCCTTTTTCCTCATGCCCAATTCGAATATCATCATTTTCTAGAATGTTCAGTTTTGAGCACATGTCCAAATTCAAAGTGGGGTCGAAATTTTAAGCTTATGCCTTATGTTCTATCTGAGTCTAAGTTTAATATTAGAGGGAGGTCGAAGTTCTATGCCTAGGTTGATTTTAAGTCTTTAAGGCTTATACTTTGTGCCTTAGGAGAATAAGGATTAAGGGATGCCTTACCTTAGATCTTGTTTTAATTGATTTAAGAAAAAATCAATAAGGTATCTTATCATTTAGGGTTTTCCTTCTCCTTGAAGGATAATGATTTTTTTAGGGTTTTATTTTTTTTAATTGATTTTAAAGAAATCAATTGGAGTTGTGATGAAGAGATAATGATGACATTGGTATTTTTATGATTTTTTGGGAAAATCAGAATGATATCTTGGAGAAATAAGGAGTTCTTTCTTTTTGCAAAAGATTTCCAAATCTTTGAGTTGCAAAAAAAAGGCAAATTGTTAAAATCTGCATCTTGTAAAGCAGAAGCATAAAAGCAATGTTTTATAAATTGCTTTATGTTTTCTTGCTATTTTTAGCAGATCTTTGACTGACTTTCCTCTTGGTCGGATTCCAGACTTATCTTGGATAGATAAGGTGTTTTTTGTGCTTTTAAAGCAGGATTTGCCTATTTTTAGGGGCTTGACAGTGTAATCATAAAAGCTTTGTGCTTTTTTCTGCTTTAGAGCAGTTTTTGAGTTTGTTTGAGGCCTTTTTTCCTTGAGCTTTTTTTGAGCTCGGATTAGGGTTTCCTTGAGAGTTTCTTAATAGATTTAGTCTTTCAACTGTCCATTCTGATTAGTTCAAATCAGAGTTTCTTGCCCTTACTCATTTTGGGGAGCTTGTAAACCTTTTGATACTCAGTTTGGTCAGATTGACACTCTTCTAGTTTTAATAGAGCAGCAGATTTCTCCTTATTTTTTGTCTCAAATTTTGTAATGGCAATCTGATATACCTGTGTTTTCAAAATTGGAATCCTTTTATGTCTTGTTGTTATAGGTTGTGTTTCACAATTACATGTTTCAAGTTGCATGTTGTATTTGTTTTCTAGATCTTCATGCAAATCACTGATGGGATATGTGCCAATGAGATTGTGAGGATTACTGCAATAGAGAAGTTGTTATGAGTGGTTAGGTCTGAATTCTTATAAGTTTGGTGAATCATCTTTTAGAAATAGGTTTTATCATCTTTTAGAAATAGGTTTTTATGTTTAGTTATTCTTTATCCCTTTCCTCAGAAGCTAATTTAGAATAGAATTCATCATTCAGAGAACCAGCTCACTCTAGAGATTCCTCTTTCATGTAAGATCACCCACAACTGAAAGAGGTTTCCATGTTTCAGTAGTTTGCTAAATACTACATTCAGCAGGGTGCAAAATTATTGATAACAGTCTGCTCTGCTGCCTTTTCTCTATCATGGAGCTATTCTCGCTCCCACCTTAGATCAGTCCTCTCCCTCAATAGATTTATCACCTGTCTCCTCAAATCCTCCATATCTCTCTCTACCTCCTCTAGGACCTGTACAGATACCTGTTCCACCAACCCTCCATCGTCCCTCTATCCCCCTACCTGTAGTATAATGACCTCAGCCTGCAATCTGTCCCTCTCCGCCACCAACTTGCTCCTCTCCAGGGCGGTCTGATCTGCCAGCTCCCCATAGTCTCTCTATCCCTCTACCTCTAGTGTGGACACCTTGGCCTCCAGTCGAGTCACCTCTGCTCGTAACCTACCCACCTCGGCCCGCATTCCATCTCTCTTTGTCTCTACCTCAAACACATGTTGTCCTACCTCATATGACAAGGTCCTGTAACTCCTCTCTCTCTCTGTACACACCCTATCCACCTCAGCTAGTAGCCTACTCCTCTCTGCCTCTAAATCCCTAAGTCTCTGCTCTGTAATCTGCAGTCTCACTATAGCTCCTCTCAATAGTATAGCTTGGTCCTCTAGTGGTGGTGGTACATATGGCACTATCGCCAATGGATCCACATTTGGGGCATCTACCTCCATCACCTCTAGCTACCCCACCCCTTGTCGGTCCTCTCTCTCCTCCTCTACCTTAGTCTCCTCCTGTACTCACCTCTGCTATCGTCCTCTCTGCCTAACTCTCTGTTGTCCTCCCAACCTCCTCTTGTCCTCTAAACCATAACCAAAGGCCTCTCTGATCTGATGCATGGTCATAATACGTAGTGGTCAGTGACGTCCCCACCATGTGGAATACCTCACTGTCACCCCTACATCCGCCTCTACCCCTCTCCTACCTCAATAAGGTACCTATTGTAGCTCCTCCTACTATTTTCTAGCAAACTCTGCTAGGATCATATCACCCCATAAATTCTCTTGGGAGATCCATCTGAACCTCTGAGGTCCTGAGGGAATGTCCTGCTATACTTTGAATTATCTCAGCACTCTATCTGCCTTGTGGAGCTCCACAATACCTGGGTCTATCATGATCAAATAGGATATTGTGTAGAAGTATCCTCTATGCCTCGCCTCATCCTCCCTCCATTTGGAAAACCATCATGTCATGTATGGCCTCCATATTATTTGGTCCTCCTGTAAATCGTCCAATCTCCTCCTCCATCTCTCTAGATCACCGGTGTCCTGATAGTGAAATTGCTTGCCATACTCAGTCTTGTACCAATATGCCACTGGTAGTGTAGAATCCTACTCTCCTCTCGTCAAAACCCCTGGCCTAGCAACACTGATATGCTCCCAGGCCCAAACCTGTAACAACATCACATGTGTCACATTGAGTGCCCATCGATAGCACACCACATGCATGTCCCTCTACAACTATGTCAGTACGCATGGACCCCATGTGAACTCCCCCTCCCTCTACTCCAAAGTATGTCTAACAACCTCAATCATCTTAAGGCTACAAAACATCCCACTCCTATCTGGCATCAATAGCCTGCTAATCAAACCACTGAGATATAAGGGAAATGGTGGCACTCCCAACCCAAAACACCAACTAGATTCAACTATGCTCCCTGCGTCGGTAGGTCCACTTGCCCAAAAAGGATCCGTAGGATCTGGTCTCACTCCTCTCCCTCTGACCACGTCCAACTCACCAGATGACAAGCTATCGGTAACTGTAAAATCCTCCGCACATCCTTCAGTGTAACTGTCATCTCCCTCGTCGAGAGATCGAAGGTGGATGTTTCTGAACTCCACCACTCTATCAGTGCAGTCAACAACGCTCGATGCACTCTGATAGTAGGATATCCAAGCATATGTAGCAAGCCTACTCGTGCTAGCATTGTGTGATCCTCCTCGTTCATTGTTGATATCGTCGCCTCCAAAACCGCCGACCATCTCTCTCATGTCTGCAAAGAGTCAAAACGTTGCATCCACATCAAACATGTCAGTTTTCTTTCATTTAACCTCCTCACTTTTCTTTCTCCCTCTTTTCTTCCCCTACCCCGAGTTGACTTCTAAAATTTTTGACATCCCTTTTTCCCTTTTAGGAAAATTCACCCTTTTCTGCATCCCCTTTGCCCCCTTGGGTGAATTCGCCCCCTTTTTTGATTTTCGCCTCTTTTTGGGTGAATTCGCCTGGTTCTTCCCTCTTGGGGCAGATCCACCCACCTCATGGGCGAATCTGTCCCGAGTCTAATTTTTGGGTGGATCCGCCCGCTTCGCAGGTGAATCCGCTCGGGTTTGCTCCTCAAGCGAATCACCCTAGGCCCACCATGTGGGTGAATCCGCCCACTTTGCGGGCGAGTTCGCCCTGAGCCCCCTGCTTTGCAAGTGAGTTCGCCCTAGGCCTGCCCCTTGGGAAAATCCGCCCGCATGGTGGGCGAGTTCGCCCCAAGCTTGCCCTATGGGCAGATTCGCTCGCTTCATAGGCGAGTTTTCCCTAGGCCTGCCATGTGGGCGAATCTGCCCGCTCGGTGGGAAAATCCGCCTCGCCATCTTGATTGGGCAAATTCGCCTGACTTTTGAGCGAATTTTCCCATCTAACCTTCCCCCATCCTCCCCCGAGTGGATTCGCCCGATTCGTGGGAAAATTTGCCCCTTTTTGCTACGCCTTCACCATTTTTCCTCTATTTGGGAAAATTTTCCCCTAAAACAGGTCAATTTTTTGCCTCATCCCAACACTTTAACAGGCAATTTCACTCAAAAATTTGGGCGAAATCGCATTTTTCTCGACAAACCATTTTTCTAAACTACCCAACCCCTAAAACCTAGATGCTCAAATGCTAAAAAAAATTCAAAATTTAGCTAAAATCACAAAGAAAGGTTTTGGGACTAACCTAGCAGAGCACCGTACGCTCCTGGTAGAACTGTTGTACCTTGTCGCCTCGGTGGATGATCTCATCCTCCACAAACCTCTTATCCCCGCTATCATACTCGTCACCCATCCTCATCACCTTCTTCCTCTTCTCTCTCTCACTCAACTGCCAGGTGTGCAAATGAGGGATAGTAATTCTAAAATTACTATATATTACCCTTTCCCTCCTTTTTTAAGTTTTGGGTATTTTTACCCATTATTTACCTTTCTTTATAATTAACTAATCCTCTAACTTCCGCGGACCGCCTTTTGCACACTTTGTGTTTGTTTTCCTCCGTTCAAAAGCCAATCTTCATGGTTTTTCAAGCTCTATCCAATGGTACCCCCTATTTCCTCATATTGAGAAGTTGTTCGGGGCCCTTTTTTCTTCCCCAACCACCCTCTCAAGGGGGCATACCCTATCATTCACCTTTGTTCCTCTATCATGGCCACTTTCTTGAGAGACTAGGGAATCTCCCTTCATTTCCCACCATATAGGTAGCTTACGCAACTTCTCCCATGCTGGGGAATCATCTTTTAGTCATTTCCTCTATCAAGTCATCTGCATTTTATTTTTCTTCGAAACACTATTATTCTAACAATATTTTGAAAAGGGGAAAAATGTAGACATCCAAATTTATTCATCCCCTTTATTCGTCTATTTCATATTTCCCATCGATACTAATTAAATGATTTATTTAATTAATATTCCCCCTTTTCCTAAGGTTCCTAAGGTATTTAATTTAATAATTAAATACTTTACCTTTTATACCTACCTCTCTAAACTAAATAAATACATCAATTTATTTAATTTAGTCATTTGGACCTTTGAATATTAAATCAATTTTAAATTCCTCTTTTTCTCTCTCATTGTCCCATCCTCCATAATCTCTCTTTAATCTGGATTAGTTTAATTAATCCATGATTAGGATGTGCACACCTTTAATCAGGATTAATGTCACATCCTCCATATTTTGTAACTTGCTTCTAATCCCTCATTAACCTCTTTAATCACCTATTTGCACAACCTTAATCATATGATTAGGTCAACCTAATCCTCATGCCATTTATGGCATACCTCCAAGTCAACCATCATAAATGCTTTCTCCATTTAGCCAAGGCAACCTCTTCCCCATGTGAATTAAAAATTTGCATTTATTCCTCCAAGGCTCTCCTCTTACCCATGTGGGTTATTAAGGAATTTTAAATTCTTCGTGTCACATCTCCCACATGGGGACAAGGACCTCCTTTATGAGGAGACCTTGTCCGAATCCCAAAGTACTTCCAAGTACCTTCACATCATGTGAATTAAAAATTCACATTTATCCCTCCAAGGTTTTTCTCTTCCCCATGTGTCACATCCCCCCACATGGGGACAAGGACCTCCATTATGAGGAGATCTTGTCCCAATCCCAAGGTACTTTCAAGTACCTCCACATCACCTTCCCCCTTTACACCTCATTGCCACATGGAAAGATGTGAGGGCTTGTGAGTTTTCAACTCACCATAGTCCTTCATCTTGTCCATGGTGGCTAAATCCTAGCCCTCCATTTCTTTAGAGGCCTTTCCCCTAAAATAGAGGATTTTGACCTCATTTTCATTCATTCACACATTCAAGCATTCAAGCCATCAAGCCTTCAAGCACTCAACTTTTGCATCCTCCATTTTTGCAACTTTTAAGCTCACTTTGTATCCATTTTGTGCACTTATCCAAATACCCACCTTCACTATTGCATCCCTTATTGCATCTACATCATTTTGCATCTAGTTTCATGAGATTTTCCATCCAAAGCAGCACACAAATGATCAAATCAACAGGTCCAACCAACCAATCGACTTGGGAAAGGTAATTTATCAATTTTCATCTTTTCTTTGTTCAAGTCTAACTAGGTCAATCTTGAGGTGTTGTTTTGTGCTTTCCTTCCTTCGCATTTCATTCATTTTGCATTATTTTAGGGTAGAAAACACACTGCACAAACTTTGTATATTGCAAAGAATATTAACGGAAAACCTAGACATAATTGATAGTCTATTGCGTTGTGGAAATAACATTCACAATTTCTCTCTTATGATCCATTCAAATTTGAAATATGAATGCATTCATTCTGGTTTTTGAGTTTAAATTTTGAATTAAATTTGTTTGTTGTTGCCACTTCTATATGAATTGAAGGATGAGATGACTGGATTTTGAATTATATTCTATTTATTGTCTACCAAAGGAGCCTTACACCATTTATTGTTTTTGCAAGTACCTATTGTAAATGGAGTTGACCCCTCTCAGAGTATATATGGGAAAATGTGTGCTTAATAGCCCATCAATTTGATGGGAGATTCAATTTATGTCATAATATGAACCACTAACTATGCATGAAGATTTGTAAATATAATATGCTGAGTATTGCACCCTATGTAAGGGAGAAAGCTAACTCCTAGACAAAAAGCACCTATGTATGTAACATGATATCGTACCCCCATACCCCATACCACGCAGTGGACAAAAGCACCGAGGAAAAGACTTGACGAATGGATAGCCATGTGCCATTAGGTGGCGTCACCGAAAAATGATGTGCGGCTTTGGTGGGAAATTCAAAAATCTAGACAAAAACGCACCTAACATCATCATTTTCTACATTTTCATATTCCAATTTGGTGGGTGGGGAGGGAGGAGGTGTGGGCGAGGAAAATGGAGTTGCAGGTGGTCAAACCACATTTTTATTTTGGTGTTTTTTGGCTAGGGATGGATGCGTGGTCGAGGAAAATGTGGTTGTAGGTGGCCGAACAAGAAAAACCCCTAAAATGCATTCAAGGACCACAACGTCAATAGGTATGTATCTACAATTTTATATGCCATTTGCTATTTTGTAGGGATTGTGAAGCACGGTTGTTAAATGGGTTTCTATGAAGCAATGAACTATGAAGCACGACTATTAAATATGTTTTCTCTTAAATTAAAATATATTTTTTTGTTTGTGTGTAGGGTTTGATGGGTTTGCTATTAAATGGGTTTTCTATGAAATGAAAATATTTTTTTTTGTTTGTGTGTAGTGTTTTCAGCATAGCTATTTAAGAATTTTCTTACGAGGGTTTTGAAATTTGATTGTGAAGAAATAAAGGGGTTTTCATTTCGAATGCAGAGGTGTTTTGTGTGTTTTTGTGGGTTTTTGTGTTGTGAAGATGGGTTTTGGAAAAACATTATGTGGGTTGTAGATTTGAAAAAATATTATGAGCCGATGGGCTTTCAAAATGAGAATTTGGAATGGAAACCCAAGCCCAAAACCATACACGCACAAAAAAAAAATTATTTTCCCATTGACATTCTCATTTTGAACAACTCTTTGCTACAATCAAAATAGCATTTAACTTTCTTCATCTGATTGGAACAAATAAAATCACATTATTTACAATGTTGGAAAACACACTATCTCCTCTCAATTTAAATGAAAACGGTTGTCTCATAGTGGGTTTCTTGCTTCTTAACACATACGGTTTTGCAACATGGAATGTTACAAAATAGTATGAATGTCTTCAAAATCACACCTTCCATTGTTGTGTTTAAATTTTGCATAATTGAAAAGAAAAAGTGCACAAAATAATTGTGATTTGGAAAACATAATGTTGGGTTTCAATTATTTCAATCTCATTGTTTAAATGTAAAGGGTTGTCTCACAATGGGTTGCTTTCTTCTTAACACGTATGGTTTTGCAATATTGAATGTTACAAAATAGTATGAATTTCTTCAAAATCACACCTTTCATTTTTTGTGTTTAAATAAAATGCTTGCATTATTTGTAGTGTTGGAAAACACACTATCTTGCTTCTTAACACCTACAGTTTTGCAACATGGAATGTTACAAAACAGTATGAATGTCTTCAAAATCACAGCTTCCATTGTTGTGTTTAAATTTTGCATGATTGAAAAGAAAAAGTGCACAAAATAATTGCAATTTGGAAAACACAATGTTGGGTTTTAGTTATTTGAATCTCCTTGTTTAAATGTAAAGGGCTGTCTCACGGTGGGTTGCTTGCTTCTTAACACATAGGGTTTTGCAACATTGAATGTTACAAAACAGTATGAATGTCTTCAAAATCACACCTTCCATTGTTGTGTTTAAATAAAATACTCGGATTATTTGCAGTGTTGGAAAACACACTGTCTTGCTTCTTAACACCTGCAGTTTTGCAACATGGAATGTTACAAAATAGTATGAATGTCTTCAAAATCACACCTTGCATTGTTGTGTTTAAATTTTGCATGATTGAAAATAAAAGGTGCATAAAATAATTACAACTTGGAAAACACAATGTTGGGTTTCAATTATTTGAATCTCTTTGTTTAAATGTAATGTGTTCTCTCACGGTTGGTTGCTTGCTTCTTAACACGTACGGTTTTGCAACATTGAATGTTACAAAATAGTATGAATGCTTCAAAATCACACCTTCCATTGTTGTGTTTAAATAAAATGCTTGCATTATTTGCAGTGTTGGAAAACACATTGTCTCCTATTAGTTGTTCCCTCTAATACTGGTATATTATATGAATTGGCCTTTAATACTGGTATAGTATACCGTTAGGGGAGAAGCTAACTCCTAGACAAAAATCACCTATGTATGTAACATGATATCGTACCCCCATACCCCATGCCACGTGGTGGACAAAAAGCACCAAGGAAAAGACTCGGCAAGTGGCTAGATGTGTGTCGTTAGGTGGCGTCACCAAAAAAGGATGTGCAGCTTCGGTGGGAAATTCAAAAATATAGACAAAATGCACCTAACATTGCCATTTTCTACATTTTCATTTTCCACTTTGGTGGGTGGGGACGCACGGGAGGAAAATGGAGTTGCAGGCCAAACCCCTCAAACGCATTCCTCATCACAATGCATCGCCATTTTCCACATTTTGATTTTGTATCTTGCTATGTGAGGAGGGACGCACGGTCGAGGAAAATGGAAATGGAGTTTTAGGAATTCACGTAAAGCAATAGACAAAATGTGCCTAAACATCCCTCAAATACTGGTGTCTAAATGGTTTTGAAACATTAGGTGGGTTGCAGGTTTTGTAAAACACAATGTTTTGCATCCTAGAATTTTCCAAAATAGTATGTATGTATTGAAAATATTTGTGGTATTTAGACCGTAGGAGTGTGGTGATAGGCACCATTTTCTAGACAGCCAGTAAGGTATTTGGCTTCAGTGTGTAGAGGGTTTTACAACATTTTGTGTGTTGGATGTTTCGTAAATCATGTTGTCACCTCACCTCCCACTGTGTTTTCCAACCTACAATCATACTGTGCATGTATATTTGGATCCTATTAAGAAATAGAAACACAATTTTTATTCTGCATAAGTCTTTTTATAAGGTGCCTTTCATTACATTTGTACTGTCTAAATTACATTCATATTGTTTTGTTAAATTCCAAGTTTCAAAACATTGGTTTTCTTCTCAACTCCTACATGTGCACTTCAACCTTCGGCTTTCAATGTGCAGACATGAAATGCAAAGTTTTTTTCCCTTATTTCTCCAAACTAAAAATGCACAGGTCATTCTGCCTCCAATTCCCACCCCAGAAAAAAAAATCTCTGAAAATAACAACTCATACTCACATTGTTTGTACTGTCTAAATTGCATTCATACTATTTTGTAAAATTACAGGTTGCAAAACACTAGTTTTTCAAAATTTGCAACCCACATAATGTTTTAAAACCCTTTACAAGTAACAGCCCAATTGGTTACTCACCTCTCACCTCAATTTGGTATGTTTTGTGATTATCTTGAGAGAATTTTGTGAACTAGATAGTAAGAATGTAATGGGATTGGAAAACACTAAGTTTTAAGAAATTTGTAACCCACATAGTGTTGTAAAACCCTCTAGATGTAACAACCCAATTGGTAAGACAGGAAAACCAAGCTGACGCACCTATATACATATAGTTGGTTAGAAACCCTTCAACTCAACTCACGTTGTCGTCTCCCCCACCTACAATGCCCCCTTGCTCTCCAACAATTCGCTTTCAACCTACAAAATGAGAAAACCTAGAACACAAAGTGTTTTCCAAGAACAGTACTTGTTACAATCTAAAACGCGTGTCTTAATCACATCAATGCCCTTCCCTCCCACGGTGAATGGATAGCTTCTCGAACAAGGAAAAAAAATGTCGGCATAATTCGATGCGACAGGACACCTCCTCGCTTTCCTTGCCATGGTGTTTCCTTTCGTCTATCGGTTTCGTCACTTCTATCATATGTTTGGCGGGTCTCGCACTACGTTTTCTCTTCATGTTATGTATGTTTCAATGTATGTTATGTATGTTTTTATGCATTTTGTATGTACCTAGGTGCATTTTTTCAGGAGATTAGTTGTGTTCATAGAGGGTTTTACAACATTGTGTGGGTTGGAGGCTTCATAAATCATGCACTCACCTCCCACGGTGTTTTCCAACATGTAATCATTCAGTGTTTTAATGGTTGTTGGAAAACAATGGGTGTTTATAAAATGTTGCATTTCATTGCACTCCTACTACCTAATTAACAAAATATTTTCAAGACATTCCTACCCATGCTCTCAACCACGTAACTTTGAATGTACAAAATAGAATAAATGGAAAACCACATTGTGTTTTCCAACCTGCAAATTATATTGTGCATTTATTTTTAAATGATATGATGAAATTGAATTTCTTTTTTTTTTTGTAAGAGTTGCTATAAATTATGAAGGTGAATGAACTTTAGTACATTCTTACTATTACAAACTTTAAGGTTTTCATTAGAAGCATGTTGTCTATATATACTTGCATGTTGGAAAATAGTATGTGTTATGAAACCTATAACCCAAATACTGTTCTCAGCTTTAAGAGTGTCTTTTTTATTAGAGAATGTAGATGTTTTGTTTTTAATAAGTTGTTTACAAAATTTGTCTACCTTTTCACATAGGACTCTCATGTCTCCATCCAACTGATTCTATTTTCTGAACTGACATTCTATTCTTTCTTCTTTACATGTTATGTGTGTTTCTATGTATGTTTTTGTGTACGGTTTTATTCATTTTTGTATGTACATATGTGTGTTTTGTCGACAAATTAGCTGCTATTTTTTGGTCAATCAAGGTGATCAGCAAGGCTTTTGTTGACTTGTTAACCTTTGTTCTTGCAATGATCTATATTTTTTCAGTCATATGTACAAGTAATGGTTCAATTTACAATATCATTGAACAATGGTTATGATACCGATATGTCATTTAGATGTTCATTGAGAGACACAGGATTTAAACAGAAGTCTAATAGTGGTACATGGTATGCTTCTTGTTTTTTCCTCTATGTGCTTATTGATTATTGTAAGTTATGGCCTCTTTCATATGTTAGGAGAGATGAGTTTTTAATATATCTGAATGAACTTTTAGTGCTTCACGGTTCCTACAGAATGGTAGATATAATTTTTGATATATACTACTAGTGTTAGTGATAGGTTAAATTGGAAATTCAATTCCCATTACATATAGTTTAATATGTTTGTTTATTTTATGTGCAATCCGGCATATTTCACTCACCACAACATATAAATTGTATATTGGTGAAATTTGGAATAAAAATAATTCTTTGTAGCACCAAATGTCTTTAATTTTCCAATTTAATCTATCGCTAACACTTGTCTTCCAGGTGGTTGATATATTTGAGAAAACAAAATTGAAGAAAACAAGGGCAGGTGGATTGAGAAGGACGCTTTAGGAGACGTGAAGCTTCTCCACTAAATACAAGTGATTCTAGCTGTCATAGTTTGAATTGCAAGTGTACGGGTCAATTAAACTTCCAAAATTTATTCTGCATTAAGAATTTATGATATTTTTATAGATGAGATGCTTACTATGGTGAATGCAAAGAATTTCTAGTTGAATTCTTTTATTCTACATAAACAAAAAAATCTATGCATTTCATATGAAAACCCTCCACGAAAACAAAACATTTTATTTTTCCATCAATTAAAACCCTTTTTCTTTAACCAATAGTCATTCAATGCTTTTCAAAAAACCCATTTAACCGATGTTCAATGCTTCACAGTTGCTACAAAATGGAAAAATGGCATATACAATGGCAAATATACATACTTGTTGGCTAGCCACTATGCATGTTGAATGTGTTTCTCTCATTCAATCTCCATTGTGTCGCCTACACTCCCCACCAAACTACAAAATGAAATGTCACAAATGGCGACTTTTAGCTCTCCGAACACAACAAAAATGTAGACAAAATGCACCTATGTACATAAAAAATGAAAAAAATTCACTCTGGTTTGGTCTCCTACAACTCCATTTTCCTCACACATGCCTCCTCCCTCCCCACCCACCAAAGTGGGAAATGCAAATGTGGAAAATGGCGATGTTAGGTGCAGTTTTGTCTATCTTTTTGACTTTCCCGTCGAGTCGCACATCCTTTTCTAGCGACGCCACCTGACGGCACACAGCTAGTCTTCCATCAAGTCTTTTCCTTGGTGCTTTTTTTCCACCACGTGGCATGGGGTATGGGGGGTACGATATCATGTTACATACATAGGTTCTTTTTGTCTAGGAGTTAGGTTTCTCTGACTCCTAGAAAAAAAGCACCTATGTACACACAAAAAACACATGAAAACATACATAACGACATACATGGTAACATACATAACATGAAGAGGCGGCGTGGTGTGGGGCCCTCCAGACGGATGATAGAAGTGACGGAACTGGCAATGGAAGGAAATGTCACAGTTGTAAGAAGTACTATTATTGGAAAATACTCTGTGTTGTGGGTTTTCTCACTTTGTATGTTGAAAGTGAAAGGTTGGAGAGCAAGTGGGGGAGATGAAAAATGGAATTGAGGTGAGGGGTTTGTAACTGATTGGGTTGTCACTTGTAAAGGGTTTTAAAACATTGTGTGGGTTGCATATTTCGAAAAACCAGTGTTTTGCAACTTGGAATTTTACACAAAAGTATGAATATTCGTCTCAAAAAGATTTTGTTATTTAGATCATAGGAATGCAATGGAAGGCACCAGTTTTAAACACCTAGTGCTTTCCAACAATGATTAAAACGCTGTATGATTGCAGGTTGGAAAACATAGTGAGATGTGAATGCAAGATTTATGAAACCTTCAACCCACACAATTTTGTAAAACCCTGTATGGACACAGCTAATCTCCCGATAAAACACACCTATGTACATACAAAAATGCATAAAAACATACATAACATGAGGAGATGGCATAGTACAAGGCCTGCCAAGATGGATGATAAAAGTGATGAAACTGGCAGACAAGAGGAAAGGTCATGGCGAGGAACGCGAGGAGGTTTCCTCTCGCATCAAATTACGTCGGTTTTTTTTTTCCTTGTGCGAGAAGCTATCCGTTCACTGTGGGATGGAAGGGTGTTGATGTGATTAAGACATGCATTTTAGATTGTAACATGTACTGATCTTGGAAAACACTCTATGTTTTGGGTTTTCTCATTCTGTGAGGAGTTGCAGGTCGGGGATATATAAGACTATCCAAATTCACCTAAGGGGTGAGTAACCAATTGGGTTGTTACTTGTAAAGGGTTTGAAAATAGTATTTTGGTTGCAAGGTTCATAACACCCAATGTTTTTGAACCTGCAATTACACATAGACAGTATGAATGTAATGAAAACATTTTGGTTACTTACACTATGAGAACCTAATTGGTTGGTGACACCTCAGTTGATTTTGGATACTTTTATGTATCCCCCACTGGCAATTATATTGACAGTGTGATTATATTCAACAACCCTTACTTTCAGCAAACATTCCATTTCAATATCGTCATACGTTTGAAACAGAAAATGCACATAATAGTTGCAGGATGGAAAACACACAGGGTTGTGACTCACTTCTGAATTCATGTTCAATGAGCACTTTGTGTTATGCAGACTGTAACAAAACAACGTTTTGAAGTTCACCTTCATATTTTATGACAACCCTTACTTTCAGCAAACATTCCATTTCAATATCTGTTCATATGTTTGGAACACAAAATGCACATAACAGTTGCAGGATGGAAAACACACAGGGTTGTGACTCACTTCTCAATTCTTGTTCAATGACCACTTTCTATTATGTAGATTGTGACAATAATCATTTGGTTGTGTGTTTATAATGTGCATTCTATTTATGTTAATATGAAATATACCGGTAGGCAATGCCACCTAAAGTCTTATTGCTTATGGTAGCTTGCTTATAAATGAAAGAAAAGGGTTGACATTTAAGTTGTTTGAGGTCGACTATTTTTCTCATCATGGATATTTTTAAATGAATAGTCATATTAAATGCTATTTGTAACAATAAAAATGGAATTTCACTATCTTCATCTCATTGCAAGAAAAAAAATGCTCACATTATTTGCAGTGTTGGAAGACACACTGTCCCTTGTTAGTTATTTGCTTGTCAAAAAAATTTGTTTCCTACGCACCAAGAATGTAAGGAAGTCCACCTTAATTTTTGTTTCTTATGATTAAAAATATATATGCTTGCTTATAGTAAACAGTGCAATAAATTTTGGAACTTTAACTGTCTTGTAACACTTACAATGTTTTTACATATTATAGGCAACCACGGATGCGTACTTGGAAGGGGAAAGTGGAAGAAAGCGGGAGAAAGGGTAATATTGAAATTTGATTTTTATTGTGTATTTTGATATTTTGAATGAATTGGTTGCATGTATTTGAATTTGATGTGACATTTACATTCTTGGAATTAGAGGACAAGGATGGACAAGTAAGTGGTGGGTGCAAGCAAGTTAGTGTCCATTTGGGATAGGAAAATGTGCCTTGACAGGGCAACAAGAAGAAAGGGTGCCTGGGGAGGAGATCGTGCACTTTCCCTTTTAAAGTACACCTTCATGGCTGGTTGTAATATGTGTTGTTGCAGTCACTTTTTTCTCTGATTTTAGAGTGTCTTTTTTATTTCATTTAGAAATTTTTATTTTTCTTACAAATATGTTGATTTTGATAGTATATTGGAAAACACACTGTCCCTGGTTCTTTCAGAGGAATAAAGTGGAAGAAAGGGTAATTTTGAAATTTTCTTTTGAACGTGTATTTTCATAATTTGAATTTGGTGTGACGTTAACATTCTTCACATTGTAGGGCAAGGATGAACAAGCAAGTGGAAGGTGTGAAGAAATGTTGCTAATAAGATCGAGCCCTGATTTTATTGATTCTTGACACTAGCTTGCTCAATTTCTCAATTTCCTTCAACTTATGTGAAAGAAGCAAAAAAATCAGGCCTCGATTATTAGCTACATTTCTTGGTCTGTCTAATTTTTATTTTTTATTCTCATTTATTTTCAATTGTATTTCTCCTCCATAGGCTCTTGTATAAAAAATTTATGAAATTTGTCTGTGTTTTCAAATAATACTTTCATCTCTCCCCCTGCTGATTCTCTTTCTTTGTGCTTAGATCTAATGTTTCCTTTTCCTTATATCCATATGTTAATTGTTGAACTCAGTCATTTATATTCATGGGTTTCTTATAGGTTGAAGATGTTGAAAGTGTAATGGTCGAAGCAGAGGCTTCCTTGAACCCTTGTCCAAGTGGAATCACCCCACCATCAATGCCAAGGACTTAAAGAAGCCTATAAGATTTTATTTGACCGTCTCCTCAATTGCACATAAAAGGCACTGTAGGAGAGGATGAGAGAGGCTGAGCATATTCATTTTCCATTAGATCTTTGATCATGTAATTATTGAACAATTATGGTGTGGAATTACATTATCTTTGATCATGTAATTATTGAAAAATTATGGTATGAAATTACATTATCTCTGATCATGTATTTTTTGATCAATTATCATGTGGAATTACAATACTTTGGTATGTTTGAAAACTACAGTCTTCTGCCAATAGTGGCATTGTGCGATTGTTAAGTTGTATTGTTAATCTTTCCATCAAGGCTCCAATCCCTTTGGGGTTTAGTTTTTGATAATTTATATTGGGGATGAGGTCCCCCGTTTGTGACCTCACCGGTTCATAGCTCCAAGTCAAAAGCATTTACTCCTCTAATTAAAAAAAATATAAGACTATGTTCTTGCAGATTTCATGACACTTTTTGTTGTCATGTAAAATTTCATTATAAACAATGTCAAATGTCATCAAATAATTTTAGGAAATTCCACCTCAAGTCTTATTATTTATGTCAAACTTACTTACAAATGTAAGCACATGAAACTTGCACTTTCTATTATGCAGACTGTAATAAAACAATGTATTGAAGTTGAGCTTCATATTTTTTAACAACCCTTACTTTCAGTAAACATTCCATTTCAATATTTGTTCATATGTTTCGAACACAAAATGCACATAATAGTTGCATGATGGAAAACACACTGGGTTGTGAGTCACTTCTCAAGTCTTGTTCAATGAGTGATTTCTTTCATGTAGACTGTAACGAAACAATTTTTTCAAGTTCACCTTCATATTTTATAACAACCCTTACTTTCAGCAAACACTCCATTTCAATATTTGTTCATATGTTTGGAACACAAAATGCACATAACAGTTGCATGATGGAAAACACACTGGGTTGTGACTCACTTCTCAATTCTTGTTCAATGAGTAGTTTCTTTTATTCAGACTATAAGATAACAATGTTTTGAATTTCACCTTCATATTTTATAACAACCCTTACTTTTAGCAAACATTCCATTTCAATATCGTCGTATGTTTTGTGAATAGAAAATGCAAAAAAAAATTGGAGGAAATCGAAAACACAGAGGATTGTGACTCACTTCTCAATTCTTGTTAAACAATGTATTGAAGGGCATAACAACCCTTACTTTCAACAAATATTCCATTTCAATATTTTTTCATATGTTTCAAACACAAAATGCACATAATATTTGCAGGATGGAAAACACACAGGGTTGTGGGTCACTTCTCAATTCTTGTTCAATGACCACTTTCTGTTATGCAAACTGTAATAGAACAATCTTTTCAACTTCACCTTCATATTTTTAAACAACCATTACTTTCAAAAAACATTGCATTTCAATTTCGTCATATGTCTGGAATAGAAAATCCACATAATAGTTGCAAGATGGAAAACACACTAGATTGTGACTCACTTCTCAATTGTTGTTCAATGAGCACTTTCTTCTATGCAGACCATAACAAAAAAAAAAATTGAAGTTCACCTTCATATTTTATAACAACCCTCACTTTCAACAAACATTCCATTACAATATTTTTTCATATGTTTCGAACACAAATTGCACATAATAGTTGCAGGATGGAAAACAAACAGGGTTGTGGCTCACTTCTCAACTCTTGTTGAATGACCACTTTCTGTTATTCACACTATAACAAAACAATGTTTTTTATTTCACCTTCATATTTTATAACAACCCTTACTTTCAGCAAAACACTCCATTTCAATATCTTTTCATATGTTTTGAACACAAAATGCACATAATAGTTGCATGATGGAAAATACACTGGGTTGTGACTCACTTCTCAATTCTTGTTCAATGACCACTTTCTATTATACACACTGTACCAAAACAATGTTTTCAATTTCACCTTCATATTTTATAACAACCCTTACTTTCAGCAAAACACTTCATTTCAATATATGTTCATATGATTCGAACACAAAATGCACATAATAGTTGTAGGATGGAAAACACATTGGGTTGTGACTCACTTCTCAATTCTTGTTCAATGACCACTTTCTATTATGCACATTGTAACAAAACAATGTTTTCAACTTCACCTTCATATTTTATAACAACCCTTACTTTCAACAAAACACTCCATTTCAATATATGTTCATATGTTTCGAACAAAAAATGCACATAATAGTTGCATGATGGAAAACACACTAGGTTGTGACTCACTTCTCAATTCTTGTTCAATTACCACTTTTTGTTATGCACATTGTAACAAAACAATATTTTCAACTTCACCTTCATATTTTATAACCCTTACTTTCAGATGGATTCCATTTCAATATTGCCATACGTTTCCAATAGAAAATGCACATAATACTTGCATGATGGAAAATACACCGGGTTGTGACTCACTTCTCAATTCTTGTTCAATGAGCTCTTTCTTTTATGTAGACTATAACAAAACAATTTTTTTAAGTTCACCTTCATATTTTATAACAACCCTTACTTTTAGCAAACATTCCATTTCAATACATGTTCATATGTTTCGAACACAAAATGCACATAATAGTTGCATGATGGAAAACACACAGGGTTGTGACTCACTTCTGAATTCTTGTTTAACGACCACTTTTTGTTATGCGGACTATAACAAAACAATGTTTTGAACATCACCTTCATATTTTATAACAACCCTTACTTTGAGCAAACATTCCATTTCTATTTCGTCATACGTTTCGAATAGAATATGCACATAATAGTTGCATGATGGAAAACACACTGGGATGTGACTCACTTCTCAATTCTTGTTCAATGATCGCTTTCATTTATGCAGATTGTAATAAAATAATGTTTTGAAGTTCACCTTCATATTTTATGACAACCCTTACTTTCATCAAACATTCCATTTCAATTTTTTCATACGTTTCCAAAAAAAGATGCACATAACAGTTGCATGGTGGAAAACACACGAGGTTGTCACTCACTTCTCAATTCTTGTTCAATGATGCACACTGTAACAAAACAATGTATTGAAGTTCAAAATAGTTCAACTTACCTATAATGCTCCTGCAAATGCAGAAAATAGTAGTTGTAGGCAATCTTCACCTTACCTATAATGGTCCTGCAAAGCATTTTGATAGGTAAAAAAGTCAGAGGTGTTGTTGCACAACTTATAAAAGTATGACATGCCACATCAATAGCTGCATTGGAGGTTGGTGGAGGAGGGAATTTGTGTAATGGGATAGTGGATATGGAACAAACAAGAAAGCTCCCACTTGAAATAGGACATCTACATACAAGAGTAATGATTATCCCTTTAAACAAAATCCAAGCCCATACAATTCACCTCCTCGCCATTCACTTCTGCCAATAGGAAGACCACTTGGCTGAAAAACATCCCCTTTGCAGCATCTGAATTGCTGCAAACTAATGCATTAGGAAATAAAAATTGCATAGCTAGTTCAATTTCATCTTCATATGCAATAAGAGATAGTGGCAGCCTTGTGTTTCCATTACTCAGTAATTTGGCTAGTGATTGTTGAGTTGTGGAGGAAATGGTATGGGCTTGGATTTTGTTTATAGGGATAATAGTTTCTCTTGTATGTAGATGTTTGATTTCAAGTGGGAGCTTTCCTATCTATTATGTATCCACTACTGCATTACACAAATTCCTCCTCTACCAACCTCCAATGCAGCTATTGTTATGGCATCTTAAACTTTTATTAGTTGTGCAACAACACCTTTTACTTTTGACCTATCAATTGTGCAACAACACCTTTGACTTTTGACATCTGTCAGTTATGCAACAAGACCTTTCACTTTTGACCTACCAGTTGTGCAACAAAACCTTCCATTGTTGTCTTTGTTTTATCAAATTCCTATCTTTTATATTGCAACTTTGTTTGAACAACATTAATCTCCTCTACTTTTCACCATGACAGCCTCTTCTTTTGTTTTAATTCCTTTTCTAAGTGGTTAATTTTAGTGCTGGGTTGTTGTTGGTTATTTTCTTAAGAACCAAACTGATCTCTAGAAATACCTATGGATTTTTCCATTTTCCAATTATCAACAATTGTAAAGGGATTGGCCAACGAACGAATAGAAGTTGCAAGACTTCTATTCCTACTCTTTGGGCTCTGTGAAACACGGGAGGGTGATTCCACAATGTATACCTAAACAATTTGCACAATTATAATCAAACACATTGTCAATAACAGATATCTCTCATAATACCATTCAATAATATGCATCAAATAAGTTGGCAGCTTATATATCAATGTCAAACATATTGAACATGAGAAAGTAGAATTATAACACAAAATAACAACAATAAAATCCCTTTGAGATTTTATGATTTAAGATTGAGTAGCTAATGAATTAACACTGGAAATGAACTACAAATATTATGCATGAACCAGTGCCTTTATCCCAAGCATGGAGTCAAACCATTCAATGTGACCTAATAACAATTTAGACAATAGCACCTATAACCTCAAAAAATCTTCCATTACAACATTTTTCTATGATGTTCATGATTATTACTAAAGAATTTCCTAGTACCCAGTTCTTATAAGTAATTAACCTCACACAAGCACTTACATCAATTCATTGAATCAATAAGCAAGCATGAAACTAAACATCTAGCAGGAAATGATAGAGACAAATGAAAGAAACCCTGGATTACTTTCACTCATAACTCATAATACGCATACAAGGAGAGACAATAGCCATGAAACTGATATTACTATGTTTTATAAATGCTATATCATTATCAGATTTACATGCATAAGTATGAACTCCTAAAGAAACTTAGGAAAAAAAATCTAAAACTTGCTTCGTATTATCTTGACAACTTCACAGTATTAACTCAAAAAAAATTCCACTCTCGTGCTTCTGGCCCTAAATTCCTTCTTATAGAGATGAAGGAGCAAACAAGCTTCAGGCTAGATAGCACACATGTCATGATTTCATTGGACCGCTTGTAACAATATTCCAATTTTAGTTATACTAGAGTTTTCAAGTGGAGCAAATAAACATGAGGAAAAATTGACCTCAAGTCTTTGTAGAAAATAGGTCCCACCTCCAAAAAACATCATTGGTTTGTAACAACAGTATCAAAATATTCTCCATGTGCTCAAAAAATGCCAATCGTGGGAAAATAAAAACAGCAAAACTTACGAAACAAGACAAGGAAAGCAGACAAAAGGTCAAAATTCACATATCCACATTAGCACCACGTGCTATTCATTTGAATTTGAGGAGAGAATAATATTTTACCATGTTATACCAAAATCCTAATCTGTACTGTATTCGGGCTATGTATTATTCCTCTCTTGTCCATTATTCTTCGCATTCACTAATCCCTACACAGATTCACTCTGTGTATTTATCCAACCAAGTGTTGTATTCCTCCTCAATGGGCCATTTTACATTCAATAAATCTCGCACCTTAGTAATGTACTGAGAATACCTACCATCAATTAAAATCCTGGCTTCTTTAACAAATGTGTTCATCTTTGATTCAATTTCAACCATTGTGTCAATATTTGAATTGAGAAAAATATAGTCAGTGACACTCAAGGTCATCATAGCTGCTCCAAGCATTCCTCCCAAATCTTTCTTCTAGGTGTCAAATGGATGCAATTCACCTTTTTGATTCAATATCTGAGGCATACCACATTCTTCCATCTCCTTGAATATCTTCAACTTACTCTAGAGTTGTATACCTAACTTTCCATGGAAAGTAGTTATCTCATTTATTGAGTCAATACTTTGCAAGATATCAAGAATATTAGTAGGTTCCTTGGGGTCCTCATTCATCTTTCTCATCATTTCTTTCAAAGCATTTACCCTAGTAATCCAATTATTCCATTCATTTATGAAGGCCTCTTGTACTTGTAAATACTTTTTTTTTGCCTCATGAATATTCTTATATGTGACCCAAACATCATTATCCTTGGGGACCAACTTGGTCACCCTATATTTCAACACATCCTCAAAAATTTCATTTTCCACCCTGACAGTTTCAAGTTTGGTCTTCCTGACATTTTCTTTTTCAACAATCAATTGACTTTTCAAGTCATCAATTCTTAAGGTCGACGTTTCCCTATCCTATGTAGACATATCAAATGAAGAAGAAGAAGAATATCGTTGAGTTGTTTTCTTCTGAGTAGCCTAAACATTGGCTCTCATTGTATTCTGCTCATTCAAGGCCTTATTATACTCTTTAACCAAATATTCATATTTCTTCTGAGAAATATGTGCAGTATCCACACTAAGCATTGCAGCATGCATAGTTAACTCAACTGCCTGGATAGGAGTTATTTCAGTAGTTCTTTTGACTAAAAGTGAATCAATAACTTCTTCAATAGGCCTAACAACCTCATGTTTACTAGTATTAGGTGTCATAGACCAAGTTACAAGAGTATGCAACTTTGGACTATATCCAAAACCAAATACTTTATCCTCAAATTGGTCTTCAGATATCAAAGCTTGAGGATCTCTCCTAATTGCATCATATGCTATGGCAGCAGTGATAGTACATCCTGGTAACAACATGTTTCCACTATCCTTGACAATTTTTCGAGCTTTAGCGGGAGTAATAGCTACAATTTCAGCCTTGATTTTCTCTTCCTCTGCTTTCTCAGCTTCCTCCTGATGAGAAGGTTCAGCATTAGCTCAGGCTGATTCAAGTCTCTCCTTTATCTCCTTAATCCATTGTTGAAACATAAACTCCTAAAATTCCTTTGATTGCACAAATTTATCATTAGCCAGGAACTCATCACACTCTCTAATATTGGGATCATCATCACTTTCTCTATCATAATGCCATTTGACAATTTTGTCAGGGGGAACATCTGAACTATGAGTTTCTTCTATATGAGTAGGGGGAAATTTATGCTCCACCTCTTCATTTCCTGGCACATGTTCTACCACTTGTTCCTCCCTAACTTCTTGAACATCTATAGGTTGTTCTGGGATATCCATAGCCTATTGTTGTTGTTGTTCTACGAGAACTTGTGCTTTTCTTAAAAGCCTCCTTTACCTTTACCTTAAACTCCCCAAACTGATAGTCCTTTATCATAGTGAAGGCTCTTTCCAAGGGGTTTGCAATTGCATTGTATCAACTTATGTAAAAGGAATTCCTTTTCATAATTTTTTCCTCAATGTTTGTCATAGCTGTCCATTCTCTTTTCCTAATCATGACAACCTTATTACTTATCAGATTTCTTAGTACATCATCCTTATATAAAAATTCATGACGTATGATACCTAAGCTTTTTTGCTTTCTCCTTCCTACTACAAACCCCATTGGATCAAAAACTTAATCTCATCAACAGGAATTCTGAAATTATTTACCATAATTCCAAGCCTTTCATACCCCTCAGGGGCAGTGACCTTGAAGTAAGAAAAAGAACATTGGGGATGTATTATAGTGCCTTCTCTGCATTCTCTAAATATTTCATAATCCATGACATCAATTTGCCACATGAGCTAAATGAAATCCAATCTATCTTAAACATACAAGGGTATACAATGAGTTGCCACCTTACCTCCATAGGCCCTAATTAAAGTATATTCAGAATGTAGAAACCAATCTTCCCAATTATGTGTGGCCTTGCAACCTGGTACATCCTTTGGATGCATAAGATTTCTGATCTCTGGAGAAATTCTGAACACAGGTGCTACACCCAGTGACTCTAAGATACCATATCTTACAACATTAGCAAACAAAATGTAATTGGAATTGGGGCAATCCTGATCCCATATATATGTACACATTTACATATTCATAATCACCCTCCCATAAGAGCATATGCATCAACAAAGAGTAATGGGGAAAACACAGAGGGAGCACCTCCTTTTTCTAATTGATAAAATCCTCATGCATTTGTTCAACAACAAAGTTAGCATAATCAAAACCAGTGTTTCGATTGTGACTTTGTATATCCACCACCATCACCAGTAAATCAAGAGCTATCCTAACCTCAAAATCCTAAGATAGTACTTGATTTAAGCAAATAATAAGTGTTTTTGAAATAATCTTCAAACTCCACACACTCAAAATGCTCAGCATCCTTAGCAGCGAATCTCTCCTTGCTCCTTCTGTGTCGCACAAGCAGTGCTTCTTTATATGCAAATTGTCTCTTCTCATATTCAACACACAATTCAGCATGTCTAAACTTTGTAGTATAATTGGGGTTTACCCTAAATACATCTATCATCTTATCATTCGTTACCTCGAGAATTATATCACCATTTTCACTTTTGATTGTCCTGTCAGTAGGGTTATACTGCCTTTCTAGTTCCATCATTAAATCCACTTATACAAACACATTTGGGACCACCAACTTTCCAAGGTTCAACCCCCATAAAAACATGTGGGCTTGCTAGAATTCTTCCTATTGAAGGAATATCGGAACAATTTCCATCCACTCTAGAGTTGGGGTTTTTCACCAATTTCGCCAGTGCTACTAATCAACCTAGTGGTCACAGAAACTTGTCTGATGGGCCTTTTACCAATTTGTGACCCTCCTTCTTTGACACCTCCAGAGGCCTCTTGCATAAATTTTTCCATTTCTTTCTTCACACTTCTAGACCTAGTGGATGTTGTGAGAGTACTTGGTGAAGGGTTGGATACTACCACCAGCTTAGACTTAACTTTAGTTGAAGCATCCCGAGTTTTAAGTCTTTTAACCCTCTTTTGTTTCGGTCTCCTTTCTGGTCTAACACTAGATTCACTAGGCTCTGGGTCACTCATGTTTGCAATGCAAGTGGAACTAGGGTTTACACCTTCTTATGACACAATGAAACCCTTCAAAATTATGATAGGACATAACACTTACTAATGAACAGGACACTCTTTCTTAAAATTTATACAGTGCTCAATCACCAAGCTAAAATTACCAATAATGAACACATAGAAAATTCCCCCAATTTCCTATCAATTCTTCAAGACATTCACCTCACTACTTTAATTAGAAGCAAGTATCAGTTCTTCTTACCTGGGTGAAAATTATGCCATTCTGGTTACTAGTAGTCTTTGGAGCTTGCCCCACAATTTCTTCAGCTTCTGGTATCCTTTCCAATAGCCAATGAATTCAAACGCACGATCAACCAAATATCTACTTTCTATTACGGCCAAGAGAGAGGCATGCCACCATTAATACTTGATAGTAAGCTCGCACGAGCGAACTGACAATTAGTCGTTCAGCTTTAAACCCTGATCATTGATCTTTCAGCTTTAAAACAATATCAATGATTATTAATGCATCTTTCCACCTTCCTCTTTTCTTTATACGAGGTCCTCAGGATTCTGCCACATTGTCTCTTCATGTAGTAGTTGTCGCTTGTGGCTGATTTACTTCGTCCTTGCTTAGCTTCATCAGTGATGCAAGTGTTTTATGCGATGAAATCTCAGCCCTTGGATCTATGGCTCATCCTCTAATCAACATTCATTACCATCACTCCTCGCTAATCCAACTTTGCACCTTGGGTCCTATCAGCGATAGGAGATATAGTGAAAGCATCTTATTTTGACACGTACACCTGCATGAAAAATCAATGGCACAAAAGGTATCGCAAATAAGATGTACCCAAATTAGCAAAAAAAACCTTTTAAAATGAGGAACTTCATTGCTCATCGCTAATCAAAACTAAGGCATTGAAATGGATCAACGATGAGCGATAAAATATTATGCCATCACTCATCGCTAATCCTCCTTATAAGATTTGCAAACAATTGGCGATGAGAGATTATCATGATGTCATTACATATCGCGTATCGCTAATGAAGAACTTAGTGCTCAAAACAAATCTGCGACAAGCAATACAATGAAAATCATTTCCTCGCTCATTGCTGATTTGTAAAATAATTTTATAACATATCCGCAAAAGACGATGAAAATAAGATCATAAGGCTGGAGGTCATCGCTCATCGCTATTACAATATTGAGTAATCAAAAACCATTAGTGATGAGAGATCCATTAATAATACTAAGAACTTCATTCATCGCACATTTAAATTAGAAGTTCTAGCAGATATTCGCAATGAGCGATATCAAAGAGATATTACCTCATCTCTCATCGTTGATTTAGAACATACATCTCAAAAGTGATCAGTGATGAGCGTTAAAGATAGAAGGTTGATTGAACTTAAGTGAAAACCTTTAGGCATGTGCTCATAAGTTGTTTTAATGGAGGGGAATCTCTAGGGTGATATTGAAGAAAGGACTTAAGGACTCCAAAGCCATAATAACACAAAGGATAGAAATTTTAGAAATGACCAGCAGTGGGCAATAGGGAGTCAACAACAAAATAGAACATTCAAGAACTTAAGAAAAATGAATCCCAAACCCTCCTAAATGTGACAAGGGTTTGAAAATGGAACAAGAGAATTAAGGTTCCATTAGTGGCTCCAACTAGGGACGTATGCCTCTTGTAGGCATGGTGAGATTCTAAGAATCTCAGGTTGAAGCAGACCAAAATGTGGATTGAAACCAAAAAGAACCAAACCAGGGAACCACCGGGACAAGGTAGTAGGACCAAAGAAAACACACCAATATACACAATATACAAAATCAAATTTTACATGGAGAATAACATACTTAGGAGAAGTATGGCTTTAAGAACTATCCATGTACTGGAAATTCAAAAACTTCACTTGTTAAGTTCTGAAGAAAATATGAATCTTCCCCATGAGTTTTGACTATCAAATAATGGCCAGTCCATAAAGCTTCAAATTTCCCATGCTTGACCTTATCCTGAGCTCTTGCATTCCAAACTAACACCATATTGTTTACTTCAAACTTTCTGGGAGAAGCCTTCTTGTCATGTAGATGCTTAACTTGCAGTTGCATCTTCATGTTTTTAACCTGAGCTTCCCTCCTAGTCTCATCTAACTACACCAGATTGTTTATTGTATGTTGCATATCATCACATATTTCTTCATCATATTCCTTCATGAACTTATACATTTTGAGCAAGTTATTCTGTGGAAATCTAGCCTCTAGACCATATACTAAGCCAAATGGTGAATAACTAGTAGCCTTTTTTACAGTCAATCTATTTGCCTAGAGTTCCAATTTTAACTTTGAGTCCCAAGCCTTTTTGTTCTTTTCCATAACTCTCTTGATTATCTTCATCAAGCTCTTATTACTAGACTCAGCTTGACCATTTCCTTGAGGATGGTAAGGTGAAGAGTAAGAGACTTGTATCCCATGTCTTTCACAAAATTCGTTGAGTTCATCTGATCTAAAACAAATAGCATTATCTGAGATAATCCTCTAAGGGACTCCAAATCTTATGAGAATATTATTTAACAGGAAATAAACTACCACCTTGCTTGTTTCCTTCTTTGTGGGTATTGCTTCCACCCATTTTGTAAAATAGTCAGTGGCAACAAGAATCCATGAGTGGCCTCCACTATATTTTTCATATATTTCTCCAATGAAATCAATTCCCCATTGTTGGAAGGGGGCTTCAACTATCATAGGCCCAAGTGGTAAATTTCCTGAGAACTTCAACTTTCCTGAGAATTGTTGACAAGCATCACAAGTTTTAACAAACTTGTGAGCATCCTTAAAAATAGTGGGCCACCAGAATTCAGCTCTCAAAAACTTGTGTGCAGTGGTTTTTTCCATGTAATGACCACCATACGCCCCATTGTGCATTTCCTGTAGAAGTTCCAATGCTTTCTTTCCATCTACACACTTGATAAGTACACCATCCAAGCTTCTCCACCATAACTCATTGTAAAAAATCACGTATTTGATAGCATGCAATTTCAATTTTCTTTTTTCATTTTTAGCCATATCAACAGGACACTACAAAGTTTGTAAATACTAGACAATTCTTCTATACCATCCGCATGTTTGCATATCATAGAGAGGTGCAACATAAATTACTTCAATCTAATTAACTTGATTACCTTCCAAATTTTCCTCTTCCATTAACTTGGCTAGGCCCTGTCCCCTCACCAATTTGGTAATTTGGACACCAATGTTAAATTCTTGGATCCTGTTGATCCATCTACACCTTCTTCCTGTTGTCTCTTGTTGAGTAAAAATTTCCTTCATAGCAGCATTCGGCACAAAATCTATAGTTGTAGCCCCTTGTAGGTAAGTTCTAAAAAATTTCACAACCTTTACCAAAGCTTATGCATGTTTCTCGGTAGTATCATATTTCAATTTTGCAGCTTGTAAAGATTTGCTAAAAAATGCAATAGGTTGTTCAAAACCTTCCTCATTTTTTTGTAGTAAGACAACAACAATGGTATGAAATGAGGCAAAAGAGAAAATATGCATTGGTTTAGAAAAATCGAGACTTTCAAAACTGGAGCTTCTTTGATAGCTTGTTTTATTTTCTTGAAAGCTTGGCTAGGCTCTTCACTCCAAAGCACCTTTTCACCCTTTTTCAACATTTTGGAAATAGGTCTTGTGATTTCTGCAAATTTGGTTACAAATCTTCTCAAAAAAATTATTTTCCCAAAAAATGACTGAATCCCCTTAACATTTTTTGGTTGGGGGATCTTATCAATGGTAGCCACTCTTTCAGGGTCTATTCTTAATCCTTCCTTGGACACAATGTGCCCTAGTAATTTTCCCTTGGTGACCCCAAAGGAACATTTCTTTGGATTCAGAGATATTCCATATTCTAGTGACCTGATAAATACCTTCTCTAAATGCATGCAATGATCTTCTTCTTTCTTAGAATAAGTGGTCAGGTCATCTTGATATACAACCATAAATAAATCAATAAAATCTCATAAAGCTACATCCATAGCTCTCTGAAATGTGGCACCTACATTTTTTAAGCTGAAAGGCATCCTAACATAGACATATGTACCCCAAGGAGTAGTAAACACAATCTTGTACTGCTCAGACTCCTTTACTTTTACTTGATTATAATCTAAAAAACCACCCATCATTGATAGTAGCTCACAACCAGTTACCTTTTGTAACATAGCTTCCATATTTGGTAATGGATAATTGTCCTTTAATGAGGATAAATTCAGGTTCCTGAAATCAACACATAATCTTATGTCACCATTCTTTTTTCTTACTGGTACGAGATTAGATACCCATGAAGAGTGCCTAATGGGTTTTATAATACCAACATCCCTCAGCTTTACCAACTCCTCTTGCATCTTGGGAGATAAAGTAGGATTAATTGGTCTCTGCTTTTTCCTGAAAGGTTTTGCATCATCCTTCAAAGGAATTTCATGCTGAAAAAATTCCTCTATGTAAGCTTTCAAGTCATCATATGACCAAGCAAAGACATGTTTGTATTTTTTGAGTAAGGAAACTAACATTTCATTTACCTTTTTCTTCATCTTCTTTCCTACATAGACCTTCTTTGGGGAATTTACAGTCCCCAAGTTCACTTCCTCTAGGTCTTCTGGGTGATCAGCAGTTGTTTTGGCCTTGTTGGTATCTTGACTATCAAAGACCCTTTCAAGAGCTATAAGGCCTTTGGGGATTTTATTTATTTTTAATTGGATGACCTCTTTTCCAAACACCGTGTCTTTTCCATCAATATTTTCAACAAATCCAGCAAAATCAATCTCTTGACCTTCATATTTATTAGCATAATTTAGGAATCTAAAAATATCCTCATCATCATTAAAAAAATTCCAATTATATACATTGTCAGGGATGGATGGTCTTGTTTGTATCTCAACCTTAGAAATTCCTATGAAAGTTATATCATCAGGTCTTAATGCAATATTAGCAAGTAAATCAACTACTCTATTATGTCCTCTTTCCATCCAATCAATTCCAAAAGCATCGAACTACTCAATGGAATCCCATAAAGCATTCCTATATTGCTTCAGTCTTTTATTTTTGCAAGCATACTTAGCTCTTACTTGGGATATCACAAGCTCATAATCACCAATTACCATTAACTTTCTTATTCCATGTTTTTCAGTGAGTCTCAATCCCAATAACAAGGCTTCATATTCTACCACATTTTTTGTACAGATAAAAGATAATGTAAAAGAGAACTTATAAATATTTCCAGTAGGTGATACTAATAAAATTCCCGCACCAAATCCTTCTTTGGAGCATGCTCCATCAAAGTACATTTTCCATAGTCCTTCTTTATCAGAAATTCTTGAAACTTCATTTTCTATAGGTGCAAGACATCTCTCAATCTCTCTTGGTACTTCTTCTACCTTGAACTCACCAATATCAGTATCTATGAAAAGAATTGTGTCATCTTCAGGAACATGTTCCAACATATGTGGTACTCTAGCTTCTCTCATTATTTGGAATTTCTTACCAGCAATGGGAAATGTGTCATAAGACATGTCACATTGCATACTACCTCCCATAGATGCACTCCATTTTCATGACAATAACATTCCATAGTTAGGTGGGATATCTACCACTACCACACTCATTTTAAACTCCTCGTTAGGGTAAGCTTCCAATCTATAGGGAAGTTCATTTATCACACATATCACAAGGACCTATCTGGAATCCATGGCATAACACTTTCCATGAGTGCTATCAACCCTTAACCCTAGTGCATCCATGATTTTAACTGGCATGATATTGTTTGATGCGCTAGAGTCAATAATACAATTCTTTATAAAATTTCACCCAACCACCAGGGTAAGGAAAAATGGATCTATCTTATCAGGACAAGTATTTACGAAATTTTCTAGGAAAATATGGGGAATCTTAGTAATTACTCCCTCAACTTATTTACCTTTCTTATCCTTTTCACTCACTTTGGGTGAAGTGAGCACCACTAAATCACTACAGGCTATAGCAGCACTATTGATAAGGGCCACTACCTTTTGTTTATGTTCCTCTATCCTCATCATTTCAAGAAAAGGTATGGATACTTTAACTTGGCTAAGTAATTGAAACATATCAACATGAGTATACTTGGGTAGTTTAATTGAAGTAATGCGTTGTTCATTTCTATTATCTTTATGTTGATTTCTGGTTGCCTCAGCCTTGAGCTTAGCATCCTTCCTTGTGGCTTCAGGAGCTTGCTTCTATGTTTTTAATTTCTCAGTAGAAGATCTATGTCCATGAGTAGCTTTTGGATTTTTTGCTCTCTTGGCCCAAATTTTATCTCCCCTACCTTCTTTAATTTTGATTGGTTCTATCTTTTCATGAGATTTGTGTTCTTTTCCCTTTTCATTTTATTCCTTGATGAAGAGACCAAAAGGACTACCTTGTTCACCTCCAACGGTTCTATTCCTCAAATGATATGAGCTTCTAGCTTGGGCAGCTAGGACTGTAGTATATTTTGCAATCTCCTCTTCAGAGGGTCTTCTTAATGAAACACCATCTTCAATTGCCTCCAAATTGTAAATCTCAACATCACTATTGGCATCCTCATTGGAAAGCACTTGTTGATGATGTGCATTGGTAATTTTCCTTTTACTATCTACATCCACTTCATAAGAACCTTCATCGGAAGAATATTCGATGTAGGAAACATCGAAATCACCCATAATCATAAGTACATCATCATCCTCTTGATCTTGTTGATCACAGTCTTCGGGTATGTCATCCTCTACTTCCACCATCTGTGCTATTGCACATTGTTGTGAGGAGTGTGGAATTTTACAAGTCATACACCAAGGAGTATCCTCAACAAAATTTCCTAAATTCTTTTGCAAAGGGTATGGAGAAACTCTATTTTGGGTATTTCTCTGATTATTTATGACAGGCTTCCCATTATATCAATTAGTATTGTATGGGTGGTCTTGCAGTCTAGGGGGTCTTTCATTCCTTTGGTCATTTTTAGGTTGATCCTTCTCTTTCTTTACAATCTTGTCACTTATAGTTTCCATTGTCCTCAATTGTTCCCCCTTTAGTACCTGAACTCTTGTCTTCCTTTTTTGAACTTTTGAAGAGTTTTGGATCATCTCTTCTGCCAACTTTACCAATTGCTTTACTGATATTCTCAATATGCTCTGCCATTTTTAAAGCTTCCCTTAATGACTGAGGATGCTTGAATCTAGCAAGTGGTAACTCATTTTTGCATCAAAATCATTGTAGTTATTTACCAAAAACACATGATCATTTAATTGTAGATGTGGGGGCAACCTTTTCCTAGCCTTCTAGAACCTTGTGTTAAACTCAGCAACAAATTCATTAGACCCTTTAACAATATCATTAAATTGATTCAACAAAAAACTTGAATCGATCTTGTCACCATATTATTCTCTAAAAACCCTCTTGAACTCCTCCCAAGATCCAATACTTTCAGTAGGTAAACTCCTATACCATTCTTGTGCATCCTCAATGAGAGAGTGCATGAACAAATTTATCATGAAATTTTTTGCTTCCACCTCAAAATCATCCATAACATTAGCAAATGCTTTGAGATGGTCTTCACCACTCAAGGCATTATTTCCAGAGAATTTGACTAGAGCAAGCCTGAAATCTTTAGGGAATGGGTTAGGGTAGCCAGGTATTCCAGTGAAACACAGCTACTGGTATCTATCTACTTGGAGTGGCCTCCTAGTACATCGATCCCCATGATCATCTTTGTGTTTATCACCTTTCTCGCTGTCAGAGTGGCTACTATATTTACCCTTTCCACTTTCACCATCACCTCCCCCTTTCTTACTTCCCTCATCATCTTCAAAATAAGAATTATCATTCTTGTTTTTTCCTCTACCACCACCTCCTTGATCTCCACCACCACCTCCACCAGGAGTATGTCCACCAGATTTCTTCTTTTGCAACTCATTATCAGTATGTCCAGAGCTTAAAGCCTCTGGAATATGGGTAGACATTTGAAGGGATGCAATCTTCCTAGCCATTTCTACATTAGAAGCTATCATGTCAACTTTTTTCAAATCTTCTCACAACTTTTCACTTTCCAACTGCAACCTTAATATCTCAGGATCTAAAGGTGCAATAGATGGGGTGGGATCAATTTTAGCCTTATGTGTGGGGATTTCAGTAGATGAAGTATTTGTATTGTCATTGGTTTTGAATGTGGTTTTCTTGGGTTGGTCAATAGGTCTCTTCCCCTGATCTACAAATGACATTTTCTTAGTATTAACAGGAGGGTCTGAGGGTCTAGTTGTTGAGAAAGATGTTGTGTAGGTATTAGTAGTTGAAGCTCCTATTGAGACTGTTACTTCAGGAATATCATTAGTCATCTTAGAGGTAAATTTGGAAATATTTTCCTCAAAGGTCTTATGCCTAGCAGAATCTTCTCTCTTTTTCTCCAAATTTCTCCTTCTAGCATCTCTCTCAAGTTGCTTAGCTTTAATCCTATCTTCCCTCTCTTTCAATTCTTTCATTCATTTTTCTTCTTGTTCTTGAATCCTTAACTCTTCTTCAATATCTTTCAGGTCATTATCTATGTCTTCCTCATTCTCTAGAGCATCCCCATGCTCACTTGGGACGGAAGTGAAATAAGGCTAATTAGCAGGGTCTTCCTAAGAGAAAAGTAGACTAGCTCATTAAGATATTTACCTTGTGGTTTAATTTTTTTTCCATTAAAAATGGAACCAAGTCCAGGGGTTAAAGACTCGGATAACTTCTTATTCTTTTCCCAAAACTCTCATCTATCTTCCTCTCTTGAGATATTTAACTCACTATCAAAAACTTGCTCAATCGAAAAACTTACCTGGTCTATGTTAGACCCTTGAACTTCATGTCCTTCTTCATGGACACTAGCACTACTTATATCAACATTGAAAGTAGGATATATATCAGGATGGGAATTGACAGACTTCCTTGATTCAGAGCGTTTCCTGACCCATTCAGGTTGCTTTTCCTTTTTAGGTTCAGATTTTTCCTTCTGCTCAAGGTGCTTCTTAGCATAACTTCTGGTCTTCCTCATAATGTCAAGTACTGCAAAATATTTCTTCTTGTTTTCCTTTTGCAAACTAACCTTCACATTGGTACTAGAGAACTCAAAGTCACCACCCATAATACTAGGAAACAAAAATTAATTGCACTTTGATTTTGTACTTGTTACTACATAAAAGACTTTAAACATTACCCGACAGAAGGTGGCATAATGAAATAACACTTGACGCATAAAAATTAGTATGATGCGACCAATGCAACATATTTAAAACCGTTTATTCTTCAAAGAGTGAAGAATATCACAACTAACAATTGACCCTCTGGCTGTACTAGATTTAAACTCGGAGACTTTGGATTTAGCTAGTCCCCAACAGAGTCAACAATCTGTTGGTTATTTTTTTAAGAACGAAACTGATCTCTAGAAATACCTATGGATTTTTCCATTTTCTAATTATCAACACTTCTAAAGGGATTGGCCAACGAATGAATAGAAGTTGCAAGACTTCTATTCCTACTCTTTGGGATCTGTGCAACTCGGGAGGGTGATCCCACAATGTATACCTAAACACTTTGCACAATTATAATCAAACACATTGTCAATAACAGATTTCTCTCATAATACCATTCAATAATATGAATCAAATAAGTTGGCAGCTTATATATCAATGCCACACATATTGAACATGAGAGAGTAGAATTCTAACACAAAACAACAACAATAATATCCCTTTGAGATTTTATGATTTAAGATTGAGTAGCTAATGAATTAACACTGGAAATGAACCACAAATATTCTGCATGAACCAGTGCCTATATCCCAAGCATGGAGTCAATACCATTCAACGTGACCTAATAACGATTTAGACAATAGCACCTATAACCTCAAGGAATATTGCAATACAACATTTCTCTATGACGTTCATGATTATTACTACAGAAAAATGTCCTAGTACCCAGTTCTTATAAGTAATTAACCTCACACAAGCACTTACATCAATTCATTGAATCAATAAGCAAGCATGAAACTAAACATCTATTAGGAAATGAAAGAAACCATGGATTAATTTCACTCATAACTCATAATATGCATACAAGGAGAGGAAATAGCCATGAAACTAATATTACTATGTATTCTAAATGCTATATCATTATCATATTTACATGCATAAGTATGAACTCCAAAAGAAACTTAGGACAAAAACTCTAAAATGTGCTTCATATTATCTTGACAACTTCACAGTATTAACTCAAAAAAAATTCCACTCTCATGCTTCTAGACCTGAATTCCTTCTTATAGAGATGAAGGAGAAAAAAAGCTTCAGGCCAAATAGTACACATGTCATGATTTCATTGGACCGCTTGTAACAATATTCCATTTTCAGTTATACTTGAGTTTTCAGGTGGAGCAAATAAACATGAGGCAAAATTGACCTCAAGTCTTTGTAGAAAACAGGTCCCACCTACAAAAAAAATCATTGGTTTGTTACAATAGTATCAAAATATTCTCCATGCGCTCAAAAAATGTCAACCATGGGAAAATCAAAACAACAAAACTTATGAAGCAAGACAATAAAAGTAGACAAAAGGTCAAAATTCACATATCCACATTAGCACCACATGCTATTCATATTAATTTGAGGAGAGAATAATATTTTACCATGTTATACCAAAATCCTAATCTGTATTGTATTCGGGCTATGTATTATTCTTCTCCTGTCCATTATTCTTCCCACTCACTAATCCCTACACAGATTCACTTTGCGTATTTCTCCAACCAAATATTGTATTCCTCCTCAGTGGGCCATTTTACATTCAATAAATCCCGCACCTTAGTAATGTACTGAGAATACCTGGCATCAATTAAAATCCTGGCTTCTTTAACAAATATGTTCATCTTTGATTCAATTTCCACCATTGTGTCAATATTTGAGTTGAGAAAAATATAGTCAGTGACACTAAAGGTCATCATAGCTGCTCCAAGCATTCCTCCCAAATATTTCTTCCAGGTTTCAAATGGATGCAATTCACCTTTTTGATTCAATATCTGAGGCATACCACATTCTTCCATCTCCTTGAATATCTTCAACTTACTATGGAGTTGTCTACCTAACTTTCCATGGAAAGTAGTTATCTCATTTATTGAGTCAATACTTTGCAAGATATCATGAATATTGGTAGGTGCCTCGAGGTCCTCATTAATTTTTATCATCATTTCTTTCAAATCATTTACCCTAGTGCTCCAATTATTCCATTCATTTCTGAAGGCCTCTTGTACTTGTAGATACTTTGTATTTGCCTCATGAATATTCTTATATGTGGCCCAAACATCACTAGCCTTGGGGACCAACTTGGTCACCCTATATTTCAGCACATCCTCAAAATTTTCATTTGCCACCCTAATAGTTTCAAGTTTGGTCTACCTGACATTTTCTTTTTCAGCAGTCAATTGACTTTTCAAGTCATCAATTCTTAAGGCCAAGGTTTCCCTATCCTATGTAGACATATCAAATGAAGAAGAAGAAGAAGATGGATGATTTATTGTCTTCTGAGTAGCCTAAACAGTGGCTCTCATTTTATTCAGCTCATTCAAGGCCTTATTATACTCTTTAACCAAAGATTCATATTTCTTCTAAGAAATATGTGTAGTATCCACACTAAGCATTGCAGCATGTGCAGTTAACTCAGCTGCCTGGATAGGAGTTATGTCAATAGCTCTTTTGACTACTAGTGAACCAATAACTTCTTCAATAGGCCTAGCAACCCTATGTTTACTAGTATTAGGTGCCATAGACCAAATTGCAAGAGTATGTAACTTTGGACTATATCCAAAACCAAATACTTTGTCCTCAAAATGGTCTTCAGATATCAAATCTTGAGGATCTCTCCTAATTGCATCATATGCTATTGCAGCAATGATAGTACATCATGGTAACAACATGATTTCACTATCCTTGACAATTTTTTGAGCTTCAGCGGGAGTAATAGCTGCGATTTCAGCCTTGATTTTCTCTTCTGCTTTCTCAACTTTCTCTTGATGAGAAGGTTCAACATTAGCTCAGGATGATTCAAGTCTCTCCTTTATCTCCTTACTCCACTGTTAAATCATAAACTCCTAAAATTCCTTTGATTACACAAATTTATCATCAGCCAAAAACTCATCACACTCTCTAATCTTGGGATCATCATCACTTTCTCTATCATAATGCCATTTGACAATTTTGTCAGGGGGAACATTTGAACTATGAGTTTCTTCAATATGAGGGGGAAATTTCTGCTCCACCTCTTCCTTTTCTTGCACATGTTCTGCCACTTATTCCTACCTAACTTCTTGAACATCTACAGGTTGTTATGGGATATCCATAGCCTGTTGTTGTTGTTGTTCAACGAGAACTTGTGTTTTTCTTAAAATCCTCCTTTACCTTTACCTTAAACTCCCCAGACTGATAGTCTTGTATCATAGTGAAGGTTCTTTCCAAGGGGTTTTCAATTGCATTGTATGGACTTATGTAAAAGGCATTCCTTTTCATATTTTTTTCCTCAATGTTTGTCATAGTTTTCCATTCTCTTTTCCTAGTCATGACAGACTCATCACTTATTAGATTTCTTAGTACATCATCCTTATATAAAAGTTCTTGATGTATGATACCTAAGCTTTTTAGCTTTCTCCTTCCTGCTACAAAATCTTCTTGATCAAAAACTATAATCTCATCAACAGGAATTCTGATATTATTTACCATAATTCCAAGCCTTTCATACCCCTCAAGGGCCGTGACCTTGAAGTAAGAAAAAGCACATTGGGGATGCATTACAGTGCCTTTTCTGCCTTTTCTAAATATTTCATAATCCATGACATTAATTTTCCACATGAGCTCCATGAAAGCCAATCTATCTTAAACATACAAAGGTAGACAATGAGGTGCCACCTTACCTCCATAGGCCCTAATTAAAGTATATTCAGAATGTAGAAACCAATATGCCCAATTATGTATGGCCTTGGAACTTGGTATATCCTTTGGACGCATAAGATTTCTGATCTCTGGAGAAATTTTGAACACAGGTGCTACACCCAGTGACTCTAAGATACCATATCTTACAACATTAGCAAACAAGATGTAATTGGAATTGGGGCAATCCTTATTCCACATATATGTCCACATTTGCACAAGTAGAAAATTATTCTCACTCTCCCTAAGCTTCAGATTTATTTTCCTTTTCCATTCATAATCACCCTCCCATAAGAGCATATGCATCAACAAAGAGTAATGGGGAAAACAAAAAGGGATCACCTCCTTTTTCAAATTGAAAAAATCCTCATGCATTCATTCAGAAAAAAAAATTAGCATAATCAAAACTAGTGTTTCGATTGTGACTTTGTATATCTGCCACCATCACAAATAAATTAGGACCTATCCTAACCTCAAAATCCCGAGCCATTACTTGACTTAAGCAATAATAAGTGTTTTTGAAATATCCACCACCATCACCAATAAATCAGGAGCTATCCTAACCTCAAAATCCTGAGCAGTGCTTCTTTATATGCAAATTTTCTCCTCTCATATTCAGCATACAATTTAGCACGTCTAAACTTTGTAGTATAATTGTGGTTTAACCCAAATACATCTATCATCTTATCCTTTGTTACCTCAAGAATTAGATCACCATTTTCACTTCTGATTGTCCTGTCAATAGGGTTATAGTGCCTTGCCAGTTCCATCATTAAATCCACTTCTACAAACACATTTGGGACCACCAACTTTCCAAGGTTCAACCCCCATAAAAACATACGGGCTTGCTAGAATTCTGCCTATTCAAGGCATATCAAAACAATTTCCATCCACTCTGTGGTTGGGATTTTTCACCAATTTTTCCAGCACTATCAATCAACCTAGTGGTCATGGCAACTTGTCCTGTGGACCTTTTACCAATTCATGACTCTCCTTCTTTGACACCTCCAAAGGCCTCTTGCATAAATTTTTCCATTTCTTTGTTCGCACTTCTAGACCTAGTGGATGTTGCAGGAGTACTTGGTGAAGGGTTGGATACTGCCACTGGCTTAGACTTAACTTTAGCTTAAGCATCCTGAGTTTTAAGTCTTTTAACCCTCTTCTGTTTTGGTCTCCTTTATGGTCTAACACTAGAATTACTAGGTTCTTGTTCACTCATGTTTGCAATGCAAGTGGAACTAGGGTTTACAACTTCTTATGACCAAATGAAACCCTTCACAATTATGATAGGAAAAAATACTTACTAATGAATAGGACACTCTTTCTTAAAATTTATACAATGCTAAATCACCAAGCTGAAATTACCAATAATTAACAAATAGAAATTTCCCCCAATTTCCTATCTATTCTTCAAGACATTCACCTCACTACTTCAATTAGAAGGAAGTATCAGTTCTTCTAAACCGGGTGAAAATTATGCCATCCTAGTTACTGGTAGTCTTTGCAGCTTTCCCCACAATTTCTTCAGCTTCTAGTATCCTTTCCAATAGCCAATGAATTTGAACACACGATCAACCAAATATCTACTTTTTGTTACGGCCAAGAGAGAGGCATGCCACCATTAATACTTGATAGTAAGCTCGGACGAGTGAACTAAAAATTAGTCGTTCAGGTTTAAACCTTGATCGTTGATCTTTCAGCTTTAAAACAATATCAATAGTTATTAATGCATCTTGCCACATTCCTCTTTGCTTTATACGAGGTCCTTAGGATTCTGCCACATTGTCTCTTCATGTAGTAGTTGTCGCTTGTGGCTGATTTACTTCGTCCTTGCTCAGCTTCACCAGTGATGCAAGTGTTTTATGCGATGAAATCTCAGCCCTTGGATCTATGGCCCGTCCTCTAATCAACATGCATTACCATCGCTCCTCGCTAATCCAAATTTTCACCTTGGGTCCTATCAACAACAGGAGATACAGTGAAAGAATCTTGTTTTGACACGTACACCTGCATAAAAAATAAATGGCACAAAATGTATTGCAAATGAGATGTACCCAGATTAGCGAAAGAAACTTTTAAAATGAGTAACTTCATCTCTCATCGCTAATCAAAACTAAGGCCTTGAAATGGATCAATGATGAACGATAAAATATTAGTCCATCGCTCATTGCTAATCCTCCTTATAAGATTTGCAAACAATTGGCGATGAGAGATTATCATGATGTCATTACATATCGTGTATTGCTAATCAAGAACTTAGCGCTCAAAAAAAATCTGTGAGAAGTGATGCAATGGAAAATCATTTCCTCGCTCATCACTGATTTTTAAAATCATTTTATAACATATCCGCGATAGGCGATGAAAATAAGATCATAAGGTCGAAGGGCATCGCTCATCGCTATTACAATACTGAGTGGTCAAAAACCATTAGCAATGAGCAATCCATTAATAATACTAAGAACCTCTCTCATCGCACATTAAAATTAGAAGTTCTAGCAGATATTTATGATGAGCGATATCAAAGAGATATTACCTCATCACTCGTCGCTAATTTAGAACATACATCTCAAAAGTGATCAGCGATGAGCGATAAAGATAGAAGGTCGATTGAACTTAAGTTAAAACCTTTAGGCACTTGCTCATAAGTTGTTTTAATGGATGGGACTCTCAAGGGTGATACGAAAGAAAGGACTTCAGGACTCCAAAGCCATAATAACACAAAGGATAGAAATTTTAAAAATGACCAGCAGCGGGCAATAGGGAGTCAACAACAAAATAGAACATTTAAGCGCTTAAGAAAAATGAATCCCAAACCCTCTTAAATGTCACAAGGGTTGGAAAATGGAACAAGAGAATTAAGGTTCCACCAGTTGTTCTGCTCCACTTTGAGCATTTCCAACTATTGTTTTTGTAGTGTGTTGACGATTAGAGTATGCAGATGTTTCTTTTCGCAAGCTCATTGGGGAACTTGTCTGCCTTTTCGAATAAGAATTTCATGCCTCCACCCAACTAATTCTATTTTTCTGCACTTAGATCTGGTATTTCCTTTTCCTTATCATCCATTTCCAATTGTATTTGTTCCATGGAATTGCTAACTTCAAGAATGCTTGCCTTGATTTGTTCAACTCCACTTATAGCATCATCTCTCTCTTTCTTTGCTTGCAGAAATTCATATGCAATAGAAAACCTGTCAAGTTAATCCACATTTGCATTGCCATTTTCCCCTTGCACATACAGCACATGCTCCTTCCTCCACTTCTCATGAGCAGGAACAACCTCTTTAGTCAATACATTATCTATCTCATTCACTTTGGTCTGCTTCTTTCCAAGTGTTTTTAGAGCAGATTTTTTTTTCATTACACACTTTCCAATATGCCCTCATATTTTTTTATTACTACCATGTCATACAATTCTCATAACAAATATTTTTTGAATTTTGTCCAATTTCTTGCATGCTAAGGGATAGATTTTTGAATGTATTGAATACTTTCAAATGATAAAGGGATAAACATGTGGTAATGAAGTTTTCCTGTTTATGGATGAGTTTCAAAAGTAAATAACAGTCCACAAAGGAATACATTTCAATATGGACATTTCAAGGTGAAGAACATCAGACATATGCAATGCAATAATAAATTAATTAATTAGGGTAATAAAAAATACTTCCTAATTAGAGTAATACAAAATACTTCCAATAAACACTAATCAAGAGCAATACAAAATATCTTTCATTCAATAGTAGTGTTTCAAAATAATAGATCCGGTTATACAACTGTGAGTGGGTTGTTGTTTTTACAACACCCCGTATTTTACAATCTGTAGTTTTACAAAATAATATTCATGTATTAAACAGTAATAAATAGTAATAAAGAGTGATAAAAAATACACTAAAAAACACTAATAAACAACAATACAAAATATCATTCATTCAACTGTAGTGTTTCAAAAGATTAATAAAAAATAAAATTTGAAGTTTTAGTTTCCATTTTTCATTTAACAAGTCTTTCCACATCCTAATCAGATTCACTCTTTACATTTTTTGTCTTTACATTTGTGCCCTCATTGGAATGGTAGGGGCATCCTATGCTAACCCACTGAATAACCCTTTCATCATTTGTCGGAACTGGTGCGGGGTGGTCAAGCAGTGTGCGGAGGGAAAGATACATCTTCTGTATGTCCTCTTTGATGTGTGGCTCAACAACATGACCATGCAATTGCATTGCTTGGTCAAAAAAATGATCACCCTAATGTTGTATTCTATTGCTAAATGTTTCTTGAACACACCTCATATCCGAGGATGATTGAAGCAATGAACGTGGGAAGATGCCACCAATGAGGTAGAGAGCTTGATCAACATCATATCTTTCCAATGATTCATCAAGTTGTACATGATTGACCACATGTCTCCAAACATATTTTGCATAGAGAATCTGAACTAGAATACGGTTTTTCAGAAGGTCCATGGAGTTTGACAGGAACCCGCATGCTACATCGGCCTCTGAATAGGGGAGTATAGGTTCGATGGGCTCCAGAAATCTATTGATCTTGTGAATTGCATCCTCCACCATCTAGAAATTGAATTTGAAAGCACAATGCAACCTCTTCATACTGAATGGACTGCCATTGTCTTCCTGATTGTCACGGGGAACTTGCCCGATGTGAATTCTCGAGTTCAACATTTTTATATGTACTATCAAAAAAAAGGGGGAAAAAGTCAGTAACAAATAACACTGCAGGCATCTAGAAAAAAACTATTATTTACTTCCAACAAATGATTCATCCACTAGTTGAGAAAATAAGTAAATATCGCAATACATTTATGAAAACAAAAGGTCTTAGTTACATGAATCCTGTTTTGTAAAACTATAGATTGAAAAACATAGGATGTTATGAAAACTGCAACCCACTCACTATTGTAAAACTAGATGTAAGTGCAGAAAAATAAAATCAGTTGAGTCGAGACATGAAAGTCTTATCTGAAACATATGAATTATGTAATCATAAATACACTTGTTTCAAATAACTTGTTAAAAAAAACAAATGGATTATGCAATCATGAATACACTCTCAAAGTTGGGCAAAAAGCAGCTGCAAAGGAACATGAAAGTATTCAATACATTCAAAACTCTATCCCTTTGTCTGAAATAAATCTGACAGAATCCAAAAAATATTTTTTATGAGAATCGTATGACATGGTAGTAATAAAAAAAAATGAGGACGTATTGGAAAATGTGTAATAAAAAAAAGGAATCTTCTCTAAAAACACTTGGAAACAAGCAGACCAAAGTGAATGAGATAGATAATGTATTGACTAAAGAGGTTGTTCCTGCTCATGAGAAGTGGAGGAAGGAGCATGTGAAGTATGTGCAAGGGGAAAATGGCAATGCAGAAGTGGATTAACTTGAAAGGTTTTCTATTGCATATGAATTTCTGCAAGCAAAGAAAGAGAGAGATGATGCTATAAGTGGAGTTGAACAAATGAAGGAAAGCATTCTTGAAGTTATAAATTCCATGGAACAAATACAATTGGAAATGGATGATAAGGAAAAGGCAATACCATATCTAAGTGTAGAAAAAGAGAATCAGTTGGGTGGAGGCATGAAAGTCTTATCTGAAAAGGCAGACAAGTTCCCTAACGAGCTTGCGAAAAGAAACATTTGCATACTCTAATTGTAAACACACTGCAAAAACAATAGTTGGAAATGCTCAAAGTGGAGCAGAACAATTGAACACTAAAATTAACCACTTAGAAAAAGAATTAAAACACAAGAAGAAGCTATCACGGTGAAAAGAAGAGGAGCTTAATGCTATTCAGAGAGAGTTGTAATCTAAAAGATAGGAATTTGATAAAACAAAGACAACAATGGAAGGTTTTTTTGCATAACTGATAGGTCAAAAGTGAAAGGTCTTGTTGCACAATTGATAAATGTCAAAAGTCAAAGGTGTTGTTGCATAATTGATAGGTCAAAAGTCAAAGGTGTTGTTGTACAACAGATAAAATTTTAAGATGCCACAACAATAGTTGCATTGGAGGTTCATGGAGGGAATTTGTGTAATGCGGTAGTGGATACGAAATAGACAAGAAAGCTCCCACTTGAAATAGGACATCTACATACAGGAGTAACGATTATCCCTTCAAAAAAAATCCAAGCCCATACCATTTCCTCCATAACTCAACAATCACCAACCAAATTGTTGAGGAATGGAAACACAAGGTTGTCACTATCTCTTGTTACATATGAAGATGAAATTGAATCAGCTATGCAATTTGTATTTCCTAGTGCATGAGTTTGCAGCAATTCAAATGTTGCAAAGGGGACATTTTTTAGCCAAGTGGTATTCCTATTGGTTGAAGTGACTAGCGAGGAGGTGAATTGTATGGGCTTGGAATTTTTTTAAAGGGATAATCATTACTCCTGTATGTAGATGTCCTATTTCAAGTGGGAGCTTTCTTGTCTGTAACAAGTGAGGAGAAAAAAAGGATACAAATCTACAAGCTCGAAGCATTAACAACAGATGAACATCACATTACATGTGTTCCTCAACTTGCTTCCCATCAAAAGGAAATGCAAGATTCTTAAAAGCATCTACTCCCATCCCACAATATGTTTTCCAACCTACAATTATTCAATGCATTTTGATTTACCATCATATCACAATTTTGAAACCCAAATTTTAGTCCACCAAAGAGTTGTAATAAATTTTTTAGGTGAGTTTCATGAAATTCTTAAGGTCTAAAAAACACAAGAGTTTCATTAGAACCATACTATCTACATATAATTGCAAGCTGGAAAACACTACATGATATTCAAACTACAACCCACTATATTTTCCAGCCTACAATATGAAGGTGGACTTAAAGACATTGTTATAGTGCATAGAATAGAAAGTGGTCATTGTAGCAATCCATTTCACTATCATGCGGATTATTTGTGTTTGTTCATTTATCAAACATCCAACGATACGTTTGAAGACCATAGTTGATTAGAATCTATATATTCTTGGAGGTGTGTATGATCTTCCGTAGTGGGATGGGGTATTCAAGATCTAAATCTTAATCAAGCGAGAAAAACCATAAACCTACCATTGAAACTTATACCCAACTCATGTCACCATCCATGTCATCCTTTTCGTCCATTGACAAGGGAAACCAAAATGTCTTCCATGTTGAACCAACAGTTATCCACCCTATTTCACCAAAGGAACACCAAAATTCACCATGTAAGGAATACAATACCCTATGCAAAATTCTATTTCACAAAATGGTAGTCGTAGTCATCTAGTTCCACTCGCTTTCACCTCATCCATCCCATGTTTATCTAGCTCATCCATTTCATGTTTTTCCACCTTCATAGCACCTATAGAAATCCAACCATGTCACACACTTGACCTCATTGATTGAAAGCATGAAAGCATAGATTCCCCCTTTATGTGAAGATCAAAATGCTCCCTCTCATGATCCCAGTTCATCTCATCATTCCATTCCATGTCATGACGCCATACCATCTCATGATTGAAGTATGTCAACTCCATACCATAATCGTAGTGTATAAATTCATTAAAAAAATCTTTACACCCATTCAATAAGTCAAGACCCCCAAAGTATAAGAATTTCCCTCACATCTCATGATAATCCTAAACTTTTTCAAAATCCCATTCATGAACCACAAACATATAAGCTTGGTTCATCCACCTTTATAAAAGTTGGTTTTCTCGTACAATACCACACACCTTCATGAGTTCCATTTACCTACACACCCTAGTATTAAAACGCATGTAAATTCTTATGGCCTTGGCTTCATACCTCCTTCTTAAGATGTTGGTAGCTCTTTCAAACACAAGAGGCATGGCTTTAGATCAATACGTCCACCTCCTCCATCATCTTTTCCATCTATTGTTGGATTGTATCCACAAACCCTTCCATCCATCATGGGCCCATATGTTCCTAATTCATATCCCTAGGTTCCCTTTCAAGAACAACAAAGGCACATACCCTTGAATTCATTCCAACACCTTCTACTTCAAAATCCTCTCATTTCATAAAATCCTTCTATGGCCTATCCAAGCAATTGGGATACCAAACAAGAAATGCATAAATTGAAGAATCCACAAAAACCTAAATATCATCATGTCTCACTAAAAAGACATGCCAAAATAAAGAAAAATGTGCTCCAAAATCAAAAGCAAAAAACTTCCAAAAAAATGGAAGGTGCCTATTAAGGAAAAATGAAAAGGCTATAAAGAAAAATGAAAAGTGAAAACAATGTGGGTTCCAAAGAAAGCAAAAAAATCCATGCATTCAAATAAAAAATAAAAATTGGTATCCCTAATTGCTAATCCAAAAGAATCCATTATTCCACCATTATCCATTCCTCCATTATTCATCCTCCAAATCCATTTTCCATCCTTATATACCCAACTTTATTATCCCAACCCACTCTCAATCCTTCAACTTTCACCACCCTTCAAGGTGTGTGCCAATGTTGTTCTTTCCCACATTCCCTCATAATGACTCCATTCCATACTTCCATCCAAGCTTCATCCCTCATTCCATAGCTTTAATCCAATCCTTTGCATGAATCCTTAACCCCCTTCTACCTACCCCTATCCATTCCATTATCTTTACCAATTTTCCTACCAACGTCTTTAAGTGGGAACATCTTAGGCATTTCTATAAGAAACATTTATTCAATGGGGTACTATCTTCCGTAAAGAGACAATTGAGTCCTCCATTCATATCCATACACCTTCATCAGCTTCCATTTCCATGGTCATTCATATCCACTAGCTTTCACATCCATACACGTACCCTTGCTTGTACACTTGGGGGGCAATACTTTTCCATTTGTACGATACATTATTGATTATCCTATTTCCACTTAGCCATCATATTCCTTCATTTATATTCCATGCTATCCACTTTATCCATCCACCTTCCTTTGATCTTGCATAAAGTATTGGGGAAAAATAGCAAAAAATTTAATCTAATGCATGCTTTATATCCATGTGTGTCTTCCATCCTCCATATCACTTGTCATCCATGTCATGTTTCTTTTCATGTCCATTTATCTTCCATATCCATGTCATGTCGTTATAACTTTGTCATACCTCTTACCATGGGGGCATGTTATTATTTTGACATGCCATCTTTGGAGTCCTCCATAGGTCCTCTATTTCTCCTTTGTATAAGAGCAAACATTTTGGGTTCCCTTGTCGTTGGTTCCCTCCACCCATAGCATTCCATATCTTGATCCATCTATCTTCATCCTCCATATAGGTTGTATCCTTACATGTCCTATCATTAAGCCATATCATTGATCCCTATCCATCCATATGTCCTTTGGTTTTTAGTTTGACTAAGGAATAAGATTTTGTTTATCATTATCATTTAAATTCTTATTTATCATTGTGTTATCATTGTTATGAGTAATACATTTAAAGAAACCATAAACTCTTTAACATACTAAAACATTGGGCTTTACTAAGTCACAACCCACTATGTTTTCCATCCTACAACTGTTTTGTGTGTTGATCCTTATCATATGCATTAGCATTTGCATTTTTTCTGATGCAAGAGCATCCAGGGTGTAAGAGCAATCTTGCATCACCCAAAAAAAATGTTTTCTTTTCAATAAGGGCTAAATTTGGTAGGGTTACTATTTTAGTAAGTTTGCATTTATGCACAGTTGGACATGAAATTTTACACAGACCTCCAAAATGGTAAATTGAAGCCAATGGCAAATAAATCACTTCAATACCATTTGTCATTTGAGAGATATTAAAATTGTAATTTTTGAAAATCCTAGTAAAATCTTCGGGGTCAATTTTGAGGCACTTAGAGGCTCCGGATGGGCATAAAAATTGGTGGAAAACGAAAGTAGTTGGCCTTTAGGCCCTATTTTCCAGCACAATATTTTCTCAATACCTTTCCGAAAAAGGTATTATAATTGAAAATCCAATGGTCAGATCAAAAGTTATGACCCCGCGAAGTTGTAATACCAAAATTAATAAAATTTCAAAATATCTTCCTGGGGATGTTACACTTTCCAGAAGATTCTAGGGCGGTTACACCTTCCAAATAAAGGATGTAAAGGGGGACTACTGAGAGGAGGCCAGAGCAAGGTAGATGGTGGCTCCAATTTGCAGATTTGCAGATTTATGTAATCAGAAAGCCCATATGATGGAAAATATAATGTAATTTCATTTTCATTTTAGTGATAATAGAAAATATTTGCTTTCCTTCTTGTATTTTTTTTGTGCCATTATCTGATGTTTTTGTGAGTTTTAGATTATAAGGGGAGTACCCTTCATCAAGTGGTATCAGAGCGAGTTTTCCTAAGTGTGTAAACAGATCGCTGAACATGAAGCAGTTTGTACCAGGACTTTTGGTTGTGGGTCTATGAGAAAAGATGCCTCCACGAAGAAACCATGGTGGGAGAAATGTTGGGGTAACAGAAGAGGGTTTTAGAGCCCTCCAGAGACAAGTTCAAGCACTGTAAGAGGAGCTACATAAGGGAGATTATGTAAGAAGAAGACATGAAAGTGAGGATGAGGCTGAAGATGAGGAGCCATTCGAAGAGGAAGCACAGGATGTAATGGATCCTGGAGAAGTCAGACTGATTAGGGCCATTTCCAAGATTGGAAAGAGGCCAAAGATAGAAGTTTCTAATTTTTCTGGAAACCTAAATCCAGAGGAGTTGATCGATTGGATCAATGACATGGAAGAGTATTTTGAGTATGAGGAAATGGAAGACCCAGAGAGGGTCAAATTCGCAAAGGCCAAATTGAAAGGCCATGCTAGCATATGGTGGAAAGAAGTCCAGTTGGAAAGAAATAGAAGAGGAAAAGAGAAAATAACACGATGGGATTGAATGGTGGAAATTTTGAAAATACAATTTATTCCTGGGGACTATGAGTTAGATTTGTTGAAGAAGATGCAAGGGTTGAAACAAGCAGGAAAATATATTAAGGAGTACATAGAAGAATTCTACCGAGTCCTGATCAGAACAGCTCATTCTGAGGCCAACAAGGAGAAAGTTGTTTGTTACATAAATGGGTTGAAGCCGAACATTCAAGAAGAGTTGAGTCTGGTAAAAATGTCTACCATTGAAGATGCATATCATTTTGCTTTGAAGGTAGAAGATAAGTTGAATAGGAGGTTTGAAAGTAAGCAAAGAGGTGGTGGTCGCAGTGGAAGAACTAGTGGACGGTCGAAATGAAGACCAAAGGAAGGGCGAAGGATCTAGTAGCAACCAGAACCAAAGGAAGACCAAAGGAAGGGCGAAGGATCTAGTAGCAGCCATAACCAAAAAGGATATAACACCTATCGTCCTCGTGATCAAAATAATGGAGACCAAAGAGGAAGAGGAAGATTATGGTGAGGACCAAGGAGAGGAGGCTTTCATGGAACCTGTTTCCAATGTGGAGAAGGGCATAGGGCATATGAGTGTCCTCAACATCAAGGGAGGACAAATAGAAGACCTGAGGGTAATGCACAAGTTGCAAACGTAGACGAAGACACTGAGTCTTCACATTCTAAGGATGCAAAAAGAGGAGAGGTTCTTGTTACTAGAAGAGCCTTATTGAATGAGGAGAAAGAGACAACTCAAAGGAATAATTTTTTTCACACCAGATGTAAGTGTGAAGGTAAAGTTTGCAATGTTATTATTGATGGAGGTAGTACTGATAACCTTGTTTTAGAAGAGATGGCTAGTAAGTTGCAATTGGAGAGTAGAAGGCATCCAAATCCATACCGGATTGCTTGGTTGCAGAAGGACTATAAAGCTTTGGTAAATGAACAATGTTTGGTAAAGTTCAACATTGGAAATTACCATGATGAGGTATTGTGTGATATTATGCCTATGGATGTTTGTCATATGTTGTTAGGTAGACCATGGCAGTTTGATCGGTGAGATGTACATGATGGACATGCCAACACCTATTCTTTGACAAAGGATGGAGTTCGTCATAAGTTGAATCCCTTGAAAGAGGCAAAGGAAAAGGTATGCAGTAATGCAATAATTTGTTTGGTTGATGGAAGAAAGTTCCTAGAAGGTATGAAGCATGAGCATATGTGTTTTGCATTGATCCCTAGAGTTGATAAAGAAGATATTGTTGAGGTAACTGTAGAGGTTTCAGATTTGTTGAATGAGTTTCAAGCTATTATTTCTGATAATGTACCTGAAGGTTTACCTCCAGTAAGAAAGATTAGTCATCAGATGGACCTGATTCTTGGAGCCAGTTTTCTGAATAAGGTAGCTCATTGTATGACTCCAGTAGAGAGCAAAGAGTTGAACAGACAAGTGCAAGAGTTGTTGCGGAAGGGATTGATTTGAGAGAGTTTGAGTTCATGTGCAGTACGTGCAGTACTATCACCAAAGAAGGATGAGGAATGGTGGATGTGTTCAGATTCTAGAGCCATCAACAAGATCACCATCAAGTACAAATTTCCCTTGCCAAGGATGGATGACATTATGGATTGTTTGAGTGGAGTTGAGTATTTCATGAAGATAGATTTGAAGAGTGAATATCACTAGATTCGTATTAGAGAAGGAGATGAATGGAAGACATACTTTAAAACCAAGGAGGGCTTGTACGAGTGGTTAGTCATTCCTTTTGGGCTAACCAATCCACTGAGCACATTTATGCGGCTTATGAATGAGGTATTAAAAGAATTTTTAGGAAAATTTGTTATTGTTTATTTGGATGATATTCTAATTTTCAGTAAGACATTGGAGGAGCACCTGATGCATATCTGGAATTTTTTTGAGAAGCTAAGGGAGGAGAAGCTCTTGATTAATTTGAAGAAATTTAGTTTTGTAAAAAGGCAGTTGGTGTATCTAGGAATTTTTGTCTTGGTAGAGGGTCTTAAAATGGATCCAAAGAAGGTGAGAGCTATAATTGAATGGCCTACCCCGAGGAGTGTTACAGAGGTAAGATCATTCCATGGTCTAGCAAGTTTTTATAGAAAGTTTATTAAGAGTTTCAGTAGTATTTGTGCACCTCTAACTGAAGCAATGAGAGGGGATAGAAAAGAGTTTAAGTGGACTACAGGAGGAGCAAAAAAATTTGATATGTTGAAGAAGAAAGTTACAGAGCAACCTGTTTTGGCACTTCCATATTTCAATAAGGTCTTTCAGGTAGATTGTGATGCTAGTGGCACTGCCATAGGAGTTGTTTTGAGTCAAGAAGGTAAGCCTATTGCCTATTTTAGTGAGAAATTAAATGATGCTAAGAAGAAATATTTTGTCTATGATCAAGAGTTCTATGCTATAGTTCAGGCTTTAAAGAAATGGAGACACCATTTGTTTCCAAAAGAATTTTTTTTATATATTGATCACCAGGCTTTGTAGTATCTCAATAGTTAAGGAAAGTTGAATCAAAGGCACTTAAAATGGGTTGAGTTTTTGTAGAGTTATACTTTTGTTTTGAAGCACAGGAGTGGAAGATCAAACAGAGTTGCAGATGCCTTAAGTAGAAGGAAAAATTTGTTGATAGAGATGAATATAGAGGTTGTTGGGTTCAATGAACTCAAGAGTTTGTATCCAGAAGATCCAGACTTTGTAGAAGCTTGGAAGGCTTGTTTGGAACCTGTTACATTGGATAGGACAAGATGGTTGGATTTCTTAATCAAGGATGGAATGTTGTTAGAGGAATCCAATTGTGCATTCCAAGGAGTTCTATGAGAGAGAATCTAATTAAGGAGAAGCATAGTGGAGGATTGGCTGGGCATTTCGGTCATGATAAGACCATTGCTCTTGTTAGTGAGAATTATTACTGGCCACAGTTACAATAGGATGTGAAGAAGTTTGTACAAATTTGTAGAGTACGTCAGATGGCGAAAGGAACAAGTCAGAATACTGGATTGTATCAGCCATTACATGTACCTAAGAGGCCATGGGAGGACATTAGTATGGATTTTGTCCTTGGATTGCCGAGGACACAAAGAGGGCATGATTCCATATTTGTGGTGGTGGATAGATTTTCGAAGATGACACATTTCATTTTATGTCATAAGACCAGTGATGTTCATATTATAGAGTTGTTTTTCAAAGAGGTGGTGAGACTACATGGTCTACCGAAGAGTATAGTTTCAGACAGAGATACCAAATTTGTTGGTTTTTTTGGAGAACATTATGGAAGAAGTTGAAGACAGATTTGAAGTATAGTTCTTCTCACCATCCACAGACTGGTGGAAAAACGGAGGTGGTTAATAGGAGTTTGGGTAACCTGCTAAGATGCTTAGTAGGAGATAAACCAAAGGGATGGGATTTGATTTTACCACAGGAAAAATTTTCTTATAACAATTATGTCAACAAGAGCACTGGTAAATCACCATTCCAAATTGTATATGGGAGTAGTCCGAGGAATGCTTTTGAACTAAGAAAGATGGATATAGGGGGGAAGAGTAGTGTTGAGGCTGAAGATTTTGTTGAGCACCTGAAGAATTTGCATGACGAGGTGAAGAAGCATATCAATAAGATGAACTCTCAGTATAAGGCTAAGGCAGATCAGTAAAGGAGGTATAAGGAGTTCCAGGTAAGAGATGAAGTCATGGTTTATTTGTGAAAGGAAAGGTTTCCAGTTGGTACATACAACAAGTTGAAGATAAAGAAATTTGGACCATGCAAGATCCTGAAGAAGCATGATTCAGGAAATGCATATGAGGTAGAGTTTCCTGATGGAATTCATATTTCACCTATGTTTAACATCTCAGATTTAATAGAATATCATGAGGGAGGAATTGAGGAAGAAATAATAGAGGCACAGCGGAACATTCCAACACCTACTTTAGAAAAGGAGGAGATAGAAGATATTTTGGATAGTCGTGTCGGAAGAAGCACAAGAAATAGGCAATATGCAGAGTACTTGGTGAAATGGAGAGGAAGGCATGTTGAAGATTCATCATGGTTATCTGAGTCTAAGGTTAACCATCTTGGTTTCCCTCTAACTCATGTGAAGTGACAAGGTCACTTATCAAATTACCCCGGCTGTCTAATGCAGGAGCATCCAACGTGTAAGAGCAATCTTGCATCACCCAAAAAAAGGTGTTGTTTCTTTTCAATAAGGGCTAAATTTGGTAGGTTACTATTTTAGTAAGTTTTCATTTATGCACAGTTGGACACAAAATCTTACACAAACCTCTAGAATGATAAATTGAAGCCAATGGCGAAGAAATCACTTCAATACCATTTGTCATTTGAGAGATTAAAATTGTAATTTTTGAAAATCCTAGTAAAATCTTCGGGGTCAATTTTGAGGCACTTAGAGGATCTGGATGGGCCTAAAAATTGGTGGAAAAGCACAATATTTTCTCAAAACCTTTCTGAAAAGGTATTATTATTGAAAATCCGATAGTCAGATCAAAAGTTATGGCCCCACGAAGTTGTACTACCAAAATTAATAAAATTTCAAAATATCTTCCTAAGGAAGTTACACTTTCTAGAAGATTCTAGGGAAGTTACACTTTCCAGAAGATTCTAGGGGGACTACTAAGAGGAGGCCAGAACAGGGTAGATGGTGGCTCCGATTTGCAAATTTGTAGATTTATGTAATCAGAAAGCCCATGTGATGGCAAATATAATGTTGTAATTTCATTTTCATTTTAGTGATAATAGAAAATATTTGCTTTCCTTCTTGCATTTTTTTTGTGCTATTATCTGTTGTTTTTGTGAGTTTTAGATTGTAAGGGGGGTACCCTTCATCATTTTCATTATCATGATCTTGCATACTTATCATTTTCATATTGCATGCATGACAGCTTGTGCTTTATCTTAACTCTTATCTGTTGTCTCCATCAATATCATTATCTTTTTATATCTTTTCTTTTCTTGTCACATTCTGAGGAAGCTCAAGGATCTCTACACCTTGTTGTGTATGAAGGAGAGTGAGGAATGGGGCATGAGTCTTTCTTATGTGTGTGTATTGAGTCATTCCGCCCTATGATGATTACAAAAAGCATAACTGATAACAAAGGGGAAATCATTTCAGACTATGATGAAACAAATGATAACTTCATAGCCTTTCCATTCCATTCATTTCCATATCCAGCCTTTCATATCCATTCCTCCCATATCGAATAGATTTCATAAGCCATTTATATGCTTTACTTGCATCACATCAATGCATTGCATTCCTTTCTTCTTTGGATCCACCTAGGTCATTCATATTTCTAAATCTTGCATATCATTTTCTATCTACAACTCAAAAATGATGAATTGATAGCATTTCCATTCCATTCATTTGCATATCCAGCCTTTCATATCCTTTCCTCCCATATCGAATACTTTCAATAAGCCATTTATATGCTTTACTTGCATCTAATCAATGTGTTGCATTCCTTTCTTCATTGCACCCACTTAAAGGCATGTGTAATTCAAATAGAAAATAAATAATAATTATTTATTAAATTCAAAGTAAATCATAATTTATATTGGTGGAAAGCTGAGAATCTCCTTTAAAAACCCTTTTTCGTTTCATCAATTTTGAGTTAAAAAAAGTCGTCAACCACATACCCTACAAAAACCCATCATATCACCACTTTTTGGCCCATCATGATCTTACACATACCCGAGTACCTGATTGAGTTCATGTGATTGGATTTTTCGGGTTGTCATTAATAGGTTTACTATGTTCAAAAATTTACTTTTATGTTTTGATAGATAGTTTGCAAGCATGGGTAGCTTGTTCAAAAGCACCTATTTTAGGCTTTTAGCCATAGCAGCAAGGCACTCAGTTGCTTGATTAAATTCTTTGGTAGACATGTATGAAAAATGTGGTAGCATAGACAAGGCAGTGAATTGTTTCATAAAATTCCTCAAAGAAATCTGGTCTCATCCTGATGGAATGCCATGACAATCCATATAGCAGCAAGGAAACAATATGGATTGTCATGGCATTCCATCACCACCTGACCACATTTCTTTCAGACATTTTATCAAACACTTCACTACCTTGTCTATGTTGTTGCTTACTATTATGCTTTGATAGATTTTTTGTAAGCATGTGTAGCTTGTTCAAAAGAACATGTTTTAGGCTTTTAGCCATAGCAGCAAGGCAGTGAACAATTTGATAGAATGATTTGGTATGAAAAATGTGGCAGTGAACATTTTTGTATGAAAAATGTGGTAGCATAGTGAACTGTTTGATATAATGCCTCAAAGAAATGTGGTCCCGTGGTGAAGGAATGCAATGACAATCCATATTGCAGGCTGGCAACCTACAATATGGATTGTCATGGAATTCCTTCACCACAAGACCACATTTCTTTGAGGCATTATATCAAACAGTTCGCTATGCTACCACATTTTTCATACATGTCTACCAAATCATTCTATCAAACTGTTTGTTGCCTTGTTGCTATGGCTAAAATCCTAAAACAAGTTCTTTTGAACAAGCTACGCATGCTTGCAAAAAATATATCAAAGCATAATAGTAAATATGGATTCTCATGGCTTCCAACACCATGGCTAAATAGTAAATATGGATTGTTGAAAAAATGTATCAAAGCATAATTGTAAATATGGATTGTCATTGCATTCCAGGACCATGGTCTTGGAATGCCATGACAAGCCATAGACAAACAATAGAAATAATTCATTGCCTAGTCTATGGCTTGTCATGGCATTCCAATGACCATGGTGTCGCAATTCCATTACAATCCATATTTACTATTATGCTTTGATAGTAAACACCCAATGTTTTCCAACAAGAATATACATGCACAATATGATTCCAAGTTGGAAAACACTGTGTGAGGTGAGTATATGTCTTCCAAAACACAGTGGCAACCCATAGATAAGCAATCATAGACAAAAACAGTTCATTGCCTAGTCTACAGCTTGTCATGGCATTCCAATCACCATGGTGTTCCAATACTATTGTGCTTAGATAGTAAATACCCAATGTTTTCCAACAAGAATATGCATGCACAATATGATTCCAAGTTGGAAAACACAGTGTGAGGTGAGTATATGTCTTTCAAAACATAGTGGCAACCCATAGATAAGCAATCATACACAAAAATAGTTCATTTCCTAGTCTACAGCTTGTCATGGCATTCCAATCACCATGGTGTTGCAATGCCATGAAAATCCATATTTACTATTATGCTTTGATAGTAAACACCCAATGTTTTCCAACAAGCATATACATGCCCAATACGATTGCAAGTTGGAAAACACAGTGTGAGGTGAGTATATGTCTGCCAAAACACAGTGGCAACCCATAGATAAGCAATCATACACAAAAATAGTTCATTTCCTAGTCTATGGCTTGTCATGGCATTCCAATGACCATGGTGTTGCAATGTCATGACAATCCATATTTACTATTATTCTTTTATAGTAAACACCCGATGTTTTCCAACAAGCATATACATGCACAATATGATTGCAAGTTGAAAAACACAGTGTGAGGTGAGTATATGTCTGCCAAAACACAGTGGCAGCCCATAGATAAGAAATCATACATAGTAACAATTCATTTCCTTATCTATGGATTGTCATAGTATTCCAATCACCATGGTGTTGCAATGCCATGACAATCCATATTTACTATGATGCTTTGATAGTAAACACCCGATGTTTTCCAACAAGCATATACAAGTACAATATGATTGCAAGTTGGAAAACACAGTGTGAGGTGAGTATATGTCTACCAAAACACAATGGAAACCCATAGATAAGAAATCATACACAAAAATAGTTCATTTCCTTGTCTACGTAAATCAACCTTTATATAGTATTGTCCAACTTATGTTGAACAATATGCAATCAGCCAATCAGGTTGACTAAGATCTGTTCATGGCATCTATGATTGTCCTAATGCAATGCAAATCCATCATAAGTTCAAAAAGTTACAGTGTACAAAGTAGAAAATTTGACCTCCTAGGACCTGAAATAATACCCTTATGATACTAGTCACAAAAAAAATCCATTAACTTTGTGCTATGCCTTAGGTTGGAGATGTCATACACTAAGCCTCTGTGATTCTTGTTCAAAACTGCAAGTTGGCTTAGACTGAACCTGCTTGGATAATTCTTCATTGTATTTAGGGATGTTTGAACAAATCCAATTATCAATGCTTCAAGGACATACATCATACTATCAACCACGTGGCTAATCAATTGGATATCAAAGTCGATACCAAAACCTACGTAGCTGAATGCTTCGATTGGTTACTGTTCAATTGGGACTGTTTTAGTTTACAAATTTCTCTTGCTTCAGTCCCATTTGGTATGTGACAGATTTATTGTTGTTTCTATTTTCATTTTTCCCTTCTTTGGAGGGATAATATGTATCTTAATTAGATGGTTGCTATGTAGTTTTACTAGTTATGGCTATTGTTTGCTCATAGCCATGGTTCTCTGTATTTTTCTCAACAGCTTTAATTCAATAAAAAAAGAAAAAACTATGGAATGCAATTTTTCAAATAGACAACTTTCGCCAACAAAAATTATGTAACTTTAGAATCAAACATACAGAATTTAAAAACGTAATAATATGTATTATGACAATTCTACAACATAAATCCATTAAGTCAATACTATAGCAACCCAAACATGATATCAAGTTGACCTTCCATCAAAGAATTTCCTAAGAAGTTATGTCCTCAATCATAACCACAATTATACTCTACATCATTGTTGTACCATCCATATCACAAGAAACTCATTTCTATGCAAAAAGATAGAACAATGTTATCATATATCACAAAGATAAATGGAACTTATATTTCAGGGATTTCTTCTGTCAGGCTGTGGAAAGCTACTTTTATGTAAAATAGGGTCATAATTGGGAATCAGTAGCATGTAGCAGTATTAAATAGTCAATATTTATTCTAGTGTATACCCTCGTGCATGGACATATTGGATATGTGTATTAAGTTGAAGATTAGAAATACTTGTAGATTATCCTAGTTTGAGCTTAGCATGCTTTTAAATTCAAACTCCATATCGATACAACAAAGAAATTATATTATAAGCTCTAATGTCTAACTTGCATATTCTAGATTTACAAATTTCTTCTGGCAATTGAAACAGGAAATATGCAACAAATGGTGTGTTGTTTGGAAAAGAGAGGGAAGAAAATTATTTAAATTAGTTTATAAATGCACCTGAGACTAGTTCCTACGATCATTTTGCATGCATGGCACAGAGAGGAAATAACAATATCAAGAAAAAACAATGTAAACTAACCTCATAAAGAAGCAGATTTATTTCAAAAGACTAATCATTTCATTCTAATGCAAGAAATGAATTAGAATATTGAACACAATCTTTGACCTAGGAGGTATGGGTTGCTTCCCAATCCTCAGCCCATAAAGTTCCAGAGTTATCACAAAAAACTAATAGTAATACTAATCTTGTCATTCTAATGCAAGCAATAAAACAAACAATGAAAATGGTCTTTCAATCTTACCTAATCACTATGAGTTACCTTGCAGTTTGCAGCCCCCAAAAAAGAACAAAAATGCAATAGAACAAAAACATTGAAGTGCACAATAGAGAATACACTTCTAACAATAATTATGGTATGATGAATGGAATCTTACACAACACAATGTGCAATGGATTCTTGTTGTTAGGTTTAATGAAACCATAGACCATAAATATCTATAACACTCTAAAGTAAATGGTAAAATACATATAAGATAATGGATAGTATGATTGCAAGTTGGAAAACACAGTGTGAGGTGAGTATATGTCTACCAAAACACAATGGCATGCCATAGATAAGCAAACATACATACAAATAGTTCATTTCCTTGTCTATGGCTTGTCATGTCATTCCAATCACCATGGTGTTGGAATGCCATGACAATCCAAATCTACTATTATGCTTTGATAGTAAACACACAATGTTTTCCAACAACCATATACATGCATAGAGTGATTCGAAGTTGGAAAACACAATGTGAGGTGAGTATGTGTCTCTCAAAACACAATGGCATGCCATAGATAAGCAATCATACATAGAAACAATTCATTGCCTTGTCTATGGCTTGTCATGTCATTCCAATCACCATGTTGTCGAAATGCCATGACAATCTAGATCTACTATTATGCTTTGATAGTAAACACACAATATTTTCCAACAACCATATACATGCATATTGTGATTGCAAGTTGGAAAACACAGTGTGTGATGAGTATATGTCTTCCAAAACACAATGGCATGCCACAGATAAGCAATCATACATAGAAATAGTTCATTGCCTTGGCTGTGGCTTGTCATGTCATTCCAATCACCGTGGTGTTGGAATGCCATGACAATCCAGATCTACTATTCTGCTTTAATAGTAAACACACAATGTTTTCCAACAACTATATACATGCATTCTATAATTGCAAGTTGGAAAACACAGTGTGAGGTGAGTATATGTCTGCCAAAACACAATGACAAGCCAAAGATAAGCAATCATACTTACAAACAGTTCATTGCCTTGTCTATGGCTTGTCATGGCATTCCAATCAAAATGAAACCACATTTCTTTGAGGCAATTTTCAAACTATTCACTACCTTGTCTCTATTGTTGCTTACTATTATGCTTACTAATATGCTTACTTTAATATGCTTTCATAGACAAGGCAGTGAACTGTTTGAAAAAATGCCTCAAAAAAATGTGGTCTCTTGGCATTCCATGACAAACAAATGCAATTGTAGCTGCAATTATCACTCTAGTATGAATGAATTAATATCTTTGACAATAGTATTTGGTTGCATAGGTGGAGTTCCCTATAGTTGTGGGCATAGTTTCACAATATATTGGTGATACCTCTACTAAAGATGACAATATATATCTGCGAACCAAGTTGTGTTGCTTGTTAAATAAGGTGTTTCCCATTTTCTAACAAAATTTGGTTAGGAGGTCTCCATATGCAAATATCACTCTAATTATCATTATATATCTGCAATTATCACTCTAACTATCTGCAATTATTTTGTAAAAATAGTGTGAGATGAGAATGTCTTCCAAAACATAGTGGCAAGCCATAGATAACCAATCACACATAGAAACAGTTCATTTCCTTGTCTATGGCTTGGCATGCCATTCCATTGACCATGAGACCACATTTCTTTTAGCCATTTTTCCAAACAGTTCACTGCCTTGTCTCTGTTGTTGCTTACTATTATGCTTTCATAGAGAAGGCAGTGAACTGTTTCAAAAAATACCTCAAAAAAATGTGCTCTCATGGAATAACATGACAAAAAAATACAATTGCCAGCTGCAATCATCACTATACAATGAAGAAATTAATATATTTCATAATAGTACTTAGTTGCGTAGGTGGAGTTCCCTATAGTTGTGGGTATAGTTATTACCTATGCAATGTGAACTAACTGCATATCTGCTTTTAGGTTGACTATGTAAAAAAACTATATTGTAATTTAAATTTTGTCATCTATCTATGAGCATCTACTTATTAGTTATGCAATGTAAAGTAATGCTTTCGGCTTGATAGATGTGCAATGCAATGAAATGGAAAACACTAGGTGTTTATAAAACTGCAAACCACATCACAACATACCCAAACCCTCGTGGCTTTCAAGCCTATGTATGTATGTGTGCATTACAAATAGCAAGAACACCAATTTCTTGACATTATCACCAATAATGAGAAAACTTGTTCAAAGTGGCGAAACACAATGTTAATGCTTCTTGGAAAACAATGGGTGTTTATAAAACAGTGCCTTTCATTACATTCCTAGGGTCTAAATAACAAAAGCTTGTAAAGACATTCATTTTCTTTTCTAAAACTCTAAGATGCAAAGCATTGGGTTTTACAAAACCCACAACCCACTTAAAGTTTGAAAACAATTTACAAAAAAAAACCCTCATAACATTTTAAACCCCTTTACAACTAACAACCCAAATGATTAGAAACCCCTCAACTCACTTTTTTCATTCTCCCCTTGCTCTCCAACTTTTCACTTGCAACTCCACTCTCCAACCTTTCACTTTCAACCTACAGAATGAAAGAGCAGAATACACAGTGTCAAATGTTGTTGGAAACAACGGGTGTTTATAAAATGGTTGGCATTTCATTACATTCCTACGGTTTTAATAACAAAAGCTTTTGAAGACATTCATATGTTTTCTAAGATTCCAGGTTCTCAAAACACTAAGAAACCTGCAACCCACAAGAACAATGCAGCTATATACATACAAAAACGCATGAAACAATACATAAAAACTTTCACCATTGCATATAGTCGGTTAGAAACCCCTCACCTCAAGTCGGTTGGTCCTCTCCCCTGCCTATAGTGAGCCCTTGCTCTCCAACGTTTCAATTTCTACCTGCAGAATGAGAAAACCCAAAGCACAGTGTGTTTTCCAAGTGTCTTCCAAGAACAGTACCCGTTACAATTTAAACCACATGTCTTAATCAAATCACCGCCCTTCTTGCGCATAACAGATAGCTTCTCGCACAAGGCAAAAAAATGCCGACGTAATTCGGCAATGGGACACCTCCTCGCTTCCCGTGATGTTTCCTTTTTGTTGTCGGTTCCGTCACTTCTATCATCCGTCTGGCAGGCCCCGCACTACACCGTCTCTTCATGTTATGTATGTTACCATGTATGTCGTTATGTATGTTTTCATTTCTTTTTGTATGTACATAGGTGTTTTTGTCTAGGAGTTAGCCGGCTCCCTATGCAAGTGGATGGTAATTAATAAACATTAAAGATTTCAAGAAATTATAAAAGTGGGTATTTTGGAGCAACTTGTTATATATTATACATGAAGTTGCATGTGTAGTTGATCACATTCACATGTGAAGATGTATTAGTGCATTTACAATATTTTACTAGAGTAAAAGTTTTTTATTGGTTAAAATAAGAAAGTTTTTTGGAGGATTAGGTGGACAAGGAGTGAACAATTATTGGAACATGGAGGGGGATCAGGTGAACAAGGAGTGAACAATTATTGGAACATGGACGACAAGACCTCTGGTCTATCCCAAACTCTAAACCCAATAAAATAATAATAGAGAAATGTATAATATTAATATAAAATTCAAAAAATTATAAATTACATGATTGAAAGTAAATTTAAATTAGCATCCTCACATCAGCGAGGATTAGAAGCTAAATAGACCACATCTATGGCCTGGCAGCCCATAGCTATAAAAATCAGAAAGAATTCCTTCCTGGAAAAGTAAAGACAGTGCAAGTAATTCGGTAATCCTTGTGGGTCCTATGGGGACAGATTTATCTCCGAAACTCTGGCGTGTAATGAATGCCCTTGTTTCATAAGAATGCTCTCCCATGTTCTATTAAATGCAGGTTCGTTTAGGAAATGCTTCTAGATGGGCAGGAATGATTCAAGAGGTCTAGGTAAAACATAGGGGCCAAGATTCTGTGGATAAAGGACAGTCTTTTCACTAGAAGTGGGACCTGCCCGTATCCAAAAGTTGATCTCCTCTTAAATTACTACTCTGAAACCTATCAACTCAAGTGTTGTATTCCCCCCAAATCATAGAGACCATTCCACCATGAAAAGACTCCCCACCTACATTACAGGCATTAGGTCTCTATGGACATTAAGTTTTCATTGTCTATCAGTCACTGCAATATTGCTTTCATCTCTTTGGAAGTTTGTTGTGGGTGTGGATTCCTAAAAAGAGCGCAGTAGTTAAAGTATGAAACTCATTCACTCAATGCCCATTTTTATGAAAGTTACAACAACTATCTCAGAAATCATCCTCAGTCCGTGAAGTACAACAAAGAACAAATGGCAGTCTGGCAGGCTTTTTGAAGTCAAAACAAAAAAACAAACTATACCCCATTGATCTTATCAGATTGCCAGGCATATGGTCTTATTTTGGAAAAGTATGCTGCATTCTTTTGTTTTAAATGTGCAGTGACCTTTTATTATCTACCCAGTTCAATGCAGAAGGGTTGCAGGGAGAAGGACATTTGGAGTTTATGGAATCAGTACAGAAAAGAGCTCTGCAGTTTTTGATATTTATGGGCATGGTGTTGTTGCTGTTTTGTGTTCTGAAAGAGGTATATTATAGGAGGACAGATATAACATTTATGGGCATCATCAGGAGGAGGTTGGGTATAGGATCTCTACCACCAAATTGCAGATCAAAATGCAATGGATGTACTCCCTGCATGAGTGTAACAGTTCCCATCAATCCAACCAGGACTGTGAGTCCCATGGATTATTATCCAGAGGTTTGGAGATGTAAATGCAGAAATAGGATATTTAAACCCTAGCCTAGTCAGTACCTCAACTTCTCTAATGGTTACTAGGTCAATTCTATGATGCATAATCATTCAGTTCAGTCATTTTGTTTATGAAAGTAAATCAACAATACAAGTAGGTATCTTTACAGAGGCACTTACACATTGCCTTACATGGCTAGAGTTGTTTAGCATAGTAGCTTCAGTATCAACATCTAAGATAGTTGAGTAAAATGCAGATGGAAAAAGACATGGTTTGCATTGTTTTCAACTTATCATGTCTATGGATAAACTCAACTCTAAACAAGGTTTGCATAATTTAGATGTGTTTTGCACTCTCAGCGTTTTCAAATCTCTCTCTTTGTACTGGCTCATAGTAGCTTAGTATCAAAATCTAAGATATTTGAGTAGATGTGATGAAAAAAACATGGTTTGCATTGTTTTCAATTTATCATGTCCAGGGATAAACTCAAATTTAGAGTAATTTATTCAAGGAACAAGGTTTGCATAATTTAGATGTGTTTTGCATCCTCAGCATTTTCAAATCTCGCTCTTTGTACTGGGTCATTGATGATGTTGGGTGCAGGTTAAAGAGAGTGAATTTAGCTGCACAAAATAGAAAATTTCATAATTTCTAATGGTAGGCGAATGAGTTTTTCACAGTTCATGAAGTTTTCAAAAGACTGTTTCTGAAATCAATTGTGTATGTTTTTGTATCAACATTTTGGATTACACTCAGGGATCCATCTAATACAAAAACATACACAGTGGATTCTAGAAGCAATCTTTTGAATTTCTTATAGTTCACTTTCTATAAAGATGATGACGATATAAAAATATACACAGTTGATTTAAAAAACAATCTTTTGAATTTCTAATAGATCGCTTTTACGAAGATGATGATAGATTGCTGAACGTAATTTGAAATTTGAAATGTTGAATTAAAAACATACACAGCTGATTTCAAAAATAATCTTTTGAATTTATAATAGATCACTTTCTATGATTTCTATGAAAGTGATAGAAGACTAGCTGTCCATACATATGGACAACATATTACTCATAGAAAATGTAAACTGTTTAAGGTTCTCATAAAAAACTGCCATTGTATGAGAAGGCACATATCTTTTTGTCTTTAGGCAGAGAGAGCCCCAGCTATTGCTTGTGAGCATTGGTGAAAGCTTTTATACTTATTTCGATAGCCTGATAATGGACAGATCCTCTTTTCCATGCACACACTGCCAGTATAAAACAACGGATGCTGCACTATAATTGTTAAGGTTCCTGCAGTAAAGAGGATCATCAGACAAGATTTAACAGTGTAGTACGTGTCACGAACTTCACTGTGATTTTGAAGTTTACATTATTGGGTAGACTATTCATCACTTTATTCAGCAGTAGGATGCACCACTTTATTCAAATGTATTTATTTAAAAACATTTCTTAATAATCTTTAGTTTCTAATTAAATTTTCGTATGACATTGTTTATTATGATATTGCTATCAGGATTCAACCCTGTAGTTTTATGAATCAAACTCATTGACCCATGTTTCATGAGTAGTGGTTCACAAGAACCCATCTCTCATGATAATGAATGATCCACTTAGAACTCATTGCATCTAGGTGATGTTCACAGAGGTGAAGCACTGGGCCTTCCCTGGAGGTCACCCATCCCAGTATTGCTCCAGAGGTTGAATCTTGATAGCAATATCATAATTTGACACGCTGTGGAAAATACCTCCTACTTATCGATATTGTTTATTTCAAATTTGTTTAAATTCAAAGTAGTACGAGTGATATCTTAATTAGCTCATCCTTCAAACTATAATCAGCGATTAGTGTTCAAAGATTGCTTTTATGTTAAAATATGTTTTTTGAGATTTATATAGTCATTAAATTGTTTTTATGGGAAGCATCTAATACATAGGCGAGACTTTATTTTGTTGATAGATTATTAAGTGTGATTTGAAATGTTTGATATAAAGAAATACAGAGATGAATTCAAAAGAAATTATTATCAATTTTATCGATTATAGAAAATTGATGTTCATTAATATAAAAGTTTGTTTAGTTTAATTTTGAGTGATTAAAAAACTTGTGAATTTTTGGTTTCATTTTATTATTGATTCCGAATCAATTGATTATAAATTAAAAAAGAAAATAATTAAAATTATAAAATATAAATCTAAAATTGACAATTTAAATATATGATATTGCTATCATGATTCAACCGTGTAGTTTCGAGTCAAACTCATTGACCCATGTTTCATGAGTAGTGGCTCACCGGAACCCATCTCTCATGATATCGAATGGTCCACTCAGCACTCATTGCATCTAGGTGATGCTCACAGAGGTGAAGCACTGGTCCATCCCGGGAGGTCACCCATCCCGGTACTGCTCCAGCTCAAGCGCGCTAAACCAGGGAGTTTTCTCTAAGGTTAAGCCCGCTTGAGTTGTTACCCCATTTGCAAAACCTTCAGCAAGTGTTGTGCCTTATCAATTTAAATATATATTATAAAACAATTAGTACAAAGATCTCTCATTTTTAATTGGGGGTCATAAGATTCAAAATATATTGAATAACTAAATATTGTATTTAGGTAAATGTCTCATATAACATAACAATATCTTTTTATTATTGTCACAACAACATACTTTTATTGCTAGCTCTATCAATACAAACGAGTGAGCCATCTTTATCAATAATAGAAATAAATTTAGTTTTATTGATTTCTTTTTTGTCTTTGAGGAAGAATGGATGAATACAAGAGTCAATTGAGCATCTTAAAATGCCTTCCTTGGATGATAAATTTTTTAAATCTCCTTGTTATTATAATTAAGTTTAAAATCATTTTTTTAATAATTGGGAAGGAGTTTAAGGAGTCTTTAATAACAAGCAATGATTTTGTCACAAAAATCATGAGAATTTTGAAAGCGTTAAAGACATGACAATAGTTTCAATATCCAAACATAGACAAGAAGTATTGAAAATGATAATGTCATGATCAGAGGGTCCAATGGAGCACTATCAACATAAAAACATGTAACATAGAGATCTCACAGAGAAACAACAACCCAATTATTTATTTAAGCTTGTGTGATTATCGCCATGATTATAAATTCTCACTTTGTCACAATATGCCCTCTTACATGCCAAGTCATAGCCATTTCAATACACTTTACTATGAAAATTCAAACAACATAACCTCATAATTATACACTATCTAATCACCTCTAGTTTGCCACTTTATTTTATTAGAATTTCACTCCACATCATACTCCTTATTCTCTACTCATAATCTCCACCTCAAACCCCATAGTCTCACTTTGCTTCTATTCTACCTCTACAATTCTTCCCTTACCTTTTAACTTATCTCTTCTTTGCTTACCTTCTTTTGATACAAAATCTATTATATATAGCATCCATCAAATTGCTTGTGGTGTTATTTTTTGTTCTAAAGTATGCCAAAACATGTCCCCACCTAAATCAAGATTCAAGCCTCCACACTAATCCATTTAATGATCACATACCCTCTCAATATTAGATCATTCATATCAATGCCACCCCCAAACCACAATACTATCATCTTGGTTCCTCCACCTTTATCCAACCCAATTATCTTGTTGTTAAGGAAATTACAACCACTACCACTCCTTACACATTTAAAAATGGATTCATGTCTTGTTACTAAAGGAAAAAGTATCCCATTACAAATAAGATCAATCATAACATGAATTATCAAGGTAGAGGATAAAGCCTTCATGAGGAAGGCATCTTGGAGACCATAAAAATCAAAGCAAACAAGAGATTTCAAGGCCTCAACTATAAATCTCTTGGAAAAAATGTCGGTCATGCACCTTCGCAGATCTTAAGGAAACTTCCTCCAACATCCAAGTAGGTTTCTCCTATCACTCTAATCAATAGTTTGTTGTTATTAATCCTTTCATCAATCCATCACCCCTATCACCCCCATCAACCCCAACACCAATCCTTCATCGATACCACTATCACTATCCCTAACCATCCATCACCTAAAATCCTCCATCAAGATCAACAAAATCACACGTCATTAGATTTATTCCAAAATAATGAACTCAGCACTAAATTCATTGGATTCCAAGATAATATCTCCCCATGGGACCATAACATCAACTTTGGAAGTGGTTTGGATGCACGTGCATATGAAGTAAAGAGCCCACAAAAATATAAGGATCATTGTGTTTCCAGGCATTGAAATGCAATACCAAATCAAAAACATTTCCATAGTTAAAATAAAGAAGAAAAATGCCACATAGGCCCACCAATATAAAGAAGCACATAAATAAGGTGGGTCCTAAAGTAAAAATAAGCAACGAATCCATGTAACATATCTAAATCGATATCTCCAAATGCTAATTCCATCTTGATCCCACAACCCTCCATCTAATCCCAAGCATACTCCTCATCCTTAAAATCCTAATTCATTTTAGGCCCCCACATCCCAAAATCAACAATCCTAATCCCATAATCTAAATCCTAACACTCAAAATCCCATACACCTAAAATCCCATATCCTATTCTCAAGATTCAATGTCCATCATGGTATGCACAATTGTTGGTCCTAGTTGTTGAACAAACCCAAATATTGAGAGGGGGTGAATCAATATCTATAAAAACTTAAACCCTTCAGATCTTAAACACTTCAATAGCATGCAAATTTAGACTTTTAACAGGATCAACAACTTATAAACAGATCGGCAACACTTAATCAAATCAATGACAATAAAAGATAGGAAAATGAACATGCATGCACAAGATAGCACCAGATTTAAATGGAAAACCCAAGAATGGAAAAACCATAGTGAGAAATCTCACAATATAGGAAGCTCACTACTTACAAAGATTACATTTTTTTTAAGGCTCGCTGCCTAAGGAAGCACACTGCTCCCTAAAAGACTTGCAGGCTAAGGCGCACAACCTTAGGGAAAGATACAAAGGACTTGCAGTGTTGAGGCACACAACCCTAGGGCAAGATACAAGATACAAGGACCTACTGAAGAGACTCACTGTATGATAGCAAGATACATGAAGATTTAGAAATTACAACATATGTCAACAATACACTTTCCTAACTGAGGCATTAAATCTCATCTTAACTTTATTTTCCACAACTCACTACATCATTCCATACTTGCATACCACCACACTCTCACTAAACTTGCAACTAATTTTTTCTTCCATTTATATCCTCTACAAGATCACAAAACACCAATTAGGTCAGCCAAAATAGAATACAAACAATAGCCTCAACAAGTCGGCCACAAAAACATGATGTAAGATCATATCCAAGAGATAGAGAGGACCAAAAAAAACTTATTACAACTTCCAATGTGATCCCAAACAACACATGCGCTAGTGCACATCAACCCAAGTCGGCAAGAAACATGTAGATGAAACATGTAGCTCACATTATTAGCCATCCCAAAACCATAATTTTAATTGAATTTACTCAATGTAGTCCTCAAAAAGATAGGTCGGGACCTATATACATCTTAACACAATCTCAAATGTTAGCACAGACCCCCAAGCACATAGCGAAAGCAAGAAAACAAGCCCTGTCGATCAGACATCCATAAATTACCCAAAAAACCAACTCAAAACAATATGTGGCACCAAAGAGATCAACCTTTGATGTGTAAACCACAAAGAGACGTTCCATGAACATCTGACAACACTTCCATATATATCTTTCACACTGTCATGCCACAAACAGCCATCGCAATCTAACCAGAAATAGAACACTTCAACCCAAAAACTTAGAAGACATGGTCATGAGATAGAACAATAATAGACCAACTTGTGGTAAACACCATCACATGAAAACTAAATTGAGACACTATACAAACACTAAGAGCACGTCCACCAAGCCACAAGAGTAGAAACACCAAAGTGAAGAAATGCAAAGCATTTTTGAACCAGTCCTAACAAGAAACAAAACTACCAAACCACTACAATTAATAGAAATCTCCTCGACAACACTAGTGACCAGAAAACATAGGAGTGCAACATCCACATAACATAAAAATTGAATCCCAAACCACAAGACCATATCTTCAAAGGTAGAGGAATGTGGAGCATTCTCCCAAATAGTCTTCAAAGGAACTTCCTATAGCAAAAACTTTCACCAACATCTGGAGACTACAACTTCCTTGTAGCAACACATACATCCTTGGGAACAACAAGAGAGAGCATACAACATACTAGAGACCATCAACAACATATCTCCAACATCAACATTACTTATAATCCTCATCTTAATTCTTATAATCCTCATCTTAACATATCATCATGATATCATCTCTACTAATAGCAACCATACTCAATACAGCTTTAATTGTCATCAAACAAGGCCTGACATCCAACCATGAACATCAGCAACATATAGAGTATCAACAACATACAACTATAAGCACAAGTGACAACCCAAACTAAGTGTAGACACAAGCATCGATGACAAACAATTCCAAACATATGTGCAACAATCTCCCCAATTGTTGATGTCAATGACAACTAATGAAAACACTAGTTACACTCAAACCCATGATATTTATCTCATGAATTAACCATCTCATCCTTCCATCCACCTATTTTCCATCATCCAATCCATTATTGAACAACACACCCCCTTAATCTAGTTTTTTCCCAAACGTTATTACCCTCCATCCAACATACCTTCCATTTCCCTTGGTAGCATCCTATAATGGCATAAATTTGCACCCAATACAATTTCCCATTGATTTACCTTCATTTTAGCCTTACAAGTTTGATAATGCAAAAAACTGCCGCATTTTCTTTCCTCTCCCCACATGTCCATGTTGTTTAGGATCAATGAAGGGAATTTCTATTGGGGATGTGTGCACGTTGCATGGACATCTATGTGTTGTGCTATCGTCCTAGCAAGATTCATGCCTTACGAAATGGTAAAGATTTTGTGATTATCTATCACCTGTGAGCATAGCATCCCCCTGCCTAATCTTGACTGTCGAGAATGACTATTTGCCTCCAATTTTCCCATTTGAACTCAATTCTATCTCATTCTCAAGCTCTCTCTTGGTTCTAAGACTTCTCCTGGCATCTCTATCATCTTCTTGCTCTAGTTCCATTGCTATTACAGGTTCTTGAGGCTCCACTTCATTGGCATGGTGATATTGTTCTTCTCCTTTCTCTATTAACCTTGAGAGCTTGTAGAAAGGGAGGTGATATTGTGTTTATTTTCTTACTTTCATTATCTTACTTGTAGGGTAGCATCTATATTGTCCTTGCTCTCTACTTCATTGTGTCTTTTCTATCTATTTCTTTATCACTTTTATATAATCTTGTTGTCTATAGGTTGTTTGTGGAGGTGGGAACATTGAAATAGGGGTTTGAATGAGGCAAACCTCAAAACACAGCCCCAAAATTTTTATTGTTAGTATGTGTGTAGGTGTTATTCATTTTCTTGGAGCTAGCTAGCAAACTGGATCTTGAGTAAGTTGGCATTCTTCTTCTTTCTTTGTCATATTTTCTATTAGAGTAGCTTTCATGGTATTCTTCTTGTTGTACTTTGCATTTTCGTATGTTTTTTGTCAAATTGTAAAACTAGAACATCGGGTTGTTAGTAGTGTAAAACCAAGATCCTAGGACCTGCAAAACACAATAAACAAACACATTAGAAGATTCAAATGCAAGCCAAGATCAAAGTTCCCCATGTAAAATCCATTAGCAATGCTCAAAATAGGAATAAAAACAAGAACACAATGAAAAAGCAAGGAAATAGATCAAATCCTATTAGAAACATGCAAACTCTTGATCTTATGGGGGAGTTGGTGCCAATTTGATGTGGAAATTGGCCCTTTCCCAACTCCTATGCAAGCTTTTGATGATTTGGTGATGATTGATCCACTTGGTGATTGCTTCAAATGAACTCCATGGAGAAAACCTGCAATAACCTAGCTATGCCTTGATGAAATGGATAAAATGATAATGCTTGAAGATGAAATTGAGTATAATAAGTTTGCTCAAATTGTGGATGATGAAATGAGGAGAGAAGCCTCTTATTTATAGAAAGACAAGATGGAGAAATGCCCAAAATGAAGCAATGTGGGACTAACTTTCAACCAATGGCAAAATGCCACTTGTCAAGAGATGAATGGATGAAGGATGTGCACATTTTGAAGAATGTGCAAAGAGAGGGGAGATTCAAATTCAAAAGATGGCTTGAAGGATGAGGTGAAAGGTGAAGTTAATGTTACATGGCTCAAGAAAAGGACTTGTAAGATGAGTTAAATGCCTTCTAGGAAGGACATGTCCTTTTGGAGGGATTTTCAAATTTGGGGAATATTCCAACCATTGATGCCTTTTTGAAAGTAATTAGAGATTTAAATAATTCAAAATAAATGATTTATTGAGCAAGTGGCAAAAGTTAGAGGATGTGACATGGATTAGGATTAGATTAATCAGGATTTGATTAATTTAATAGGAGATTTAGATGATGTGACAATTTTGACTTAGATTCTAGGATTTATTTAAATCAATATTGAGAGGAATGTGATTTAGACTTAATTAAATAAAGATTATTTATTTATTTAATTAAAGAGAGATGTTGTTAGCTTAAATTAAATAAGAATTGTTTTAATTTAATAAGATGACCTTAGAGATTTAATCAAATAAAAGGAATTATTTAATTAATAGAGACTATGAGGTTAATTAAATAAAAATGATTTATTTAATTAACAGGAGATGACAACTTAATTAGATAAAATTGATCTAATCCAGTTAAGAGAGGAATTTGATGACAAGCCGAGAAGATGATTCATGAGGAAACAATGTTAGAAAATCAAGATCAAGTGTGTAGCATCAATCAGTACATTTTCCATGTCTACAAGTAGACTTTATGTGTTTATGGTTGTCTCTTGACCCTCTACCTGTACATGACACCAGCGCATCTCTAAGACTCCAGTGTGGCACGCTAAAGTTTGACCCTCACGATGCCGTCCTCTGAAAAAGAGCCATTTGGTCAGAAATTTGAGACCTCTATGGTCGGCTCACCCAGTTCTAGAAAACATTTGTCATAAACATAAGGGAAATAAAGTCATGTTTGCCCTTCCTTTTCAACTTATTAGGTAGTTTGAGGTAGTTCAAGGTAGTTTTCTCCCTTAGGCTCTTCTGTAACCTAAGAGTCTCAAGGGCAGCAAATCCCCCTTCTTTACACATCATATAATGTAAGAGTTGCAATGTTACCATATGTTTACATTTTGGAGAAGCTAAATTAGCAACCAACAAGGTTTCTACCAACAGTTATAAGCAAAATGACAATCAATGTAGTTCATATGAAAATATTATTTAGTAAGGGATACTATCCACTCACTAGGGAAATACATGCTTAAATTTGACCTTCCATCCATAATCTATTTCAAGAATTTCCAAATCCAAATCTCTATCCAACCCATCCATTCAAATATAAGTAAAAATTTCAAAACTTTAAAAAATAGGTAAAGAGAAAAAGTGTCAAATGGTGAAAGTTATTCCTATGGCACCTTGGACAAGTATCATAATGAAAAACTAACAAACATGCATCATTATAAATTCACTAAGAGCACCTACACTTGGGGGGTAGGTGCACAAAGATGGGGAACCAAAAAGTGGCCACCCCACATTTTGGCCCCATTAAAACCATAACGTGAGTGCATTATAATGTGAGTGCATTATAACGTGCTCACATTATTGCTAAGTCAAGCAATAACACACTCGCATTATTGATTAGACAAGCAATAAAAAGAAGAAAAAAAAGTCATTTTTATTTGCTCATTTCTACTAAAACGAGTTTCTTTGTTGATTCTTTGCCAAAAATTTGCCTCGACGTCGAGGAGGTCAAAGGAATAATATTTTTTAGTTTTTTAGTGTCATTTTTATATTAAATAGGTAGATTGAATATGCTTTTTGATAAAAATTTATTTAATTTTTAGGAATTGACAATACATCCCAAAATGTTGAAATTCCTAATTCACCTCATGATGAAATCCCTCCTGGAGAACAACCTCAACAAACACCTCCTAGAATTCCTCATCATGCTCCAGAAACAAAAGAAAATATATTGAGGCAAAATGAAAATAACAAAAAATAAATTGAGTTAATTGCAAGGTTGAGAGATCCTATAGGAACAAACTCACATAGGACTACCCTCGCTCAATCATTGCAAACCATAATATCTCACGTGGATGATGATTTTGAGAGGATATCTAATGTTCCTTTTACTAGTGTTGTTTGTAGTGTGATGTATGTGATGACTTACATTAGACCAAATATTGCCCAAGCAATGGGAGTTTTGAGTAGGTTATATTTGACCTTGGTAGAGAATATTGGGCTTTCATTAAGAAGGTATTTAGATATTTACATGGAATTTATAATTATTGTTTTTGTTATCATGGTATGGACAAGTCACTGGACATATAGGGATTTTTTGATGTAGATTAGGAAGGTGACTCAAATAGTCAAAGGTCCACTAGTGGCTATGTGTTTTCTTTAGAGGTACAGTGAGGTGGATGAGTAAAAGGTACCCCATAGTTTCTTTGTCCACTACTAAAGTAGAATATATGGCTACTACGTATACCTCTAAGGAGGTAGTTTGGTTATAGATACTTTGTATAGGTATTGATTGTAGATTGTAGATTTGTTATAATTGGATATCATAATCAAAATTTTATTTTTTTTGCTAAGAATCTCATGTATCATGCTCATAATAAGCATGTTGATGTTCGGTATAACTTGTGGAGGAAATATTTGAGACTGTTAAGGTCTTGTTAGAGAATGTTGACACTCTAGATAGTGCTTTAGATTCACTTATGAAGCCAGTTACCACAAAAAAGTTATCTTGGTAGGAAGGTCATGTGTCTTGATTCTTGTACTTAATTATATTCATATTTTCTATAGATTTGTCTGCAATGTATAACATTAAGTGGGAGAATGTTAGGATTAATGTGCCATTTATCTTGAAATCTTATGTATATTTTATGTATCTCCAACACTCTTGTATGCATGAATTAAGGAGGTGGAGTTAGCAATGATAATTATGAAGTTATTTTTAGAAAATTTATCAACTAGCACATTCCTTACACCTACCATAAGTTGTCATAAATTCATTATAATCCACTTGCCAACTCGGGCATTCCATATTCACTTTATTATCTCAATTGAAAGATTCTCTATGACATGTCATAACATGTTTCATGAGTTCATCAACAAGTCAAGTCAACAATGTAACTCCACTCTTACATGCTCTTATGCACATCATAAAATCTCTTACACATCCTTACATTTTCATTGATTCTCTTAAACATGTTACACAACATTTTATTATACACATCATACGAACACATGCACATTATAAAATATTTGTCATAGTGGGATGAACTTTTCCATGTATGACACACCTATCCCAAAAACACAATCCATTGTTGCATGGCTTCAATCTTTGCAACATTCTACTCTAGCCACATGTGTATATTTATTTACTCTAGGCATGGTTGTTGCAATACAAATAGATTCACTTGATAAATAGTTTGATGTCTTAAAACATTTGGTGTACCCCCTTCTCATCCCATTGTCATTGGTCGGGGATCTAACAACACAATAAAGGTGAAAAAGCCTTGAAGAGAAAAGGAAGGCAAGGTGCAAAATTTTTTTTTGAATGAGTAGCACAACAATTAACAAGTATGAAGGTGTGTGCAATTGAACAATGAAGGGACATGGTTATGTAGCTAGCCATTGTCAAAGAAGTCTATAAAAAATTTGGCAATGAGAGTGCATAGGTGTTGTAGATTTTTCCACAAACCACTTAGTTGTAGAATTAGGTTCAAGGATACCTTGGCTCCTAAAAGAGCTAAGTTCATTTTTGTAACAGAGCTTCGTAGTAGAGGATTTGAGTGAAGGAAAGGTGAAAATCTATGTGCATAGACTCAAGCTCAAATAAGTGGTTATTGAGAAGTGTTACACAAAGCCCACAAATAATGTGTTTTCAATAGTTCACATGTTGTGTATTGCATTGAATTAGATGGTTAAGAATGCACCAAAAGTATGTGTCTAGCCTTTAGAGGTAACATGTAGGCTAGAAAGTCTAGAATCAATAAGTCTAGATGGGGTTGTGTATCTCATGTAGATGTCACATTGTTAGAAGAAATAACTATAGATGCATGCGCCAAGTGGCAACTAGTTCCAAATATGTAGATTTTGAACAAGTAGGTCTAATGTCACAAGTTTTTTATTAGCTGCAACTTGAGCATGGTTTTAGTCAACTCGGGTTTTTCTTTTGAGCTTTTGCTTCTCTGCATTTTTTGACTTTGTCTATATAACTATTCTAAGAACATAACATGTCATTTATGTCAATAGTATTGTTTCCATAAATTTGATAAATTGAGTATTTATTATAGTTGTGTCACAAATAGTATAAAGTGTATATGACAGAATATATATTTTAGAAGACTGTATTTCATAAATGAATGATAAAATCGTTAACTAGCTTTAAGCTAAATTATATATAAACATGGATTAAAGTTATAAATGATTGAAGAACTTTTGAAATAGATTCAATTAACATTGGGTATAAGTGTCTATATAAACTCTTATGTAATCAAACTTTATATGTAATTAATGAATGTAACAAAATTTTGTAAAATTTACTATGTAATTTTTTTTATGTATTTTTAAATACCTATACGTGCTTTATTAATCATGATTAAAAATGTGCAAGGTAATTAGTTTTTCAAGCCTCAAACATGCATAAGGGAGTAGTATTTAATTGATATATTGGTGGGCAAGAAATAGATCAAATGTTTAACCTAAACCATGTGATGTGTAGAGGTATTATGGCTATCATCCCATTAAAATGCTTCACAAAACACATAAGTAACCACCTAAAAGGTTATGGGAACAATTATAAAAATGGTCCATCGAATCTAGTGTTTATGTTGAAGCCCATAGTGAATTAACATGCTTCTCTATACTATAATTGGTCTTCCACAAAGAATTTCCAAGAACAACTAGTTACTATTAGCTAAATTACAATTGGTTTTATGAAAATTTGAAAACATACTTCAATGAAGTTGATGACTAAATGTTGAACCCCTTAGTGAATTAATATGCGTCTCTATACTATAATTGGTCCTCCATAAAAAAATTCCAAGAACAATTAGATATGATTAGTCAAATTACAATGAGTTTTATGAAAAATCAAAGCATACTTAAATGAAGTTGATAACTAAACATTAAATTCTAATAGGAATTCAAAACATAATACCCATCTTCAAGTGTCCCTACGGTGATGATCCATCTCACTAGATTGCATGGGTGACTAGTAACTACAGTCGCTAAATAAACTAGAAATCGAATTGAATACTAGGCGAACAATATACACATCACTTTTTCTCTATCTCTAAATCCAAGTTAGTATGACCAAGTTATGACAATTTGTAGAATGACAATCGGTCTCACTAGGTTGCATGGATGACTAGTAACTACAAACACCAAATAAACTAGAAACAAAATTGAATACTAGGTTCACTCTACATATCACTTTTTCTCTAAATCCAGGTTAGTATGACTAAGTTATGACAATTTATAGCGTGACAATCCATCTCACTAGATTGCATGAGTGACGAGTAACTACAAATCGCCAAATAAACTAGAAATGGAACTCATTCTAGATATCCCATTTTCTTTAAAAACCAGATTAGTACGACCAAGTTATGGGCATTTGTATTTTTAGGTGTGTAGTTGAATGCGCAATCCCCATTGGAGCAGTCAGAATATCCATGCGTTCTGGTTTTCTTCATCGAGAATTCAGCTGACAAGTAGTACATGTGGCCCCTGGCAGACTGATGTTTGTGTTCAGGTGTGACAGAGAAAAGCATCATCTCTGCAGTATGTTGTTGACAAAATCGTACAAGAAAATAGAGAATTAAGCAAACTCTCCGCTAAATCTGGCGACTGCCAGAGCTGGGCACAAAAGTAGAATTCACGTAGAACAACGTGGCAATGTAGTACTCAAGGTTATTAAATATCATATATTTCACATACATATATTAAATATTAATATATATAAAATATCCAAGAGTTATCATTCTCTAATTTTCTTTTTTATTGATTTATTTTGTGATTAAATCTTTGATTTCTCTTTCCACCTCCCTGTCATTTTAAATGCAGCTTCAAAAACTTCACACAGATTGTTGGATGCCACTAGCCTCTTGGCATAATAATTTTTTTTAATATGTGTAATATTATTTATTTTATTAAAATTTAAAAGTTGTTATTACCTAGTTCATTCAATTTTCATTTGTTTTTATTAGACTACAGGAATCGGTCAGTTATTTGTCCCCCTATAAACTGCACTGCGTCTGCTAAACTTTTTTTCACATGATCGGAGTTATTTGTCCCCCTATAAACTGCACTGCGTCTGCTAAACTTTTTTTCACGTGATCGGAGTTATTTGTCCCCCCTATAAACTGCACTGCGTCTGCTAAACATTTTTTCATGTGATCGGTGGCGCTGGCGTGACACACCCTGTAGTGCCACGATTTTGGGGGGAGACTAGACCTCATGACCTCTTGCCTACAACAGGATGTTTTAGCCAATCGAGCTAGGCTCCCCACCCCTATTTTAAAATATTAAGGTTTGGGCATTGGTTATTGGCACTACAGGTAAGAAGCCCCACTAGTTTACCAAGGAGCCTCCCCTTAATACTAGGGTAAACATCTCCATTGTTGACGCAATAGAAAGCAACCCCACGAGGTTTGAACCTTGGTTGTTGGCTCTATAGGCAAGAAGCCCCACCATTTCACCAAAGGGTCGCCCCCATTCAAATATCATTTTTATTGTGGATGTGGGTATTAAATTTTTAAATAAATAGGAATGTTTTTATATTTATGTTGAGGAATTTATTTAGGTTAACTAATTAGTACACAATTGAATTAGATAATGGATTTGGATGTGATAATTAAATTAAAACAAATGTCATATTAAATAAGAGAATAAAAGAGGTTAGTTTTGGGGTCAATGATAGAAAAATAATATTAATGTTATTTGAAATCGATTTGTTAGTCATTGAATTATTTATTTTAGTTTTATTAATGTCTCGGTGAATGATCTAACACAAAAAAGTCTTGTTGGTCAATTTTCAGTCTTGACTTTCATGAACCCAATCTATCATGTCAGATTGATTTGAGATTCATGAGAATAATTTGTCAAAATGCATATTTAAAAAGTTGCTTGCCTTTACCTTCTTGGTATTTGAATTTGTTAAGGTGGTGTTTAGGTACACTTTTTAGGAGCTTTTCAAATTAATAGGTGAGCACATTCTTCTAGGTCAAACCCCTTAGTGGATTGAATTAAAGATAATTAGTAATTGAAATGGGAAAAAGAGGGGCGGGGGGAGAAAGTCCTAGGTCCTAAATGCAAAGAACTTAGGCTTGCAAGGGGCCCTTTTCCTACGTTTCATTAAAGAGGGAGATCAACAAGGTGAATAGATTGGCTATCAACCATGAAGGTGAGCCAATCAGACCTAGATCTCCTTCCTTGAGGGATTGGAAATGGACTGGAATTGATTTTCCTTGATCAACCTAATTAGACTATGTGACCTAATACATAAAATGCAAGATCCCGACAAATAACAGACTAAAATAGCAATTTGTAGGTAGATATGGAAAGTACAGGGGACTATGTACCTATCCTGAAAAGTTGGTTTTGAGATGAATAGGAGGATTGGGACGCCAAGGGGCATATGGGTCTCTCATAGGGTGTCTTGGTCTACTTTTGGGGTCCTCTAGTGACAGATCTGAGCTTCTAATTTTCATTTGCAAAGTTTTCAAAATATTGTTGGATAATTTTGTAGGTGAGTTTTTGTGGCTTGACAAGATTTAGGGCTTTGATGCAACAATGAATAACTTGTCTTCAATCTTTCTTCAATCCTCTTCAAACTTATAACCTACACATTCAAAGAGAGGGAAAATATTGGTCCATTTAGGGGCTTGCCTCAGTCAAACCCCATGTAAGTGTTTCCACTTCCATAATGGCAATGTCAATAATTAATGGATAATTAAAAGGAAGGAATGATGAAATCACTAAGTGTTGCAACTCACTACCCTACTTCCTTGAAGGACTGAAGTCATACACATCACCTCAAGGTCTTGATCTTGCTTGCTTGATTTTCTTGAATTCTTTGGAGACCTACAAAAGTGTTAGCCTTCACAAAATAATGACAACGTGAACACATAGAATTTGACATGATGTTGGATCTTAAATTGCTGCAATAATGCTTTGAAATACTATTCCTGACTTGTTCTCAATGTTCACCTTGTTTTTTACTTGATAATGCTAGATAGATCTCAAATGATGAAAAGACTAGATATTTATCAGCATTTCTCTAATTTCTCAAAAATTAAATCCCGATAGCCGACATTTAAAATTTGAAATTTGAATATTAAAATTTTGACACTGACATACTAAAAATTGATCCGCAACAAAATAGGGGGATTTGTACGCCCATGTGGGTATGGGTCTTGGCCCTATTTTCTAGGACACAATGTATCTTGGGTAAAACATTAATTACTTGCATTTGTTCAATGCTTGCAATTTATCATAAAGTGGTACAAATGGGTTATAGAATGCAAAATTTTAGAAAATTGGGGACTCAATTAGGCTCAATAATTTAGGGGAAGCAAAACATAGTGTTAAATTGTCAAGGGTGACAATTTACAACACTATAGTAATATCAAAGGGAACATTCACAAACATGTAGGTGCCCTATATGGTAATGCTGGTCTATTTCCTTTAATACCCTTTTAGAGTTGGTGTACTATAATTATTCTCTTTTCCCTTTTTATCACATTTGTATTTCAATACATGTATTTCAATAATGACATAGAAAAATGACACTTGAAAAGTTTGATAATCATAACAACTAATAAAAAGTGGTAGGATAATTGGAGTTTGAATTTGGAGTCTTGGGATTTGGGGATCATTCTTGCACCACTAAAAAATTCTTTAAACGGATAAGTTGAGGATCTTGTGGCAAGGAAGGAATGTGTTGTAGCTTGAGCATCTAGAATGTAAGAGCAATCTTGCATCACTAAAAAAATATATTTTGTCATGTTTGTTTTATTTAATGGGTAAGTTGATGTATCTTTGACATCTTGTTTGATCGGAAAAAGAGATTTAGGTCTTAAATCACACTTCTTCCAATTAGGGAAATAAGGGGTTAAAAGTTATCTCAATATCCACTTGGCTACAAACCTCAATGAAAGAGCCAAAATGGTGGATTGGGATTTTAATCCCTATTTTGTGTATGTGTGCGATGATGATTACTTGAATTTTAATTAACTAAATTTTATGATGCATCATGTTCCTAGGTTATTAATGAAAATACAAAAAACTATGATGATTTTTGAGAAATACAAAATAGAAAGACAAAAATAGGATCTAAAAATGAAAAGGGAGGACACAAAGGAACCTAGCATATAATTTTGAGGCTAAAATGACTAGTCAAGGGCATGGGTGCCCTAGACTAGCTTCCTTCTATTTAAGATTTGATTTTACTCTCCTATAGCTCCTAACCTGCAAGTCCTCTCTCGAGGTCACTGTCAGAACTTCAACTTTTATTAATAAAATCCACTTTCCTTTTCTTGATAACTTGTAGGGTTTGAATACATGAATGAGCAATTAGTCCTCAATCTTCCTCCAGTTTGCCTCAAATTTGAAAACCTACACACATGAAAGAGAGGGAAGGGTTGTGTCGCATAGGGGCTTGTCTAATTCAAATCTTGTTTTGGTATTTATACCTCCACAATGACTATGATGATGCATAAAGAGAGTTTACCCTCAATAGGGCAGAGACTAAATGATAAATAAGTGATAAATTGACAAATTACAACTCACTACTCAGATCTATATTCCTTGATGGAATGAAGTCATGTACTCGATGTCTTCAAGGAGAAATTGTTGTTGGATTTGAAGTCTTGCAAGTGTTAGCACTCACAAAAAAAATGAATACAAAACATGAACAAACTTACATAAAAACATGATGAATGATTGACATGATGTTTGATTGAAATAAATGTCGCAATAATCTTGGTAATTCTTCTCTTGACCACTCTTAATTGCTCGATAATAATCTTTTTCCTTCTCAAACATGCTAGGATTAAAATGGTTAAAATGACTAGTATCTATATTTAATTCTTCTAATTTCCCGAAAATCAAATGTTGATAGCTAACAAATGAAATTAGAATTTCAAATAATAAAATACCAACATCGACACATCCAAATTGGATCTAAAAAGGGTTGGACAAGGGTGTTGGGCACTCTAGTCCAGACCTATCATTTTCGAGGCCTTAAACATTGCAGAAAAATATTAAATGTTTATTTTCATTCCCATTGTTTGATATTTTGAAGATATTCATAAAATGGGTGATCAAATACATAATTCAGTCCAAACAGATAGGGGGGAGCTAAACCTAGTGTTAAATTGTCAAGGGTGACAATTTTTTATGCTACATTTAGCCCCCACTTTAGTGAGTATGAACTTACGCTCAAACTCACTAAAGTACAGAAAATTCAAGAGGGGTTCAATTATCCAAACATTGAAGAGATAGGACAACATCAAATCTAGGGGATGTGCTAGCCCCCAGATTCAAGATCCTATGGAAAGAAAATATAAGGACAAAGGAACACACATATGAAGTGAAATAGAACATGACTAACACAAAGCATACACAATGAAGACACAAAACATCACATAATACAAACATAAACATGAAATGAAAACACTACATGGTGCAAACACAATGCAAGCACAAATAAAACACATAATAATCATAAACAAAAACACATGATTAGTACTAAAAGGATTCAAGTTGATAAGGAAAAGACACCTTAGTCTTAAATTTGTCTCAAATATCAAATGTCATTTCTTAAATATACGTTAGACAAGATAATGCTCTAATAAGGTCTAGCAAGATGTGCAATATTAAACCACTCATGACCTGCGTAGATCTACTGGCTAGCAAGTTGTGTTATGCTAGGTTTCAATGCAATATGATGAGTTACATAAGGCTAGAAAGCTATGTTAGGCTAGGTATCTCATGAAACACATGGATCCACTGGCAAGCAAATTGTGTTATGCTAGGTGGCCATGTTAAAAAGGGTGTTCAAGTTCATGAATCAGGCAAGTTGCATTATGCCAACTTCATGGACTATTTTTTAAATAACACCTTAGGGAGCACACAAAGTTTAACATCACAGGGGACTATTTAATTTCATAGGAGATGAAATCACCTTAGGCATGTACACGTCATGAGGAAAAAAATCACCTCAGGGAGTTTATAAAGTTTAACGTGAGGGGGGACAAAAACACCTCAGGGGGTGTAAAAAGTTTATCATGGGGGATGAAATAACCTCAAGGGGTGTACAAAGTTTAATATCACGGGGGATGAGATCAGAAAACCACACCACGGGGAGAGTTATAAATAACACCACCACAAAGGGGGTGTATGCCACAAAATGGATCAAAAGGGGGGATTACTCATTGTATGGAAAGTCATACTTTAGGGAGTATCATACGTGACACTGCCACTAAGAGAGGACAAATCATGGAATGGAGGGTCATGGCTTAGGGATTATCGAGCATAATACTGCCACTAAGGGGACATAACATGATATGAAAATTCACACTTTAGGGGGTAATAGGGATAATACCACCATCAAGGAGACACTAGCATAGATTGAGAAAAAGCTATATATGACACACCATGCAAAATATCACCACCAAAGGGATAATATAAGAATGCAAGGATGCACCTTAGAGGATATTAAGCATAATATCATTACTAAAGGGGCAATATGGGAATGCAAGGCCACACCTTAGATGATATTAAGCATAATTTAATTACTAAAGTGGCAATATGGGAATGTAGGCCACACCTTAGAGTATATTAAGCATAATATCACTACTAAAGGGGTTACATGGAGATGCAAAGCCACACCTTAGAGGATATTAAACATAATATCACTACTAAAGGGGGTAATATGGTTTTATTTTTGTAACCTTGGCCAAAATATACAAGGGGAATATGCCCCCCTTAAAATACTAGTGTACTTGATACAATAGTATTTTAAGAATATTAATGATTGAAGAGGGGGTCCTTTGGAAAGGATACACACTGCACAAGATTATCCATTTGTGCCCCCAAGTGAGGAAAAAAATAGTATCGTGTTGATCCTTATTGATGAAATATGGTTGCATAAGAGATGTTTTTGTGCCCCCATGCATGGCAATGAGCATCCTCTAATACTACAAATGCCACATAGAAAGGAGCAACACCATAGTAACTAATTTATTATTTTGTATGGGTCCACAGCAATAATTATATAATTGAATTAACTATTGCAATTTTTACTTTAAAGCACAACAGTCATTTGTAGAATGACCAAGTGTTCTATGATATGCACAAAAGGGTGAATTTTTTATTCTTTATTTTTTTTCTTTTATTTCACGCATAGGTGGTAAAGTGATTAATTCCAATTGTAAAAGTGTACATAATGTATGATCTATGTCAGAAAAAGGATGTAAAGCGGGAAGTAGGCCATTTCCAATTGGACCATGAAGTGGTGGTGGAGTTGAGGATGGAGTAAATGTCTTATGTAAAGGCGAATGACCATGATAACCAATCCCTATTGTAGAATCTTGCAGTGTTTGTTCTAAAAGAGTATGAATTTCATGTTCATTCCTTGTATCACAACCTTGTTTAATGAGAATATTAAATCCCTAACCATAATATTTTTTCAGATTAATGGGCGTATTATTGACTTTAGTTTCATAGGATTGATGATCATCGTTGGGCATATGTTTCTCTTTATTGATGAGGGCTTGTATACGTAGTGAGCAAGGGACAAATTGTAAAGAACTCTCTTTGTAGGAAGAGGAAAACATATCAAGTGAAGGTATGATATCTTTTCTAGTTGTTGACAAGGGCAGGTAGTAATACCAATAGAGGATAAAGGACAATTTTGGCTCCAAGGGTAGGTAATGTATTATTATTGATTTATCCATGATTGCTTCATCTTGCACCAAGATATGCTCATTGGGAGGATATGCATTGAGAGATAAAGAAACATGGGCTTCATCACTTGTACGAGAAGCATTACCAAAGACACATCATGAAACATCAACCAAATATCTTAAAGAAGACATCATTTTTCCAAAGCATTTAGATATTATGAAAGTTTATTATCAACAAATTATGTATATTCTAAGATAATGACTATTACAGCATAGTAAAAAAAACTAGAATCAGAGGAGAAGCATTACCAAAGACACATCATGAAACATCAACCAAATATCTTAAAGAAGACATCATTTTTCCAAAGCATTTAGATATTATGAAAGTTTATTATCAACAAATTATGTATATTCTAAGATAATGACTATTACAGCATAGTAAAAAAAACTAGAATCAGAGGAGAAGCATTACCAAAGACACATCATGAAACATCAACCAAATATCTTAAAGAAGACATCATTTTTCCAAAGCATTTAGATATTATGAAAGTTTATTATCAACAAATTATGTATATTCTAAGATAATGACTATTACAACATAGTAAAAAAAAATTGGAATCAGATATGGACAAAAGACCTTCAAAGACTAATGTCACCAAAATATGAGCAAAAATAGCTTGGATAGGGGCATGGGATGCCCTAGACAAGTGAATTAATTTTTTGAACTCCAAAATCTAGAAATGCAAATATATTGTCTCAGTATTCTAATCTGTAACTATTCAAGTTTGAGACAAACTAGATGTCCAAAAATACACAAAACTATAATTTTGATATGTGTAACACTATAGTGCGTGTAATTTTCAAAAAAATTAAGCAATGAATACAATTCAAAATATATATTTAAGATTGTACAATATAGCAATTAACTAGTCCTAAGTTGAAAAATATAGAAATGTGAATTTTTTCTATCTTTTTGTCACAAAAACAAAGCAATTGTTTACTTTTTCACTATATTCAGACCACTTAAAACACTTTCAGATTTATTTTTCATATTTTGAGATTACCTAATGTAGATTTTAGAATACAATGATGAACTAAATCTACTTTTCAATTATTGAAACTAACCCTAGTTGACTTTTGAATGCAAAATGTAATACAAATTTTGAACTTTTCAATGTTTTTTTGTGAAAATTATGTATGCATAAATGATGAAGTCACAAAACCTAAGACTATACTTAGATTTTAAAATGATATGTTTCAAATTTTAGAAGATTTAAATTGTAAAAAACATCACGTTCACCAAAATGTTTGATTGGAAAAAGGGATCTGGGTCTTAAATCACACTTCTTCCAATTAGGGACATTAGGGATTAAAAGTGATCTCAATATCCACTTGGCTACAAACCTCAATGGAAGAGCTAGAATGGTGGATCAAGGTTTTAATCCATGTTTTGTGTGTGTGATGGTGATTAATTGGCTTTGAACTGACTAAATTTTATGATACAATGTGTTCCTAGGTTACTAATTAAAATATAACAAACTATAATGATTTTTGAGGAATGCATAATAGAAAGACAAAAACAGACTCCAAAAATGCAGAGGGTGGACATAGAGGAACTTGGCATATAAATTTGATGCAGAAATGACCGGTTAGGGGTGTGGAGAGCCCTAGACTAGCTTCCTTCTATTCAAGATCTAATTTCACAATCATGTAGCTCCTATTCTGCAAGTCCTCTCCTGAGGTCACTGTCAGAACTTCATTTGTTACTGTTAAAATATACTTTCCTTGTATTGATAACTTATAAGGTTTGAATGCATGAATGAGAAATTAGTCCTCAATCTTCCTTCGATTTGTCTCAAATCTAAAAACCTATACACATGAAAGAAGGGGGAGGATCGTGTCGTATAGGGGATTGCCTAAGTCAAAACCCCATTTTGGTATTTCTACCTCCACAACAACTATGATGATGTATAAAGAGAGCTTACCCTCGATCAGGAAGAGGCTAAATGATAAACAAGTGATAAATAGACAAAAACTTGTAACTCGCCACTTAGATTTGCATTCCTTGATGGACTAAAGCCATGTACTCATCGCCTTCAAGGAGAAATTGTTGTTAGATTTGAAGTCCTACAATTTTTAGCACTCACAAAGCAAATGAACACAAAAAATGAACAAACTTACATAAAAACATGATGAATGATTGACATGATGCTTGACTGAAATAAATGTTGCAATAATCTTGATAATTCTACTCTTGACTACTTTTAATTACTCAATAATAATCTCAATTTCCTTCTCAAACATGCTAGGATTAAAATGGTGAAAATGAATAGTATTTATATGCAATTCTTCTAATTTCTTAAAAACCAAATGTTGATAGCCAACAAATAAAATTAGAATTTTAAATAATAATACCAGCACTGATATATCCAAATTGGAGCCAAAAATGGCTAGACAAGGATGTTGGGAACCCTAGTCCAAACCTATCTTTTTTGGGGCCTTAAACATCAAGGGAAACTATTAAATGCATATTTTAATTCCCATTGTTTGATTTTTTAAAGATATTGCATAGTAAACATAAAGCTTCCAACTTGGTATTAAAGCTTAGTCTTGTCATATCTCATCATGCCACATTATTAGTGTATTTTCTCATTAACTAATGGAATATTCAACCTATCAATTTTTTTAAAGAAGACATAATCAAAATATGCACCACACATTTGAATTGCATGCCCATATTTGAAGAAATTCATAAGGTTATTGATCCCAAGGAGATTCATGATTAACAATTAGTTATAATGTTTACATCCTACCACATTCACCCAAGGTGTGTGTGCCCTTCTATAATTTTCATGTGCATTAAACATTCTATCACACTATTGGTTGGAACCATAGTATATTCACTTTCTTGCACTTTCTATAAAATAAGAACCATTCTACATTGTAGAGGTAGTTAAGAGGTAGTTATCTAAAATCTAACTTAAGGAAGTTAGGTAGTCAACCAAGACCATAAATTTTCCAAGAGCATCATATATTGCATATTATCTCAAAGCACTATAATAGAAGAGAAAAACAAGAATTGTGCTTATAATTTATTGTGGTGGAATACTAAGATCTCATTCTATTGTGGGGCACTTTGAAAAAGATTGATGATGTGATTTAAACTATGAATCAATAAAATATTTTCTTTATTTGTGTTAATTTTATTCTTTTGGGTGAATATATTTTGTGTTTGATTTTATGGTAGGATGATCAAATAGTTCTTAATTGAACACTCTAGCCATGATTATGTCAAGTGATATCAAATAAAGCTTTGAGTCCTAAATAAGGAAAGATGAATAAAATATCTTCTAATACTTTATGTTGGGTGGAAGGTTTCAATGAAATCTATTTGTAAATAGATCATCAAACTTCAGGTATTTTGCATCAAATAAAAAGTCATGATACCTCCATAAAGATTGGGTAAAGGTCAAGGTGTTGTTAACATTGCTACAAGAATTAAATAAATGTTCAAAATTATGATAAATTTATAAATCAAGCTAGATAATGTTGAAGAGGATAGAGAAAGGGGAACCATAACCTTAGACATGATGAAAGCAATGAAGAAGAAAATAAAATAAAAAATATAGTAGAAAATGGATTAGCCACCAAACTAATTGTAGAAGAATAAGAAAAAAAATCTAGATCAAGGAAATTTGTTGAACTTGATATTTCAAATGTCTTTAACTAGCCTAGAATTGAGATTCCTAGTTCTATGAATTTGAATCATAAATAATTAATAGATTTAATAAATGATTTAGAAGAATATTTTGAGTGTTCGTAAATTTTATATCTTAAAAGACTTAGGGTTAGAAAAATAAAATTAAAGCATGTGTTTCATTATGTGGAAATAAATATAAGAGGTATAGTAGTAAAATGGGATATGATGATGTCAAAGTTGTGTAAGTTAAACAAGGAAACAAATTCAAATGATATGCTCCCTATTCTAAACTATCACAAACCTCAGATAGAGCACAAAATGAAGTGTAAACAAAGCAACAAAGCAAAGATTCCAAACAAAGTTACCATAAACTCCATTATTGTCAAGCAGATTTTCTTCAAGTGATTTGTCTTGTGGATACTCTTTGCACAAAAGTTACCAATTTTGATAGGATATAGTTAGCATAAAAGTTGATGGTTAAAATGAGAGCTTATAGGTCTTATTTATAGTCTTTTGGAGGAAAATAGATGGTGGAAATGAAATTAGAAGATCAATAATGGAGAATAAATGAGATATTTTTCCTAGGATTGAGGAAAGGATGAAGGGTCATGATTGAGTTTGTTTGAAAATGAAAGATTAGGATTGTATTTATTATAAATAGTAATTTGTTGCAACCATCAGAATGTGGGAGATAAATGCAATTAGTGTATCATTTATTAATGGAAATGATAGAGGGAATATAACCTTAATTAAATAACAAACTTATTCAATTATTTTATCCATATGAGGTGGAATAGGATAATTATATATGAGAGTAAAAATGACTAATTAAATAATTATTATTATTTAATTAGGTGGGGGATCCATTAAGTTGGTGCATAAATTGATTTATTATAATGTTGTAATTAAATAATTGTTTAGTTGTGGTGCACCTAGGAGGTGTGTTTAGCCACACTAGGTAATTATTTGGGGCCACTTGTTAAGTTGTATTGTAACATTGGGTTATTATTTTATGTGCACATGGGAGACAGGATAAAAAATTAATATTTTGGAAAAGCATTTAATAATGTGAAAACTTAGTACTCAATATTAAATGGTCAATGGTTTTGTGTTCACATGAATTTGTGGCACATGGTTTTATATTACCACTTTTTTTATTTGTGTGACCTTATTTTTATAAAAGAAAATATATTTTTAATGGTTAAGGTTGGTTGGGTGAGTGGGTTGTGATTATTGTGTTTTTCTTGTTAGAAATTTGAAACAGACTGAATAACCCAACGAACTTTTTAAGAGAAAATCAAAGCTACATAAACTGGAAAAGCATAAAGAATGCACACTAGAACTCTAAGAGATTATGCAATGTCAATATGACAGAATGCATTAAAAGCTTCCAAGCTGAAAAGATACAATGCAAATATGCATGAATGGATGCAAGAGTATGCAAATACAATCTAGGTAGTGAGTTTATATAGAACTTAGGAGAGGAGGTAGGTGGCAAATCCAACCAATAGGAATAAATCACAAAAAGTGGAGATGGACCACCAAAAGTGGAAAGTGGTTCCACCCTTTAAGAAAGGGGACTCCACATCACTTATCTCCTAGTTATTAAATAATAAACTCACTTTATTATCCTAAGAAAGCTTAATTAAGTGTAGGAAAAACCTAGGACTAAGGGAAAATAAATTAATCCACTAGGAAAATAAAAAACCTACACCAACACCCCCCCTTAAGCACAACTTAGGAGTATGTAAAAGATGATGGGTCCTAGAAAATGAGGCGATGTTAGGTACCCGTGTACATATAAGATTCCCCCCCCCCCAAAGAAGAAGAAGCCCCATCCCACAAAAAGGAAGTATGCCCCCATAATAGAGAGAAAAATGAAGTGGAAGGACAAAGAAGCCTCCCCAAAGAGATCCAATGGTAGATGCTCAAAACTAGATGTAGAAGATGGTCCATGATCATTGAACAACATTCCTCCCCTTAGGAAGAAACAAAACCAAAGGTGTATGCGAGTTATCTCCCCACTCCTGAAAGGAATATGTAGGAAGAAAACTTTCAAGTTGTATGGAGTCTCTGAACTCGGCTCAAGTGTCCCCATGTTGATGCTGAAAGTTTCCACAATCAAATCAGGTGTTCTAGGCCACACTATTAAAGATGAAAAATCAAAATCTCTTAGAGACTAATGTAGAACATAAGCTAAAGACTCACATATCTCCTCTGAAGATCTCTTCTCCAAATGATGATCCAAAGTATACACACTCATGTCAAACTATGATGAATGATCAAGAGGGTTAAAGTGTTCCCTCACAACAACTGAAGAAGAATAAATTTCATCAAAGAGAGGATGAATACACTCAATAATGTCTCCCAAATCTGGAATATGTGTCTACATAAACAAGTCTGAAAGACCTATCAAGAGATCATCCCAAGTTGAATTGGGAAGACTATAGATATCCTACTGCAAGAAGTCATTGGAAGCTTTCAAAGAAGAAACTCTAAAATCTAAAGTAGCAACAATAGATGCAAGGACAAAAGAGTGGTCCTCAAAGAGAAGATGTATGTCCTCAATAGTGTCATCTAGATTTGAAATTAAAGACTCTACAAACAAGCAAGAAATGTCTAGTTGAAATAGGTCCTAATGAACTGAATCTATAAGACATAAATGATCTTGTTGCAATGTATCACTGGAGGCTCATCATCATAGGGTATATTATCTGCATCATCAAGTGGAATGAGGCAACCTACAATAGGGTCATCTGGGAATGAAGAAACATGAGGGTCTCCAATTATCTCCCAAATATTGGTCCAAACTATGTGGGTGCATTCAATGGCCACTATAGCCAACAGAGTGTCATAATCAACATGGCAACCAATTATTCCTATTACATGATCAATTTTATTACCCCAAACATTCTTCTTATCAAGTGTGTCTGGTTCAAGAATGAGTCCATAAAGGCAAGGAAAAAAATTTAGCCATATGAAATGGGTTAGAATGCCTTTTTCCCAAGACTCATAATTATCCTTATCCAAAAGTATCACAAAAGGATGAGTAAGAAAACTCATGATACAATCCTGAAATAATTATAAAAGAACACCAAATGAGAACATCAATACACTCCCACCCTTTTCACTAGTATCAAAGATCACCCCCCCAAATATTATAAGGTTGGAACTTTATAATTTAGTGTATTTACTAAGCCTTTTCGAAGATACAATGCTCAATAGGCTCAAAATAACTAAAATTGCAAATTCTGATACAAAATAAATCTAAGACAAAATCTGGTAAAATTAGTTGTATGGTTGTGTAGTGCCCTTCAAGACCTTTCCAACGCCTATTCATTTCTAAAAAATCAGAGCACAAGGGCAAAAGTTATTCCCTGTTGAAGAAATTAGCACAAGATAGCTTCAACCTAAAATATCTGGTACAAAATGGTAAAAAATCTCCTCAATACCTCTGTGGATGGAAATTTCTCATCTTCAGCTTTCCAACGATATCTTATTTGCTAAAATCCAACACTTGAAGCAAAAGATATGAATTTTTGAAAAATTGGCTAAATTTAGCCTACAGAAAACGAGTTTTCTAGCAAAAAAGGTTTACTTCTGATTTGATTTCTAAAAAATCTATTCACAATGAGTAGACAATAATAGAAACTCAAAAATATTTTTATGCGAAAAACAAAACCCAGAAATGTTTTTTTTGATCCAGCAAGTAGAAGATGAAAAAATGAGTTTTTTTAACCTTTAGTTAGTAGAAAAATGACGTGCGACACTTTTTGGACAGCAATTTTTTTTAGATCTATGAAAGATATGCGAAATCTAAAAGATGCCCAAATTATATTTCAACCGTAGGTACAAAACCCAAAAATCATTTTTCTTACAAATGAGTGGAAGTTGGATTTCTAAAGCAAAAATGAAAACAACTCCAATAAAAAATGACTTGCATCAAACCCTCGTTTGCAACTATGTCAAATGATCTCCAATTTGGAAGAAGCAAAAGCCAAATCTGACTTTCTCGAGCTGTCTAGATGCGTTGAAATAGTAAAAAATGTCGCCAATATAACCAGAAATGTTGCAATCACCCAGATCTCACAAAACACATGCAAAATAAAGAGGTAATTAAATCTTTACAAATCCTTTCTGATTCTCCAGATCGTTCAAGAACGCAAGAGGAGAGCATACGGGAATTTATGAGATTTTTACATGAAAACTCAATCTCTCAATCAAGAATCTATGAACTTAGATTTCTCAAAGCAAAAGCTCTGATACCATGTTAGAAATCTGAAATAGATCGAATAACCCAAGGAACTTTTTAAGAGAAAATCAAAACTACATAAACTGGAAAAGCATAAAGAATGCACACCAAAACTCCAAGAGATTATGCAATGTCAATATGATAGAATGCATTAAGAACTTCCAAGCTAAAAAGATACAATGCAAATATGCATGAATGGATGCAAGAGTATGCAAATACAAGCTAGGTAGTGAGTTAAGGTGTTTTAGGGCTATTTAAGGGGTATATAATGGATATATGGGTCTAGAAATGACATGAGGTGCCTCACAACCCTTTATATACTATCAACATTCTCCCTATGCCTAAAACATTGTCTTGTCCTCAAGACAACTTGGTAAAAAAACTCATATCCTTCATGATTTTCTTTCTTGTCATGGTTCTTCCTTAATAGCAACCCTCTTGATGTGCTCTACTTCCTCCTCAGTTGCACCCACTTGGCGCACTTAGTAACACCCACCTTGGTGTGCTCTACTCAAACATTTAAAATTTTCTTGATTGCTATCATATTTTTACATATGAATATTTATGCTTGTACAACCTCTTAAAATGTATATGCCATATTTTCCCAATTGAATCCATCAACCCATCGACAATTCATTTGCATATATTCTATCCTAGATTCTTTCTTCCACTTTTTATTCCAAAATAATTTTTAGAATGATTCTTCAATCCACAAATTCTACAAGGATGAAGATTCCAATACATTTCTTTTCTATGTCCTTTCTTATAACAATGAGAACAATGTAATTCTTGAATAGAGTTGCTAGAACTTGGTGTACTTGTACCATCATCTTCTTTCCCAATTCTAGGACCTTCATTATTTAGTCTCACAAATGGTATAATGGGCTCTTTAAAAACTTTTCTTACATATCCCACTATTCTTATCATCTTAAAACCAACATCCTTTGAACAACATCCTTTGTCACTATTATCACAACTAGCAAGACTTGTCGATTCAAAATCACGATTATCTCCATCATTATAGTTTTTATCAATTTTGTCAAATGATTCATCAAACAAATAGCATAAATCATTGTGTCACATGAGACATTACATAATGTAGGCTTAGACCTTAAACACTCATTTTCCTTTTGACATGTTATAAGAAATTGATCTAGCTTATCATTTTGTTCTTTCAAATTTGATATTTGATCTTTTTGTAAACTATTTTTATTTTCCATCTTCTTCGACTTGTCTTCTAGTTCTTCATTTTTTTATTTTAACTTTTTCCAATTCTTTTCCAAAAATATCATTTTCACATAAATATTCATTTATCTTATTTTTTAACTTATTTATCTTTGCTTTCAATTATAAATGACATTGAATAACTTTTATCAAATCTTCCTCCAAACTATCTTTTTCACATATCAAACTCTCATTTTCCTTCTTCAATCTTTCCCATTGAAATGGATTTATTTTAGAAAAAAAATCAAAATTTTCACTTTTCCTCAAGTTTTTAACACTAATTTTTTTCTTGTATATGATCTCCATCCTTAAGCAACAATAACCAAAAACTATCGTTATGAAACTATCTTTCTAAGTTGGTGCACCTATGCACTCAATGTGAGGGTTAGTCCCTCTATCCTATTCTCTCTTTGTGGGGGAGTGACCTATGCCTGGGCCTTGGTTGGTTCTTTGTTGATGGCTGCTCTTGTAAGGAGCACACTTATCCTAAGGTTTCAGATCTGGGGTTTCAGTGTGCTTTCTTTCATGGGTTTCCATGATTTTGCTAACTGTTTTTGTTGTCAAGTAGAGAAGTTGTGTTATGGCTCTTTTGGGGAGTGCTTCCTATGGAGCGGTGTGTTTGGTGCAACCTGATTTTTGTTGTCAGGATTATGGCTTGGGTTCGTGATTGTTAGTTGGTGCTAGCCTGGTTTGTGGTTGTCCGCGAATACTGTGTTTTTGGATCTCAAGTTTTTTGAAAGCTTCTTTGTTTTGCTTCAAGGGAGGTGGTTTTTCGTTGGCTTGAAACAGTCTGTTGCTGGTCTCCTGCTACAAAGGTGTTAAGTGGGGGTTGTCTTGATAGCTCTAATGAAAATCTTGTTGGTTTGGATTGCCCAATTGGCTTTGAGGGTTATGCGTATAGTTGTTTCCCTTTCTTATGTTCTTACTCTCTTTCTGAGTCTTCAAAATATGACTCCTATTGAGGTGGAGTTGTCTCCTATAGAGGTGGAAGTTGTGGATTTGGTTGAGGGTATTGATATTCTTCAGATTGCCCCCTTTCTAGCTTCTCCTTTGGAGGTGGAGCTTTCTCCTATTGAGGTAGAGAATGGTTTAGCTGGAGGGGCTTGGTGTTGCTACAAGGGATATTTTGTTGCCTTTGGCTCAGTTTTGCCTTCATACTCTTCTATTGAAGTGGATAGTTTTGGGATGTTGGAACGGTTGCTTAGGTGCTTTAATTGCCTTATTTACAATTGCTCTCTCTTGTCTCCTATTGGGGTGGATCTAGAGATTGCTTATGGGATCATGGATCCACATCTGGTGTGCAGATTTTTTGTTATAGGTTGGTTGCTATTTATCTTTGGCAATGTTTCATGAGATTTGGGTTTCGGGTCCCTTTAAAACCTGCTTGTAAAGGGTTTCAGGTCCCTTCAAAACCTGTTTTGCTCCTAGTTATTTGGTGGCCAAGCGTTGGTTGACAGTTTTCTATTGTGTTGCAATGTTTCTGATGTTCCTCTTCTTTTTTGTGAGGGTTTTAGGTGCCCTTCAAAACCTATTTTTGCAACTTGACCCCTTTTAGGACTCCAAATTACATTGAATATGGTCTTGCACAACCTTACACATGCCTTTTACATAAAATTGACCCTTCATATTCTTTTACAAGCAATTTTGCATCTTTTTACACTTTTTTGCAAATATGACAAAAACTTGGCAATTTGACACCAATGACCAATTAACCTATACAAACACCTAACAAGTGACATAAACACATCAAAATGGTCTTGAGAGACCTTATTAAATGACCCCTAAGCCTTCCTAAAACATTTATTTACAAATAGGCCTCATGGAGGCTTGAAAGCAACAAGGTGCTCCTGCACCATTGCCTCATCCAATCAACCACACACAACACTTCCCACTTATCATCTCCACTTCTCAAAATCACCTACTATATCTCCACACAAGTTTCTCGTTTTTCTTTCTAAACCAAGTGACCTGTGAAAATGTGTCATCATCCTCCATCTAATTTCACCGCCAGTCATTGAAACAATGGCAAGAAACTTACCTAAAGATTCTACAAAAACTGTGTCCTGGTGTCAATAATGTCAATGAGAAAAAATGGGCAGAGGTTTGCAAGATTTTTTTTATGGAAACCTACCAACGCAAAAATCTTAAGAATGAGATGAACCAGAACCAATCTCCTTACAATTGCTAATTCAATCTATTCACAATAAACAAGAAATGGAAAATATCAAGGTTGTAGGGTAGACAAGATTTCACGCATTAGACATTTAAGGCAGTGAAGACATTCTGGGCGGTTCTCGAACAGCAAACAACCTCAAAAAATGCTTTAACGAGAGCAATTACCGACATGAGACAGGTTTCGGCTCAAACTGCATTCACAATATATATAGCCTATCGGCTAATAAATGACATACATTCATATTTATACATCTATAAAATCACATTTTAATATACTTTATGGATTATACATGTCTTATAATTAGTTCCTCTTGCTTTACTCTTCCTTATAATATTCCTTATTCTCACATATATTTAATCCATATGACTCCACACTCTTTCACTCTTATCTCTTACTTTTCCCTTCTTTATATAACCTCTTAATGTCTTTCCATCATATCCTTTCATAATAACACTTAATAATCTTATTCCCCTGAATTTACATTTTTCTCTATTATATTTTACACTTTTATAGCTTATT